>OY986041.1:19595852-20798352 GCA_963920215.1 Nineta flava
ACCATTCACGAATAATTTTGTTTTTTAATGATTATTATTTCCCATAATTTTGTTTTTTAATGATTATTGTCACATCTGCATATATGGCTCATGTTGTTATAAATTAAGGTGAGTCATTTAAATATAAGAAGAACAAAAATGGCCCCATGTTTCTTCCGTGATGTATATTTACAGTTCCAGTGTTGTAAAATTTCAAGTGGATTTAACTTGTATTAACTAGTATTTCTTTAGGTAACTTGCAACCAATTAAGGCCTGCGTAGTAGAAAGTTGTGTTTAACGATATGAATTGCTGCCGTTAGAACGAAAAATATTATAACAGTTTTACTTTCTTGTACTCTAATGATTTTGAGATGTTGAATATCGAATTTATTTATAAATAGGTTTTATGACTGTGGTGTTTAGTTTCACTGGAAACTCTTCGGGTTCAAGTGATGTTTTTTCTATTGGATGTGTTAATGTACTTTCGGTTGAAAGATTATTACTATAATTTGAGTTCAATTTTTCTGTTACTTGAGTTTGTCTGTTTGCTCTTATAGTTTTTTAAAATTATTTTCCATTTTTTTTAAATTGACTTATGAGCATTATTTATAGTTTGTGTGGTAAACTGAGATTTAGCGTCAAAGGGTCGATCCACACTATAGTGCCGATCACGGTTCGATCTCGGTCTGGTAAAATATTATCAAGTTAAGAAACAATGTGGGTATTCACACTATCGGTCACAGTCAAGTCCCGGTCCAATAACACTCCAGTCACGATCAGTCTCAAAGAATATTTTTGAGTGAGATAGATCTGGCAACGACATGTAAACGATAGTTCTCTCTGTTCCCGGTTCAAATAAAGTCCATCAAATATTGAAAATTTGAAAGATTTTATTAAATTCCTATTTAATAATTTAAAACATTTTATTTTTTAGTTAAATCCTTTAATTATGACTAAATAAATGTGGACTTTTGAAAAAGGTAATTATGCATAAATAATTCATATTTTTAAATAATATTCCTGTATCCAATTACAGATTTATGGAAGAAATAACATAAGAATAGGTAAGTAGTACTTACCTGAATTCTATTACAGTTGTGAATGATAAAAATTTAATAAATTATTGTTATTTTTATAAAGGAAAATATTATTAATTTTTTTCAGATGAATTACTTATTGAACTGGTTAAAAGTAAAACAGATTTATACATTTGCATCATTTCATTATAGTGATAATATTTATAAGAAGAAAAATAGCTCAACTGAGATAATATTCCGACTGAGATCGGACCGAGAACGAACCGTGATCAGCATTATAATGGGAATATCATTGGACTTTACCAGACCGAGATCGGATCGAGAACGGATCGTGATCGGCACTATATTGTGGATCGACCTTGAATATTCTTAGTATATATTAGCAAATTTCCTGAAAGAAAATAGAGCTATTAGTCTCGTACCAACTTCAAAATTGTGCAAAAATTTTTGCAAATGTCCATCGGTCCTACCTTGTAGATGTCGAAAATCACCATCTGTAAAATATATATATATATTATATTATATATATATATATATATACATATATATATACATATATATTTACATATATATATATACATATATATATATACACATATATATGTGTCTGTAATCATTCTAGCGGTCACAATTTTGATCTGGTTGGAATGAAATTTGGTATTTGAAGCGCTTTTGGTATTAAACAGGTCAAGTTTGTTAATGGGTAAAATCGAAAAAAGGGAAAGGGGGGTTTAAAGGCAGGGGGAAACACAAAATTTGAGATATCTCCCTTAAAATTCGAAAAATCTAAAAATTTATAAGAAGTAAAGTTGTAAATATTAAGTTTTACTATAATTTTGTTTCTTATCATTTTTTCTGTTACACTAATATTTACATAAATATTGACGATTTAAGATTGAAAATTAAATTCTTTAATATCTCTGTACATATTCGAGTTTGAGCAAAAATGATTAAGTGATGAATTGTAGCAAACATTATTTTCTACAACTTTGTTCCTTACGCTTTTTTCGGTTGATCTACTATTAAGATAGATATTTTCTATTTTGTGATGTATGTCATTTATTAATAAAATTGGCCTTGCAAATACTAAAATCATATACGACATTGTATTTTGATCAGACTAAAATTGTGACCGCTAGAAAGTGATTTATGTATTTAGTATTTCAGAGTTCACCATTGATATATTAAATGGCTAGATAGTATCACTGACGTAACGTGCACGTTACTGTCAAACTTTTTGATAGATCACATCTGTAGAATTTTAAGAAACACTTATCACGATGTCCAATATAGTCATGCCATGGAATATCCAAGCTATCTTGTTTGTTTCTAATTCTAATTCTTATTTGTAATAGACAGAGGACATACGACGTGCAAGGTATGTATGCAAGCAATCGTATGCATAATAAAGCGCTAAAAATACATTAAAATTAAATTAAAACAAAAATGTGCATATAATATAAATATAAATGTACAGTTTTTTTCTTTCAAACGTATAATATGGTAATGGTAATGGTAATTATAAAATATACAAATAGAATAAAAAAAGAGAGAAATCCCTCTACTTCAAATATTATTTGCTTTGTTGAATATAAAATGCAATCTTTGTGTCCTATTTAATAAAAATTTTTTATTCTATGCATTTTTAATGCATATAAACAAATTTACAGGATGTTATATAACACATATTATAAAATGAGGTTGCTATGCTGTAGAGTTGTTATGGATGTGGAATTATTGCCAAAATTTTAAATTAGTGTTTTTATACACTATATATATATCTATACATTGATACAAATAAATAAAATAGAATGTCAATATTGTCTGTACATCTGTCATTCCGGATGTCATTCAAAAAGTACTGAATCTATTGACGTGAAATATACATAGTTAATTAATAGTAAGTTAAGAATGGATGTAGTAGTGAATAATAATTCGAAATTGGTCAATTCAATTCTTTCTTTTCCTGCAGCTCCTGGGTAGGGGTCTATCTAATGGTCCCCCCAATTTTCGTCGAATCACACAGAAAACTATTATACTTCTAACTTTCCCACTTTCCCAATTATTCATCCATACATTCTGAGATTTTCAGATAAATATATTTAATTACTACCACTTACGTTAAGAAATCCGGCATCTTGCTAAAAATAACCCAGCATTGTAAAGATGATAGGACTTCTGAAGCATGCTCTTCCATTTCTCTTTTAACAATTACTCTATTGCAGTTTAGTTCTCAATTGACTAATATTGCCTTCAAAACATTGTTCATTGCAGTATAAATAGACACAATTATTTGTTGTAGTTGCTACTGTTGCTGGATTTTCACAATCGTACTTAGATAGATAGAAAGATTGTAGAGGCCTAGACGGGCTACATTTTAACCAAAAGGTCCATTGTGATGTCTAAGGATGAGAGGATGTGAGTGGAGTGGAAGGAATTTTTGTGTATAGACTAAGAATTGGTAGGTTATGCGGCTGCAGCCGACTATGATAGGAACTTTGGCGGTATTTGGCGGAATTGACTAAACTGTGGGCCTATGGACAAGAACGAAAATAACCGGCAACTCCGAATGAATAAAAATCAACTGCTGTCGCATAACCTACAAAATCCTAGCCTGCATACAAATTCCTTGTCCTCCACTCACATCCCTAATATATAAGTGACTCAAAGGACCTTAAGTTCTATGTGTGTCTCGTCCGGTATAGCCGCTACAACCTATGTTGCTTTATTACTATAATCAAATTCGTGTATTCCTATGCCATTATATTTTTGAAAATATTTTTTTTTCTGCTTAGAAATAAACAAGGTGTTTCGTTAAACTTACATGATTCTTAAAGTGTTCCAACAAGTGTTCCAAGTGTTTCAACTTAGCGAAATTCCTTAGAACACATAAATCACTTTCTAGCGATTACAATTTTAGTCTGATCAAAATGAAATGTCGTATATGCATTTAGTATTTTCAAGGCCAATTTTATTATTAAATGACATACGTCAAGGGGAAAGTGGGGCATAAAGAGAGAAGAAAACACAAAATATAAAATATCTCTCTTAATATTAGAACAATCGAAAAATGCATAAAGTTGTAGAAAATCGTGTTTGCTACAATTCATCACCTTGTCATTTTTGCTCAAACTCTAATGTGCACAGACATATTAAGGCATTTAATTTTCAATTTTAAATCGTAAATATTTCTGCAAATGTTAGTGTAACAGAAAAACTAAAAAGAAACAAAATTACAGTAAAACTTAACACCTACAAATAAAATTTCAAATTCGCCCCTTTACCTAGATTTAATAAGAGTAAGGTTAACAGGAATAAATGTGAATGAAAGAAATTTTAACAAGAGTAACTTCAATAAAATTTATTATATTTTAAAATTTAAAATTTATTATATTTTAACTTTAATTTATTTTAGTTATTTTTCTATTTATTTTTATTTTTGCCTATTGATCTCGACTTTCTATGTATTTCTAATTGTTAAAGAGTAAATTACGACTAGCTAATTTATACTGATAATGACTACTTTGTAGTCGAAATATGTATTTATAATATAAAAAAACTGATCTAGGTGAAGGGGCGAATTTGAAATTTTATTTCAAAACCCTAGAGTTTTCATTAATTATCATTTAATAATATAATATTTAATATCTACAACTTTACTACTTATAAATTTGTCGATTTTTCGAATATTAAGGGATATAAGTTTTGTCTTTACCCCTCGCTCTAAATCCCCCTTTCCCCTTGTCCGATTTTACCCATTAACGATCTTGGCTTTTAAATACTAAAAGCGCTTCAAATACCAAATTTCATTCCAATCGGATTAAAATTGTGACTGCTACAGCGATGATATTATATATATATATATATATATATATATATATATATATATATATATATATATATATATATATATAATATCCATAGATATATATATTTATATATATATATACAAATTTTACAGATGGTGATTTTCTACATCTAGTAGGTAGGATCGAAGGACATTTGAAGAAATTTTTCAAAATTTTGAACTCGGTACCAATAGCTCTATAAAGTTTGGGAAACCATGAATGTATATAGTATAAATGTTTGTTCAATTTTTTGGTAAAATCACAAATAGGCGGTTACAGTGTTATATGTTGTTGGCCGAGTTTTTGGCCAGATTTTGAGGGGGATTGTTAAAGGTATTTAGATTAAGGAATAACAAACCCACTTGACTTTCCACTGGTTTGATGCCCCCGATTATACTATCAATTATATATTCGATTATTTGTACAAAATCATTAACAGAAGTTAATAATGGGAGGTTAAGAAACAAAACTTGAAAACGAAATAATAAAGAGTTTTAAAGCGCGTTATGTTTTGTAACAATGACAAAATTCTTAAAGAAACATGACCTATAAAGTTATTAACTAAAATAAATTCGAATTAATAAAACAAAACAGTTATGTATGCACTTAATGTATTAAAAACTGACCAAATTTATAACAAATTATCATCCAAAAAGAATTTTGAGACATGAAGTTAAGGCAAACGTACGATTTGATTTATTTTATAAAATTACTATTTTACTTTACAATACCTCTTATATATTTATAGTTTGCTAAATTAAATTTATCATTTAAACTTGCTTTTCAATAAAACATTAGAAACCTAATGGAATTTTATTCAATAAAATATTTACAAATTGATATTGTTACAGAGAATCTGAAAAGTATACAGTTAACTCAAATACAATTGTTTTCCTTTCATTTTTCTTACCTATTTAGTATCATCACCTTCCTCTACTATCTTTGCTCTATAAAGACGAATACACCCATATATATACACACCCGCCGATCCCCCAACTCCCCACTCCCGTATGTTATCTAAACATCTAAGTGTATTATATTATATGAGAGCAGAAGTGGGTAAATAGGAGATATAGTAAGGTTAGTAGTATTGAAGTGATTTGCAATTCAATTTGACATGACGGAAATAGATGTATATGTTTTGTGAAAGGTGATTCCGTTTTGATACATAGAAATGAGGGAGAAATTGAGTCAAACTATTTACAATATAATGTGTGTTTGAAAAGAGAAGTTTGTGAATTTCATCTATATCACAGCATGTATTCATATATTATCGTATATACTGGTGAATTTATTTTATCTATTTTTATAATAGATAAATATATATCTTCAGTCAACCCTCATAAACTAGTTTAGTGTTCCGTGTCAAAATTGACAAACCGGAATACTTATGGTTTCATGTCGGTATCCGCCGGTGTGTCTGTCGCAGGTAATTTTGTCTACGACTGTTTTTTTAAATGCATTTTTTTGTCGGGAAGACGCTTAAATATTACTGACCCACTTGAATTTAAATCATTGAGGATTGAAAAATTACTTCGCATTTAATTGCTATCGCATCAAATTTTATCTATATCAACAAAAGTTTCAAGCTGTACAAAATATTTATAGTACTTGACCAATTTTGTTGAGAAATTACACTAAATATACCCATTACAAAATTTTAGGACTATAAAAGTAATCTAGGACCCTAACCGAAATCGAAAAACACTGAAGTCTGACGTTTTCAAGCTGTACACAAAAATTAATTATGAAATGTGAATATTGTCGCACAGCAGTTCGTTTATATCGGGTTCAAACACACAAACATTAATTTATTTCTTTTTTAAATAAATTAACATTTATTGAGATTTTACCATTTTTTTAGATTCATTTATATTATAAATGGATGACAAATGAATTAAAATTAATGATTGGAAAAGTTTGTCTCCCCAGTAAAATTTTTTATAGCCCAAGGAACGAAAGAAAACTGATGAAATTGTCAGCGAGACCTAAAAAATGTACACACATTCCTCGCTGATAATGTCCTCAGTTTTCTTTCGTTCCTTGGACTATTAGTCTAGCCAACAAGTTAAAAAACGTGATAAATCTTGCTACTGCGAATTAAAATACGTGCGATAGTTCGTTCAACTCGTTATGAGGTCTAGAAAAATGTGTAAAAATTTCAAACCCGCACATAAACCATTGCAAAAAATATAAACAATTAAAGATTCAAAAGAAAAAGGTACTACCTGTTTGAAAATTACTCAAAAACTATTGATGTTAGGGGAATTTTACAAACAGATTCTTAAAGAGGAGGAAATTTCCGAAAAAAATGACTCCCGGAATTTGACCCCTGTTGTTATTACTTTCTATTCATATTGAAAATAGGGTAGCAAGAATTAGCACGTTTTTTAACTTGACTAGACTATATTAAATGATCTAAAATCAAAGTTTTTTTTACAATTACTTTACAAAATAGTAGTGGATATTGACAGAAATAAAATTTATGAACAAGTACGCTTGAAAAATTTGCAAACATTTTTAATGAAGAATGGTTAGTTAATTTAAAGTGATAAGAATTTAAATAAAATGGTACGCTGTCTCCATTAATACGCTAGTTAATACTTTAAAAAAATAATTACTAGAAAAAGTTGATTGTTTACTACTAAACGCGCGTTTACAGTCATACTTCTTTTGCAATGATTTATATTAAATAATCTATTCAAATTACGTTTTAAGATTTTTTTATTTGAAAATAACTATAGTTCATCAACTAACTTAAGAAACATTTATTATTCCTACTAGAGCGACTTCATGTTTCAGTCAAGCTGTTTGCACATTCTAAAACTATACACGAAAATATAACACATGTAAAAAAATTTTTCATAAAAAAATTCTTCCTTCTTAGCATATAAAGTCGGAAATCCGGCTATAACTGAAAAATTTACGCGCCGGTCCATAACTAATATTCAGAAGAAATATTAAATGATTCTATAGTGAAAAATATATGTTCACTAAGATAGCAGAGCAACCTGAGCAGAACAAAATTATAATTGTCTCATAATTAGACGCAAATTAAATGCTAATTAAATACCCCAATTAAAAATTAACTGCTCTTTGTTGTATTGTGGTACCGCATGCTCTGCTAGCTTAATGTAAAGCTAGCAGAGCAATGTTTAAAATATCATATAATTATATTGTATTTAATATCAAATTATCTAGAAAACTAAATGCTAATTAAATTCCCTAATTAAAAATGAAATGCTCTTTGTTGCACTGTGTAACCTCATGCTCTTCTAGCTTAATGTTAAGCTAACAGAGCAATATTTAAAAAATCAATTAATTAATTTGTATTTAATATCAAATTATTAAGTAATTAAATGTTAATTGAATGCTCTAATTAAAAATTAACTGCTCTTTGTTGTATCGTGTAACCGTATTTCACGATACAACTAGCAGTGCATGCGATTACACAGTACAACAAAAAGCATTAAATTTTTAATTAGAGCATTTAAGTAGCTTAATAATTTGATATTAAATACAATATAATCAATTGATTTTTAAATACTGCTCTACTAGCTTAACATTAAGCTAGCACATGGGGTAACACAATACAACATATGGGCATGGAAAATATGCAGACTAAGCAGAATATGATAGTTTGTTTCTTTCTACCACAAATTTTAATAATAGTATTAAAAACCGAAATTAGATCAAATACGTCGCTTTTTTTATCGTTTGCCAAAAGTAAACAAACATTTTCCTAAGTCGCCGCTTGATGGACTTTTAAATAAGAATAATTTTACCTGAAAACGCTAAAAGTTCTAACGGAGTTGTTAGGAAAAAGTTTAGGGTCATTCAGACATCATCGATTATTATAGTATTGAATATTTTACTTACCACAAAAATCAAGTACAGTAAAAATCGAAATATTCATACGACGAACGAAGCCAATGATGTTTCAAAACTGTTATTTTCATTATCGAAAATCTGAAATGAAAAAAATAATTATAAATACAGAGGTCGTAAAGTTTGTTGTATAGCACAGTGATAGTATCGTTTATATAAAAGAAACTGCAATTGTTATCAGATAAACAGTTTATTGAAGGAGGAAATGGAGAAACTATGTACACAAGGGAAATTTCAAACAAAATTTTAAGTAACGAAAGTTTTTATTATATATTAACATTATTCAATTATATTACTACTTCTGAGATCAATTAATTTTTTAATAAAATTAAATTTTTGAAACTAAAACAAAACTGATGTCGGATATACACCGACTAGATTGCGAAAAAGAAAATACATTGACAAAATATCGGTAGTTCTTGAAAAAACTAAGCAATGGTTTTTTTTACAATAAAAAGGTAGTTCTTGATTTAAAGCGGGACGGGCTACACTTCGACCATAAGGTCCATTGTGATGCCTAACGATGTGAGGATGTGAGTGGAGTGGAAGGAATTTTTGTG
The DNA here is from genome assembly GCA_963920215.1 of Nineta flava. NCBI lineage: Eukaryota > Metazoa > Arthropoda > Insecta > Neuroptera > Chrysopidae > Nineta > Nineta flava. The sequence continues at coordinate 19,605,166 of OY986041.1, forward strand.
TATAGACTTGGAATTGGTAGGATATGTGACTATGCCCGAGTTCGTGAAGCAAACTGCAGAAAACCTTCTCAAGCATAGCCGGTTACTTCGTTCTTGTCTATACGCCGACAGTTTAGTTTTTTTCTTAATAATTGACAAACTGCCGATGTCAGGATTCGAACCCATAATCTCCCAGTTTCCAAGTAGGCATACTGCGCAGACATAACGTCTTGGACTGCTCGGCCACTTGGACTAGTATGTTGTACGTATCTAGGCTTTCCTTTAAAATCGAAGTTTTTTGGCCTGTGCACACGTCGGTTTGACGTCTTTTGGGCCATAAAATTTTCTTTGGAATCTTTGATATGAAAGTACGCAAGGGTGTTATACAAAATCGGTTGTTATGGGATGATGTGAGGTGATTACCATAGTAAAAAAATATCATTCAGTTACGGAATTTTTCTGAATGGGACATTGGAGTCACTAGACCATTTTGTTTCCTATTATTTTATAATTTTTATTGTCAAGTTTTTGAAACTGTGTGCTAAATTTATTTTAAACAAATTCGTCACACAGGAGCTGGGTCAAGTTAGCGAATTCATTTAGCATGAATACATCATTTCTTTTGGAAATAGATATCTCATTTTTTTTAGACTAAAATGTTCTATACTTTGGTTATAACAATATATAGAGTTTGTATACAGACTGATTACCGGCCACAATTTAATGTTTAAAATGAAATTTCGTATCTGATATGCTTTTAGTATTTGATGGCCAAGTTCGATAATGAATAGAATTCGTCAATGGGAAAGCGGGGTAGTATTTATATATATATATATATATATATATATATATATATATATATATATATATATATATATATATATATATATATATATATATATATATTTATATATGTATATATATGTATATATATAAATTGTACTAAAACTTATGTACTACTTTCTTATTTACTAATTTTTCCATTTTACTAATATTAAGAGAGAAATTAAATATTTTATGTTTCCCCTTCTTTCTCCTTTCCCGATTTTGTACATTAACGAACATGACCCTTCAAATACAAAAAGCACGTCACATACCAATTTTCATTTCAATAATCTAAAAATGTAAGCGTTCTAGAGGCCGCACTTTTTGGTGATCAAAATGAAATTTGGTATGTGACGTGCTTTTTGTATTTGAATGGTCAAGTTCGTTAATTTGAAAATCGGATAAGGAGAATGAAAGGCTTAGAGGGAGGGGGGAACATAAAATATTTAATTTATATATATATATATATATATATTATACATATATATATATATATATATATATATATATATATATATATATATATATATATATAATTAAAATAAATTGTCATGAATTATTGTAAAATTTATGTACTACTTTCTTGATTAAGACATTTTCCATGATTTTTCCAAACGATGTGTGTCTATACGCGTATATATATATATATATATATATAATAATTTTAGTGATAGTTATTTTCGAACTCTACTAGGTGGTTCGATGAACATTTGATGAAATTTTTCCGAAATTCCTTCTTCGGTAAAAAACCAATAGGTAAAAAACCAATACATTTTCTTCGAAAATTCGCTAAAATTACAACATACCTACGATTAAAAGCTCATAACGCAATTTTAACATTTTTAATTTTGATGGTGATTGCAACCTGTGTAATCGTTTTGTAATTGAAATGAATTTCTAATTTCAAAATAGTAATATCTTGTAGGATTTAATGTTTTTATAATGTTTTTTTTTTTTTCGAATGTGTGCGTAAAATCGAAAAAATTTTAGTTTTTCAACGAAAAAACCGAATTTATATTAAAATTGTGTATATTCATGAAATATTTATAAGGGTTTCATATTCAAAATCTGAACAAAGAAACGATGAGGGAAAATGTTATTACATTTTAAATGAAATGACTTATGGCCCATTCTGTATTTATGCCATGATACTGAGATATAATCACTTAAATATAACATTTGTTACAAAATTAAACTTTATAAAATAATTTATATAACTTTAATGACATACATAACGATAAACACATGTATTACAGTTTATCAAACATCAGTTTTAAGAAGCTTACGATAAGAATGCGGAGAATCTATTGAATAATTTAAACAACAATGAATTGGAACATGTACAGGATTTTTTAGTGTGCTAACACTTGAAAGGTATTTAATAATAATATACAGAATAAGCGTTTTAACGTGTTGTGTGTGTATGTATGTTTACAGTGCCTACAAAGAATTGTAGTACTCGACAATGGGATTAAAAATATTTCCAAAAATAATATTATAATATTTCACAAAATAAACTAATTCAGGGCAAAAAACAGCCACTGAATTTCTTTCTGGGACAGTGAATTTTTTGTTTTTTGAATTAGTAAAATTTGTTTATGAAAATAAATATACAATGTATATTGACCCGGAGATAAGCAAACTGGAATTGATGGAATCAGCCTCAGTCCTTGCTTGGAACACTGTTTTGCATCCCTTTAGTTTTTGTAATTTGCATGCCAATGCAAATGATTTAAATGCTGGAGTCAAGTGCCCGGTCGTTTGCTATTCCGAATCTATAAGTCTAATTTAAAAGAAATATAATTCAGTAATGTACTTGTATATGGTAATTGGTAGAACGATGTCACTCCCTTAGAAGCTGAGTCAATTGATAGACATAGATTCTAAACCCATTTATTTTTTCGAGATAATGGATTTCTTATTTAGTAACATATTTAATTTAATCCTGTTACTACAGATAAAAGTGTAGGTCATGAAAAAGGAAGGTTACCTGACAAAGTGTCACAAAGCTCTGGATTTTGTATGTGTGCCTGAAGCCTCCTTAAAAATCCAAGTTTTCAAATTCAGCGTTAGATAGATAGCTAGATACATCTTGGGACATCTTTTCTAAAATGTATTGCACTTCGACCTCATGGCCCATTGTGCTCCCTCTTCTACCTCAGTCTGACGAGACTCGCTTCTTCCATAAGTTGGCAATAGCCTGGAGCTTGCTTATCAGGTCCTCCCGAAGGTTCATATATTCGGGGTGAGATGCACCGAATATTCTGTATCTGGTATAACCCAGAGCTTCGCAGTCAAATATTATGTGGCTGGATGTTTCTCCCTTCTTCCTTCGCCACACAATCTGCACATAGTGGAGCCGTTATGGAGTCCCATTGTGTGCAGATGCTTCCGAATGGGATAATACCCGGTAATGAACCCGGTAACCCTCCGCAGCTGCATCCTGTTCAGCCTCAGTGCGTTGAGAGATAACCTCTTTGTTGCACTCTGAAGCAGTACCAGTATCAATCAATTTTAGTGATTTTTATGACCTAATTATTCTATTTTGGTCTGGTCGTCAACAATGAAACGAGCTGAAATATTGTGTGTGCGTTCGAATGTTAAAGTGACTTTAAGTTCGTGAATAGACAAAATCTTTCCATGAATTACCTGCCTCCCACTCCCCCAGGCAGGAACATATATATCCTTAAAAGTGTAAGACAACAAAAATAAATTTAAGACATAGAAGACTAAGAAAATGTTCATTTCATATATAAGTTTTGTTTGTTTACAATTTTTTTTCTTCATAAACTAAATGTTCTTGCCACAATTTTTGCTGATACATCGGCAATTACTGTTGATTATAAAAGCATTAATATTTGCAGCACCTTTATACACCACCACTTTGTATTTTTATACATTCGTGAGGCGTGAAACGTAAAATAAACAATTTGCGCATTATTAATGCAGTTAGTTGATATTTTCACTTGCTATATCAGAACTTCAAGACAAAAGATATTTATCATACATCAATTTGAAATCGATTAATTGTACTAGTTGTTAAAAGTATTTATTTGGATCATATTTACGTTGCTAGTTTTTGATTAATGGAATTGAAAATTTCAAGTCAACATATAATGCGCACTGAAAAAATTTATTCGTTTATTTTAATTTTTGTTCACACGCTTGTTTTTTCAATACATAGTTGTAAACCAGCATTGCTGCATGTCTTATGGTGCATCCACACTTGCCGCTCGAGTGCATTGAATTCGTCATATTTGGACGGGGCGCACGCACGGCGCGTACGCGGCGCACGACGGTCCATATCGTATCGGTTTTTTCAACGAACACTTTGAATGTTTCCAGTTCCTATTTGGACGGGAATGTGAAAGGTTTGTCGTTTTTAGCGCGCATGTGATTAATGTTTTTTAAGATATTAATTGAAATGTAGTATTTTAGTTCAACTTGAAAATTATTCAAGTTGAACTAAAATGTTACATTTTAATTAATATCTTTAGATTATTTTCAGGCTTAAATAGCGGGTTTTTGTGATTGATTCTTTTGACCAACGTCGACGTTTCTTTTTGTTTTTAGACAAACTTGCCATGAATAATGCCGGACCACTTATCACTATAATCGCGAAAATTTCCCGTCGCATAGACTTATTTACAACTTCACTGAAAAATTAATACTATGTTTGTGGGTTTCTTATGGATCGCCGGAGGTTTGTTGAAATCAACAATTCCAACGAACCAAAGACGAGTGCGCGGCTCTCACACCGCTGGGGTTCGTGGCGCGCAAGTGTTTTGGGAAACACAAAATTTGGTATATCTCAATATTGAAAAAATCGAAAAACACATAAGAAGTAAAGTTGTAGAAAATTAGTTTTACTATAAAAAGCTTGTTTTAAAAAATGTTTTTTAATAGAAACCTAATTTTAAACTGGTTTGGCTTTGGAATCTTTAGAAACGAAGAAATGAAGAAGTTTTGTAAGTTTAAGTCTAAACAGTGTGTGTGCATCTGAAATGGATCAATAGCTTGTGTGGCTTTCAAATTAGTTTTGTGACACTTTTAAAATTTTTATAAACGAATAAATTTTACGCGAAGTGTGACGTACAGCTAAAATTTCAAAAGAGAAATAGTTTTCTTTCAGAAATAAAACTACTCTTCTTGTAGCTTATTCATGTATATGTTCATGAAAAATAAACGAAACAAATTAAATTCATAAAATAATTAAAAGTTTTCGGTGTCCGACTAGAAGTTTTATTTATAAATTAGTTTCAACCTACTTATTCTATATATATGCAAAATATGTAACTAGTTATTTACATAATTAAAAAGTCATTATTGTATGCCCATTTTTTTTAAAGAACCATTTTAAAGTTGTGAAATATTTATTAACAAATATTCAAAACATTATACCAACAAATATATATATATATATATATAAATAAAATAAAAGTAATATTGAAAAGACTAAAATACAAAAAATCAGAAAACACTTAACAGTTATGAAATAAATAAAAAAGTTCTCTGTACGAAAAAACTATTGCCCACTTATACGGTAGCATAGGAAACAATAATTTGTAACTATCATTACAAACAACAGCAACCAGGCAAGTAATAGAGGTAGAGGTCATGCCATTAAGCTGTTCCTCATAAAATACCTTTAGATGATTTATATTGTAATGCCGGCATCACACTCTCGGCAAGACATTCGTAAGACTAGACCCGAGTGGATCAATGCACATTCTTATCGTGTACTACAGTTCTCGTTCAGTGAATAAAATTTAAAAATAAAAATTCGTTTCAATTTTAAAGAAATAAGTTCTTAACTAACGGTTAAATGGCGGGTAAAATCAACGTTATGTTGCGAGCGTAGACGAGAGTGTACTCAGCGCGAGTTATATTTTCTCTATTAATTATCAATTTTTTTAATATATTTATAGTTACATGTTCATAGTTCATATAGATTAGAATACTTAAGTTTATTTTAATTATTTCTATATCCAAAAAATTTCTCATAATGTCAATTTTATACTATCTCTCCTAAATGGTCAGAGGTGACGTAGTTCACAGTTCACTAAGATTGTAATACAGAAGGGTGGTTTAAATTTCTTTATCAGTTTAATTTTTAAGTTTAATTTTCTCATATTTCTTCAGTATTATTCAGTAGTTTGATACCATATATAAACCAAACTATTCAAAGGACAAACCAGACTTCTTATCTCGATCTTTGTCATACGTTCAGACCGTTGGATAATTTTGTTTCAATAAAATATTTATTATTGTTTATATTTTAATTGTTGTTAAACAGTAAAATTATTTAATTTTAATTGTCAGTAAAAACTGAATATCGATTTTAGAAAACATAAGATTTTTTATTATATACTACGTTATGCATGTAGAGGTAAACAATATATAAATAGGCTTCAAGTAGTTCAAAGGTGTTAATCTGACTAGTAACATTATTCTATGAAATATCTACTAAAGAGTCATAAACTTTAAAACTATAATTACTATCATAAAGTATTTAATATTTGTTTATTTGTGTATACTTTCGCGTCAACATAACGATGTTTGTCCAAATTCCTCTCGGTTACGTATGACAAACTCTAGAAGACTTTAGCGTATACTCCGACAAATTTCATTGTCATTGAATTTTTAATTAAATTAAATACTGATATGAAAAAATTAACTCGTCAACCAGGAATCGAACCTCGGGCCTCTGGATAACTAGTCCAGTATGCTTCCGCTACACCAAAGACGATTGTGACGTAATAGCCAACTTTTTTATATTTTTCTAATTTTTTATTTATTTAGACAGTATTACTTCTGTTGAAGTGATTTATTTAATATTTGTTTTATGTATACTTTCGCGTCAACATAACGATGTTTGTCCAAATTCCTCTCGGTTACGTATGACAAACTGTAGAAGACTTTAGCGTATACTCCGACAAATTTCATTGTCATTGAGTTTTTAATTAAATTTAATACCTGGTTGACGAGATTTTTTCATATCAGTATTTAATTTAATTAAAAATGTCATAAAGTAGTTGAACGACATGAAAACAGCAAAAATACTTTGATGTTTTCAAAAAATGATTAATCTGTTTGGAAATTCAATTTAGAAAACGGAAGAATTCTGGATATTTTTCTTAAAGTGAAATTGTTTCTAAGTTTGACCTAATATATCTCCTTTGAATTCATTGTGTCAAAAACAGTACTATATCAGTATGAAAGCGCACCAAATGAGCAGTGAATGGAATCAATCTGGAAAATTATAAGTATTCAATGGAATTAAATTACCGCTGGCTTCACATTTATCTTTCTTTGAAAATATGTAATACATATGATACAAAACAGGCTTAAAAGAATAAAACATATTATCGGTAAAAGTAAATGGGAAACTTCACAATATCTTTTTGTTGTCCTTCTTCTCTTGTTTGTGTCTCGAACCCTCACAATTCAACATCAGTATTTGACAAACTCTCTATCTAGCATGTAATAATGTGGTACAGATTGAAAATTGCAGTAGCATTTTAATGACCACATTGTGAAATCATTCTTTCGAACAAGAAACACAATTTTCCGAATAGAAAACATTGAATGTGCGCCCCCGTTTACTGTTATAACATATACTACTAGTAAATAAGTTCTAATGACTGTATAGACTAGCGCAAAACGAGGTAGATGCCTCAACCCCGATGGCCTCTTAGTTGCACCATCATCATCATCATCATCGTTTGAATGGTAAGTATATTTCTTTCTATACATAATTCCTCTTCATTTTATCCTGCTTCATTTGAAACCAACTAACAACATTCAAAAGTTGTAGTATGGTTTAGTCGGTATATAATAATATGACGATAGATTGTGTGTATGAATGGATAGTACTTTTCTAGTGCTTTAATAGGAGGCCGCTTTACAACTCTCCACTACCGGAAACTGTATGTATGAGTCTGCCTAAAGCGATGAGATGCAGTATATAGTGAAACCGCACATTATTCAATGATCGTTAAAATTGATAAATAGAGTGATCATCATCGTGTTCAATATATATTATTGAATTGACTAATGATGAAAACTTTACCGCTCGTAATGTTCCAGGAAGTGTATTTTTAAAAGAATGGAAAATTAAAATACGTGATGTCGTTTTTAATACTTTATGACTCACAGCGTTTGTTCAATTTGTTTTTTTTTTTACAAAAACTAGTAAAAATTATTTTTTAAAGTGATTGTAAACTCGGAGTGATTGTGTAGTAGGAAATAACGGTCAATGAAAAAAATGTTTTACTATAAATAACGCACATTATCAGCAGATGATTTCTGTATTCTGAATAAACTAATGAATTTGGAAGTTTCACTGTCCTGTAAAACATTTACTGTTCTGCAAGTCTAGTCCCGTATAATGCCAGTTTATCTCCACCTTTTTTCAGAATTCGCATTGCGCTCATTGTGTGCTTCAAGTATATGCTTCGTGAACGATTCAAACTCAGACAATAGCCTAGATAGATAGATAGATTATAGAGGCTTCCCTGGACGGGCTTAACTTCGACCATAAGGTTCATTGTGATGCCTCAGGATGTGAGGATGTGAGTGGGGTGGAAGGAATTTTTGTGTATAGACTAGGAATTGGTAGGATATGCGGCTGTAGCCGACTATGACAGGAACTATGCCGATGTTCATCTGGAGTTCATGAAGGAAACTGCAGAAAACCTTCTCAAGTATAGCCGGTTAGTTCGTTCTTGTCCATACGCTGACAGTTTAGTCAAATAACCGCCCCTTTTTTTCCCTTAATAATTGACAAACTTCCGATGTCGAGATTCAAACCCATAACCTTCCAGTTTCCAAGTAGGCAAACTGCGCAGATAACGCCTTAAAGACAATAGCCTAAGCGTGCTAATAAAAATAGTGACAAATATACAATTAGGTACGTCAGCGGGGGTGGTTAGATATACAAAAATGATCAATTGCGATTCAGGATAAATACAGATCTAGTTTTACTGTTTAATATTTAACTAGATTTCATAGTAATATTTCGTAATCAATGGTTATATTTAGAGAATATATACAAATTCCACAGGTGGTGGATGTCACTCCGAAAATGGAGTGAGATACACAAGAGTAAAACGAGTCAAAGTTTGCCACGTAGAAACTTTAATTCAGGTATAATTATATTTTATCCAGAATATTCAAAAAACATATAAATCAGATATCAGACCAAAAGTATGGTCTTATATCCGGTTAGATGATTATGTTCAATAATTTTGAAACATATGATGATACATAAATATGAAACTTTTTAACAAAAAATAGATCCGACGAAAGAAGGAAGTAACTGAAAAGCAAAAAATAGTAGCTTTGTAACAAAAATTAAATCTTCGAAAAAATAAAGGAAAAAATGGAATAGAACCTTTTTAGTCTAACTCAGTCTTACAGTAATGTAAATACCTAAATAAAATAAAAATTCTGTAAATAGCTAAAAGTAAATTTTACAAAAATATGACATTTTGTAATATTTTTGTTTGGCACCGACTCCAAATTATTTAGGTGTTAACATTAGTGTAAGACTAAATTAGACTAAAAACTTTTTATTATTTCTTTCTGTTTTCGAAGGTTTAATTTTTTGTTACAAAATTATTATCTTTTGCTTTTCAGTTACTTTCTTCTTTCGTCGGTTCTATTTTTTGTTAAAAAGTTTTATTTTGATTTGTATGTGGCTTATTGTGTCATTAGAACTACATATGTGTGTCAAGTTTCGACAGAATCGGTTCACGGATGAAAATTCAGTTGTGAACAATCAACCATTCCCTATTTTTCAACCCTTAGGAGCGAATTTTGTTTTCTAATTTATATGGTACCAAGTTCGAAGTATACCCTATCCAAAAAAAAAAAAGAATTATCGAAATCGGACTACTCTATAAAAATTATGCATGGTCATACATAAAAAAATAAAGAGATTGACTTGAGAACCTCCTTAGTTTTTTCGTCGGTTAAAGAAACATTCAAACTGGACAAAGATATTGAGTGCTTTCAAATAGTGTTTACACACAGAACGTATATTATGATATTTATGATATGTTTCTTTAGTGGAAGCGCTGGGAAGTTTTATTTTTTGTGGCTAAAATTTGGAATTTTTTTTCTTCAAATTTATATGGGATCAACTATGAAGTATACCCTATCCAACAAAAAATAATTATCAAAATCGGACTACTCTGTAAAAAGTTATGCATGATCATACATTAAAAAAAATACACAGGTTGAATTGACTACCTACCTCCTACTTTCGTCGGTAAAAAATGTTATTTCTGTTTTTATTCTCAAGGTATCGCGTTAAATAGATTCGATTAATGATTTTGGATTTCAAAAATAGAACTTCTAACGAGACAAAGCCAACAATGTTAAAGTACATCATCTAGAAATAATTAGGGAGCCATCCGATATAGAAAAAGTATGAAGAACTTAATTAAGACTGTACAGTTTAATGTCATTAGAAATTAACTATAACACCCTAGTGCTACTAATACACAATTCAGATCAAGAAAAAATAGGTCATGAGTATTTAAGATCGAGGTTCACACAAGATATACGAAGTCCAAAGTTGAGAGCCGCATCGTTGGAGAGAAATACGCTTGAAAGTAAATGTTGATTCCACTAAATTTTTTTTTTCAGAATATTCGATAAAGTCAAGAAACCGCTAGACATTTATCTTAAATGAAGGAAGATGATTGCATCCAAAAGCTTTGTTTCGTATGACGGTACGTTACTATGAAATCAAAATTTTGTAGCTCTTTTTGTTCTCGCGATATATAGTTCAGACCCATGCCCTAAACGTTATTTATGGTATCAGAAAATTTCAAAACATATGGATCCTGTATATTACAAACTATATTATAGGCTGTTATATTTAGACATGTAGGTAAAATTCAACTAAAAAAGTATGAGGATATCTATCGGTACACGTCGTCTCGGATTGAACGTGTTTTCATAATCAGTTTTACTGTATCAAAAAATTTTCACTGTTGGTCTTTGCTAAGCCAGCCGACATAGAACGAGTATTAAGAAACTATATAAAGTCTGTACAATATCACAATGATGAAAGAACCAAATTATAACACGATGATGTTACCTCCTTCTAGAACTACCGTATTAGTGGAAATCGCCGTTATAATAGCATGATGGTATGTATGCTCAGTTGATGCTGATGATGATGAAGATGGCTGGCTCTATGTTGGTAGGTAGGTAGATATAAGTACTTTAGATGGTTATAGCCCCAATGTATTATAATGCCCTCATTATATGAACGTTATTATAAATGAATTGTGTGTTAAATATTTTTGGGTACAATTTTGTGTTACTTTATAACATTGAATTAATGTGAATTCTACTTTACTTCATAATATTATTTATAAAATCGAAATTAGAAAAAGTATATTTAAACTTATACACTTTACTTACACTAGTATTAAGCCCTTAATATTATTTTACTACTGCTATTGGTTTTTTTTCACTCTACAACTTCAGATGAGACGTAGATTGCAAAGGCTGCCCTGGACGGGCTACACTTGGACCATAAGGTCCATTGTGATGCCTTAGGATGTGAGGATGTGAGTGGAGTGGAAGGAATTTGTGAGTAGACTAGGAATTGGCGGTCAATTCCAGCGGTCACACTTTTAGTCTGATCAAAATGAAATGTCGTATATGATTTTAGTATTTGCATGGCCAATTTTATTAATAAATGACATACGTCAAGGGGAAAGAGAGGCATAAACAAAGAAGAAACCACAAAAGATAAAATATCTCTCTTAATATTAGAACAATCGAAAAATGCGTTAGGATTAAAGTTATAGAAAATCAAGTTTGCTACAATTCATCACCTTATCATTTTTGCTTAAACTCTAATGTGTACAGAGATATTAAGGAATTTAATTTTCAATCTTAAACCGTCAATATTTCTGTAATATATTAGAGTGATAGAAAAAATGATAAGAAACAAAATTACAGTAAAACTTAACCTACAACAAGTTAACTTCTTCAAGGGAGATATGTCAAATTTTGTGTTTCCCCCTCCCTCTAAACCGCCTTTCCCCTTGTCCGATTTTACTCATTAACGAACTTGACTGTATGGATGCTCAAGTAGAGAAAATAACGATTTCACTGTTCGATTCCATTAATAAAATTTGGAGTACATGTTGCTTAAAGAGTGTATAAGTGCACTAAGATCGGATTTTTCAAAAATCATTCCAAGGGGGTGAAATTGTGGGTCAAAGTTTGTATTGGGGTCCTGTTTTTTTTAAACTTAGAAACATGAAAAATGTTATTTGGGCTATTAATAATGAACAATGTAATATATGTTTAAGCTTTTGAAGAAAATCAATCCTTAGGGACTTATACAGGCAGTCGGAATTTGCATTTTAGCTATTGGGGTCACAAACATGAAATTTGGAAGATATGTACCTTAAAGAGTCTGAAAGTGCTAAGTAAGGGTCTTTAGAAAATCATCTCCTAATATGGTAGAAGTTTGTATTGGTTTGTATTATTTTCAAGTAAGAACATGAAAATTAGTATTTCGGCTATTCATAAACAATGTAATTCGCGTCTTTAGAAAATCACCCTTTAAGGGGGTAAAATAAGGAGTCAGAGTTTCCATTTATTTTGAAATATTATAATTGTTATTCACCATAAAATAAGTGTTTCTATAGACATGAATATTAACATTTTGCTTATGAAAACCAGTACTTTCCGGGTAGATATATCATGTTATTCAGTTATAAGGTCTTTACAAGCCGCAACGGGTATTGTAGTACTTGATATTTGAGGTATTTATATATTGTAGTACTTGACTTTCTTTCTCTTTACAAATAAATGTATGAGTGAATTTCGTATTACAATGGTTACTCTTGACAATTACAGCCTGTATACCCATTTGTGAAATGGAGGATTTATAAAAACTACTATAAATAAATTATATATTATGCAAAAACATATTTTTTGTCATTCAAATTATTCCTAGAAATAATGTCACACAAAATAAGTTTGGTCAATAATCGTCTTCAACTTATAAGCAACAAAAAATATCAAAGCTATAATTAACAAAACACGAAATTTGTGACCGATGTTTTTAAGTATTTTTATAAAATGAATGGATAAATTTACATACTTATTTGTTAATAAATATGTAACATTTTTACAAACACAAATAATACGCAGACATATACAGACTGTGTTGGACAGCTTTTCCTATAGTAAATCAATGTTAAATATTATTTATTACTAGCTGTCCGTCTGGTACTGTATGAAGTCAGTCAGTACACATGTGATGAAAGTACACTTTAGTATGTGTATCACAAAATCCCCACTCTTTAATGACAAACAAACAACCATACGCATATAGTATGGGATATAGCTATGAGATAACTGACTGAATTTATTTATATGTGTACTGACTGACTTCATACAGTACCAGACGGACAGCTGGTAATAAACAATATTAAACATTGATTTACTATAGGAAAAGCAGCCCAACACAGTCTGTATATTTCCTCTCCTTCAAATTATTTCAAGACATAATTTCAAACAAACTAAGTTTGGTCATATTCATTTTCTCCCATTCAAGCCAGTTTTTATGTTAGACAGATACATCTTGGGGTCCAAAAAGTATTGCACTTCGACGTCATGGTCCATTGTGATCCCCCTTCTACCTCAGTCTGACGAGACTCGCTTCTCCCATATCTTGGCAACAGCCTGGAGCTTGTTTTAATCAGGTCCTCCGGAAGGTTCATATATTCGGGGTGAGATGCACCGAATATTCTGTATCTGCTGTAACTCAGAGGTTCGCAGTCAAAGATTATGTGGCTGGATGTTTCTTCCTCCTCGCCACACAATCTGCACACAATGGAGCCGTTATAGAGTCCCATTGTGTGCAGATGCTTCCGCATGGTATAATGCAAGGTAATGAACCCGATAACCCTCCGGAGTTGCATCCTGTTCAGCCTCAGTGCATCGAGTGATAACATCTTTGTTGTACTCTGAAGCAGTACCTTCCCGAGCTCTTGCCGTGGTACTTTTTCCCAGTGATCACGGTGTTTAGCATTTGACCACTCGTTGATCACCTGTTTAAATGCAGTATTTGGAATTCCTTATATAGGCTCTGGGCCTATGAAGGGAATTCCGACTCCCTTCTTTGATAAGGTATCCGCTTTTTCGTTTTTATGTTAACTAGTTTATATTTTGTGTCAATATCGGAAAAATCAATTAATTTACGACAACCGAAAAACTATAGTAGATTGATTGTAGTGAATACAATACCTTAGATAGATAGCTATTATATATATATATATATATATATATATATCGCAAGAGAAACCAAATACTTGGAAGTGATATTCTACTCCAAAGTAACTTGGAATTCTTATCTGGAATAAATGACGAATAAGAGCAAATCTTGTAGCATGCTCTGCAAGAGAGTTTGTGGAAAATATGTCACCTCAGGGATGGTAAAAGAGTGTCTAGAAAAACTACTGGAGCTTGCAAAACGGAACAATGCTAAATTGATCTCGAAACCAGGTCAAAGATATATATATATATATATATATATATATATATATAAATTATAAACTCGTGAGTTCGATTAAAATTAAAATAAACTTTATTTATTTTATTACACAAAATTGAATGATTACAAAAAACACAATATTCAATATTTCTAAGTTACAATTGCGTAAAGTGGAATGATTAACAATTTAAAATATTATAATACAATAATTAAGATTGACCTCGGTTACACGCGAGAGTATCGAAGAACAACTTAGCGAACTATGTCGAAACTAATGCTGCGTGAGAGCATGCTACAAGATTTGCTCTTATTCGTCATTTATTCCAGATAAGAATTCCAAGTTACTTTGGAGTAGAATATCACTTCCAAGTATTTGGTTTCTCTTGCGATCTGTAGTCTTTCATCGAAGAAGATGGGTGGTTTTATTTAATCCATCTTCCTTTTTTGTGTGGATGAAATTAGTGTGGTTTTACCAGGGTTTACTTTTAGTCCCTCGTTGACACAACATTTTTGTGTTATTCTTAGAGCGTTTTGCATAAGCTCCAAGATTCTGTCTACACAGGGTTCAAGGATTGCGGTTATAATGTCGTCCGTATACCCTTTTGTGTAGTGTCCTCTTTGATTCGTCAGTACTCCGTGCCTTCTCCTCCGGTGCTGACATTAACAAAGATCCCTTCAATGTCAAGAAACACGCAAAAGGTGGTCTATTTCTTTCCGAATCCCTCCTTAATCCTGTATATTAGGTTGTGGAGAGCTGATTCACAGCATTTTCCCACCTGATATGTGTGTTGGTTGGCATGGAGTGATTTCTCGACAGTACCCCTTCGCTTAAGTGGGATTCTACTAGTTTTTCCATTATCTATAGTAGAAACAATGACAGACTAATTGGTAGAAAATCCGTTCTCGTGGAGTGATTGAGCCACCTTGGTTTTGGTAAAAAGGCCACTCTTACTGGTTTCCATACTGTTGGGATATAACCTGTAGCTAGGCTTGCCCTGAATATGTGACAAAGTTCCTAAAAGATGCACTTCTTATTGTAAAAGCAGTGTATCTCCAGTCCACGCTTCTCACTAGGAGGTTTTGGTTAAATTGGATATGGGAAAGGTTTTCACTATTTGTCATACAATATGTTGTTACATAGTGTTTCAAAAGAAATTATATTCTATTTAAAAAAAATCATTTTCAAATTTAAAAACACGCCATATATTGTATTTAGAAAATAATCTTTGAAGGCGCCCCCTCACGGAGGCATCCTGACAGAATTCATCATTTGCATCATACCTTGAAGCGGTTCTGATTTAAATAACGAATTAATGAGAAAATAAACATGAACCCCTGAACATTATGTATCACAGTTACCATATTTTAGAAGATAGAATAGGTTTGTAATAGTTTTATGTAGGTAGGTACCTACTTTATTATATATTGTATTATATACCGTTTTATCTATTTATAGGTATTTATTATTTATTGATTGAAGTTTATTATGTTAAAACATTTGAAATTTATGAACACAATTATTATATACGATTACTAAGTATTGAAATAATATTTACGAAGAAGTTATATTTCACTGGGTTAATTTTTGAAATATTGTATATATACTGAGTTCTAAGTCAGTTCGTAAACTGTTTCTTTTACAACTATACACATTTATATGTATTAAAACATGATATGTGTATTATATTCCAAGATAAAGATGTGTGCATATTTATACGTATGCTTCTGCAATCTACGGTAATAACATACGAGTAATTTAAAACTACTGAAATCAGTACAAAACCCCACAGAATTAGATGCATACGGAAGTATCTACATACACAAATTGAGAAAACATATAATGAATTTAAACAATGGCGCAATTCCAAATTCTGAATAAAATTCAAAAGAAATGGGTGGGGTTTTTCACACACATAATCCTTTAATTGGTGAGTCAACTCAAATAACCTTCAGGTCAGATCATATTCTTAGTCAGATCATATAAAACAGAGGTGGGCAGGAGTTGACTCGGCCAAGCTCTGAGTGAGAGGTAGGGAAGAGAGATAGAGTTCATACAGGGTCCTACCAATTATTAATATTTTCTTTTTTTAATTAAAACATTTTCTGAAAAAAATATAATAATACCAAATCTTTTTTATGGTCACTATTATACAAAGTAAATAATACATGCAATCATTCAATACATACTCTGGAATTTTGGGCTGGTAATTTGGGTCATAAAATGTACCTTTTTAGTATATATCATATTTGTGTATGAATAAAATAAAAATATATAAAAAATATATATAAATCTTTTGAACCTTTAAGTTTACCGCTGGACCATTGTAATAAAAGAAGGAAATTTTTGCAAAGGATAATTTAAATAGAATTATAGTTTTGGAAATTCCAAATAATTTGTCTAAATATTTTACTATTCATATCCGAGAACTAATAAAGAATTATTTACCTGATTTAATTATTTTTTCTTCGTATGGAGTATGCTCAGTATAGTGTCATGGGAATTTAATGAATTAAGTTAAATTTTACATAAAGTGGGAATTTGAGTTAGTATACTTTGAATTGAAAAAGTGAAAAGTACTATTTGTAGTAGTGGAAATTATTTTTCGCATAATTTGTTTTTCAAAAAAAATAAAAGTAGTGAATTTAATAATGGAGAAGACATCGCAAGCAGACTTGGATAAGTTCAGATTATTATTATTATTGTTATTATTATTATTATGTTTTATGGTGTATCTCTCCATACTGTAAAATATATTATTTAAACAATAAATATTTTATAAAACTATTTCTAAATTGATTGAATAAATTATTGGGCAATAATCGGTAGGACAACCTGTATTGAAACATCGTTCCGTCTTGCTTCAAAACATACCTTCTTTACTTACTCTCACCCAGCTTATGGAGAGCCCGTAAGGCTCAGACGAGCTGTCTGCGCCCGCCTCTGATATAAAAGACAAAACTTTTTTATATTATTGTGAGACACGCACCAAATTAGTAACGAGCAACATATCTCTAACTCCATATCCCAGAGATAGTCACGATTATCTAATTCATACTGTTGATGATTACATTGTAGTCGAAATACGTATTTACAAAATACAAATAAATGTTCTAGGAATTGGGGAAAAATTTTAAATGTAATTTCAAAAAACCTAGAGTTTTCTTTGAATATTTTAATAATCTTTATTAACACTCTCTATAATTCTTGTTCAAAACAAATATTGTAATGAGTAAATAAACATCATAAAATAACAGAAAAATCTAGGTTAGTAGTAAAATTATGTTTTTACTAAATTTTTTTAACAAATATAACATAAAAAAATTTTTTTTTGTAGTTTTTGTACACAAATACCTTTCCAAAAAAGGATAGCTTTTATATAACCATTTAAAATAGTATTCTACACATACAAGAAAATTAGAAGACATTTGGTTTTTGTGAGAGCGTTGTCATACAAACCTTAATTAATGTTTCTTTTTATTTTTCAACTGATGAAATTTATATTTACTCAGTTTATGTCCCTTTTTTTACTAACATTTCAAATCCTTTTAATAATTAAAATACTCATTAGAGTTTATGTTAAACATTTAACACAAAAAAGTTTGTAACGTACTGAAATGTTAACTTCAGTGATTTCCAATAAATTAGGTTAATAAAACATCATAAATGAAATTATCTGTCATTACTCTTCAGAATCTTGTTAAATGATGTTTAAAGACTTTGCAAAACTCAAAAATTGTATTTTTCTAATATTATTTTTCTTGAAAACCGGCCGTTTTTTCGAATATTAAATTGTTTATAGCTTGAAAACGGTCAAGGTTACATAAAAATCACAAGAGACCTATTCTATTTAAAATGACCCAAAATATATACATCATTCAGGTTATTCCGGTTGGCATAAAAAAATTATCTTACGAAAATAAGGACCAGATTTTCGACAGAAAAACTCATCAGACAATATACAAACAAATCGAATGGGAAACTTGTTTTTACAAACGCGAGGTTTTCACCTAGTCTAAATGAATATCTGTGTGTACAAAATGAGTTTTTATGAAAAACTTTTTTCCTAAGATACTAACATTTCCTAAGATAATTATTGGCAGTGTTTCAATGAAACGATTTTGCAAAATTTGGTTACAATGTCCTTCTGCCCGTTAAAATTTACGAAAAGTATACAGATTAAACAAAAACAACTGAGAAATTCGGAGATAAATTAATCCTACGAGTTGTTTCGTTGGTACTTATAATGTTATTATTTATCATCTACTTAGTGCTAGTGAGAGTTTGGCGAAAAATTATCAGAATAGTTTTATCAGTTTGAGAACAATGAAATTACATAATAAATTTTTTATTAAAAGGCAGACTCATAAATTAAACGGTCAAATATACAATATACATATAAATTAAATATTCAAAACATTGTTCATTTTGAGTACGTTTAACTTTCTGTATAGTATTCTACTTGGAAAGTTTTAAAGGACGTAGATTGTGATGCCTATGGATGTGAGAATGTGAGTGGAGTGGAAGAAATTTGTGAGTAGACTTGGAATTGGTAAAATATGCGGCTGCAGCCGACTCTGATCGGGACTATGCTTAATTTTTTTAATAATGCAATAATTAAATTTTTGGAATTATCAATTTTTAGAAAGTCACAAGACATGCACCCCCATAAAACAAAGATACCACCCCTTACAATTTTCTAAAATTTGATACCAAAAATTTAATTAATGCATTATTAAAAAAATTAATCAATAACATAATTTTATTAATGCACTTTTGAGAAAACTTAATGATTTAACGAATTTAATTTGCGCATTTTTTTTAAAATTTATTATTAAAACAATTTATTTATTAAATTTTTCAAAAAATAAAAAATTTTAATTAATGCACTTTTCAAGAAATTAATAATTTGAAAAATTTAAGCAATACATTTTTTCAAAACTTAATAATTTAATCAAAAATGAATTATATAAAAATGCACTTTTTGCATCTCTGGTTTCAACCTAGTTTCCTTAATTAATTAACGGTGTGTCTAATTAAAAAATGTCTCAGAACTTTTCGTTCCAAAATCGTACCCTCTAACTATCCTCTTATGGAACTCGACTACTTACGGGACATCTGTATAATAAATAGTATTACAAATCTAAGTATACCTTAAAATAAAGTTTAAAGTTTAAAAAAACTATCAGTGTAATCAATTGAGTTTATGAGAAAATAATTGAAACAAAAGTTGTTTATTTTGTAAAACCAACATTTTTTGTGGTACAATTTTTTTTCAATCTCTTACGGTTTGAAAGATGTATATTTTCCCATCTAACGGGAGAGAAACATGTTCAGATTATGCCCATTAACGAACTTGACCTTACTTTTTTACTCTAGAACACACAAAATTTCAGCTGGTTATCTTTTTCCGTTTTTGAGTTGACGCGATAACTCGGACAGACAGACCAACAGACGGACAGCCGGACGGACGTGCGGTAATTTACGAATTTGGCCACTTATGCCAAGCATTCATGCCTACGATCAATATTTTTAAGCGATGCAAAGTCGGGACTAAACTTAATATATTTTTATATTAACACTTACCAGCTCAAGTGGCCGAGTGGTCTAAGGCGTTATGTCTGCGCAGTATGCATCCTTCAAAACTGGGAGGTTATGGGTTCGAATCCCGATATTGGCAGTTTGTCAATTATTAAGAAAAAAAGAGGCGGTTAATTGACAAAACTGTCGGCATATGGGCAAGAACGAAGTAACCGGCTATGCTTGAGAAGGCTTTCTGCAGTTTCCTTCACGAACCTTAGATGAATATCGGCATAGTTCCTATCAGAGTCGGCTGCAGCCGCATATCCTACCAATTCCTAGTCTATACATAAAAATTCCTTCCACTCCACCAAATACTCACATCTTCAGCCATCACAATGGACCTTATGATCGAAGTGTAGCCCGTCCAGGGCGGCCTCTACAATCTATTTATCTATCTACTGGGTATAATGATCACGGTCCCTAATAAAAAAGTCTTGAGATATAAAAAACATATCGAATATCTCTATCCAAAATAAAACAAATTATAAATATTTTCTTGTGAAACTGGATTTTACGAAGGTGAATTTTATATATAAACATATTTTTTCATTCATTTATTAAATTTGGTTTGTTTATAATGTAAATAGTAGACATTTAGATCAATAAAATCGATATCGTTAAGTATCATATGAATTGTATTGTAAATAACTTTTCCGTTTATATCTTGTTTTTTTTCTTTTTTTATATTATTAATTTTTTATACATCGAAACTGTGTCGTATATAATATATAAAAATAATTATTTCGTTACAATTTCATCTAAAAAGAAAATAAAGTTAATTATTATACAAAAGTCATTTTTTTTTTTTTTTTGAAAGCTATTTTCCATATTTATTCTCTCAATCGAATGGCCTTTTTGACGAGGTGACTGCTCATTCTTTTCAATTATTAGGCCGGGTACACATGTTACGGTATACCGGAGAGGTATACCTGTACAGGTCACCTGCACAGGCAAACCAGAGCGTTTGCCTGCACAGGCACAGCGACCTGTACAGGCGACCGGACAAGAATCGAAATTCAGTATTGACTACCTGCGTAGGCATGTAGACCTGAGTGTGTGTATGAGTCACTCCGGTATGCCTGCACAGTTTTTATGGTTTTTAATGGTTTTGTAATTATAACGGTTTAAACGGGTTTATAAGTTGCGTCTAGTTTCTTGTTGACAATAAAGTGAGTCATTTTTGTATTTATTAGAGGACTTAGAAGTGATAACAGTTTTTGGAAGACTTCTTCATTCATCTGCAAATAATTCCGGTAATCTGTAGGTTCTGAACTTAACACTTTATTAATCTTGTATGAATGTATTCATTTCTCTTTGTAAGCCATCTATCGACTGAGTTAAAATCTTCCGGTTTACCGTATACCTGAGCAGGTTTACCGGCACAGGCATACCGTAACATGTGGGTGTTCTAGGCCTGCACAGGGATATCTATACCGTAACGTGTGTACCCGGCGTTGAAAACATTCTTTTTTATGTAACCATTATATACCCTCCTAGGGAATGTGAGATATTTTAATGTTATAAATATAAAATTTAATATTCTTGGGCCCAGCATAAACGCTACCCACCTGTCCAATTTTAGATTTTTTGTAAATAATTAAGTTTTTTTTTTATTGAATGTGTCGTTACTTTATGAAAATCAATTATAATTATTAAATAAAACAAATATTTTTTTATTATATTTTGTATACCTAACAATTTTTTATAGGTATATTTTGTATACCTATATGTTAAATTTATATAATTTTCCAAAATATTTATAGTTTAAGGTTTTCCCAATGTTATTAGATCTAATTCATAAAATGTTATGTTATGTTTAAGTACCTGCAAATATTTTCTTTGTACATTTTGTAAGAATTTTTTGTACCGATGACAAAATTTCGTAAAAATTTCTTCAAATGTACATCGATCCTACCTATATTATTAAATACATGCATAATATTACACACAGGAACACTTAGACTGTTTCAACCGTCTATTTTTATGAACGAGATTGTATATATAACGAAATATACTATAATCTGCATTCATTTTTTTTAAGTTCGCATAAATATACTTGTATGAATAGCATTTGGTTTTTCATGTTGCATAATAAGGTTGTTGTCCAGTTTTTTGTAAAGTCACTATTGTCAAGATTTAAAAACCACAAGTATATATATATATATATATATATATATATATATATATATAAATATATATATATATAAATATATATATATATATATATATATATATATATATATATATATATATATATATATATATATATATATGTAGACGAGGGTTAAATAATTGTTTCAAATAAAATTAGTTTATATTTTTAGATCATATTTCGATTAAACTTAACCCGGTCTATAAAAAACTAACCAATCCGTTACTTTTTCACCACTTCTCACACAAATGCATGTAGAATCGAATTTCAAGAACTTGAGTTATAACAAGTAAGTTTGTAACAAATTTAAATTTGTATTACAAATCTATTAGTTTTGTTGTTGACGATAAACAATGTCAACAAACTGTTTTACATTGCATCTTCACTATTTATTTAATTTAAAACTTTCTCGTTGCTTAACTTGATGTACCTACTTCTATAAGCACATATAATTTATTATAATTTTAGATAGACGTATTTCCCAGAAATAATCTATTTGTATATTCAACCATCTCTACACCGAAGGAAGAGGAGGTTGTGCTATTGATATATTCATATTTTTCAAATATCTAAAAAATCATGATAAAATATAATTTAATAGCAGCATCAATTCAAAATACATTTAAAGACTATAATACCTAGCCTAAACTCTACCTTCAAATTATCTCCACTTTCAAAAAACCCATTAATTATATTTTTATTAAATACTAAATGGATGGACACGCCATCCTTAAAACTAACTTAGACAGATAGATAGATTGTAGAGGCTGCCTTGGACGGGCTACATTTCAACCATAAGGTCCACTGTGATGTCTAAGATGTGAGGATGTGAATGGAGTGGAAGGAATTTTGTGTATAGACTGGGAATTTGTACGATATGCGGCTGCAGCAAACTATGATAGCAGAATAATCTACAGAAAACCTTTTCAAGCATAGCCGGTTACTTCGTTCTTGTCCATACGCCGACAGTTTAGTCATTTCACCGCCACGACACGGGATTAAGTTCTGCGTCAGTTCATAACAGAATAAAGCGGTCGCACCCCATGATATATGTTCATTTCCCGGGAACGTTTGGCTTCAGGAATCAAAGAGTTATCTTATGCAAAAAACGTTAAAATCCGGCTTTAGTATTATACCCACCGTTGCTTTCACGGTCATTGGAAACGTAGTTACGTGGAGGTTGCAGAGGTATATTTTTCTCCTTCACATCGGGCCTGTTACGGGAATTGTAATTGTTAAAGTGTAATTTTATTTTTCATTTATGTTACATACAATTCATGAATGGAACATATATAGATTGAACGAAAATTATCATCAAAAATAACATAAATGAATTAAGAGTTACTTATTTGGTTCAAAAATCTTGGAATATTCTACATAAATAATTAATCACTAAACACGAATAATGCAAGAAAGCTAGCATTTGCCCGAGTTTTTAGTTCATTGCCGGAACAGTCCATGTATAGGCATCTGCGGCTACCCTCACACTCCTTTCTTCTAGTAACACCAAAATTATAATGTAACTCATACCGTGTACTATATGTATATAAAGTTCACTATCCTTTACATCATAGCTGGGCACAGTTTTATGTCATTCGGCTCCGAGTGAGAGGTAGGAAGAGAGATAGAGTAAATACAGGATGTCCTACCAATTATTATTATTTTCTTTTCTTAACTAAAACATTTTCTGAAAAAAATATAATAATACCAACCTTTTTTATGGTCACTATTATACAATACAATACATACAATACATTGAATACATACTCTGGAATTCTGGGCTGGTAATTTGGGGCATAAAATGTACCTTTTTAATATATTTGTGTATGAATAAAATATAAATGTTATATAAATCTTTTAATCCTTTACGTATACCGCTTGACCGTTTTAATAAAAGAAGTACATTTTTGTCGGAATAATTTTCCTAAACTATTAAAGTATTACACATCGGAGAACTAATAAACAATTATTTACCTGATTTAATTATTTTTTCTTCGTAGGGGGTATAGTGTCATCGGAATTTGATGACACTGGATACAATAAACATGCCAATGATAAGGCTGGGGAGGGGGGGATAATTTGTTACTGATTTCTCAATGGTTAAATTTTACATAAAGCGGGAATTTTATGTTAGCTTATGGAGAATAATTTTTTTTTAGTACTCCACTGTTTAAAATTTATTATTATTTTGTTTTCATATTTTTATTATTCAAAAAATAATAATTTATATAATTATTGGTTTATGCGAGTTGAGAATTTACATAATTTCAACAAACATTTACTTAGATCGGATATGACTTGCGTATATCCAAGCTTACTTCGATATTTCCGCACATATTTCAAATGAGTTACAAAAAGTACTTGTCTCAAGACAGTTACTAAAATTAGTTGGCTCAGTACAGTTACTAAAAGTAGTTGTCTCACATGAATTAATCAGATGGTATTTTGAATTTTTATTTCTTCAATTTACAAATTGAATATTTATTATGGATTGTGCTGAAGTATCGAATAGGCGAATTAATGGTTTCTATCTGATTGTATCTAAGTATATTTTTTTTGTATAATTTATTTAATTCACCATTCCGAAACTTGTGGTTTTTCAAACTTGTCACATTTCAATACACATTCTATACACATTTTGGCTGTACAATTTATGTATTTTATGTGAATATGCAATGACTTTTTCAATTTATAACTATATTGTTTTGTATACGCTTGGTATTTTTGGCCTTGTAGTTTTTCTTTACAGAAGCGTAAAGTCCCCTTTATATACAACTATGTATCTGAATTAAATTTCTAGTGTATATTTATATTTTTGCAAATCAGACATATTTGAACATTTTTTTTACTGTAGTGTCGTTTTTTTTTTTTATATACGATATTTCTTTTTACTACAGTTCAATCTAGTACATATTCATGTAATTTTTTGTATAACTTGTACAACCAAACTTAGTATTTTAAGGATAGTTATACTATCAACATATTAAATGAAAAATTATTTATTTCAAATATATTTTATTTTTACATATATTTTGTTTTGTTCTTTTTTTGTACTTTTTTTTATTTTCAGTATTTCTGATTCGAATCACTAGTCGATAACTTAGACACTTACTGGATAGTAAAGATCTTACTACCTCAATATTATCTTTTTTAATGGGCCCAGCTTTTATTGAAAGACTTTCGGTTCAACGTGTTATTTTTTTTATATTTACGTGTATCGCGTTAGCACCGATCGTTTTCCAATTTTCATAATTCCACATACAATACTCTGCTTTGGATTTTTTTTTCTAAAGTACCGTATATTTAGTTTTCATTATTTTTTTTTAAAAAATACATCATAATACCCCTTTTAATTAAAATTACTAAATTAACTTAATTTCATATTTATGAAAATAATTGATAATTCAATTATTTTCTATAAAGTGTTTAGTTTTTTTTTTAAAACTAAACACCATAATTTTTTTTTTAAATCAATTTTTTTTTTTAAATACACACTTACTCAACCCGACAGTTTCTTCGAGTTAGTCTACTTTGAATGAAAAAAGTGAAAAGTACTATTCGTGCTAGTAAAAATTATTTTTCGCATAATTTCTTTTTTCCAAAAAAATAAAAGTAGTGATTTTAATAATGGAGAAATGAAAATTATTCTTAAATTGATTGAATAAATTATTGGGCAATAATTGGTAGCCACCCTGTATTGAAACATCGTCCCGTCTTACTTCATAACATACCTCTCTTGCTTACTCTCACTCAGCTTATGGAGTGCACTCTCACTCAGCTTATGGCTACTTTACAGGATGTTTGAGACCACATTTTTCTACTTATACCTATCCACGGCTGCTGTTTTTAATGTACAAATGGTGTTGAAATTAGTACATCTCTTGATAGTTGGGAGCCAAGTCGACCGTGTACTACAACATCATAATCAGACACTAAAAATTAATTTACCTTTCCTTAAATTATGTTATACCACTCTTCAAGTTTACCTGTAACTATAAATGACATTGGGCATGATGTTGATGATGGTTTTATAGCATAGATGGTTTATCGCACGATACTTCTACAACACAACACTGTCAATGAAATATCATTTCCCTAATGCAATTAAAATGTAATTTAACCACTATATGTATGCTGTTTACTAATTTTAGATGACAAGTAATTATTATGTATATGTTAGTTTGTGTTGTTAGGCGGGTACTTGGTACTACGTAGCTGAGTAGGTGAGTGGATGTGGGTGTTTAAAACACATACCTGTGTTGCTGTCACAACAAGTTAAGATGTAATAAGTAGGTATTTTATTGTTATTGAACGTTTACATTTTATTTTTTCATTAATCGATTTATAATAGGAGTAAGAATATTTAATTAATTTATACAGAAGAGTTCATAACAAATTTATTTTTATCCCCCATCCCCCACTCCCTTGAAAAATTTAACGGAGAAGTGTAGGGGGTTAAAATGAATAAAAAAATTCCGTCGGACCGTCATACACCATCCGAAACTTGTCACCGGAATTGCCCCCAAACTTTGGAATCAAATGAGCTCAACATTTGTGGACAGCTAAAGGTTATGGCATGGATGGTGAACATTTTTGGGATATCTAATTGAAATTTATTGTAGGATTTACGGGGGTATGGAATAACTGCCCTCCGTATATTGTTTTTTCCATAGAAAACATTTAATAGAGAGACATTCAGTTTAAAAGTTTTCTCTCATTCGTAGATAATAATTTGCTCATATCATACATTTGTTCTACGAAATAGTCAATTATGAATAACTAGTTGAATTCCCCGGCGTTGCCCGTGGAACTCCAAGATTTGCTGCGGCACTTATGGTGTCGATAGCGTACTATTCAACTTTATTAATTTTTACTGGCACTTCTGCTATCAGAATTAAAATGATATTTGGCTTCCCAGAATCTCCACCTTTTTACACCTCGGGTTATTGGAGTTTCCCTAATTTTTTTGAAAATATAATATAGTCTATGTCATCCGGGGATAGTGTAGCTTCTCAACGGTGAAAGAATTTTTTTTATCAGTCCAGTAGTTTCGGAGCCTATTCAATGCAAGTAAACAATCAAATCATTCCTCTTTATAATATTAGTATAGATAATAATAATAATAGTAGGCCTTTCATCTTTTATAAAGGTATTAACCTCCTTCAATAAAAAAATATTAGTTTAAAGATTTTTATAGAGCTAAAACAAAATTAAAAGACAAAATTTTAAAAATCATATAATAAAAGTAAATAATCATGAATCTGAATAAAACGAAATCATGAATAAAACGAAACTAGAAAACACCAGTACTGGGAGAGTACTAATATCGTTTCTCCAATGTAACTATTCGGTGCATATTCCTCTGTAGTTCTCATTATTTTTCCTGTCCAAGACCGTGTATCGGAAACTCTTCTTTTGTGAGAAATTAGTAACGCGTAACAAATCTTCGATTCCCTATCCCGGATAAAGTTACGATTAGATAATTCATACTGATGATGATCACCTTGTAGTCGAAATACGTTAAAAAATACCAATAATTGTTAAATAAAACCAATATTTGAAATTTTCGTAACATCTCGTCCCAAGTAACGACTCATTTAATATAAAATTACAACTAATTGATCTAGGAATTGGGGTCAATTTTGAAATTTAATTTCATCAATATTAGAAAGTTACTCTTCATTACTTCTTTTATTGACCAAAACGTTCTCCAAAAGTGGTGCATCGTGTTTGAATTTCTTTGTTTATAAATGATAATGATTATGATAATTTATTTCCAAATTAAATATACAATACTGTACATGGAAAATAGTCATAATATTACATTTAACTGACATAACTTACAGAAAATCTTTAACTTAATAATCACAACTTTCAATCAATAAACTTTTTAATTCTTTCTTAAATCTTGAGTCACTATGTAGATTACTAATTAACTCTCATGAGGTTGTTATACGGGTCATCAAGTATTAAATTGAGTTTTGTCTTTTCGATCTTGTATGCAGAGCATTGGATCTTATATCATACTTTCGTTCATACTGGTTTTGGTTAAAAAGTTGAAAACTATTTCTGATAAATATCGCGGATTCCAATATGTAAATACCATATGGTGTAAGCAACTTATTTTTAATGAATATTTTTCTACAGGACTCACTTCTCTTTAAATAAAAAATGATGCGAATGCATGTGTTTTGAATAGTTTTGTGTTTAGTGTTTTGAATAGTTTTTTAGCATTGCTGCTATTTCCCCAAAATATTATTCCATATTTCATGCTAGCATATACGTAACTATAATACACATTAAAGTATACCATTGATAGAAATTTAATTCTTGAGTGCTTTAAGTAAATAAATGTACCTATTGATTTTTTTATTTGCTTTATCGATGTGCCTTTTCCAATCAAGGTTTTCCAATCAATATGTATTCCTAAGAACTTTATAGTTTTTGTCGTATTTTATATTTAATTGAGTATCAATCTTGAAGTGGTCGATTTTTTCACCATAATTTACAAATTTAATTCCTTGTGTTTTTGCTAAGTTTAAGCATTATCTATTTTTTTTAGCCTATAAATCATTCATAAAATAGTTTGACCTATAATGTATAATTTTCTACATACATTAAATGAGTATTAGTCAGTAATATGGGATGTTTTCTCCGATAGTTATAGTTGTTGTCTTACAACAGATAATAGACAATCTTACCGATTTTATTCCTTCGGCTTACAATTTAACCATGGTATCAATGCCTTGATTACTCTCCGAAAATAATACGACGTCTTCACAGATTTTAAAATTAGAAAAATTTTTGTCGTTTGCGTCCATTTTTCTCAGTTGCATAGTTAAAATACTTTTTTCAGTACACATATGGGAACAAATCAAGTATTTTTCTACGACAATTAACGAACGATTCAACGCTTTTATTATTAATCAAACATCATAAACTGCAAAATTTACTGTATTGTTCCCATGATAATGGATTTATAATAAGTGTCTATTATGTGTAAGCTACATATAGCTTATTAATTACATATAACTTCGAAATATAAAAAAAGGGCCTAGGATTGGCAGTAGCTACGAGTATTAAAACACCATTGATGATTTGGGTAAAAAACACCAATCACGTTTATATGAAAATGTATTGCAGAAAGATACCGTATGAGTGGTATTTGCTGAAGGTAAATCTAACTATATTTGAATGTAAGGTATCTATCAAGGTATCTACGACCTACGTAGTTAGATGGTAAATGGTATGAGGGTGGTAAGTAAGTATGAATACATTATTATGAAAACGAAGAGCGAATGACATTATTTAAATAAAAGTTAGAACATTATTTTTGCTTTCAAAGGTATACATAATAGTGAAAGAGGCAGTGGAAAGATAATTGTATCGTGATTGCAACTGTTTGGCAAAATTATGTTTCACAGGCATACATACTCGTATCTTACGGCTGGATCGGTCTATTTCATATCGACGAATTTTATACCATAAGGTCGCTGACAAAGTTTATTAAAAACAAAATTAAATTAAATAATGATCAATTTCAAAAACAAACTAGTAAATAATAATTATATTAAACATTTTCAAAGTATGTATCTTTTAAGATATTTCATAGTAGGAATATAGTCGATGTTCTGAAAATTATTTATCATACAAGGTGAATTTAAATTTGACCTTGAAGTTTCCTAAATACTTCAATTGGAATCGTCATATTAATTGTGCTAGTGACCAAACTTTACATTCATATTTTATAACTTATACAAATAATACAACACCAGAATTAAATTTTGATACCACATGTCTGTAATCCTGGCAATAACTTTGTCATATTTGGAAATTATTCGCCTGAAGTCTAATCAAATATAACTGGTACTAATTTTTGGTACAAAATCACAAGAATATTCCAAGTGCCCCCGTTTTGAATAGTGAATGAAATACGTAAATACCAATATACGCCTCGGCAGAGTGGGGCCGCTCTGCAGCCTTAAGCATACATCAGCCAGCGCCCAAGGGTCAGGAAACCACGACTCGCGAGCCGCATGCGGCTCTTTGAAGGGTCAGTTGCGTCTCTTCAAGTTTCCCTCAAAAAAATTTTTTTTAGGTACAAATGAGATCAAATATTTCGTAAATAGCGCGAGCCAAGTAATTGCTTTTATTTCGAACCCAAACACAGCATAACCACTATGCAGTCTCGTCCGTATAAACACGAACGCAGCCAAACACGCCAACTTTAGTCCTATTAAAATTTGGTATACAGTGAAAAGCCTGAAACAGAAAACTGCGCTCTATGAGTTTCCGAAAAACCTATATTTTTCCGTCATCAGGCTCTTTGTCTAAAAAGTTTGCTGACCCCTGAGCCAGACGATCCCAATTACAATAAATATTATAACACTGGCTCTTGTACTATAAAATTTACATGAAATTTGAATAAAAAATATATTTCGATCATCGTCATAACACTTCATTCGTGTTTTTCGTAGTCTTTTCGTTCATAATATATTTTCGTCACTAGAAACAGTTATTATAAAATAATGGACATTTTGTTTATACAATATCTCTTATTACGTATGCCGAGACTGTATATTGTCTGATAGTTCTACAAATAAAAAGGCAATTTTCATGTTTGTTCATTTTTCCCTTTCTTAAAGTGAACTATAAGTGAGATCCGTACTCTAATGAGAAGCGTATCGAAATCAAAATTACTTTAAAAAATTTTATAATCTTAAGTGACAACTTAAATGAATGAAAATTTAATTTAATTTAGCATTCGTTAATATAAATAGATTTTTGAAATTACCTCAGTTAAATATTTAAATACCATGTATACACTGAGTTATGTTTATCTTACATCTACAAACGCATAGATGTATAAAAATATGCCTTGTAGTGGATATACTCCGACTAGAAATTTTCATGTACATCCGCTTGGGAACCAATTTGGCCCAATAGGAATCCCGAATTGGGATGTAACGGATAGAAGTCTTGGGATCCAAATGGGCAATCCCTACCTGATCCTGATACCATTAAAAAATAATTATAACCATCACTATTACTATTATTACTATTACTATTATTATTTTATCTAGAACATGGAGGTGCGTAAAGCCGAGTGTAAGGGGTTATTACCATTACTAATATTTTAAATGCGAAAGTGAGTTTGTTTATTTGTTTATTTTATATATTACTGTTTATTCAACTACGAGTATATATACTATTACATAGTAACATGTCACTTGCAACAGTTAATACAAATTTTGATCAAGTTTTTTATCTGCTGATACGTAATTTATATAAATTCCGACAAAAAAGCTCCACCGAAATAGCAAAAAAAATTGTACACATTTATTTTTATTTTTTGCTTACTATTATGTTGGGTTTTCCCAATAATATTCCCCACAGATCCCAGTAAGCAAAAACTTATATCAAATTCGTAAATTCCCATTAGGTTTTCCTATCCTAAATAGATCCCAGTTGGGCAAAGCTTTGAGCAGATTGTTGATTATTCATTGGGTTTTCCCAATCATATCCTAAATAGATCCCAGTTGGGCAAAACTGATACCAAATTGTTAATTTTTATGTTGGGTTTTTCAAATTATTTCCCGAAATAATCCCATTTAGGCAAAATTAATGACATGTCATTGATTTTTACATTGGGTTATACTATTGGGTTCCGAAATAGATCCCAAGTGGGAAAAAATAATATTACTTTAACAATTTTTATATTGGGATATCCAATTTGGGTTTTTATAGGGTCCCGATTTGGATAGGCTTACTTGGCATGCCCCCTTGTTTTCCTATTGGGTCCGAACTATGTGTAGGAACAATTTTAAGTCGGGACTAAGGAGTAAACACACATTTAGTAATTAAATTAAATACTCAAAAATTAACTCGTCAACCAGGAATCGAACCTCGGGCCTCTGGATAACTAGTCCAGTATGCTTCCTCTACACCAAAGACAATTGTGATGCAACAGCCAACTTTTTCATATTATTCTTATTTTTATTTATTTAGACAGTGTTACTTCTGTCGAAGTTATTATTCATATATATTTATTTATGTATTTCAAACAGAAGTAATACTGTCTAATAAATAAAAAATTAGAATAATATGAAAAAGTTGGCTGTTGCATCACAATCGTCTTTGGTGTACAGGAAGCATACTGGACTAGTTATCCAGAGGCCCGAGGTTCGTTTCCTGGTTGAATTTGGACAAACATCGTTATGTTGACACGAAAGTATACACAAATAAACAAATATTAAATAAAACACATTTAGTAGTTTTTTTACTCATGCGCATGGTTCTGTAATCTACAGTAATTATAGATAATTGATCTGAAAATTTGGTAACACTGTGGAAAACTGTTCGTTTTCCACTGTGTCGAAAGGATGCATTGGCCTTTTTTCTAGTTCACGCTTCTAAGCTTTAGAAAACAATGGGCAGACTGGCGGAAACTGAATATTTCGAACACTTTGTGAAGACTTATATAATAAAATTTGGGTTCCCCGATCAATACTTCCAATTATTACAAACTTGGAAATACGTTTCTAAAACCATTTGTAGTGCTATATGTAAAAGGGAAATATGTTGTGTGCGTGTGTGTGTATGCGTGTGTGTGTGTGAGAGAGAGAGAGAGAGAAACCGAAATTATGATGAGACCCGAGGGAAATTTTACTACGAGAAAAACTATCAGAAGTTAAAAATTTAAACTATTTCCTAGTTATATCCGATTTCTGACTGCTATAACGGTTTCTAACGACTAGTTCGCTAATATAATTTATAGTTTCTATAGAAATACCTGCACTAAAAAAATTATGGAAATGAATTATTTGTGACATAAATTTTTGTGAAAAAAATTGACGATTTGAACTGTCAAAGTTTAGAAAAAAAATTATTTAAAAAAAATTTTCTATGCACTCTGTATAAGAATTTTTAGAAGCCCGGATAACGGCGGCTTTTTCAACAAGTTACATTTATAAAGACTACAAAAATTAATAGTTTGAAGAAAATTAAGTATTTTTTAAACACTATATTTTCCATAACATGATTTCAGGTGTAGTAACCCTTTAACAATTTAACGAATGTCTTATCATTTTTATAAATACCATCAGCATAATTTTCGAATTTATAAATGGAAAACCTTTTGGAACATTTGTTATAACATTGTCTTGCTAGTTTAAAATACATTTGCTGGTATATAAGATATACGTCCGTAAGTACACGGGCAAGGTAGTCATGAATATGTATAAATATAATAGAATTTTCTAGCCAGTTATAATAAATTGTATCACGTTCTATGAATATTTGATTATGTTTGAGTGTTTCACAAAACAGTTGTCTTACAAACGTTGTTCTATGTAATATAACTAACGTTGTTGAATGTTGTATAAAACTTATGATTTTGATGTCAGTCGTTTGATAACAATCGTTTCCCAAATAAAAGATATAAATAAATTATTTCATTAAAAAACTTTATAAAACTTTAAATGTTAAAAAGTATTCTGACATCAATGTTTTAATATAATTATATTAATAATATTGGGGTTTAACCTCCGTTTTTGAGACACGACGGTCTATAACAGAGGCCACCCACATCATTATTTTTCAACCTTTACTAATTTTTTCTTTACATTTTTATGATGTGAGTGGAGGGTCAGGAATTCGTATGCAGAGAAGGAATTGGTAGGTGTGCGACTGCAGCCGAATTTGATAGGAACTATGGCGATATTCATCTGGAGTTCTTGAAGGGAAATTGCAGAAAACCTTCACAAGCATAGCCGGTTACTTCTTTCTAGTCCATACTTAATTGACAAACTGCCGGTGTCAGGATTCGAACTCATAACCTCCCAGGTCTAAATAGAAACAACACCTTAACAAGCGCGGCTACTTGGCAGGTCAATGTTTTTTTTGATATGTTTTTTTGATATGAAAAATGTTATCTTGGCTGAGCATTGAACACCAAACCTTTGACATAACAGCCGAGTACTCTGCAAACTGAGCGACGTGAGACACCGGGATGCCATAAACTATAGCATCTAGGAAGCTCATGCTATAATTTATATAGGTGATATAAAATGTTTTTTTCATCGTAAGAATCCTCTAATTTAATAGATGTTAATAAGTTTTAATAGAATAGTATGTTTGACATAATTTGCCACAAGAAACGACAAAGGGCTGAGCATTTCAGCCCAGTTATATGGCAATAAGAACTTAGAACCTTTTTTATTTATGTTTTTGAAGAAGTTTGTGACCCAAATGAACTTTGTGTGTCCAATACTTACGATGATACAGTTTTTCAAATATTGAATATTTTTTCCCAATTTTCATACTTTTTTCAGTTTTTGCCCAATATCTCCTGAAGTATGCACCTAGTAGAAATACTAGGTGCACACTATAATAATTTCCTAAAATTTTAAATCTATGTACGTTAACTAGTTTCCTAGATGCAGTTTTTAAATTTAATACTTTTTCGAAAAAGCAGCAAATCATCCAAATCCTTCAAAAGTAGAATTTGGTAAAACTAAATAGTAAAGGTCAAATCTGTGACTCTGATGACTATTTTTGACAGAAGGATAATTTTTCGCAGTTTGGAAAACCTTTGGCAAAAACTTTATTTTTCTGTCCAAAAATTTTGATGTTTTGCGAGAGGAAAGTTTAGTTTTTGAGTTATCTTGTCTACACAGACGAACATGCGGGAATGAACTAATTAGGTGGATTCTATGAACACCTATACCAAAATTTTGGGGCTAAATTTATTATACCCTTATATATATATTATATATACATAGCATACAAATGTTTACCTGATTATAGAGTTTCTTAAACAATCAAAAATTTTAGTTTTTAGCCGAAACAGAAATTCGTGAAAGGACTGTAAATACAAAGTAGGAGTATGTATAAATATAAAGGGACAGATTCTAATTTCTACAACAAACTTGTTATAAAACCGGTAGAAAAACATTATGACGTATAAAATTCGTTTTTGTATAAAACCTAAAAACTTGAATTTACGTAAATATTTTATTCAAATTAAATAATGTTGGTGTTTAACTTTATTGGCTTACAAAAACATAAAACAGTGAAAATATCAAAAGATTTTATTTTCACCCTTATTCAAAATATATAAAATAAAAATTCGTTACGCAGGAGCTGCATCTACTTCCTTAGAATTTCCTTAGAATACATAAATCATTCTCTAGCGGTCAAAATTTTAGTGTGATCAAAATGAAATATAATATCTGATATGACTTTAGTATTTGCAAAAATTAAATTTATTAATAGCCAAAACAGAACGGTCTAACGATTATAGTTTATAGTTACTATGGAAACGACAATCAAAATATATTACAATAAAATATATTTCATGTATTCGTGTCAAACAAACACAAAATATTAAATATCTCTCTTAATATTAATATAATCGAAAATGTATAAGGAGTAAAGTTGTAGAAAGTCAAGTTTGCTACAATTCATTACTTGATCATTTTTCTCAAACTCTAATGTGAACAGAGATATTTAGAATTTTAACTTTCAATCTTTAATTGTAAATATTTCTGTAAATATTAGTGTAACAGAAAAATGATAAGAAACAAAATTACAGTAAAATTTAGTACCTATAACTTATCTCCTGATAAATTTTCCGATTTTTCAAATATTCAGGGAGATAGTCAAATTTTGTGTCTCTCCCTCCCTCTAAACCCCCTTTCCCTCGTCCGATTTTCCCCAATGAACTTTACCTTTAGAATACCAAAAGCGACTCAAATACCAAACATCAATCCAATCGGAATAAAACTGTGACCGCTAGCGAGTCCACAATTATTTAAAAAAAGTACATATATATACTATTTGTATATACTCGTATATATATATATATACATACAAATTTTAGCGATTTTTAACGTCTAATAGGTAGAATCGATGGACATTTGAAGAAATTTTTACGAAACTCCAACACTGGTGCAAAAACTATAGCTGCATTTCCTTTGGAGGAATTCGGTAAAAAGTAAAAGTCTCTGTGGACCTATAATTTCTTGATTTATTAAAAATGTTTTGCTCCATGATATATTTAAGGTATTTCCAAACTATTTCAGCTGATCGAAAAAATATGTTGGTACTCCTGCGCGTAGTTTAAAACAGCTGTCCGTTGTCGTCAGTGTTCCCATTCGTCACATAACATATCATGTATATACTAGTAATCATAAAGATACTAGTATATAATTTCAAACGACTTTCAAACAGCGCGTCGTTACTCATGATGCCAATTGAACTATAAAAAATAACCTTGTGCTGCGAGCATTAAAAAAGTGCACTTTTTCACGCATTATTTATCAAAAAACTTAACAACACGATGGTGATTCTCCCAAAGTTTTGAGGAAAAATATTTCCAAGGAATTAAGGAAAGTAAGCATGTGTCGAATTTCAGAATAACCGTGACTATATTGAGAGAGTTCGAAGTAAAAACAGTCGAAATCGTGCATTTTATTCCACCATGTTTATAAAGATGTATGTTAAATTTCTCCAACTTACATTTACGATTTTCTCAAACGACAACTTACGATTTTCTCAAAAACACCATGGTGATAAATTCTCAAACAAATTCAGCTGATTTCTGAGGATTCATTTTACTAATATTGTGAATTTCGTGTAGTTCTCGACAACCTAATAATAGTTTGGAAATACCTCAAGTACACAATAATAAAATTAATTGTAAATTGAAACAATTCTTTAAATAGAGATTTTCTGGTAAAATTGGCTCCGATTTCAAAAACGGTCCATGAAAAAAAGTATAGAAATAATGTTTCGTTAAGAAATGAATTTATCCTTTTTATATATTTTTATTAAAAATGTTTATTTTTTTCGATTTTTTGTTTTTACGATTTTAGTTTCTCATGTGCTAGTTTAAGATATTCAATCTGCAAAATGTTAGTAGATAATTTAGAATTTTGTTATCAGAAAGTTATTATTAACACTTTTGTAAAAAAATATTTGAAGGGATGCTCATATGCGTATCGTGAGAGTACCCTTTTATAGAGGAAAGGTGAGAAGGTAAGTTTTACAAATCTACAATGGGGTTTATTGCATAACGACGGGGTTTATCACAAACATTTTACGAAAACCGCTTATAAACTGCTGCGCCCCATCGGTATCATCCCAAGGATTTTTCAAAAAATTCAGAAAAAAACATTAAGAAATAGGTGTAGATGAATAGATAGATAGATAGATACATCTTAGGGTCTAAAAAGTATTGCACTTTGACCTTATGGCCCATTGTGCTCCCCCTTCTACTTCACTCCTAAGATTCACCTCTCCCATATGTTGGCAATATCCAGGAGCATGCTTATCAGGTCTTCCTGAAGGATCATATATTCGGGTAGAGATGCACCGAATATCCTATATCTGCTGTAACCTAGAGGTTCGCAGTCAAAGATAATGTGGCTGGATGTTTCTTCCTCCTCACCACATAATCTGCACATAATAGACCGTTATTAAGTCCCATTGTGTGCAGATGCTTCGGCAGTGGACAACGCCCGGTAATGAATCCGGTAACCCTCAAAGATGCATCCTGTTTAGCCTCAGCGAATCGAGAGATAGCCTCTTGGTAGCACTCTGAAGCAGTACCTTCCCGAGCTCCTGCCGCGGTTTTTTTCCCAGTGATCACGGTGTTTAGCATTTGACCACTCGTTGATCACCTGTTTACATGTAGTCCTTGGAATTCCAAAAATAGGCTCTGAGCTAATGAAGGGTACTCCGACTCCCTTCTTTGCTAAGGTATCTGATTTTACATTTCTTTCGAAACCACTGTGACCCGGCACCCAATTTAACATTGTTCCGTTTTACCAGTTTCAGAAGTTTATCAGACAATCCTTGACTACCCTTGAGGTGACCTCAGTTCTAGACAAGGCTTTGAAAGCAGCTTGACTGTCCGAAAGTAGGTTATCATGGACGCAAGCCAGTAAGGCGTTGACTTCTGCTTGAAAGATCGTGACATATTTCAATCGTCTGGTATATAGACGGATCCAAAACTGGAGAATGGACCGGGCGGAAATCTACGGTGAGAGATTTAAGGCAAACATAAGCCGCAACTTGGATGTAGATGGAACTAAAAGTAAATAGTATTCAAACATTCAATTAATTGTTATAAACAATTTAATAGTTTTTAGTACACATTGTAATTGAATAAATGCGGTGTATACATATTTTATAACAAGTCGATTAATAAAAACACAGAAACAATTAGATACGTACGATGTAGTGTAGCAATGTATATTGGGTTAGTAAATTTAAATTAAATAGTCTTTCAATACTGTTTTAATTAAGTTACAAGACGATAAGAATAAAAGGAACAAAAGTTACAACACACAACAACGTTGGAAACAAACAAAGTCAAATATTTAATTTTCATTATTGGCATATTTTAGTGTATATA
Source organism: Nineta flava (assembly GCA_963920215.1). Lineage (NCBI taxonomy): Eukaryota > Metazoa > Arthropoda > Insecta > Neuroptera > Chrysopidae > Nineta > Nineta flava. Next base: position 19,643,660 of record OY986041.1, read on the forward strand.
TGTACTTACGTGAATACAAACATTTAACAAATATATTACAAAAGGTACAACATCTTGGAAGAATGTTAAAATATAAAATAGTTGTTATACAAATGGCGTCAAAAGTCGAGCTATCATTTAAAAATTGTATTATTGATTTGTGCCTTATTTATTTGGAGTCAAAAGAATGCTTTGGTTAAAATTTGTTCATTATAATAATACTAACAATTTTTATTCGAAACATTTTTTGGAAATCCGAATAAATAAGGCACAAATCAATTATTAAATTGATCAGATTAGTTTGGTTAGGATTTTCATAATAATAATATTTTATAAATTCTATAAAAATAAAACAAAGATATATAAAAGTAAACAGCTCATAGTCTGATAAGCAAAATGGAAATTAAATAGCTAGTTGGAAATTTCGAAAAGGACAAAATTATAATAAAAAACGAAAAAAAGACAAACAAAACGTAAATTGGATAAAAAGCGTATGATTGGACTATATTTTAAAGAATATATTATTGAAGTATTAAACTTCTTTAACGACGTGTTAGCGAATTTCCTCTAATGGAAATGCAGCTATTGTTTTTGGACCAATGTTGGAATTACGTAAAAATTTCTTCAAATGTCCTCGATCCTACCTATTAGATGTTAAAAATCACTATCGCTAAAATGTATATATATGTGTATATATGTATACACATACCACTTCATCCAAATACTGGAAATCTCGTTCATACCGCATATGATCGAGTAAAATGGAGAAACATGCTGGCCACAGTCCGTTCACAGACATGACACATTTCAACATCATCATCATCTAGTGATGTATATATATGTATATATATGTTTATATATATATATATATATATATATATATATATATATATATATATATATATATAAATATATATATATATATATATATATATATATATATATATATATATATATATATATATATATATATATATATAAATTATAAGTCTCAGAATATTCGAGTCTTAAAAAAACAATTTTTATTCACTTTAAACAATTATTACAATTCAATTACAAAATACAAAATTAATTATTTAAATATTGAAAATAGATTACACGCTAGTGTCGTGGAAACATTTAGCTAACGTATGTAAAAACTAATGAATAATGAATGTTAATTTATATCGGTTTATATACTAATTATTAAACAAGTGCATTGGTTCTAAAAATCTGACGGTGCAATTTCTTGGTTTGACGTCAACGGATGTCGATATTGGAAATAACTAATAATGTAAGCAAATATTATTTGTATGTGTTGTCCTATGCTGGGTACCATAACTCTTCCATCCTTAAGAAGGAAGCTTAACCATAAGTGAGTGGTTAGCGACTGATGTTGGCTGAAGTTCCATTTCTGGTGTTGTTGGTCGTATGTAAACTGCTTTTGTTTTGAGTTTCCTGTAGGTGATATAAACTTCTATGGCAAAGAGAATTATGATTATAATTACTGCGTTCGTCCCATAATGTAATTGTTGGTGGTATTTTAATAAGTCCAGTTGCTTTGTATTTTCTAAATTTTCCATTTGAAGTACATTAAAGTCTGTTTGATTAGAAATTTGAGTTATTTGTAAATTATTATAAATAATTTGTTCGATTTGGATTGATGATGTGTATGTCATTAATGATCCATAAATGATATTGTTTATGTTAACTTGACATCTGGTGAACGTAATGTAAAGTTGTCCGATGAAATTAGTAATATTTTTACCACATGAATTTGTTATATTGACTGGTTGGTGGGTATAGATTGCTATGTGATTTGGTTCTACTTCTTCTATGAAACTGTCTTCCATAGTTCTTTGAAGTATACATTTTGCTGGTTGGTTATTGAGGATGTTGACTTCGCATTCGTTTGATGATGAATTTTGTAATGTTAATGGATTGCATAGAAATATTTGTTCTATTCTAGTGCAAGGTTTTTCTATAAATGAGTACTGAATAGTGTTATAAAGGATGTAGTTGGTTTTCGGTTTAATGATTTTATTATGTTCAGGTAAAGGTCGTAGTCTTAGGGTTTCATAGGTATTGTTGGATATTTGAGGGATTTGTATTACGAAAATTAAATTGGTATTGTTAAAGTAGGCTTTAAGTTGCAGTAATTCATAAATATGCTCATCGTGTAGTAGGTTGAATTGACTATGGAGAGTTTGTCTGGCTAAAGTTAATTCAGTTTTGGTTAGTATGTGTTTCGATAATATTCCTACTTTTGCTAATGAAATAGAGTTAATTATTGCGTCTAATTGGTCTTTTAACAAAGATATTTGAGATTGCATTGAAAAGTATACTTGATTTCCAAATAGCTGTTGTCCTATGTTTGTGCATGATTTTATTGATTTAATAACTACTGCCAGGTGGGCCTGTTCTGTATTTATAAATTTTGTTATATTCTCGAATCGTTCGATCATGTGTGTATTTAGTTTATGTTGGTCGTTAAGGTTATTTTTGATTAAAAGTGAATTATCCTGGAGTTGCCTGATTTGGTCGTTGATTTGTAAAGCGTCGTCGTTATTCATGTTTCCTGTAATTTTTTTGATTATGTCTCCTAGTCCGTTTATTAATCCTCTTTTATATCGGGGTTTGATTTTTAAACTATCTATTTTGTTTCCTAGGTCGATTAGTTGGTTTTGAAGGTGCTTGGGATTATAGAAGAGGGTATGGTTTAGTTCTAAGTTTTCTAGGGTGTTCTTAATATTATCGTAAGCTATTTCTATGTTCGTAATGTTAACTATATGTATTAAGTTATTAAAGTGTGTAATTATTCTAGTGGGTCCGAGATTCAAAGCGAGTAGCCCTTTGGTATGCGTGAGGTCATGATATTCTATATGTTGGCTTGTAGTGAACACGAATCTGTAATTAAGAAATTGATTTCCTTAATTTTAGTTTGCCAACGTGATATTTTCGTTTCTTATCGGTATTAAAAGTCATTCTATTTTGTTTAGTGGCTTTGACACGATCGTAGGCGGCTTTTAGTTTAGTGTTTCTTTGATTGGTTTTAACATAGACTGTACCGTTGATATCTGGGGGTTCGTTTCTTGTTGTGTTAAGTTTGTCCTGTTTGGTTTCTAATTTCTGTTTCTGTTTGTCGATTATATCGTTAATGAGTTTTGTTTCTATTTGTCTTTCTAAGTTGTAGTCGGTAATCGCATTTTTTGATGGTTTTAGAATTGTAGTTTCTCGTAGTCCGTGAATAATTTCGAAAGGGGTATGTTTTGTGGATGTGTGGATGGAATTATTGTAGGTTAAGGTTGCTAGTTCTAGGAGTTCTTTCAGGGCTGCTTTAGGTTTTTGTAGTTTAAGTATACGCATGGTTTCCAATATTGTCGAGTGCAATCGTTCAACTGGTGAGTTGCCTGTTGAGGATCTGGCGGCGGTAGTATGATTTTCTATGTTGTACATTTTTATGAATTCTTTAAACTGAAGGTTTTCGAATTCTAGCCCAGGGTCATGTATAATTTTACGTGGAATTCCGTGTCTAGTTAGGAATTGGCGGAATCCTGATAAAGTTTCTAGACCGTTTTTGAAGGGTAGTGTTATTAGTTCGCAGTATTTTGAAAATTTGTCAAGGATAGAAAGAATTGGTTGCTTTTCAATGAATAGGTAGTCTAAGTGTAGTATTTCAAAAGGTCGTGTAGCTTGTTCAGTTGCAATATGTTTTAATTGAAGAGGGTGACGTTCATATTTTGCTTTTGCGCAAACATCGCATGAGTTGATATACGTGTTTATTTTTGACTTGATATTATCGAAATAATATCGTCTTTTTAAGTGTTGCAGGGTTTCGTTCACTCCTCTGTGGATAGATAAGTCATGATATTGTTTTATTAAGTTTGATTGTTCGTCAATGTCCTCGATATCTGTTAAAATTTTCATGCAACGAATAAGTTTATACTTAGAGAAGTATTGTTGGTAAATTTTGTTTAATTTATTAAAAGTTTGATCATCTGTAAGTATTGCGTTTAGCGAATTAGGATGGAAGTATTCTTTAAATATTTTTATTAAATTTTGTTCATTAGAAAGTAACATCTCTATTGTCGTTCGTTTGCGTGTTTTGAAAAAGGTTTCGAGTGTAATGTTATTTTTGAGAGTTATGTCGATTACGTATTGATTTGAAAATTCGTTTAATACGCGTTCTGATATGGGGATTTCTGAGTTAATGTTTTCGTCGGCTGAATGTTGAGTAGAGACTTCAACATCTAGGGATTGGTTCTCTGTGTCTAGATTATTTATTTCCGGGACCTGAATTCGTGAAAGCGCGTCAGCATTTGCGTTTTGTTTACCAGGCTTGTAGTCAATGTCGAAATTAAAGTCTGAGAGTTTTATTCTCCATCGTAATAGTTTTGAATTGGGTTCTTTTAGAGAGAATACCCATTTTAAAGGTTTATGGTCAGTTAGGATATTGACAATTGCTAGGAGTTCCTTTTCGATCGTGCTATAGTTGCATTCACTTTTGTTCAGTGTGCGGGAAGCGTAGCATATGGGTTTGTCTTGTCCAACTGGTCCTTGAGATAAGACAGCTCCTATTGCATAGTTACTCGCGTCTGTCGTTAGTATGAATGTTTTATCGAAATCAGGCTATTGTAGTATTGGGTCTCCTAATAGCAAGGTTTTGCAATATTCAAAGCATTCTGTATACTTGGGGTCTTTGATGTTGATTGTAGTTCCTTTCTTCAGACATTCCGTCATGGGTTTCGTTATTTTCGCAAAATTGGGTATGAACTTACGGTAGTATCCTATTAAGCCCAGAAATGACTTTATTTCCGTTACCGTTCTTGGAATAGGGAAATTTTTAATTGTCTGTATTTTTTTTGGGTTTGGTTTTATTCCGTCCGTAGTTACAATGTGTCCTAGGAATTCAATCTCTTTATGGAGGAATTCACATTTGTCGAGTTGTGTCTTGAAGTTAAAATGTCGTAGTTTATCAAACACTTGTTTTAGTTTTTCTATGTGTTCTTGTAAGGATGACGAGAAGATAATTATGTCGTCCATGTAAACTAATACATTCTTTCCTATGTGTTCTCTAAGCATGTTATCCATGACTCGTTGAAATGTCGCAGGTGCGTTTTTTAGTCCGAATGTCATGCGCGTGAACTCATAATGTCCATTGTCAACTGAGAAGGCAGTTTTTGCTATGTCGTTTTTATCCATCTCGATTTGGTGGAAGCCTGAAGCTAAATCGAGGGTTGTGAAATACTGACATCTCCCTAGTTTGTCTAGTATGTCCGTTATGTTGGGAAGGGGATATCGGTCGTCAATTGTTTTTTCGTTCAACTTTCTATAATCAATGACTAGGCGCCATTTCTTTTTTCCTGAGGCATCGGCTTTTTTACTGACTATCCAAATTGGTGAAGACCAAGGAGAATTGGATGGTCGTATTATGTTTTTTTCTAGCATTTCATTTATTTGTCGCGTTACTTCCTCTTTGTGAATATGGGGGTACCTATATGATTTTGTATAAATGGGAATGTCGTTAGTCGTCTCGATTTTATGTTTTATTTCAGATGTAAAAGTCATCTGCTGGTCGGTTGTGTAGAATATGTCTCGATATTCAGCGCATAATTCTAGTAATTTTGACTTTTCTTCATCGTTAAGGTGATTAGTCCGTAAGTTTTCCAAAGCGAAGTGATAGTCGTAGTTATGAGGATGTTCATTTGAACTCATGTTGATTTCCTGATAATTGTTTAACTGTTCGCAACGTATTGGTTGGGTTAAAATAAAAGATTGGGTTAGGTCCGTTTCGTTTGCTACTAAGATTTGGGCCTTAAAATTTGTGGAGGTGTAAATGCCTGAAACGATTTGAGTGTCGTTCAGTTTAATAGGGGATATGAATACATCTCCGTTTTTAACGTTAGTGGGTAGGGTAATTAGTCGTTGTTCATGTGGGTCCAAATTAAAGATTTGGGGTTGGAGTATAGGTTTATATAGCAATTTATTTGTAATGTTTCCAAAGGTGATGGTGTTAGCTTGATAGTTAAGTCGAGCGTTGAGTTTGCGTAAAGTTTCGTTCCCAATGAGCCCGTCGAAGAAATGATGAAATTTGAACACTAAGAATTCCAAGGGTTGTTGATTATTTAGTTGTGATAAATAATCTACTTGGATTTTCTGATTGATTAAATGTTCCCGCAGGGCAGTTTTTACAGTTATGTCTGTGGGTATGAGTTGGAAATTTGAGGTATGTTTAGGGTCGATGAAATTGTTATCGGCTCCAGTGTCTATCAAGAATTTTAGGTGATCAATTTTGATGTAGGGGAGAGTTCCGTTAGTTTTGTGGTAGTTTAGTTCAAATAGTCCGGCGGTCTCGATGTTGAGGCATTTGTCGGAAAATTTTCATCTATGTTATCGCTAAAATTTCTGTTGTAGTTCTCGTTATGGTTATGTTCTAACGTTGGTTCGTAGTTATCTTGGGAGTCATAGATATTTTGATATTCGTCAACTTCGTATTGTTGTGAATATCGAATATCGTATTGTTGGTTATAATCGTAGTCATAAGGCACTTGTTGTTCATGGTCTACGTTAAAAAGTTCTTTAGACGTAAAGTTTGGGGGTCCCGATGGTCTAAATGAATTATTAGGTGTGTTATGGAATATTTGTTTGGTATGCCCTGAACTGGTGTCCATGGGTGTAGGTCTATATGGAGGTCTTTGTTGTTGTTGGTTTTGATTTTGTTGTGCGAACATGGGTCTGTTCGGCTGTATAGGTCTATAATGATTATTTTGCGTGAAAGGATTTGGTTTGTGCGTTTGTTGGGGGTATGATTGTTGTGGGTTTCTATACATTGGAGAATTGTGTATAGGTCTTGGATTGTTTTGGTAGTTAGGGGTATAATTAAATTTGGGTTGTCGTAAAGGTATTGATTGTGAGTTTTGTCTAAACTGATGATGGTTTGTTTGAGGTTTACTGTAACTAGTTCTGTTTCTGTCCATGCTTGATTGTTGCATGCTTAATTCGTTCAAGCATACATCATAAGCTTCTTTGATATCTTTAGGTCTATTGGCTCTGACTATATATCCTAGTTTTGGATCTAGTCCAGCAATAAATGATTTCAGAACGATAGACAAGTAAACTTCGTTTTGCCCTAATCGGTATTCTATAGATTTTGAGGTATCTACAGAACTAAGTAGAGCTGTTTGTAAGTCGGCAATTTCAGCGTAATACATTTCTAGCGTTTTATTACATTGTGAAATTGTATTGAGTTTGTGTAAAATGGTTTCGACTGTTCGTCTGTCTGAAAACTGTGTGCTCAGATGATTTTTAATTGTTGTCCAATTATTTGGGTCGCCTACTGAAATTAAAATTTCGTTTGCTTTCTCAATGATCTTTGTTCTGACTAAATCGATTAATAGATCCTCGTTTTGGTTAGCTGTTGAAATAGCTCTATCCGCGTTTCGAATGAATCTTTCCAGAGTACCAGGGGTACCATCGAAAGGTGTCATCATTTTGATTAAGTCTATTGTTGTAATGTGCGACATTTTAGAAATATTATCGATACTATTATTAATTGAATTATTTTTTATTGGGGTATAGATTTGATTTATTTGGATTTGATTTAGTTTACTTGTTATTTCTTCAATTGTATCTGTTACGTATGGTGTAATTGAATATATAGAGTCAGTGTCTGAGTCTATAGTTTGAGAATCTAATTGTTGTGTCGACGTACTAGCGACACTTAGATTAGCTGGTAACAATAAGCCTTTGTTAACAATGTTTTTATTTGTTATTCGTGATTTGGGGAATTTAGGCATTAGAGGATTTCATTCAGTAATCAAAAGAAAAAAATGTACTTACAGTTGAATTATGAACGATTTCCACACCATGTTTTAACAAATAGGTTTCCAATGAATTTTCTCGATATTCGTAATGAATTACCACTTGTTTCGATATGCTGTCGAAGTGAAAATTACCAGACCACAGTGTTGCTTTTAGTTCCAAATTGTTTCCAGAAGTTGCTGAGTTATAATAAATTTTTTTGATTGTAGGTTCGTCCCGAAGAATTGAAATTCACCCGTTATAAGTCAATTTTTGTACTTTAAACGTTGGACGTGGTAGTGTCGAAGTTTCTACACTATCCTATCGGCTGCGCCAATTATAAGTCTCAGAATATTCGAGTCTTAAAAAAAACAATTTTTATTCACTTTAAACAAATATTACAATTCAATTACAAAATTAATTATTTAAATATTGAAAATAGATTACACGCTAGTGTCGTGGAAACATTTAGCTAACGTATGTAAAAACTAATGAATAATGAATGTTAATTTATATCGGTTTATATACTAATTATTAAACAAGTGCATTGGTTCTAAAAATCTGACGGTGCAATTTCTTGGTTTGACGTCAACGGATGTCGATATTGGAAATAACTAATAATGTAAGCAAATATTATTTGTATGTGTTGTCCTATGCTGGGTACCATAACTTATATATATATATATATATATATATATATATATATATATATATATATATATATATATATATATATATGTACCTTTTTAAATTTCTGTGGACTCTCAGGGGTCACAGTTTTATTCCGATTGAAATGAAGTTTGGTATTTGAGTCGCTTTTGGTATTCAAGGTTAAGTTCGTTAATGGGTAAAATCGGACGAGGGGAAAGAGGTTTAGAGGGAGGAGGAAACACAAAATTTGACTATCTCCCTTAATATTTGAAAAATCGAAAAAATTATCAGGAGTTAAGTTGTAAGTTCTAAGTTTTACTGTAATTTTGTTTCTTATCATTTTTCTGTTACACTAATATTTACAGAAATATTTACAATTAAAGATTGAAAGTTAAAATTCTAAATATCTCTGTTCACATTAGAGTTTGAGAAAAATGATCAAGTAATGAATTTTAGCAAACTTGATTTTCTACAACTTTACTACTTATATATTTTTCGATTATTCTAATATTAAGAGAGATATTTAATATTTTGTGTTTGTTTGACACGAATATATGAAATATATTTTATTGTAAAAATTTTTGATTGTCGTTTCCATAGTAACTATAAACTATAATCGTTAGACCGTTCTGTTTTGGCTATTAATAAATTTTATAAACTACAATATTAATAAACTACAATGGTTATATATCGTTCTATTGTGTCTATTATTAAATTTAATTTTTGCAAAAACTAAAGTCATATCAGATATTATATTTCATTTTGATCACACTAAAATTATGACTGCTAGAGAGTGATTTATGTATTCTGAGGAAATTCGCTAAGTTGACGCAGCTCCTGCGTAACGAATTTTTCTTTTTGAAATGTTTTTGTTACAATAAAGTAGAAATAACTTAATAGAGGGGAAATAAGATACAAGCCTCGAGTGTGAGAAAGGAAGGAAATAAATTTTACGTTTATATTAGGAGAACATAATTACGCGTAATTATTGTTGCCTATATCAATCATATAAAAAATGGGCTTTTCAAAAATTGTATAATTGTGAATAATTGTTCAACATTCTAGTGATGTAACAAACGTTCTCGTTATGGAATAATTATGTAACAAACCAGAAAGTGTGGGAACGAATCGGTTTCAAGACATAGCTACGAAATGTAATACTTAGAAGACAATTGGAATTTTTGGGACATATTATTAAAAGAAGTGGTTTAGAAGCAACTGTTCTGTTGCTTCTGTTGCGGGTAAAGTTGGGTTGAGTCCTTTACCACTTCATCCAAATACTGGAAATCTCGTTCATACCGCATATGATCGAGTAAAATGGAGAAACATGCTGGTCACAGTCTGTTCACAGACATGACACATTTCAACATCATCATCATCTAGTGATGTATGTGATGCTTAAATCGTTTTAAAAAAGAACCTTTGTGGTTATTTTTATAATAGCTTTTATACTTATATAAATTTTAAAGCGAAGCTTCTTTAGCGACGTATCTGTTTGAAATTTAATGTGACGTTAAAGGGGAAATGATTCAACAGCAGAGAAATATAGAAGAACCTTAAGTGAGAGCAAGGTAGGGGCAACGTTTAATTTATGTAACTATCCTCGTGAGCATATGTGGGTGAGACTCGCACATTGTTAAATATTATTTTATTAAAAATTTCAAATGAAACAAATATTTGAAATTATTATAACAATATTTGTATTTCGTATATAGTTTCTCAATCACTGTTGCTTCTTCAAAAATTCAATACAAATAGTTGATATAATAACAAATGTTGATCTAAGATTGAGGCAAATTTTGAAATATTGTATCTTTGATAAATACTTTGCATCTTTGATTATCTTTGACAAGTCAAGTCAAATAGAGTAAAATCAATTACTTTCAAGTCCTGCTTGATGGAGTTTTGGTACTGAATTGAGGATGGTAAATTCCAGACTCATATTGTACGTAATATTTTTAAATGCTATTATTAAACTTGAACGGTTCGTATTTATGTAAATCTTCTAAAATATTTCTCGACACCCATTATCGAGCTGAAATTTGGCAAATGCATGAAATTCGGATAAAAGCAAAGATATATTGGTACATTGTAGATCATGATCGAACTTCGATAAAAAATATTCCCCAAAATAGAATTGGTGGAAGCGTTGGTAAATATTGAAAATTAATAAAATTTTATAGATTCATAAAAACGAAAATACAACATTTTATCAGTCCATAACACACGAACATCGTCGGTTAATAGTGTTGTATTGAAAATTAGTGAAATAATTTTTAAGGCCTCAGCACACAATCTAATTACAAAACTAAAAATATTACGAAAAATATTTAAGATGAGAATATTTTTCTCCTCTTAAGGAGAAAAATAGAGATAATGAGGAGTTTTTTTTTTATTAAAATTGCAAAAAAAACAATTCCAAGATTTTGGTTGATTTATTTTTTTAAATCTTTAAAAAGATTTTTTTTTTTTAAATCAAGTAATTACAAGGAAATTAAAAATTGATTCTAAATTTTTTTCCATTCAAAAGAAGGTTTTTTTTGCCAAAAGTTGAAAAGGAATGATTGTAAAATCAGACTTACAAATCAAAGAATAATTAATCAAAAAATTATTGAATATTGATTTTAAATTTTTAATAAAATCAAAGAAATAAATTAGTATTGTATTTGTTCGAGTCTGAGTTAATCTTAACTTTTAATAAAATGTATCAATTGCTGACCCCCTTGAAATACAACCATGACCGAATATTCTAGAAGCAGCTAAAAATAAATAAGTTTTTCAAAAATTTGTTTTCAATATTTACTGTTTGGTACAAAAAGGAGGAATATACCGATTTCAATTCAGTGAAAAATTGACATCTGTTCGATTGAAATCAGTGAAACATTGACAATTGTCCGATTAAATTCAGTTAAAATTTGACGTTGTCATTTTAAGTACCATTGTTGAATTAAAATAGTATTGTTCAAGTAAAAATAGTTGTACATTGTTGCATAAAATCATGAGAAAAGACTCAATTGTGGAAATAAAAAGGAAATAATTAAAATTCCAATTCTTTTTCTTTGTTCAAATCAAAGTTTTCAGGTTTGGAGAATCATAGAATTTTTGTGTTGTTAATTTTTTTTAAAGTGCGTGTTGTCCAATTGACGATATTTAGTAAAACTTTTACTAATTTTGTTTTTTTTTTTGTGTGTTGAGTATCGGAATCAGTTGTAGGTTCAACAGCGCTCCGTTTTGAAGGTTAAAGAGCGTCAAGATACCGCGATAATAGTTAACTAGAACGCTTTTACAATAAACTATTTAATTATTCCATTTTACTGCTAATAAAAGCTTAATTTTACTAAATAAATTTTTTTTATGTAATAAGCTTATTGAAAACAATTTGGTATTTTAGTTCAGAAATCATATCAGATCAGTTCATCTTTATAGAAAGTCGAGTGTACTTTTAAAATTGAATAAACTGTGAATGAAAAGTTCATACATATGTACCAGCAGGTAGATAGTATTTAAAGTACATATAATTATTTATTTTATTCATGTAGTGTGTTATTAGCCAATATTATGCAGTCGTGTAGACTGTGTAGACTGTGTAGAGTATGTCGACAAATGTTCGTCAACATGTAACTACTAGATATCGACTATATATGTATATGTATAAAAGATACAATTCATTCAAGCAAAATATTTCACGTTTAAAATAAAATTGTCAACCACGTCGTTAGGTACCTTTACATATTCATACATAATACACACATTCACATATGCAAGTATTTATTTTTTTACAGTATGATACAGGAGTGTACAAAAAATCATAATCCGCATTGCACCGCCCCAGAAATATATCATGAAAATAGTTTACCGTTTCAGTAATTGATTGCTGCAGAAGTTTACCTCTCCGGAAATTGATCGTTAAGTTTTGATTGCTAGTGAAATTTATCACCAAGAAATACTTATAGTTTATATAACTGTAAAAAAACTATTGCTAAGCGAATTCCGCTTTCTTTGAAGATATGCTTCTGTAGGCACAATTTGTATTTTCGTCGAGCCACCTCGTTGAGTGGGCCGATGAGGTGGATACATAGAGAAGTTTCTAAGGTCACTCAACAGTTTATCATGTCTCCAATAGATGTTATAGACAACAAACCATGCCTGCCTGCTATACTATAGACAGCAAACACTTTTCTTACGGATATAATAACTAAATGTTTTTTTTGTTGAATTGAAGTTTTATCAAACGTATTTTACCACTATTATTTTGGTTTACTTAAATTATTAACATACACATTAAACTATGGTTTTTAATCACATCAAAAGAGTATAATTTTTAAATCACGTAACGCAAGAATATAAACTCATTTTTTTACATGCACCACCTATCCTCCTCACTTCGACTGTTGTTTCTTCCTCCTAGTATATACAGGTCGTTATCAAAAGCATTTCCAATCGAGAATCAATGTACACTCCCGGTCACAAAAACTGAACCAGTTGAAACATTTTAAGTGTTATTTTATGTAATATACAAATATTTAGTAATATATTCGCTTAGAATGTGACTGCTTGGTGATTGAATTTCAATGAACGGAAGTATACAATATTAAAAACATAGTCGAATATACACGATTGTATCCGAATCGAACGATACACGATGTATTATACATTGACTAAGTAGTGTGCGTGTGTGTGTGTGTGTATAATTATTTGTGTGTGCGTGTAATTCAACATTAATTCCCCATTGGAAATGCTATTCAGCACAAACTGTATATGTCGTGGTATCTTTGTGACATCTGTCTTTTCACGAAGATTTCGGGCATTTCATAAAACCTCGACATATTTTGTGTAGGCATGGAACGTTACATGTAATTCCTAGGCACTCGTCCATCTTATTTGGACGGATTGTATCTTACATAATCTGCCGTATTTTAAATGATGATGCTTCGTAAATCTCCCAAGAGGAAACGGAATTTCGTGTTACGTGAAATGTCCAAGAAAAGAAAGCATTGTACATTAGTTTGAGATAAAAAATTATATTCAAAATTAAATTTAAAGAAATCAATAAATGTTCATTATATTAAATTTCAAAATAAAATAAATATTTCCTTCCGTTTAATAAAAAACTGTCACTTCCGTAAAGATTCAAAAATTTAATATAAATAAAAATTAAAAAAGGAGAGGAATAAAATACTTTTATTCTTGCGTTATTTGCATTAGGTTGTAATTTCTAAGCATTTATAAACAATGGACGTAATCATTACTGAGGAATTAAATAAGGTATCTATTCCAACCTAGTACTAAAATATTTCACTTCATCGGTCATATCTAAAAGGTCACTAAAAGGCGTTCTATATATTTCAGATATCGAAGTTAAAACTATTGAAATTATTAGGAGTGAAATCATTATTAGACCTAATTTCATAATATCCATTATAATGAACAATAAATAAGTCTTTGTATGTAATTTTATACATGCAAAAATACGCCGATTTTTCATGGAGTACCTAGGAACTTCGTGAAAAAGGGTTTCACAATAAGACTATACGATATAAAATAAGACAGATTATGTTTGACACTATCCGACGAAGTATGATGAGCTTTTCACGAAACGTGTAGGCACTACATTTAACTGTTCATGTTTAGACAATAAGTCGACGTTTCATGAAATGCCAAGAATCTTAGTGAAAATACAGATTTGATTATAAGACCACGACATATACAAGTATATATACAGTTCCATTTTTTGTTTTTTATGTAGGTTTATTATTCATTTATATTATATGATGGAGATTGATAAATTATTAACACTCTTGTTGATTAATAAATCGTCCTATTTATAGTTTTCTTACAGTCAGGCTTCAACATAATATATCCACTTCCGACTTACATCCGCATAGTTGCATTAAAAAAATTCAAATATTGCTGAATGATGATTTTAAACTTAATAAATCACGTATAACGCCACGTATAACGTCAATCTGAGAAAAATTTCGGATTTGAGAATAAAATTGTCAACATTTTTGAAGATAAATTGGGTTTTGTATTGAATGGGTCGTTGCTTGATGAAAATCTATTATAATTATTAAATGAAACAAATATTTGAGATGTTTGTAACAATAAGTTTATTTTGACTATAGTTTCGAAACATAGTTTCTTCATTAGAAAATAAAATTATTCTTACGAAAAACCTAAAATATTAGTTTTATTGAATAAAGATAAATTGGGGTCGTCATTACTTCCAAATATTGTAACTGAAACTGCTATAGTTTCTAAATGGCACATACTTAGAGCTACTTAATTACTATTTTTTGTCTGTTTTAAGTAATTCCGCCGGGAATGAGTACCGAAAAAATTAATTTGCCAACCCTATGTCTTTGCATTTTTTTAGTAGTATAATTTTTACGCCTTTTGTAAAAATTTCTGACAGTTTGAAAAATTTTATTTCGAGAAAATTACAGTGCTTACAGATTTTAAAATTATAGTAGAATTCCGGATTATCTGGATCGTTTTGACGAGCAAAAGACCGTTTTCATTACATATATTATATTTTTAATTAAATTAAATACTGATATGAAAAAATTAACTCGTCAACCAGGAATCGAACCTCGGGCCTCTGGATATCTAGTCCAGTATGCTTCCGCTACACCAAAGACGACTGTGACGTAATAGCCAACTTTCTCATATCATTCTTATTTTTTATTTATTTAGACAGTATTACTTCTGTCGAAGTTATTATTAATATTTGTTTATTTGTGTATACTTAAGCGTCAACATAACGATGTTTGTCCAAATTTCTTCCGGTTACGTATGACAAACTGTAGAAGACTTTAGCGTATACTACTTAGACATATGTCATTGTCATTAAATTTTTTATTAAATTAAATACTGATATGAACAATGACATTTGTCTGAGTAGTATACGCTTAAGTCTTCTACAGTTTGTCATACCGGAAGGAATTTGGACAAACATCGTTATGTTGACGCTTAAGTATAAACAAATAAACAAATATTAATATATTATATTGTTTGCAAAAAAGTAGAACTTTAAGCTGACAAAATCTGCAAATTGGCTTCATTTTTCGTCAGTACACACAACTGATCGGGTCCGATACCAATTAATCCGGATGATTGGAGTTCTACCGTGTATACAAGTGCCTAGGTAAAAACCTTTTTCAGAAATTAACATATGCTAAAGACTTTTATGGAGTAGCTGAAGATATGCAAGAAAAACCCAATTAAGACAAAATATATATTTTTTGATCTACATACGTGCATATCTACATATCTCTTAAAAATATTTTGATCTACATATCTCTAAAAAATATTAGGAAACATTTATAATATGCTTAATTAATGTGCTATATTAAAGGTGCGCAATGTATTTATTAACTTTAACAGTATGTATGTATTTTTTTATTAAGGTATTTCCAAACTATTATAAGGTTGTCAAGAACTTTACGAAATTCACAATATTAGTAAAACGAATCCTCAGAAATTTGTAGAAATGTAACACGTATCTTCATAAACATGGTGAAATAAAATGCACGATTCCGATTGTTTTTACTTCGAACTCTCTCAATATAGTCACGGTTGTTGTGAAATTCCACACGTACTTTCCTCAATTCCTTAGAAATATTTTTCCTTAAAACTTTGGGAGAATGACCATCGGGTTGTTAAGTTTTTTGATGAAATATGCGTAAAAAAGTGAACTTTTTTTCATGTCCGCAGCAGGAGGTTAGTTTTTATGGTTCAGTTGGCATCATGAGTATCGACGCGCTGTTTGAAAGTATAAATATTTATACCTATGGACATATATATATATGTCTGTAATCAGTCTAGCGGTCACAGTTTTCATTTTATCGGAATGAGATTTGGTATTTGAGGCGATTGTGGTATTCAAAAGTTCAAGTTCGTTAATGGGTAAAATCGGACAAGGGGAAAGGGGGGTTTAAAAAGAGGGGGAAACACAAAATTTGACATATCTCCCTTAATATTTGAAAAATCTAAAAATTTATAAGAAGTAAAGTTGTAGGTACTAGGTTTTACTGTAATTTTGTTTCTTCTCATTTTTTTTCTGTTACACTAATATTTACACAAATATTGACGGTTTAAGATTGAAAATTAAATTCCTTAATATCTCTGTACAAATTAGAGTTTGAGCAAAAATAATAAGGTGATGAATTGTAGCAAATATAATTTTCTACAACTTTATTCCTTACGCTTTTTTCGAATGTTCTAATATTAAGAGAGATATCTTATATTTTGTGTTTTCTTCTTTCTTCATAACCTCCCCCCCCCCCCATTCCCCTCGACGTATGTCATTTATTAATAAAATTGGACTTTTGAATACTAAAATCATATACGACATTTCGTTTTGATCAGACTAAAATTGTGACCACTAGAGAGTGACTTTTGTATTCTAAGGAAATTCGCTAAGTTGAAGCAGCTCCTGCGTAACGAATTTTTTTTTCAATTTACAATGATCCTAAACAAATTTCCACCATAATCGTCAAATTACTTATTATACACTAGTAAAAATATATTTACAATATGAAAACTTCTATTTTAGTATGTTGAAAAGTGTTTCGTACCATTTTGTTTCTAAAATAAAGAAATATGATTGTATACGTTCCTAAAACTTTCTGTATGTACCTACATAAGAAATATTTATATAATAGAGAAAGAACATTTTGTAAGTGTGTAGATTGTCGAGTTGTAACTTGAGTAAACATATACGCTCCAGTAAACGGAACATTCATTTAAATACATAAAACAATTTCACTAGAGATTCTCTTTTGTACAATTCAAATATACCTTGTATATCCGGTGAAGTTATTTCACTTTAGTATATTTCATATTTTTAGTCTACCTGTGTTGTTGTGCCTGTAAAACTTCATTCTATCATTTTTCCGAGTTCCGTTATATTCCAAAAACGAGAATGAATTTGAATTTTTATTATATTTTATGTTGACACTTTATTTATTTAGAAAATTTATTTATGATATTTATGGCTAGAATGTCGACAGAAAATAGTATTAAACTTAACGATCATGCATACAGAACGGAGTGTTAAAAGTTTTTATTTTGGATTATCAACTTCGGTTGACTAGTATTATAAACTTTTACGGTCGACTAATATTATTAAAATACCAACAGGAAAATGGAAAAAGGTTAAGTGCAAGGTGTAGTTGCACAACTAGTGTTCCGTGACAAAATTAATATAAGATCAAGTGAATATAATAACCGTTAATTCCCTAAATATCTGGTATATACTGAGTTTATGAAATCATGTTTCATGCAAACTTTGTATATTATTAAATAAAACATTTTTTTATACAAGCTTTTATTTAAATGCTCTAAAAAGAAGGAAATAAACTTTAAATTGAATCAAACCCATTAATTTGTTACATTACAAAATTTATATAATATTAAAGCTTGTCGCGAGATTTACTTGTGTTGATGTATTTACCTTTTTTTTTTTATAAACAAGTAAATCTCGCGACAAACTTTAATATCATATAAATTTTGTAATGTAATAAATTAATGGGTGTGATTCAATTTAAAGTTTATTTTCTTCTTTTTAGATCATTTAAATAAAAGCCTGTTTTTAAAAATGTTTATTTACATTAAACAATTTTTTTCTTTTTAGGGCATTTAAATAAAAACTTGTATTTAAAACTGTTTTTTTCTTATTAATTTCCTAATTACTTATCGCTGTGTTATTGTATCTGAATGTTTCTTAAGCTGTTCTTTCCATTTAAAGCGTCATTGTTGACTGGTCGTTTGCCCGTTAATTTAGTACTAAAAAATAAAAGGTTCGAATACGGATAAAATTTCTATTTTTAAATATTTCTTAAGATAATTCCAAAAATTTGGTATGTCCACCGATTTTTAAACACTTCTATGATAATCTCTTTGGTTTTTATTGCCAGCCATGAATATATTCTTCAGATATATTCTTTGAATATTACTGAATGGCTATGAATAACTCTACAAAATTATTTTTTGTGTTATAGTTTTGTCGCGGTATCTTGGCTCTCTTTTTAACTTTTAAAAAAAAAGGAGCACTGTTGAATCTATATAGATTCAAATACTCGAAACAAAAAAACAAAAAAAATATTTAATTTTCTTCTATATTTTTTTATTTATATTCAAACAATACTAATTTTTAACAATGATTAATTCAACAATGGTAACATCAAACCGCACCACTGTTCCTTTCGGACTGAATTTTAGAACTCACTTTAAATTGGGTCAAACTCCGGCTTTATATACCACTAGAATAACAACATGTTTAGACTAAAAAAATATTTAAAAAAAACAAATTTTGTTTTTGTCTAAATAAAACTAGTTATTAACCCAATTTAAAACTTACATAACTTATACAATAGTAAGCGTCTACTATTTATGTTAAAAAAATAATAGTTTTAAAAAAAATAATATTTTTTTTTTTAAATAAAATATCTAGATGAATTTCTTTTCCAAATTGTGCTGAGGTCTTCAAAATTACTTCACTAATTTTCATTACAACAGTTTCATTCTTCATTATTATTCCCACGAGTAATGGAATGAATCTAGTTCTTACCAAAGAAAGTATATCGAATATGGCATAGGAAATTTATTTCAATTATTTATTTTTTTCTAAATTTTGATAGTTGGAAATGTCATTTTTTTATTAAGATTTTGTTGATGATATATCTATGGAAATTATAAACTCTACTATCATGGTGCTTGGAGAAAGAAGAAACACACAATACAAAATATCTTACAAAATATTATAAAAATTTAAAAATGTGTAAGGAGTTAAGTTGTAGAAAATTATGTTTGGTACAATTTATTGCCCGGCATTTTTTTTCTACAACACGAATGTGTACAGTGATATTAAGGATTTAAATTTTCAATATTAAACCGTCAATATCTCTGCAAATATTAGAGAAACAGAAAAAATAATAGTAAGAAAGAAACTTAATTATAGTAAAACTATTTTTCTACAACTTTATTTCTTATGTGTTTTTCGATTTTTTCAATATTAAAAGAGATAAACCAAATTTTGTGTTTGCCCCTCCCTCTAAACCCCCTTTTCCCTTCTCGATTCTTACCATGTTTTCCATAACAATGCATTGTCATCGCAACTGAACCATCATGTGAAAATTCAACTCCATAGGAAGTGGTTCTAATTCAGCTTGCAAGATTTGACTTGAACATATATACATGCATACATATATTGCAAGTTAAATAAAAGCTTGTAAAAATTAATAAAGGTTGAAAAAAATTATGTGGGTGGCCTCTGGTCTAGACCGCCGTGTCTCAAAAACGATGAATTACCGAAACGTTGGTTAATTAAGCAATAATTACACGTATTATTTGAACTAATTCTCATGAATCTAATTGAATATCTAAATGAGGACACGAACCACAACAATATTATTTATAAAATTTCCAACAAGTTTTGTACGGATTTGGAAAACTGAATGAATTTGGCACAAGACGGCGACTGTAAACGTATTTACATGCGAAATTAATCCATTGACAATTTTAAGTTTTTTTAAACGAAATATTTAGATAATTTCAAATTGTATTCTACTTATTATTGCGTTCTAAACGTTATATTATCGAATGATAATTAGTGAGAACTCTAGGTTTTTGAAATAAAATTTCATATTTGACCCCTTTACCTAGATCAGTTTTTTGTATTATAAATACGTATTTCGACTACAATGTAGTCATCATCAGTATAAATTAGCTAGTCGTACTTTACTCTTTGACAATTAGAAATAGATATAAAGTCGAGATCAATAGACAAAAAAAAATAGAAAATTAACTATATTAAAATATACTAGATTTAAAATATAATAAATTTTAAATTATATTGAAATTTCTCTTGTTAAAATTTCCTTCATTCACATTTATTCCTGTTAATTTTACTCTTATAATGTCGCAGGATATGTTACTTGTTCCTAATTTGGTGACAGTTTCACGACCAAAATTTTAACAAGAGCAATTTCAATATAATTTAAAATTTATTATATTTTAAATCTAGTATATTTTAATCTAGTTAATTTTCTATTTATTATTATTTTTATTTTTGTCTATTGATCTCGACTTTATATCTATTTCTAATTGTCAAAGAGTAAAGTACGACTAGCTAATTTATACTGACGACTACATTGTAGTCGAAATACGTATTTATAATACAAAAAACTATTGCGTTCTATATAAAACGTAAGAGGTTCGATTAGGGCTGAGAAAACAAGCCCAAGTGTCTATTTTTGTTCAAAATTTAATATTCTTTAAATGAATGAAAAAGGAAATTATTTGTTAGGTAGATTGAGAGGAACATACATTTCCCTAATATATACGTGATCTAATGGAGAATATAATGGAGAACCTTTATATAAAACATCGTATATATAGGACGAGTGAAAAGTCGTGGAGTTTTTTAAAGGGTGGGTAGGGGATGAAATTCTGAGATGAAAAGTCCATTTTTGCACCTGACCCACCGTATTTAGATATTAATTAAATAAAGTAACCAATTAGAGAAGCGCGATAACTGTATAAGAAATGGTGGGAATGAACGCATCGGCAGCAGAAATACGTGAGGGGAGAGAGTTCTCCCCACCACTAACGTAGAGCGAGTCAATCTTTCAAACCCGGTACACTTTTTAATAGAGTTTTAAAAAAATTTGGAAATTTTACGGCGCATTTGACGTTGTTCTTTTAAAGTTAAGGGCTGATAAGATTTTGGAATCAATCGGTAAATTAGTGTCAAAGTTCTTGGAAAAAATATTTGTTTGCTAATTTCATTTTTGGGATTATCATAAAGATAGAATAGTTTTTAGAACCTCAAAAGCTCATGATCTTATAAAACCTTAGTTTTCGATATTAGAAAATCTTCAATTTAATAAATTCTTCTTTTCAACATTAATAAATT
This sequence comes from Nineta flava, assembly GCA_963920215.1. NCBI lineage: Eukaryota > Metazoa > Arthropoda > Insecta > Neuroptera > Chrysopidae > Nineta > Nineta flava. The sequence goes on from OY986041.1 coordinate 19,664,988, forward strand.
CTTAAGTATAATTTTTTTTCAATATTTTAGTGAGCTAGATTATGGGCGATTTCTTGCTTTAATTTTTTTATGAAAAATGTAGTTTTCCGGTAATGAATCACTCTATTTTCATTGAATTGAGACTCTCTCCCCTCGCGTATCTCTGCTGCCGCTGCGTCCATTCCCATCATTTCTTATTCCGTTAACGCGCTTCTTTCTCTAATTGGTTATTTTATTTAATTAATATCTAAAACGGTATGTCAGGTGCAAAAATATCCAAGAACTTTTCATCTTAGAATTTCATCCCTTACTCCAGCCTTTTAAAAAACTCTATGACTTTTGACTCACCCTGTTTATATATATGTATATATATACATATATATATATAAATATATATATATAAATATATATATATATATATATAAATATATATATATATTAGCATTTTCCTGCCCCGCGTTGCTGTGGCTAAATGTTAAGGTATAAAACACTTCCCCCTCCCTCATTTCTACCTATTTAAATGTGAATTTTCAGAAATCCTTTCTTAGCTATCGTTTACTATCTAAATTACCTACCATTCATATTTCAGCTTCAGACAATTTCTCCATATTTTTACAACCCCATTCCATCCCGTTTTAGGTGTAGTTTAAAAAAAACAAATATGCAACCTTTAATTATTTGTTATTAAGAATATTTCTGCAAAGTTTGAACGACATAATAAGTATTATACAAAATTCTTCTTCAAAAGTGTTCTTTTTTTATAAAAATTTTCTCCTATCCAAATACAACGTTGTGTAAAAATTTCAAAACGATCGGTAAATAACTTTAGGAGATTAGCGATTATGAAAAACGAACATTAAATTTTTATATATATAGATTCTAAATCAGAAAATTGTATAGCCCACCACAAGTAAAACCTTCAAAAGCATAGCCGGTTACTTCGTTCTTGTCCATACGCCGGCAGTTTATTCAATTAACCGCCCCTTTTTTTTTTCTTTTCTTAATAATTGACAAACAGATTTGACCCCGAAATATTTTCTGAACGAATAGAGCTACAGTGCTGATTTTTCGAATACAAGCAATATATGGAATTATAAGATAATAAGTTTTCGCTTTTCGTTAAGAAATTAAGGGTTTAAAGTTATTCGCATTCCAGAGTCGTAAAATAGGGAACAACATTATAATTCCAGGGCCTAGACCATAAGTCCTTAAAAGTTGGCATACAGTTAGATATTGTACCCAAACCGAAAGGAAAATTATCAAACCACAAAATTTAATTTTTGCATTTTTGTTTTGATAAAATTAACATAATAAATACATAAGAGATATTGCTGCTCTATGATTGGTCCATATTTCTATATATATATATATACTTTAGCAACACATCACTTTGTGCACGAGTTGTGCACAAGGTTTTAAAACTTTGCTGCTCTATGATTGGTCCATATTTCTTTATATAATTATTATAAGTTAAGTGTTTAAATTTAACCAACTTCCATAAATGCTAGAAGGATGCGGTTTTTCCCCCTTAGTATCTTAAATTTTATAACGCGGCAAGGATGAAACAAAAGAAAGAATAACTTGCCAAGTTATAAAATTTTAAAAACATACTAAGGGAAAACTTACGAAATAAATTTCAACCAAATTTTTTCTTACTTTTAATCAATTTACCCTTCATCAATTTTCTTGGTAAATAGCTCGGTCCTTGGGATATCAGGGGATATCCCATAGGATATCATCAGTTTTTATGGAGATTTAACTATTATATGAAATATCTCCTCAAAAACTCGACACTTTTAACATTTATGTTTTTGATCGGATATATATATATATATATATATATATATATATATATATATATATATTGTCGCGGTATCTTGGCTCACTTTTTACTTCAAAGGAGCGCTGCCCGAACCTGCAAATGATTCCGATACTCGACAAAAAAAAAAATATTAGTAAAAGATTTTACTAAATATTTTGTAATTGAAATGACACGCACGTTTTTTTGTTAAAGAAAAGAAAAGAAAAATTAAATTAAACACAAGTTTTTACGAAACAAAAAAATACCTGATTTTATTGCTTAAAACAAAAAAATTAGAATCCATTTCTTTTTCAACAATTATTTTAATTTTTCAACACAATGTCAAACTTTGAATTACTTGATCAAATTACTTGTACAAATTCCAACTTTAACTTGATCTGGATTGAACAACAATTATATACTTTGAACTAATCAGACAACACTTGATTTTAAACTTTGAACTAATCAGACAATAACCGAATTTCAACTGATTTGAATCGACACTGGTCACCGGTTTATATACCCGCCATTGGTCCTTCTAATATATTTTGAATAAATATTTTTTTGACAATATATTTTCGCATGGAGGCTTCTAGAATATTTTAGTATATCAACAACCATGGACGTAGTCGGAGTGGTCAGATTATTTATAAAATTAATAAAAAATTATAATACCTTTCTGAGGTTTGAGCCATATTACACCACGCTTCGTTGATATTTAACCAGCGACTTAATGAACATGGCCAGTGTGAATTCAAAATCTATACACAAATTTTATGATATATTCGGAACAAGCTTGTTTATTCTGGTTACTTGTTTTTACAAAATTATTTATTTGTGATCTATTTATGTTATTTATCAAAAACATTCAATTTGTATGACTTTTGATTTTTTAAATTAAATTATATGTAATAATTTTTTTAAATTTTTGATTTTTTTTTTTTTAAATAGAAAAACTTTAAATCAAAAGCATCTATTAATCTTTTTTCAATTTTCGACTTAAAAAAAACTTAGTTCAAGAAAAAAAAATTAATCAAATTATATTATTTTCTTTTTGCACTCCTTTTTCCAAGGAGAAAAATTTTGTTTTGTCAAATATTTTTCATATTATTTTACTTAATCTTTTTCTATTTCATAATTAAAATGTGTGTTGGATCAGAAAAATTATTCTCAATAATTTTCATTACAACAATATATATATATATATATATATATATATATATATATATATATATATATATATAAATATATATATATATATGCAATTTATTTGTGATTTGTGATTAGGGATAGAATGAATATATAAATTAAATACTACGTTGTCAAATTAACAACTGAACATAACTGTACCATAATGAACATGACTGTGTAGATACAACAATCTACACATAACTCTTGGAAATTTGAAGCTAGTCGGACAATTTTTTACCATTATTGATCTGACTACTATGGCATCGTATGTAGGTTGAGATTTAAATAAAATAAAAAAGTCACAGTTATTTTTTATTTTTTGTATTTTCTATATATTTTTAAAGTCTTAACTAATGGCGTAGTATTGTGTGCTAAAAAAAGGAAGAAAAGTAAAAAAACTAAACCCCTCACTACTATCTAACATTTACATGAATATAGAGTTTGTTCTTGTTCGTGCTACTATATGCAACAAAACATGGTATATGTTGTAATCTGATAGCATTGCATATAAGGGACAAGGAGTTTCTAAACTATCGACGGTGACTCTAATTGAAAATTTACAACGGAAAAAAATCAACTAACTCTTAATTGTTTAAATACCTCATTTATTGAGTTAATTGTCAGTGCGTGAATTGTCTTTATATTACTTGTTACGTTCGTAGAAATGTATAAAAATATCACGCATATACCAAAGTATTTATATTACGTACAATCATAGCCTTTTAATCGTGAGTAAGGTCGGGGCCATAATGTTTATTAAAATAGTAATCGAAGGCGAATTTTAAACCCACAGAGCCATAAACCAGTAAGGTCTGGTTACATTTCCAATAATCAATAATACACCTTACACGTTTATGACTCTTTTGCCATATATTCGACTACTGTCTTAAATTTGAATTAGTACCAACCTTTTTTGTTCTCATTATAAGAAAAATTATGGCAGCCATCTCACTCATGATATAATACCATTACTATTACAGTATATACAACAGCGTAGCATATTTCATCAAAAAAAATTTGAAATTACTAAATTCAAAATAATAGATATAAATCAACTTTCAATGTTATACAAACTTTTTCTATAACTCTATGCATGTTGCACTTTAAATCAGCTCTCAGCTGTTTTAGATGAGAGCTTAAATATTATCTGCTTTAGAGACAGAACTACTTCTTTGTTTTATTATTTTTTCATATATTTTCTTCTACTGTATAATTTATCTAAAAAAAGAAACAAAGCCATCCATGTGTATATGTTGGGTGTTTCATATAATATACATATATAAGGTTATAAGTAAGCGGATACAATTTAATTTCTAGATATCATATTTTATTTAAAAAAATTTTATGGTGAAATTATTTTGTATGCATTGAAATTGTTTATAAATATAATTATCCATCAAACGAATTAAAATAGCTATCATTATTTGAATTATAAATCTGGAGTGAATATGCCAGACAATCTCTATATATTGACTACAGTGTCAATGACATGTAGAGTATTTTTAGAATCATATATAGACATTTATTCGTACACAACTATACGATCAGGATAATGCTACCAGGTGACGGATTAACTACCAATAATCTTTTCTCAGTGGAATAGCGTACTGTAGCTAGTATATCAATATCTAATAGACTAATAGCAGGATACATAAAAGTGAACTGATAAAACATAGTCGTGATTTTTTCTCATGATATAAGTTTCCCATAAGTTTTCATAAGTTTCCCATGATATCAAAGCAAGAGTTCCATTTTGCAGAACTCTCAGGTGAGGTGGACAGTCTGGGTTTGGGGCGGGGGTTGGGCAAACAGGTAGAGTTTTGATTAAAAAAAACCGATCGAACATAGTTCTGAAAATTGGTGTAGTATTACATATTGGAAATAGAAATTGAACGAAAATGTCCTCAGAAGTGCAGGTTGAGGCCCAACCGCTACCAGAAGCGATTAAGTGGTTAACATTGAGTTGAAATTGGACTCATAAAACATAGTTCTGCAAATTTGTTTACTGCAAGTTTACGATACAATTAGACTTTTCACAAATTTGCAGAAGCTAAAAGTGAGGCTAAATACAAAAAAATTCAACTTTCGCAACAAATTTATTTTGTAGTATGTTAAATAAAACAGTGGGTGGGACCAAACTTTCCACCTCACCTGAGACTTCTGCAAAATGCGGCTCTTGCTTTAAAGATATCATTGTAAACTTATGAGAAAAAATCACGACTATGTTTTATCAGTTCACTTTTATGTAGCCAGCTCTTAAACCATAATGGGTGTTCACGCCAATCGTTTTCCAAAATACATGTAAATAACGAAAAACTCAGACACGTAGGAACTTTGTAGACTAAGCGAATTCTCATAAAGGATGCATTTCTGTATACATTTATAAAAAAAATGTTCAGGAGATAATTTCTAGTAAAATTTATTAACTACAATTTAAAGCATGTTATATTTAAGAGAATGTGCTTCCCTTTCTCTGTAAGGTCCCGTTCCTATTAACCGATGGCGCCAATTAACAAACTAAGTTTTTATAAATACCAAAAGCAAGTCGTATACCGACTTTCAATCCCATCAAAATGACCAAAAATTCTTTAAAAAATTGGCTTGTAGGGTTTTGTTTTCTAATTTTATATTTTTATCTTACCTTTTTATGTTTAAATTGTTAACGGATGCAAGGGTAGTTTGGACTTGTTAATTATGTATCATTGCAGAGATAAAAACATCAATTGAATTTAACAAATATATCAGATTGATCCAATTTTAAAAGTATATAATTCAAACAGGACATGAATCCTTTTTAACATTCTTTTTTTATAATTAATCGGTCATCGTCGAAAGAAAAATTGCCTTTTTCTAAACCTAACAAATGGCATAGTTTGAAGACATTTGAAAACATTTTTGTATTCATTAATATAATTTCGTATCATCTAAGTGTGACTTACTTTAATTGCAACTTAAAGTTGTAACTGAGGCATTAATCATTGCCAAAGAATATCGTCATGCTTTCAATATGTATCGTAATGGTTTCAATGTATTCAGTTTTTTTGTATCATTGAGTAATAAAATAAGTTAATTTTAAAAAGACATTTTTAAAAACAACCTTTTTATAGTAAAACTAATTTTCTACAACTTGACTTCTTATATGTTTTTCGATTTTTTCAATATAATAATAATAATAATAATTTATTTGCTTAAGTTTTTACAACTTGTACAAAGTAATTCGTTGTTTACAAATAAACTGCATAATGCGTGTACAAAAATGTCGTAGTATTTTCATGCCATAAACAGTTAAATTAAATCAAATATATTTCAAATGGAATTAACCATGTAAATTGTCTATTTATACTTATATAAGATTAATTTATAACTAGAAAAAGAACGACATTGTTCAAATAAGCTAAAATTAACTGGAACTATTCATATAAACTAAAATTTTGTAAATAAAAATATATAAATATAGAAACTCAGAATGAAACTATTTATTTTAATCAAAAATTAAAAAGGCTTGAAAAATAAGAAATGCAATCATTAAATATTGTGCTACTGCTCCAAAATAAATGATCTAGTGCAAACAATAGCTTTAATAAAACAAAAAAATCGTTTGAGCATACAAATATTCGACACTGAAAATAGGTTTACAATAGTATTAGAGCTATCACTTGGTTTAAAACTGATTTTACTGAAAAAATCTTTGCGAATGGCATTGTATATGGGACAATTAAATAATAAATGTGCTAGATCCTCGTTTTGCTTCAAATTGCATAGCGTGCATAGAGATGTCGGGTCTATAATGAAGGGAACTCCACGTATCACTACTCGAATTAAGCGTTTGTTAGAAGAGCGAAGCTGTGCTAAAACTCTGCTAAATGATATTGGGCATTGAAACAATAGGTAAGGTTGCGGTTCGTTATTAAACACCAAACTCTGGTAAAGAAGACTGAAACCTGAGTACTTGGCCCTATTAACATCGACTAGAAATAGTGAATCGGAATACATTTTTACAATGGTGTCAATATCACTTTTCGTAATATTTTGTAACCCAAAAAATTGTTCACTACCAATTTCGATCAGAAGGTTTTTAAGTTGTAAAGCCCAATTGTATTTAGCAAGCTGATCCGGCTGAGATGTCAGGCTGACAAGGCGGGTGTAGCACAATTTGGGAAATCTACGCTCATCCATCCTTTGTAATACACGCCACCAAACTAAAGTCAGATAAACGGCTTTAACTGACATAGGGCGTAATCCACATTCCAATCTTATAAAATATCCTGGTGTATTTCTTGGTAGCTGTAGTAATTGCTTAAAAAAGCTTACTTGCACTCGCTCAATTTCATCAAAATATCGTAGAGACCAAACAGGTGATGCGTATAATAGTGAATTAACGACAATTGAATCATATAATCGCAACCTTGCTTCCCATGAAACACATTCAGAGTTCGCCAATGTTGACATTACACTACCAATAGCGGACTTAGCCCTCTGAACCGAATTTTTGGCAGTTTCGTTAAATAAAGAGGAAGAAGAGAAGGGGATACCTAAGTAGATGTATCTGGGCACCACCTCAATCGAGCAGTTTCCATATTTAAATAAATTGTGATGTTTTAGCTTCCCCCCTCGACGAAAAATTACTATTTTTGTTTTCTGCAGGTTCACTGTGAGTTGGTTATTATGGGAATATTTATGTAATAGTTCCAGCTTCTTATTAATATCAACATATGTATCTCCCAAAATAACCAAATCATCCGCGTACAGCAACAATAAAATATCATTAATTCCGTCAATATTAACACCCGCAACACCATTACTCCTAAACTAATCCTCAATATCATTGATGAAAAGCGAGAAAAGCAACGGACTTAAAGATTCACCTTGTAAAACCCCTTCTGTTATGTTGAAATCTCTGCTCATGTTCCCATTAATTTTGATCCTAAAAGTGGCATTGTCGTATAAACTTTTAAGCAGCCGGATAATTTTTGCACTGACGCCAAAGTGATATAATTTAGACCAAAGTAAAATATGATTTACGGAGTCAAATGCACGTTTGAAATCAATGAAAACCGCGTAAATGCGCCTACCTGGTAGACGGAGATGCAAATTTATTATAGAACTGAGGGTAAAAACGTTATCTACGCAGCTTCGCCCTTTTCTGAAACCTGACTGACCCTCTAATAAAATGTTGCAATTTTCAGTCCAACTTGTCAGACGATTAAGGATAATAGCAGTGAATAACTTAAGCGTGGTATTACAGAGGGCAATACCACGGTAATTCTCGGGGTTTTTACGATCTCCTTTCTTATGCAACATGGTTATTATAATTTTGGACCATTCGGACGGAACTCTCTCAGACGCTAAAACTTTATTAAAGAACAAGTTAAGATATAGTAACCAGTTATCAGGTAAATTTTTTAAAAATTCATAAGATATGCCGTCAGATCCAGACGCTTTTTTGTCCTTACAGTTTCTTAGACATATAGTTATTTCATCGTGAGAGATTTCCGCATCCAGGTAGGGATGTAAAACATCAGTAAATGAGCGTTCAGGAGATTGACAGTACTTTTTCAAAAGAGATGAATAAAAAGTTTCCCATTCTGATAATGAAACATGGTTGTCAAATGACCGACTATTCCTAAATTGATTAATAGTTTTCCAGAATGTCGTAGTGTCTTTGATACTTGAAATTCGATTTTTTCAATATTAAAAGAGATATACAAAATTTTTTGTTTCCCCCTCCCTCTAAACTCCCCTTCCCCTTGGAGATTCTTGTCATGCTTATCATAAAAATGCATTGTCATCGGAGCTGAACCAACATGTAAAAATTCAACTCCGTAGGATAAGAGGAAGTGGTTCTAATTCAGCTTGCAAGATTTGACCCGAACATACATAAATACCCTCTCGTTCATAAAAAATGAACTGGTAGAAACATTCCAAGTGTTACTGTATTGTACATATATTCAGTAATATACACGTTTAGAATGTGACTTACTGGCTCAAAACCAGTTCAAGCGGCTGAGCAGTAAACATGACGCCTTAAAACCAGTTCTAAGGCGTTATGTTTGCGAAGTGTGCCTAGTTGGAAACTGGGAGGTTATGGGTTCAAATCCCGACATCGGCAGTTTGTCAATTATTAAGAAAAAAAGGTGCGGTTAATTAACTAACCTGTCGGCGTATGGACAATAACGAAGTAACCGGCTATGCTTGAGAAGGTTTTCTGCAGTTTCCTTCACGAACTACAGATGAATATCGGCATAGTTCCTATCATAGTCGGCTGCAGCTGCATATCCTACCAATTCTTAGTCTATACACAAAAATTCCTTCCACTCCACTCACATCCTCACATCCTTAGGCATCACAATGGAACTTATGGTCGAAGTGTTGCCCATCCAGGGCAGCCTCTACAACATACAGATTCAAATATATTGAATGGGATTGTACATACATTGCAAGTTAAATAACAGCTCGTAAAAAAAGGCTGGCAGAATCCTTCAGAAAAGATAATCGTTTAGAATTATCTGAAAAAAATCGAGAGCATTGAGAGGTGTAATTTGAACCAACATTATCAGGATAGAAATTTTCTAGCAGGAGCCATTAGTTTTAGGCGTCGCAATGAGAAAACAAATTGTTTTGCAAGGGCATCATGCAGGGTGAAAATTAAGGCTTATTGAAGTACGCATTCAACAATATATATGATTATATTTAAAATTTTGCCCCTATTCCTAGAACATTTGTTTGTATTTTATAAATACGTATTTCGACTACAATGTAGTCATCATCAGTATGAATTAGCTAACCGTAAAATTAGTAATGAAAAACAATCGGGCATATATGGTGTTAATTGTCAAAACTGTTCGAAAATTTACGTTGGTCAAAGTCGTCGCCAAATCGGTATTTGAATCAAAGAACATCTGGCTCATGTGAAATTTGGGAGATCCGAAAAACCTTGTATAGCGGCGCACGTTATTGAGAACAACCTTACAATTGATAAATCGAATCTAAAACTACTTAAAGCGGTACAAAAGCCGACAGAATTAGATGCATACGAAAGCATCTACATATACAAATTGAGAAAACAGATAATGAATTTAGAAATGGCCCAATTCCAAATTCTGATTTAATAAAATTAAACCATTTTCAAAAATAAAAATAAAAATCCAATACCTGAATGTCAAAGTTAACGTAGGTACACTCACTTTAGTGACAAAGCAAACGCCGCATAGTCACCAAAGAATACCGCCAATAAATATGTGGGGCTTTCCACACACCTAATCCAGTAGTCAGGCAACTTAAATAATCCTCAAGTCAGATTATACCCTCAGCCAAATCGTATAAAACGACAGAATTTTTTTATATCATTGTGACGCAGGCACCAAATTAGCAACAAGCAACATATCTCTGAATCCATATCCCAGAGATAGTTACGATTAGCTAATTCATACTGATGATGACTACATTGTAGTCGAAATACGTATTTATAAAATACAAACAAATGTTCTAGGAATAGGGGCAAAATTTGAAATATAATTTCAAAAAAACCTAGAGTTCTCTTTGATTATTTTAATAATTTTTATTAATACATATGATGTTTTTTATATACAAGTTTTATAAGTTTAAGGTATTATAAATTATGTCCTGACGTAATGGTTGAAAATATTAATCACAGAAAAAAGGTTTTGGATAGGTGTTCATTAAATCCTAAGTAGTCCAATTCCGTATATCCACCCGTCAGTCTGTCCGTTTTTCTGCCAACAGTATAAACAAAAAACCATTTTGTTTAAAGATAGTCACGGTCTACAGTTTATTAGAATGATAATATTTGAGTTAAATGCTTATTGATTCTCCATTTAAAAAATACTTTTTTAATATTCTTAATTAATCATCGATTCAATATCGATGTGTTCTTGAGCCAAACAGTAGCTTCAAGTACGTTAATAAATAAAATAGGACACTCACGTAAAGGAAACAAGTGTTCATCTTTGAAATCTTAAGTTTTGAAAGGAGAATTTTCATTGAAACCATAAGAGATAAATGGCAAAAAATGTTTCCTTATTAAAAATAAACAACTTTTGTTTGCAATGATTTTTTATTAAGTGAATGTTTTGCCACAATTTTAGCTTAAATTACACTTGATTACCATAGCAGATCACTAATCTGTTTCCTGGATCACTTGGATACATGCCTGCATCACAGCTGTGTATTTTTATACCTGGTATACATAATATATACAGGGGTATATGAAGATAAGTTCTAACTTTATAAGGATTGATAATATTGATGGCATTTTTTGTTATAGTTGTAAACGACCTAATTAGCCCTTTTAGCATATCACTCAATCGGCCCATCTATATGTCCGTCAAAACGATAACTCGGAAATGAAAAAAGTTAACGACCTGACTTTTTGTGTGTATGTTCTAGAGCAAAAAATTTGAAAAAAATGTACTATCTTCTCTCCGTCAGGTGGGTAAATATCCATCGTTGAAACCGTCAAGGATAGAAAAATTATTTAAAGTGAAAAAATGATTCTCTTAAAAAAAAAACAACTTTTGTTTCAATCTTTTTCTATAAACTCAAGAGGAGATATCAAGGAAACAAAAATAACAATTCCCGTAAAAAAATTCGGCAGAGGCAGTTGTCCCAAAGTGGTTTTCGCAGTTGATGGAGAACCTCTTTTACAATCCCGCAAGATCCGATCGACGTTAAAATTTTTTTATAGCAAAACACTAACTACCCTGATTTATATATTTGAAGTTATAAATAATCAAAAGAACAACCAACTCTTGAAAGCACCAAAAAATTATTATGAAATGATAACTTTCAACATAACGAAAGACAATTTGTAACATGATAGATTATATTATAATTGACGAATGACAAAACGTGTGGGATGGGCAACTTTTTTATCATTAATTTTAAAGTTGAACATTATTTTTGTTATACAAAACATAAACTGGTATTTAGGTATGTGCGTTGTTAGCATTGTGCGTTAAAATTAAATCTGAAAAAAAAAATTATATATACACGAACAAACATAAAAGTGAACAAAAATAATGAATTTTTATAACGAGAAGATGTTTTTTTCTTTTGTATTTTTTTTGTATAAATGAAAAACTTTATAATCAACAAAAATTTATTTATGTAAATAATTACAATATTTGTGAAAATTATTTGTGTTTCTACTAAATTTCTCCGAGTCCGATTAGTTCAAAAACTTTAAAGCAGAAATTATTATTACTTTTTGTTGAATGTTTATTTTTATCTCCAAAATATGATAAAGATTATTAAAATAATCAAAGAGAATTCTAGGATTTTTTTAAATTACATTTTAAATTTTGCCCCAATTCCTAGAACATTTAGTTGTATTTTATAAATACGTATTTTGACTACAATGTAGTCATCATCAGTATGAATTAGCTAAGTCGTCGCCAAATCGGAAATCGAATGAAAGAACATCTGGCTCATGTGAAATTTGGGAGAACCGAAAAATCGTGTATAGGTGCGCACGTTATTGAGAACAACCTCAAAATTGACAAATCGAATTTAAAACTACTGAAATCGGTATAAATGCCCACAAAATTAGATGCATACGAAATTGTGTATCGACATACACAAATTGAGCAAACAGATAATGATTTTCGACAACGTCCCAATTCCAAATTCTGATTTAATAAAATTAAACTATTTTCAAAAAATCTGATACCTGAATATCAAGGTTAGCTACGATCAACACCCTCACTTTAGTAACAAATACAACGCAGCATAATCACAAAAGGATACCGTCAATAAATAGGTGGGGTTCTTTACACACCTAATCTTTTAGTCAGTCAACTCAAATAATCCTTCAGGTCAGATCATATCCTCAGTCAAATCATATAAAAAACAAAACTTTTTTAATATCATTGTGAGAGACGCACCAAATTAGCAACAAGCAACATATCTCTGAATCCATATCCCAGAGATAGTTACGATTAGCTAATTGATACTGATGATGACTACATTGTAGTCGAAATACGTATTTATAAAATACAAATAAATGTTCTACGAATTGGGGCAAAATTTTAAATGTAATTCCACAATATGCGTCGTAGTCAATTAGTAAAATCAGTCATTTAGACAGTTCATTAACCCTAAATGAAATTTGTTTATCGATAAGAAATAGAACAATAGTTTAAAGTATAAAGTTCTTATACTTTATAAAAATTTACGTAACTATTATTCGAAATTTTTTTTTTCCAAAACCGAATAGGTTATCGATCAACAAACCAAAAACCATAAAAGATAATTCGACTAATATACAATTTAAAATTCGAGTTAAATTTAAATTTGATTAAATTATTTGTAGTGTCTAATTCAATTTCATAGTATTTAAATGTTGCATAGAAAATTGTATCTATTTTTTTATAAACATAGTTATTGAAAGTTTTTCCAACAGTGAAATAGAATATGTTTACATGCTATTTATAGTAAATATATTAAATGTCCCCATAAGGAATATAAAATGGAAAAAAAACACAACAAACAGAATAACCAACATTCGAGGACGGTTTTTCCATTTACAAGTTTATGTCGTATGTAGATCAGAAACGGATTTGTTTTCATTCTTGAAATGAATATGGGAATACGTATAATAGAAACATTCAATTTGTTATTACTGTGTATGTGTTAGTTTGTGTATAGTGTTATTTTACACTGTCGTAATATTATTTTCCATATTGTGTATTCCATATTTTCTTCGTTTTCTCTACCCCTTCGTTTTATCTACCTCTATATACAGGCTACAACCTGATACGTAAGTTCCACCAAAAATAATTTTCTGTATATCATTAAATAACCTGATAACGTCGACATATGTAGATTAGTTTTGTGAAAAGTAAGTTTTAAAAGCTGTAGTTGAAGGTCTATATCTGTATTATTTAATCGCTATACAAGGCACACAATACGAAATGCTTCCGACAATAGCTTTTCATAATTAGTTTTTACAAAATTAATAATTTTATTTGCCCGCAGTCGGGTTGTTTATTATTATTTTCGTACTGGTTTCATTCTATGTATTAGATTTATTACTAACAGGTCATTTACGGCAAAGTTATAAAGTTATAAATCTCAACTTCTACGAAGGGGTAACATCTCTTATTTTAAATATAGTCTCATTTGTGTGTTTTTAAAGCCTCGTATAATTTTTCTTTTTTAAATGTTTTGTTTTAAATTATATAATTTTTTATATTTTATACTAATTTATTGATTTTATCTGTGATGTTGAGCAAATTTGATCATATATATTTTTAAGTTTTATTATTTTAAGCGTAATAGTGGGCTCTTTACACCCACACTATTACACGTTGTTTTTTGTTTTGTTTTTTTAGGTTTTTATTGTAATGTAGTTTTTAAGTTTTTAAATTTTTATTGTTATTATCTTGTTTTTAAGTTTTATCTGTTGCAGTGAAGGACCTTTACACCTTCACTACAACGCTGTTATATTTGTTGTTGTTGATTTTTTATTTAGTTTGGTTGTTTTATTCCTACCTAGTCAATTCATTTGACTAGGAAGAGTTATAATAACATTGTAATATTTATATAAAGATTATTAAAATAATGAAAGAGAACTTTAGATTTTTTGAAATAAAATATCACGTGAGACACGCACCAAATTAACAACGAGCAACATATCTTTGACTCCATATCCCAGAGATAGTAACGAGTCGCTAATTCATACTGATGATGACTAGCTCGTAGTCGAGATACATATTTATAGAATACAAATAGTTGTTCTAGGACTTGGGGCAAAATTTGAAATTTAATTATCATATTTGTTAAAAATATTTTTTTTAACTTGAGGGGGCTAATGAGCTAATTGTCGAGGCCCAAAAAGTGGGTGAGTGGGTTCTAGTGGGTAGTCTGGTAGTCTCCGATTTTTCCTATAAACTGACCTTTCAAATAACAATAAATAAATAAATAAATAAATAAATGTATATATATATTAAAATTTTTATATTACTACATATATATATATATATATATATATATATATATATATGTATATATATATATATATATCAATCTATATGTAGTAATATAAAAATTTTAACGGTAGTGATTTTTAACATTTAGTAGGTACGATCGATGGACATTTGAAGAAATTTTTTCAAAATTCCATCATTGGTACAAAAACAATAGCAGCATTTCCTTTCAAGAAACTCTAAAAATGTAAATTATACGCAATGTGTAACTAGCTTCTACATATCGTATGGTATAAACTTCTGTATGATAAACAGTAGCGTATCGTCCTAAAGCAAAGCTGGCTCTAACGTTTGGGTTTTTCACATAAAATCCAGTGTTCAATAGACCATCATATTTGCTTAGCTTCAAACCATCCATGTAGCATACTCTAGTGTGTTTCGGGAAGGTCATTGTATCTTCCGTACATTTTTCTCTTTCCGGGACAGAGAGTTTGAATTACCTCTGAACTCTTAGTCGGCCATTTTCTTTTTTGACTTTCAAGCATGAAAGGGGGATATCTCTTTCCGCCTTTTGTGATATATGCATCTGACCGTTGGTGACTATTCTCTCCCGTGGTCCTTAATCTCGAATTCTCAGATGGGCAGCCAAGGCTTTCCTTTCGATTCACAGATCCAGAGAGGGTAAGCCCACTTTTTCGAGCTGATTTAGATGTGGTTCACATAGATTTAGTGATGTCCATGTACAGTTGCCTCTGAATATACCTAGAGCCGTAGATACAATCGGACTCCACGCTACTACGCGGTATTGGATTCGAGGTCTGATGACGGGCATTT
Organism: Nineta flava; assembly: GCA_963920215.1. Taxonomy (NCBI): domain Eukaryota; kingdom Metazoa; phylum Arthropoda; class Insecta; order Neuroptera; family Chrysopidae; genus Nineta; species Nineta flava. The sequence goes on from OY986041.1 coordinate 19,680,738, forward strand.
AGAGACAGTATTGGCACTGAAGTCTGCCTCACTGATATTAAAACGATACTTTAGGTACAACATTTGCAATTATATTTACCAATATTTTAATCTTAAGGTTTAAGGTTCATGATAGTAAACACCGTGGGTTCAAATTATTCTAGCATGAAATATAATGTAAAGTGACCTTCTTATTCAAAATTATTTATTCTCTATTAAACGGGCATTCGAGTTAATGCATAGAAGTCACGTGACGTTCACTACAGAATTTTTATAAATAAATATATGTATTAGTATTTTCAGTGGTGCATCAGAAAATTAAAGAAATTCAATGCAGAGTTTTTTGTTGCATTTAATAAAATGAAGCTGAATTAAAAAAAGATTTATGTACTCAAATCTAATAAAAATTTCAACATTTACTTATTTATTTAACCTTTTCTTTTTTGGTATTCCATATTTCCATATTATATTTTTCTATCAATGAGAGTTCTACATAGAAAACAATACGGCGAAAAAAAGATAAATTATCTTTATGCAATAAGTGTTACTAGTTATGCAATGAGAATTCTAGGTTTTTATACCCGGTGTATATAATATATACAAAGGTGTCTTCAGTTTAGTCCTGACTTTCTAACGGTTGAAAATATTGATCGCAGAAAAAAATTTTTGGTACAGTTGTTTATAAAATGACCTAATTAGTCCATTTTTGTATGCCCGTTCGTCTGCTCGTTTGCAAGTCTGTAGATCACTCAAAATCAAAAAGAGATATCGAGGTAATTTTATGTGAGTTAGAACTAAAAAATAAGGTTCTGGAATGACCAAAATCAAACCGTGCATGTCCCCACCAGGTAGGATATTTATCGTTAAAACCGTTTGAGATAGAAGAGCATTTAAAGACAAACAAATATTTTTTTTTAAGTTTTATTTGAAACTTTTTAGTTTCAACCCACTTACAGCTCAGACATCTGTAATTACTCTTACAAATGTCCTAGTTACTTTCTGATTTACGTATACAGACCGTTTTCCAAAGCATTTGTAATAGATAATCAATGTTAAATAAATAAATAAAATATTTACTATAAAACCATACATTCACATACATACTGAAACTGAATGTCTGGACTGGAATATTGGGTAGTATCATTGACGGATCTTTAGATTCTCAAAAATATTTGAGTTTGTTACGAAATAATATTTTGTCAACTGTTAGAGCTCTTCCTGATTTAGACCTGGAATCAGTATGGTTCCAACAAGATGGTTGCCCTGCACACAATGCCATGATAGTAAGGCTGTTCCTGGAACAAACATTCCAGAAACATCTTATGCGTGGTTTTGGAACCTTCAAGTGGCCAACCAGGTCGCCAGATCTGTCTCCTAACGACTTTGTTTTGTGGGGTTTTCTCAAAACACAGATCTTTTCGCGGAATAGGCTTGAAAATTTGCAACAATTAAGGCAAAAAATTATTGCCAAATGTGCGAATATTTCTCCTCAAGTGTTAGAAAATACCCGGGTAGATTTCTACAATCGACTCGGATATTGTTGCAAATAATGGAGATAATGAAATAATTGCAAATAATGGAGGAATATTCGAGCCGTTGGTCTTTTTTTTTGATGGAATTCTAATTTTTTTTCTTATTGGGGTTTTATTTTTCATTAAATTTTTGTGGATTGTTGTTTTATGTTATACCGTTAATAGAATACTATCATTCATTTTCAAACATTCCACATACAAATAATAAGGGATATTCAAAAAATAATTTTCAACTGTTAGAAGTAATAGCTAAACTTTAGAAGACACTGAACATATTTAATCCAAAGTCATTACATGTTAATGCAGTTCAAAACAGTCCAGCAAGCATACACAACAGACACAATAAAGAGTACCCCCACTATTTGTACTTCTTTATTAAGCATATTGTGTATAGTTATTATAGTAAATAATATTTAACATTGATTCTCTATTAGCAATGCTTTCCAACACAATCGGTATATTCAACATATATATTCAATAGAAAAAAATTAATTTTACACTGATGCGATGACCTATTTCGTTTTGGTTTTAATATGCTTCGAAAAATATCTGATTTAATCAATTACTTTTTATACTGCTAATTTGGTCATTTATAATGCTAACTGTCACCAAATTAGCAACGAATAACATATCCTGAGACAATATAAGAGTAATTTTAATAAGAGTGATGTTAACAAGAGTAAATTGAATGAAAATAATTTTAACAAGAGTAATTTCAATAAAATTTATTTTATTTTAATTTATTTTGTTTTATTTTTGTCTATTGATTTCGATTTTCTATCTATTTCTAATTGTGAAATAGTAAATTACGACTAGCTTATTTATACTGATGATGGCTACTTGGTAGTCGAAATGGGTGTTCATAATACAAAAACTGATCTAGGTATTGGGGCGAATTTAAAATTTTAGTTGCTTATTAGTTAAAGCCGATCGTAAAGAATTCGTCCATGTCCAAAAAGTCAAAGTTCTCTGTTCACTGCTGATCTTCTTAGTACACTGAAGTTCTAATAACGAGGAATTGTTAAGTGTGAATAAAGACAACAAACCAAAAAATAAAATTATTAGGTAACATTCATGGTTAGAAATAACATTTCAAATTTTGCCTCAATTCCTAAAACATTTATTTGTATTTTATAAATACGTATTTCTACAATGCAGTCATCATCAGTATGAATTACCTAATCGTAACTATCTCTGGGATATTAATTCAGAGATATGCTGTTTGTTGCTAATTTGGTGCGTGTCTCACAATGATATTAAAACAGTTTTGTCTTTTATATGATTTGACTGAGGGTATTATCTGACCTGAGGATTATTTGAGTTGACTGACTAAAGGATTAGGTGTGTGAACAACCCCACCTATTAATTGACGGTATCCTTGTGTGACTATGCGGCGTTGTTTTTGTCACTAAAGTGAGGGTATCGAAGCTAACCTTGATATTCAGGTATTAGATTTTTTGAAAATGGTTTAATTTTATTAAATCAGTATTTGAAATTGGGCCATTGTCTAAATTCATTTTCTGTTTTCTCAATTTGTATATGTAGAAAATTTCGTATGCTTCTCTATTCTGTGGGGTTTTGTACCGATTTCAGTAGTTTTAAATTCGATTTGTCAATTTGTGGTTGTTCTCAATAACGTGCGAAGCTATACATGATTTTTCGGTTCTCCCAAATTGCACATGAGCCAGATTGTCTTTGAATTATTTCGTAAAATTTTAAATTTAGTTCTGCGGACCAAATTATTTATTATGTTAGAATCGAAGCCAATAAAGATTGCAACTTGTTTAATTTGGTTTATTTCTTTAAATAATGTTTGTTGGACAGGGGGACTTTCAATAGCCTGTTCAATAAAAAATTGAAAACAGCCATTTTGTGTTCAGGTGGGCTGTTCGAATCGGCTGTAATGTATCGTTCAGTGTGTGTAGGTTTTCTGTAGATATCGAATTCTAATTTATTAGTGTCATTATTTTTCATAATTTTTATATTTAAAAATGGAATTGAGCCTCCTTCATCTATTTCGGTTGTAAATTCGGTTAGGTTAGTAACTGGTTTCATCAAAACTAACATAGACATTTTCCATCACCCTATTTCTAACCACATTCAAGAATAAACGACATTTAAAGGATTGTGTATCTTCTACATACATATCTTATAAAATAATGTGTGAACCCGATAAATAACAAAAACGACATCTAAATGGTAAATTGTAGATTTATTACGTACCATAAAATGCTAATATAAAAAAGAACGGTATTTTTTCTCTTACGCAACATATAGAGAGGCCTATTTATAATAAAATATTTCGCAAGCATTTTACAAAAATAAAAAATAATTTGGTATCAATGGGTTGGCATTATGGCACTATCAGTTATATTTGGTTGGGACTATAAATTTAATCAGTCTTTACTTTCAGCGTTTTTCCTTTTGCTTTTATTCCATGATTTTCAACCTTGCAGTTAACAGTGTAAGAGATAAAAACCTGGAAAGAGAACCTTCTGGTTGGTTCTTATGAGGTTTGAGCACAGTGGATCTATCCGGACTGCAACGAGGCGAATGATACGCCCTTTCAGCTTCTGGTAGAATGTTCTTACAGAGCGATTATGAGATATTTAGCCTTCGGCTCAACCGGAATGGGAGAATCTTAGGTAAAAGTAGAGCTATGCCCTTTCTTTTGCAAATAAGACGGGTAAGTTTGAGAACAAACACAGGACTAGAGGAAACGAACAAGGCATGGTAGATGATGGGGTGGTTGTGGTGTGGCTTAGGTGTCGGTAAAAATTCCATGATTTGGCCTCGTCTCTACTAGTACTAGTAGATAGATAGATTATAGAGGCTGCCCTGGATAGGCTACACTTCGATCATAAGGTCCATTGTGATGCCTAATAGATATGAGGATGTGAATGGAGTCGAAGGATTTTGTGAGTAGATTATGAGTTGGTAGGATGTGCGGCTGCAGCCGACTCTGATAGGAACTATGCCGATATTCATCTGGAGTTCGTGAAGGAAACTGCAGAAATCCTTCTCAAGCATAGCCGGTTACTTCGTTCTTGTCCATACGCCGAAAGTTTAGTCAATTAACCGCCCTTTTTTTTTTCTTTAATAATTGACAAACTTCCGATATCGAGATTCGAACCTATAGCCTCCCAGTTTCCAAGTATGAATACTGCGCAGACATAACGCCTTAGACTGCTCGGCTACTTGCACTGGTCTACTAGTACTAGTACTATTGAACCACAAAAAATCATTTTAATTTAATATTTATGGACAATGACATAGATCTAATTAATGAGGACATTTGTTTATGGCTTATACCTAAATATAATTTTTGAACATTATACATCCATATTTCAAATTTTGCTCCTATTCCTAGAACATTTGTTTGTATTTTATAAATACGTATTTCGACTACAATGTAGTCATCATCAGTAAAAAATGGTGCGTGTCTCACACGCAACAAATGGGCGTGTCTCACACGCCCAAATTAGTTGCTATAAAATTATTATTCGTTGAATATTTTCAATTTGAATTCATACCAATCACGTCTATGATCATAATAATGAAAATTATGGCCGCTATCTTATTCAAAAATTAAGGACAATGATTTTACATGGCAATATCTATGTAAAATATCAAGAATAAATCAATACTATCAATATAAAATTTGATCAATAATATTTCAGCCCGTTAGTGTTTTAGAACTTTGTGCACAAGCAATAACCAAAACATACAATAAAACTATTTTATGTCAATATCTCAAAAAGTATTGAACTTGATATGAAGGATTTGAACATCTTATCATTAAGATACTATGCATCGAATTTCATCGTTATCGACATTAATTTTTACAAAATATTTTTTTTTGCTAATGACACTTATAAAATTAATCTTTATAAATAGTGGCCGTATTTAAGAATAAAATAAAAAAGCTTGGGAGATTTCCATTAATTATGATCTAAGTTTACCCATAGAAGTCCAATTTAAATAAATCTTCTCGTCCCAACCCATTATCAACTTGATACTAAAAAATGTTTTCCCTTAGTTATTTGTTCATAAAATACATATTCTACGAGATATCGATCACTCAATGAAATCCACAGTATATATGCAGTATCCACTATACCGTCTGTTTAGTTTACATCTTCGTATAATAGATCTCCCACGAGTATGAGAGAGTACATATGTATACATTAAGCAATGTGAATTAGAAGGAGGTCTTATAGGTTTGATAAACAAGCATATTTTTCAAAATAGTGAATAATATTCATAATGAGTATGAGAGAGTACATATGTATACATTAAGCAATGTGAATTAGAAGGAGGTCTTATAGGTTTGATAAACAAGCATATTTTTCAAAATAGTGAATAATATTCATATTGAGTATGAGAGAGTACATATGTATACATTAAGCAATGTGAATTAGAAGGAGGTCTTATAGGTTTGATAAACAAGCATATTTTTCAAAATAGTGAATAATATTCATAATGAGTATGAGAGAGTACATATATATACATTAAGCAATGTGTATTAGAAGGAGGTCTTATAGGTTTGAGTGGTTGATGACCACTCGAACAGTTATGAAAAATATATTGTTTATCAAACCTATAAGACCTCCTTCTCATACACATTGCTTAATGTATACATATGTACTCTCTCATACTCGTGGGAGATCTACTATACGAAGATGTAAACTAAACATAGTGTATATAGCCTCTACCTACGTAGAGACAACATAAGCCAGAACGTATGTATTATCTCGGACAGACTGAGGTCTCCTCAGGGGTAGTCAAGGATTGTCTAGGGGAACTGCTGGAGCATGAAGTTAAATTGATCTGGGTGCCGGGTCACAGTGATTTCGAAGGAAACGAAAAAGCAGATGCCTTGGCAAGAAGGGAGTCGAAATACCCTTTATAGGCCCAGCGCCTATTTTAAGAATTCCAAGAACTACATGTAAACAAGTGATCAACGAGTGTTCAAATGAAAAACACCGTGATCAGTGGGAAAATGTCCGCGACAGGAGCTCGGGAAAATACTGCTTCGAAGTGCAACCAAGAAGCTCTCTCTCGATGCACTGCACCTGAATAGGAGGCAACTGCGGAAGGTTACCGGATTCATTACCGGGCATTGTTCCCTGCGGAAGCATCTGCACACAATGTGACCCCATAACGGGTCCATTGTGTGCAGATTCTGTGGCGAGGAAGAGGAAACGTCCAGTCACATTATCTTTGACTCTCTTCAGCCTTTGAGTTACAGCAGATACAGGATATTCGGTGCATCTCACCCCGAATATATGAGTTTTCAGGAAGACGTGATAAGTAAGCTCGTGGCTATTGCCAACATATGGGAGAAGCGAATCTCGTCGGACTGTTAATGGACCATAAGGTTGAAGTGCAATACTTTTTTGACCCCAAGATGTATCAATCTATTTATCTTACCTATAGAATTCCTATTTAAATAAATATTCTCGTCCCATCCCATTATCAACTTGATACTAAAAAATGTTTTCCCTTAGTTATTTGTTTCGTAAAATACATATTCTGTGAGGTATCGATCACTCAGTAAAATTCACTATATATATATATATATATATATATATATATATTATCATACTAGTATTCCAACATAATTATATTCTTTTATTTATGAAGTGAGCCGAATTTGTTTTCAAAGTTCGATCAAAAAGTTATATCTACACCAGAAGCACAAAGCTATAGAAATGTATAAAAAACACGTAGAGAATCAATTAACAAGTACACCTTGTAATGTTTTGTATTAGCTTGTATAATGTTTGGGAGTTATTATTTTTTTGGCATTTAAAATGATTTGTTAGAAAAATAATTTCGTTTTTCTTTTGTTTAGATATAAATAAATCGTACATGTCGATACGAGTTTGTTGATAAGCAACTTATATTTGTTAGTTAAGCTCTGCCAATGCATTCAGACGGTCAACCTCTGACTATATCAGTATCTGTTCTGTCAAAATAAAAGCTTCTTACTAACGTCAGGAACGAAGTTCATTATGCCTTTTTTTCAACTCTGAATGTAATTCGAAATAAATTCTTGAAACTTTTATTATTCACGTCTAACCTAATCAACTAAGCTCATTAAATTAAAATGCGCGTGCAGCACCGTACACGCGCAGATGTGAAACTTAATACGATAGATGTGAAACTTAAAAATAGACAAAATACAACGAAATACAACGAAATATAACGATTTATAGTGTGCTAGTATAGTTTATAGTTTCTATGTAAATGACAATCAAAATTGACATTTCAAAATTGACACAAATTTTTAATAAAATAATTTTATAGTTATATTTTAGAAGTATAGTTTCTGTGGAAATGAATTTGCTATACACACAGTATACTAGGTACACTACTAAACACACTAATACACACATAATACCACATTTTGTTACGAGACGATTTGTACCTAGTCACACCACCCGTAAGCCGCCTTATGGAACTTCGTTCCAACAATTTTTGACATTTTTGTCTGCCTGTCTGTTTGTTCCGGCTTATCTCCGAAACAACTGGACCGATTTTGATGGGACTTACTTTAATTTACTTTTTGACAATAACTCTTTGTCGCTAACTTGGTGACAATTTCACCAAAGTCACCAAATTAGCGACGAGTTGCATATCCTGAGACAATATAAGAGTAATTTTAGTAAGAGTAAAGTTAACAGCAATAAATGTTAATGAAGGAAATTTTAACAAGAGTAATTTCAATATAATTTAAAATTCATTATATTTTAAATCTAGTATATTTTAATTTAGTTAATTTTCTATTTATTTTTATTTTTGTCTGTTGATCTCGACTTTCTATCTATTTCTAATTGTCAAAGAGTAAATTACGACTAGCTAATTTATACTGATGATGACTACATTGTAGTCGAAATACGTATTTATAATACAAAAAATTTATCTAGCTAAAGGGGGTGAATTTGAAATTTTATAATTTTTTGTGTTCTTTCTGAGTTTTGTAAAATTATTTTAATGTTAACTTATTGTTATTGAAATGTAAAAGATTTATTAAATTTATTATCTCATAATTTGGCAATAATTCATGAATCTTTATTTTAACAAATATATATATATATATATATATATATATATATATATATATATATATATTTAAGAACAATTATACAAGGATTTGTGATTAAAGCTAAATTAAGAAGCAATCTCGTTGCTAATTTTGTGCGTGTCTCACAATGATATTAAAAACGTTTTGTATTTTATATGATTTGACTGAGGATATGATCTAACCTGAAGGATTATTTTAGTTGACTGACGAAAAGATTAGGTGTGTGAAGAACCCCACCCATTTATTGGCGGTATCCTTTTGTGACCATGCGGCTTTGTCTTTGTCACTAAGGTCAGGGTGTTGATCGAAGCTAACCTTGATATTAAATAACCTTGAGGTATCAAATTTTGAAAATGGTTTAAATTAAATCAGAATTTGAAATGGATACAAAGAAACAAAATTAAATATTAGAATTCATAAAAACGAAACGAACCAAAATCTTATAACCTTAAAAAAAGAAGAATTAAAACTAGTTAACGAGATAAAAAGTCTCCGACATGACAATATATTTGAGAATACTACAACAGAAATTTTTGTAAAAAAAGAGTGTTTTAAAAAAATCTTTGTTATTACGTTGTTATTTTCAAATATACCAGCTGGCACTTCCGTCTGATAATATTTAAGTACCAAGTTCTTTGAATTATGTTCTATATATAATCAATGGCACCAAATCTGTAGATAACTAAGTTTCGGTTCAATTTTGAGATTATATTTTTATTTTATTTTTTTTTGCTGTGCCCGTCATCATTCCAAATACCTTCAAGATGCCACTATGAAGTTTTGCGTATTATTTGGCTTTGTATATACCGAGAATCAAGAGAGCTAATTACTAAAGTAATAGTACTTGCGGCACCTTATAAACGCTGACTATAATACCCTTTGTAGTACTGTACTATGTAAGAATAAACAACGGATGTAAAATTATATGTGTTTCATAATACATATACTAAGGATTGTCACCATTTCCTTTTCCAATGACAACATCACTTAGATTGAATGTGCAACATGAAATGATGGTTTTTGGTGTATAAAATAATGATAAAATTATCATCTGTTTATGTCGTTTAGGGTTTACTATGGTATATACCTACCCATTATACACAATATTTGGAGAGAAGTATTCGTACTATCGTTTGTACAATATGTGCATTTCTTGCCATTCCAATGTAAAACCTGCGTGTCAATCTAAAGACTGGTAGTAGAATTATTGTCCAAAAAGCGAATTCCATAGAAACGATTTTTCTAACATAAATTCCTATTCAAAATATTAAAAATAAAAATTATCTCAGGTTTCCATGATGACCCATAATTCACGCAAGATTTGAATTTGCCGCCATTTGTGCGGTAAAGTGTTGCCAACCAAAAAAATAAAACAGTCTAACAGCTGACATTTTAGGGTTAGTAAAAATGGAGCACTACTCGAAAGAACAACACGTTTTCATTGATGAACAATATTTCAAAAATAATAAAAGTTGTGCTGCTATTTCAAATTTTCCTAAATCATGTGTGTAAATCTATAGGGTTATTTGAAGTCAAAGGTCTATGTCAACAAGGTGGATGTGGGACCCGTTCATTGAAGGAGGAGATTTAACGCTGCATCAACAAAATTCAGCCACATTTATGCAAAATGGTAATGGAAAATTTCGATAAAAGAGTGCGTATGTGCCAGCAAAGCCGTGGGGATCATTTGCCCGCAGTGCTATTCCATACATAACCAACCCTATTCTATGTACTTTCTGTTTCAATTAAAAAATACAATTGAAAAATCTTGCGTTAATTATGGGATACTCTATATTTCTAAACTGTATGAACATAAAAATTTAAGAATATTAATTGGTAATAAACATACTAAAGTTATATTTAGTTAACTGATAAAATACCCGGTATTTACGGAGTTCATGGTCAACGCATGAACTGCCTTGTACTATCAAGCTCACAAGTATTTTTTTTTAAATTTTGCAGTCAATTTGGTCCGAACCTATTTGTTTTTCGAAAAATTGTCTCGAATAAAAGTTGTTGGTACCAAAAATCTAAACATTTCTTATTCTAAGAATTTTTTTGAAGACAGAATGGATTTGGCACAAATCAACTCTTAAGTTTTTTAAAAACGAAACCACTTATGCCATTGAGTGTACTTTTTTCATACGTATACATGTTTAAAAATACAAAGGAGTATAGAAAGGTACTATACATATGCAGTTTTGAGTAATAACACATGTTTGAGCTAAAACTGTGGCGAAACTATTTTTTTCTATCTCATGCGCGTTAAAGCAAAGTAAAGATAACGAGCTGAATTTTTTATATGTCATTAATCAATAATAAATTCGTATAAATAAATTTTGAGAGAGATATGATTTTGAGTTTCTTAGGAATGCGCCGCTTTTAAAAATTGGAAATAAACACGTAGTAGATAGGGAATATCTGGTTAATCAACCAATTTCAAATTTATCATGAAATTGAACTATAACTGGCTATGCTTGAGAGGGTTTTCTGCAGTTTCCTTCACGAATTCCAGATGAATATCGGCATAGTTCCTATCATAGTTGGCTGCAGCCACATATCATACCAATTCCTAGTCTATACATAAAAATTCCTTCCACTCCACTCATATCGTCCCATCCTTAGGCATCATAATGGACCTTATGGTCGAAGTGAAGCCCGTCCAAGGCAGCCTCTACAAAGTACCTATCTATCAATCCTAGATTATAATAAAAATATAAACAAAGTATTCTGACGTGTAGTTTTGAAAATATATTTTGTTAATATTTGACCCAAGAGTCGAGACCAGACTGTCTGTGTTGCCACAAAAGCGATAATAATATTTTTCTAGAGATGTGATATGAGAAAAAACGAGACTGAATTCATAAAATTCAAAATTAGACTAAAGGGTGGTATTCTCGTCTCGAAAAATAACAATAGACATTAATATTATTTACGAAATTCCAATTTGCTGACATCATTCATGTTTGATCGAATGAAAGGTTTAATAATAATAGCTTTATACTACTAGTAAGCAGTATGTTACGTGAATCGTTTTTGTTTTAACGCTTTGCCACTAGAAGAAAGAAATAAGAGAAAAAAATGATGATTTGTTTATATGTGTGTGCTTTATTATTTTACATTTTCTTCTTCTTCCGTTTTCTTTTTTTTAGGTAACACGTAATTATATTTCGTTTATTTGTGTTTATATGGTACACGGGAGATATCATATAGTACATGAAAGTTTATTTTTACCTCTGTGTACAGTAACATAGGATGTAACATAGAGGTGATGTTTTCATATTCAAAATGGATGTTAAGTTCTCATCGGATTTTGACTTTGAGATACTTTGATGCGGGAATACTGTTTTTTTGTCAATAGTTTATAGGGTAATGTTGAAAATATTTGTAAAAATCTTAATTTTGAACCAAGTAATTTGGTTTGATTTAAATGGAGGGAGAGATTGAGAGTCCAAAACACAAATTGAGAAAATCCCGTTTAAACTATTAATCCTCAACGCCACAGACCTTGAAGAATAGCGCTCTTAGCCTCTATCTATCTCTCTTATCGTCTTGGTTAATTATAGACCTCCTGCATCCCTTCTTTCTATTCTTCGGTGATCTTTCTGTACGATATTCTAGACATGCCCTCTATTCCACAGGCATTTCACAACCACCTCAGTCCCCCTTTTGCACTATAGTAACATAGTGCAAAAATACACCTCTTGAAACAACTAATTCCGATTCAAGGCTTGACATAAACGTTCAATCAATTATTGCCCTATCGTTTCTTGACAATTTATATTTAACTCTTAAAATATAATCTTACTTCATTTATACCAGCCAAGTAGTCGTGCTTGTAAAAGCGTTGTGTGTACTTGGAACTGGGAGGTTATGGGTTCGAATTCGGATATCGGCAGTTTGTTTGTTAAAATGAGGGCGGTTAATTGACTAAACTATCGGCGTATGAACAAAAACTAAGTAATTGGCTATGTTTGTGAAGGTTTTCTGCAGTTTTCTTCAAGAACTCCAGATGAGTATCGGCATAGTTCCGATCAAAGTCCGCTGACCCGCACATTCTACTAATTCCTTCTACACATACAATTCCTTGTCCTCCACTTACATTCTCACATCCTTAGGCATCACAATGGACCTTATGGTCGAAGTGTGTCCCACCCAGGAGAGCCTCTACAATCTATCAATCTATTTACTTCATTTATACCATTTTTATTACCGGAAACTATCATATAATTTATATTACCATTGATTATTACTAGACATGTTTACATGTTTACTATTTGTAAAATAAATATAAATTCTGAAATTGCTTGTTTTAAAATGAAGTCCGTGGAAGGAAAATATGGTAACGAAACTATGGGGTGATAAATTATGTAAAAAAGTTAATCCTGTCCAATTATTTCAAACGTGGGATATACATATTGGTATGAAACTGCCACACTACGCAAGGTGCATGTATATAGAAGTATTTTGGCAATACTACAAGATTTTTTTTATACCAAATATTCGTTTTATTATCGGTTATAAAACTTTTTGAAGGTAATACAAAAATACTTTTTGATTAGTTAAATTATGTGAGTTGACGTATTTTGAGTTATGACGATAATGAGATCAGTAAATGCTTAATAATATGTGATGTCTGATTTATATTAGAGTAATGTTTTGTTGATAGGAAAGGATATCTACGAGTATATTGAACTAATTTAATTATAATAAATAAAAGTCTATATATAAAACGGTGGACTTATTAAATTGAGGCAAGTGAACATTTTGAAAAGTGTATGAGAACTGTTAAAGGAAATATTTAAGACACAGTTTGCAGGACACATTTTATGTTGCGACATTAATACTTTTTTCTCAAAATCTTTTTCAAGGCAACCATGTTTTTATTTTTCTTTAAACAGAACTCCACATTACATTTCAAATTAGCCCCAAGCCCTAGAACATTTGTTTGTATTTTTATAAATACGTATTTCGACTACAAAAGTTCTCTTTGATCATTTTCATAATCTTTATAGAACTCCACATGTTTTTCCTATTACAAAAAAAAAATTACTTTTGTCTTAAAAGTTTTTAAACAAATTAAAAAAAAATTGAAAGTAAACAAAATTTGTTTTCACTATAAAAACTTCTCCCAAATATTTTCTCTAAAAATTCTTAGTTTTCGAATAATTTATGGGACTCAATTTAAATGGATCATTCTTTAAAATTATGACGTAATTTAAAAAAAAAGTTTTTCCTATAAAATATTACTGGAAGTTTTGATATACTGAGTGTAACAAGAAGACTGGGAATTGGATACACAGAACAAAATTATTTCAACAAATTTTAAACAAAGTCTTGTAGACCACAATGGTAATTTTAATTTTAAGGTATTTTCAAACTATTATTTGGTTGTCAAGAACCTCATGAAATTCAAAATATTAGTAAAATGAATCCTCAGAAATCAGCTGAATTTTTTGAGAATTTTACGCCATGGCGTTTTTGAGAAAATCGTTTCGTCGGTTGGAGAAATTTAACATGCATCTTCATAAACATAGTGAAATAAAATGCACGATTGCGACTGTTTTTACTACAAACTCTCCCAATATAGTCACGGTTGTTCTGAAATTCGACATATACTTTCCTCAATTCCTTAGAAATATTTTTTATTAAAACTTTGGAAGAATGCCCATCGGGTTGTTAAGTTTATTGATAAAATATGCGAAAAAAGTGCATTTTTTCATGTCCGCAGCAGAAGGTTATGTTTTATGGTTCAGTGGGCATCCTGTACTGTGTACTGGCGCGCTGTTTGAAAGTCATTTGAAATTATATACTAGTATATGTATGATGTTTTATTGCGGAATATCCCTGATTCAATATAATTTTCTATATAGTTCTTTTCTCGCGGGTACCCGATCAGCTGATATAGTTTGGAAATACCTTAAAATTATTAACAACAATCTGAAACTTCGTGTATGACATAATTATGACGAATTTATAAGTCTCCGAAAATCGTAAGTGCGGAACCTTTGTAGGTGGAGCAGGCGTTCAATACCGAAAAAACAGGTAGCTCAAAATTTGAGGGATTGAATATCGAAGATAGTAGAAAACTTAAAAAAGCATTTTCTGGTACCTTTGCCCTTTAGGAACATTTCAAACTAAAGATAGATTTTAGTATTTTTATTGCGAAATAAAAACTACGAAAAGTTTCACAACAATTCAAGCAGATGGCCCAATAGTTTTGTATTCCCGGGACCAGTTGCATGTCCAATATAATTTCATGGTAAAAACATTCGTAGATGGTTGGATATCTCAGGCATTGATGAAAAATATAAAATACAAAAATGATAAGATTCAGCTAATACCATCTCTACTTTTAAACACAAAATTTATCCTGCGTGCCTTTTCCCACTTAATTGAGTTTTATGTAAATATATTATTGAAGTAAGTAAAGTGTGAGCTGACTTAAATAAGATAAAAGGCGTGAATAAAGAATTATAGAAGGGAAAAGTCAAATATGACAAGAACAAAACATCACAAATAACCTACACAAACAAAATATTAAAAATAATAGCTTATAACATGTTGGAAAGAGTAGACAGGGGTATGGATGGGCAAGACAAAGATGTCAGATAAAGTGAGCGATTATTATAAAATATGTATTTTGAATCATAATTTATATAGGATGTACTGCTGTAATGAAAAGTATTGAGAATAATTTTTCTGGATCCAACACATATTTTAATTGTGTAATAGAAAAATATTAAGTAAAATATTACGAAAAATATTTAAGAAAACAATATTTTTCTCCTTGGAAAAAGGAGTTTTTTTTTTCAAGTACAAAAAGAAAATTATCCTTTTCGATTTATTTTTTTTCTTAAACTAAGTTTTTTTTAAGTCGAAAATTGAAAAGAGATAAATAGATACTTATGATTTAAAGTTTTTCTTTTTTTAAAATCAAAAATAAAAAAATTATTAGATATAATTTAAGTAAAAAAATCAAGTATGATTTTGTTCAAAAGCAAATACTGGCTAAAATAAACTTTGTTGTATAATTTTTGTATAAACAAGATTGAGTAAACAGAACACGCGTGTTATGAATAATCTATGTATCATAAAATTTGTGTAGAAATTTGACTAAGCGGTGGCCGTGTTTGTTGAGTGGACACTTAAATGTCAAGCAAGAGGGGGTATCGTTCGGGTTCAAGCCTCGGAGAAGTATTATAACTTAATTAATTTTATAAATAATCTAAACATCTGAATGCGCCCATGGTTGTTGATAAACTAAATCATTCTAGAAGCCTCCATACAGCAGTATATTTTCAAAAAAATATTTCTTCAAAACAACAATCGGATTCTAGAAAAACCCATGGCGGGTATAAAAGAGCCACAATCAACGCTAATCAAATCAGTTTTAAATCGACTGTTGTTTGATTCGGTTAAAAGTATATAATTAACTATTGTTCGATTCAGATCAAGTTTAAGATTAAGTTCAAGTAAGCATTTGTAGAAGTAATTCAAAGTTTGATATTGTGTTGAAAAGTATAAAAAATTGTTGAAAAAGAAATTGGATTCTAATAATTTTTAAAAGCAATAATACCAGGTTTTTGTTTCGTAAAAATTTTGTTTAATTTAATTTAATTTTTTTTAAAAAAAACGTGCGTGTCATTTCAACTATAAAATATTTAGTAAAACCTTTTACTAATAAATTTTTTTTGTTTTTGTCGAGTATCGGAATCTCTTGCAGGTTCGGGCAGCGCTTCTTTGAGATATAAAGAGAGCCATAAGTATACGGTGACAGTACTAACATTACAGAATCGGATAAACATTATGTGATTTTATGTTAAATAGAATATAATAACATAAGAGTTAATTATAACAATGCTATATGACAAGAAACTATATATTAGATTATCAAATGATAATTATTGAGCACTCTAGGTTTTTGAAACAAAATTTCAAATTCGCCCCAATACCTAGATCACTTTTTGTATTATAAATACGTATTGCGACTACAAAGTAGTCATCAGCAGTATAAATTAGTTAGTAGTAATTTACTCTTTGACAGTTAACTCTGGTTAACATCACTCTTATTAGAATTACGCTTATATTGTTATATTGTTAATGACAGTTTCACGTAAAACAGTCTCCAAATTAGCAACGAATAACATATCCAGAGACAATATAAGAGTAATTCTAATAAGAGGGATGTTAACAAGAGTACATTTAATGAAAGTAATTTTAACAAGAGTAATTTCAATAAAATTAATTTTATTTTATTTTATTTATTTTTGTCTATTGATTTCGATTTTCTATCTATTTCTAATTATCAAAGAGTAAATTACGACTAGATACTTTATACTGATGATGACTACTTTGTAGTCAAAATACGTATTTATAATACAAAAACTGATTTAGGTATTGGGGCGAATTTGAAATTTTAAGAAAGTATATTGGTCAATTAGTCATAAAATATGTAATTACTATGTTTTTTTAAAGACCAATGGTAACTCGTAAAAAAGGAGATGCTGATGGTAACTCGTATTACACAATACGGTAGTCAAAAAGGCCAAGTTTTCCAAGCACTGTAAACATACGTCTACAGTGCTTTACAGTGAAGTGTTAGAGTCTGGTATTAGGCGTCTGTATCTCAGGATCAAAAAAATCTATGAAGTTCAAACTATAAACGTAGTGTGAAACTCGCTGACTGCATGCACCAAGTTTCAACATTATAACTCAAATAGTTTTCAAGATATAAAGATTATTAAAATAATCAAAGACAACTCTAGGTTTTTTGAAATTAAATTTCAAATTTTTGTCAAATTATTTGCATTTTAAAAATACGTATTTCGTCGACCGTAGAAGTCGTCGCCAAATCGGAATTCGAATCAAAGAACATCTGGCTCATGTGAAGTTTGGGAGAACCGAAAAATCGTGTATAGCTGCGCACGTTGAGAACAACCACAAAAATTAACAAATCAAATTTAAAACTACTGAAATCAGTACAAAACCCCACAGACTTAGATGCATTTGAAAGTTTTTACATACACAAATTAAGAAAACAGATAATTAATTTAGACATTGACCCAATTCCAAATTCTGATTTAATAAAATTCAACCATATTCGAAATTTAATACTTGAATATCAAGGTTAGCAGCGATCATCGCCCTCACCTTATAGACAATAACAACACCGCATGGTCAGTTGAGATATTGTTATTTCAATAATAAATTTTATAGCACACTACTCGAAACAAAATCGTAATGTACAATTTTGTTGCGAGTATTGTGGTACCAGTTTTATTATTTGAATAACTATGTCTCAAAAATGGTAACGGAACTCACTTTTGTTTCAAAAAGTCTTTGTTCCAATTTAAGCCTACAAAAAGTATTTTGTCTGGCTACCAAACACTATTATAAAGACCAGATTGTGTACATTTTCGTGTTAAAACAAACTTTTTTAAGATCTTATGGACATGTACTAACTAGCGGAGCGTTGCCGCTACAAATTTTTGTAGGCGTTTTGTGTTGAATCCTGTGTTTTTTTGGATCTGGTACAAACTATAAAATTTTGAAAACAGAACACCCTTTTTTGAGACTCTGGTACAATAGACTCCTCTAAACAGATAATCTTAGATTTAGATTTGTTACTTTTAAGTTATATTTGGCCTAAGTCTCTTTTTGAGTTATAACTAGGCCCTAAGTCATTTGAATTGCGGTTTCTTTTTTGAGCAGTTTGGATACTCATCCAGATTTTCTCTAAATTCAAACTTTGCATGACTGTCTTGTCCGTCCATACTCTATTCCTTTTAACTAATAATATACATATAAACAAATTTAAAAGCTAAGGCAATTACCATTTATTTTTTACATAAGTGTATTATTTGACTGAACTCATTATTCATATCACGTTTAGTGAATATTTTCTATTGACGCTTATATAACGCAATATGAATATAAAATATAATATAAATTTAATAACAAAAAATTAAGTTTTATTATTACGAAGAATACAATCGCTCGTGTACTAACATTATTTTATTTTTTAATGTTTTAACTTGACTAATCACACAACAACTCATAAACATAGGTCAAACTTCGCTTCGCTTTGTAGCGAATTATCTCTCTTTAGAAAATTCAGCTATCGTGGTTGTACCGATGAAACAATGAAATTTCTCAAAAATTTTCTTCAAATACCAATTCTCCTTAGTGGATGTCGAAAAAAACATTATTTGTTTGTCGTATAATTATTTTCTACCATTGAGAATAATTTTTAAAGACATCAACACATAATTTTAAGTAGATATCAAAACTTGAATAAAAATAACTGAACTTTTAACC
The DNA here is from genome assembly GCA_963920215.1 of Nineta flava. Classification (NCBI taxonomy): domain Eukaryota; kingdom Metazoa; phylum Arthropoda; class Insecta; order Neuroptera; family Chrysopidae; genus Nineta; species Nineta flava. The sequence continues at coordinate 19,699,659 of OY986041.1, forward strand.
CTAAACTTTTTTAAAGAAACATATTTAAGACAGAATATTTTTCTCCTTTGAGAAAGGAGTGTTTTTTTTTATTCATAGAAAAACTGAAATTGAAATTCAAAAGAAAAATATTAAAAACAAGGAATATTTTTCTCCTTGAGAACGAAGTTTTTTTTACAGTGAAAAGTCGTAATCATAATTGGTAAAACAGGATCGTAATTTTGTTTTTTGTTTTTTTTCAAATATATTTATTTTGTAAAAAGTATAAATTTTGGAGTTGCATATTTAAGTACATCGTTACAAAGGTAAATCTATCAGTATATTATTAAGGGGTATTGTTTCCGAAATTGTCAGATCTTACAAAATATAACACGTACAGTTTTTGTTAGTTCTTTGGTTTGTTACCTTTCGTTCCATTGTAGACATTGTTTGTTCTCAAGTTAATCTCAAGTATTCATTCTCAAGTTAATATTTAGGTATATGAAAAAAATTGGTCAGATAGAAAACTATCTATAATTTCTGCTTTAGCACTATCACTATTATAGAAATTATTTTTGATAATTGGAAGTAGCGTCGAAACTTGCTCTTCCCGGACGAGTATTATCACTCCTAGTACTTCCAGTGCACAAACTTCAATTATTTATTCATAACAATAATATTGTATATCCAATTCCTTAGCATCCAGATTTTTTTGGAAATGAAACACACCACCTAATTTGAACTACTGGTAAGACTATGGTAAGACCACTTCACCTATTTCGCCGTTTTATTGTCCGCAAACTGATATGCACGGATGGGTTGTATTTATACCCGAGCAGAAAATGCCAGATGTTTGCCGGACACTATATCTGGTCCGCATCAGTTACGAGTATGGCATGCCAGATCGGGCATACCGGACTGGTACCCGATCAGTTCCTGAACAGGTATCCATATGGCAAGCCCAATGTTAAAGTGTTCATATTATATTGGGTTTGCCTGACATGGGCCAGACTAGGAACGGAGTAGGTTAACCTTAGCTCACAATTGTAGTTTTTTTTCAAACTTTGTAAAATGAAATTTTTTCAACTTTATTAATATTAAATAAATTTTAATTATTATATTTCTTTAACAAAGTAGTAAAATTATTTCAAAAGTTTTAAAATCATGCCGGACTGGTACCCGATCAGTTCCTGAACAGGTATCCATCTGGCAAGCCCAATTTTAAAGTGTTCATATTATATTGGGTTTGCCTGACATGGGCCAGACTAGGAACGAATTAGGTTAACCTTAGCTCACAATTGTAGGATTTTTTTAAACCTTGTAAAATGAAATTTTTTCAACTTTATTAATATTAAATAAATTTTAATTATTATATTTCTTTAACAAAATAGTAAAATTATTTCAAAAGTTTTAAAATCATGCCGGACTGGTACCCGATCAGTTCCTGAACAGGTATCCATCTGGCAAGCCCAATGTTAAAGTATTCATATTATATAGGGTTTGCCTGACATGGACCAGACTAGGAACGGATTTGGATATTTCTTTTTTTTGGAGTTGGTTAAAATTTGTGTTGATTTTCTCACTTCCACGGAAACTCTACTTCAATAAGATAACTATAAAATTATTTTATTTAAGTTTTGTTTTAATTTTGAAATGTCAATTTTGATTGTCGTTTCCATAGTCACGTTAAGTCAGGACAACGTCTGTCGGGTCAGTAATATATTGAAACAAATATCGAATGTGATTATATCGATAATACCTCAAAAGGAAATTATTGTTCCAACGTCATGGATAGTTTGGAATGAAAAATTGAATCATATGTCTTAGACATGTATGTCAGAGCCGTTTACAAATAAAATAAAGTGCCAAAAACGTCATGAAATGGTAAAAAATTGTCACAATATCATGTTGAAATTCATGGAAGCGCTTGTAAGTGATTTATTTTAGTTTTTTTAGAATTATATTTATGAATAAAGTATAGTATGATGACTTTACATTAAAATTATTAATTAATGCAAATTTTTATAGGTTCTTACGAGCAAGCTGAAATTCGTCTTAAAAAATAAAGGTATAACGTCAGCAATTAAAACGACGGAAATTGGGACGATCATCGCTTATTACGCTTAGAAGAAAGTGAAAAAAATTTATATTATTGTAAACTAAATTTTGTAATTAATCAATAAAAGATTTAAATTTAATTGAATTAAACTTGTTTTATTTTTAAATCTGTAGAACAACTTATGATACAGATCCGTTACCAAGCTGGCATGCCTGATCTGGATCTTGTCAGGCATGCCAGATCCGTTTCCAAGCTGGCATGCCTGATCTGGATCTTATCAGGCATGCCAGATTCGTTTTTAAGCTCGCAAGCCTGATTTTGAGCCTATTAGGCATGCCAGATCCGATTCGAGCCAAGCAGCCAGATATGTTCCAGATCGGGCATGCCAGATTGGGCCCAGATTAATCGTCTGCGTTACATGACGGATCAGGTACGGATCAGTTGACCAGATCCGGTCCTTGTCAGTTTCAGATAAAAATTTCTAGTCGGGTACCAGTGACCATGATTTAAAAACTTTTGAAATAATTGGATAGGATTGACTCCGTAGATGTTAAAAATTAATGAGAGCTTACATTTTTCATTGTTTTCTTGAATTTTAATAGCTTGCCTTCTTAAACATGATTTGGTACTTTACAAAGTTCGCAACTTTCTTTTTAATATTGGTACTTCAACATACACAAGTGCATAAAAAAAACTAAAACAAGAAGTTTTGCACAATATGGTTATTTATTTGAACCCCGTCACCGAATTGTATGATAAATCCTAAAACATTGTTTCTTTCATAAATTTTTGTTTTCTTCGAAACATTAACATTAATTTTATATAAATTTCCACTTATACATTGGATATAAATAAAAATTCAATGAAGTATTACCACATATAGTCTCCACTTAAAACAACTTATAAAAATAAACGAACATAAATACATACTTTTTCTTACAACAAACAAATACTAACAATAAAATTGTTTGCTAGTTTTTCACAAGTGAAAGTTGTTGTTGTTCATTTATGTGCTTCTTGTAAGAAAGTATTTGGTATCAATTTTATATATATTTTATATATATATATATATTATTAGATTATTCAAGTCGTGTAAAATACATTGACTCGAATAAATTTTACAAAACAATCACATTACGGCAATATACTACCGTGCACTTTGAATGGGAATATACAAGAATATATACAGTGTGTTTTTTATCAAATCGATCCTAGTAGATGTCAAAAATCTTTTGGAGGTTATGAAAGGTTCAATTTTATATTAGATTATCAAATGACAATTAATGAGAACTCTAGGTTTTTGGAATAAAATTTCAAATTAACCCCTTTACCTAGATCAGTTTTTTGTATTATAAATTCGTATTTCGACTACAAAGTAGTCATCATCAGTATAAATTAGCTCGTCGTAATTTACTTTTTGACAATTAGAAATAGATAGAAAATCGAGATCAATAGACAAAAATAAATAAAAAAATAACCAAAATAAATTATAATTAAAATATAGTTAATTTTATTGAAATTACTCTTGTTAAAATTTCTTTCATTCAAGTTTACTCTTGTTAACCTGACTCTTATTAAAATTATTCTTATATTGTCTCAGGATATGTTACTCGTTGCTAATTTTGTGACAGTTTCACGAAATTAAATTAAAATTTACTATATTTTAATTTTATTTTAAATTTATTTTGGTTAATTTTTTATTTATTTTTATTTTTGTCTATTGATCTCGATTTTCTATCTATTTCTAATTGTCAAAGAGTAAATTGCGACTAGCTAAGTTATACTGATGATGACTACCTTGTAGTCAAAATACGTATTTTTAATACAAAAACAGATCTAGATGGCGAATCTGAAATTTTAGGTTTAATTTTGTTAAAAAATTAATCACGAGCAAAAAACGGAAAACCGTTCAACGGGATAGGGAAGGTTAAAATTCATTGAAGTGTATTTTAGTAAAATGGAGACGACATCAATTGTTACCTGACCATACTTTCTGTAATTCATATTTACAGAAATTTAACGTTCTAATAATTATAATAAGTCATATTACAACCGTTATCTTGGTAGCTTGAATTGATATTCATTATGATCCTTTCTGATAAATATCGTTTTTTTACGTGGCTCACACATGACCATTTTTTCATTAAACAAACACTTTCTTCTTTTTCAACTGATATTTCTAAATATCGACAGATTTTATTAAATGAAACCTCATTTTTGTATAACATAATAAAAATACAACTAAAGTAATGTAACAACTAAAAAAAAAGTCAATTATTTAAATATCCAGTATATACTGAGTTTATGGAAAAAATTTTCAAACAAAAGTTGTTTATTTTAAAGAGAAGAAGATTTTTTGTTTTTAAAATTTAATTATATCTCTTACGGTTGCAAAGATAAGTAGTTTGGCCCATTTTGCCCAAACATGGTCCGATTTTGCCCATTTACAAACTTTACCTTACTTTTTTGCTCTAGAACTCGTTATTTCTTTTCGTTCTTGAGTTATCATGTTCATGGACAGACAGACAGATATGCTGAAATGGACTAATTAGGTAATTTTATGAATACTTGTAACAAAAATTTTTTTCTGCGATCAATATTTTCAAGCGGTACAAAGTCGGAACTAAACTTAATATACTTTGTATATTTACAATATATTGGGTAATAATATAAAAATAGTAATAAAACATCTAAGAATAATATAACCTTAGAATTGCTTTGGGGGAAAGTTAAAGGTTTAAAAATATTAGCAATAAGCTCATTGGACAGCATATTAACACGTTAAATTTGATTGCCACAAATGATCTCTTAAGAAGTTTTATTTTAATCCGACTCTACTATAATTATTTTGCAAGAGCTTAGACAAAATTCGACAAATAAGTGTGGACGACGTTATGCTTGTAAAATACAAAAAACACTATGTAATTGTAAGTAATTGGGGAAAGACATATGTATTTGGCAAGCAAAGTGCAATAGCTGGTGTCCCAGGTTTTATATAATTAGGGCAATAACTGAGTTGACAATATACCGTCAATATACCGATATAGATCAGATGTGGGCGCAGACGGCTCTCCGAAGCCGAACGACTCTCCATAAGCTGTGTGAGAGTAGGTAAAAAAGGTATGTTTTGAAGTAAGACGGAACGATGCTTCAATACAGGTTGCCTACCGATTATTGCCCAATAATTTATTCAATCAATTTAGAAATAGTTTTATAAAATATTTATTGTTTAAGAAATATCTTTCACAATATAGAGATATACACCAAAAAACATAATAATAATAACAATAATAATAATAATAATAATAATAACAATAATGATGATAGCAATAACAATAATAACAACAACAACAACTCGGCAGAATGTTTCGCGGTATAATGACGTTGGAAATTACTTGTTTTTAAACAAATAAACGTTTTACCACAAAATAGGCAAATTAGCTCTTTATCAGTTTTCTAAGATATACCAAAATGATGCTCCCACTCGTTGATGTCAAAAAATATCCTCTTTTTCTTCGCTGATGGCGCCGCACCTCCACTGCTGAACTTATCCAAGAATGCTTGCGATGTATTCTCCATTATTAAAATCACCACTTTTATTTTTTTTTAAACAAATTATGCGAAAAATAATTTCCACTACCACGAATAGTACTTTTCACTTTTTCAATTCAAAGTAGACTAACTCGAAGAAACTCAAATTCCCACTTTATGTAAAATTTAACCATTAGGAAATCAGTAACAAATTATCCCCCCTCCCCAGCCTTATCATTGGCATGTTTATTGTATCTAGTGTCATCAAATTACCATGACACTATACTCCATACGAAGAAAAAATAATTAAATTAGGTAAATAATTGTTTATTAGTTCTTGGATATGAATAGTAAAACGTTTCGGCAAATTTCCAAAAATCTAATTCTATCTAAAGTTTCTAAACTAGTTTTCAATTCTATTCAAATCCTTTAAAGGTTCAAAAGATTTATATTTTATATTTATAATTTATATATTTATTTTTTAAATAACATTTATATTTTATTCATACACAAATATATTAAAAAGGTACATTTTATGCCCCAAATTACCAGCCCAAAATTCCGTATGTATTCAATGTATTGTACGTATTATTTACTTTGTATAATAGTGATAGGTACACTGTATTTACTCTATCTCTCTTCCGACTTCTCTCTCAGAGTAGTCACTCACTTACTAGATATCGCCATCCAAATATCGATAGCTTTTTGACTTAAATGACAAATTAAAACACAAAGGAAACATATATTCTGAAAAGCCGGATTTTTACACCTCATATAATCCGGTCACGATATGATTTTTTACTGTATTATAATGTACAAACAAATAATTTAGCAAACAAAAATACAGATAAAAATGCTAGATTTGGTCGGTCCTGTCCTTGCGAATAACCCGTAGTAAAACAACTAAAAATAGGTACTGATATCTGATCAAAAACATAAACAGAACGAGGTAAAGTGGTTGCGTATGTTTTAAAACAATTTGTCAAAAAAATTCAGATCTCTGTGAGAGCCAATTATTGTTTTATTAACTTCAAATTCATGGTTTGCCAAGCAGTAGATATGATAAGATAAAATTATATTCCTTGTGAAATTAAAGGTGTATCATAGTAGAGTTATCATGTATTCAAATCATTATAGACTTGTATGATTTTCCGACCAACCTGTACACGTATTTTGATAGATTTTTCTGATATGTATAAATTGTACATTTTAGTGATCGTATTTTATACTCATGTATAAACAGTTTTCATATGTTTTCAATTTAAGGTATACATGTACTACAAGTGTTGGATTCAATACAACATATTGTTGGTATATCAAAATCAATTTATCTCGAAATTCGATAAAAATCAAATTATGGGTATTATTGGTGTACACATATATTTTCAAAAACCTAAACAAAAATTTATCGCAAACGTATTCGATACGTTTCAAAATCATTAAAAAAATTTATTAATAAAAATTTAGTGTGAACAACACACCATCTATGTCTTTTCGAGGTGCATTTTATTTTCCAATCATAATTTTGTAATCTATAAAGTATTTTACCTCGAACCATCAATGGAACGCATGTTCGATGGACGTAAAGCTCCTTACTTCCTATTTTGTCTCTTCGCTGTTACATTAACAATCCCATTCAATTTTGAGAATAGGTAGAAGCAACAAATAAATGTCTTGTGTGGTGAATACGGAAGCTAAAAATTATAATCGTGTTCTTTTACGCAAAGAATTCACGAACAATCAGTAAACCATTAGTAGAAACCATTAGTATTTCATGATTACTTCAGCTAGCGAAATCGACGAACAGGATGAACAATATGGGCTTTCACATTTAATCGAACACAGTGAGCTTTTATCGACTCTTTTGTAAACTTTTGCACCAGTTATAAACGATTGCTTTATTTATAGAATCGCGAAAAGCAACTTTTAACATATCTAATGTAGTCTTTACTTTATTCCATTCTTCAATTTAATGCAAATTCCTGGTTTCATTTTTTTATGGGTTATAATCGGCGTGAATGTCAAATGTGACAATTGGCAACCTCTCATATAGGTTTTATGAAAGTTTACCCCAATTTTTTTCCGTAAATCGAAACACTTGTCAACATATAAAACTTTTATAATTAATCTTATTTTCTCAATAACGTTGCGTACGGGAGTTCCAATTGACTTTAAAGTTTCGTACTATTCCAGTGACCGTACTATTTTTAGATTTGTCTTAGTATTGTAGGGTCAGCATTAGATCTGAATTTGTTGTTATTATTAACTACAGCTGGAACTGCTAGCGTGAACCTATCAGAGTATTTTGAAAAACTTTTATAATTTTTGAAATGAGTCCAACAAATTTTAAAATTCTTCCAACATTGTCGAACAAGTCTTAAGGAACATTTTTGGATATTTTTTTGGTCAGAATTGAAACATTGTTCTGTTAGCGTGAATCTAGCAGAGCATTTGGAAAAACGTTTATAACTTTTAAAATGAGGTCCAAAAAATTTTTAAAATGTTCCAACAATGTCCAACAAACGACCAACAACAAATTTGTTGGATGGGTTTGGGAGGGAACTGCTAAAAGTGCTCTGCTAAGTTCACGGCGGTGTAGTAATTAAGTTCAATCTATACTCATGGAAAAAATCATTTTTTAGTTCATAATTCCTGAGTTTATATCACGAAAGCGAAGCTTTCGTACCATGTTTATACAACTTTATTGCATGTTTAATCAGTGGGAAATCATGAATCATGGATGAAATAATGAATCAAAAATATTTGACCCGAATGGAAATACATACATTCTGTATATACAGAATATAAATAGCAAACAATGAAAATCAATTTTTATAAAACATTTGGAATTGTTATTAAGGAATAGGAATAGAACGAAATGAACAACTAAATCATTGTAACAGTACAGACTTACAATTCATATAAAAAATAATAATAAAAATTTTTTTCTCTTTCTATTATTGACCTCCATTTATTGACAACCTATTATTTAGAAACAGAGAAAATTAGGTATATGCGTGAAACCTGAATTCAACTTACATGTATTTGTATATTTGCAAATAAAAATGCCTCAATTGAGATAAATATCTATATGCATATATTATTAACAAGGCAAATTATTTATAAGAGGAATATCAAAATATTATAAATTGTACTTTGCGAATCGTAATTAGAAAATTTGTTAATCGGGAAGTTTTTTTTAATCAAATACCTACCTTAAACCATTATGTTATACATAAAAATTAATATTTGTTTTCGTTCGTTCGTTTTCCTATGCGTTCCTATACCATTCATCCGATTACGATGAAACTTTGGTTAGTTGTAATGGGCGCACCCGCAAAGTTTCGAGTTCGTCAGCTTCTGACATGTCAAACCGTTCCAAAGTTTAAGTCGGCCTAGATGTCCAATATAGTTGATAGTTTCTATAGAAATACCTGTACTAAGTTATAGCTAAGTTATAGATCTCTAATTCAGTTTCAAGTTTCAAGCAAAGCGATACTTAACCCGAAGCATTCATCAACGCGGAGCGTTACTTATCGCGAGCTTCAATTAATGCGAAGCGTTAATACAAATCGTATTTACTTAATGCGTAACGTCACTTAAAATTAACTGTCTTTCATTTATTTTGTACATGTGAATGAGTCTGCTTGTACATTTGTAATCTGCTTAGAAAGAAGGAGAAAGAAACGCCACAGCTAATTTTTGATAAGAATATGTCCTTGAAATTATGACTGGAAGAAACAGTTGCTATTGTTTGTAAATTATTAATGACATGTACGGTGTCGTCATAGAGATTTCGCACAAATGCTGATTACTACTGATAACATTTGTAGTAGAGCATATAGAATAGTAAATAGAGAAGCCTGTAACTCTTGTCCACATTGCACTTAATTACAGGAGTTATTTAAAAAAAATTAGGTTCTGTATCACGTACTGGATCACGTTCATTTACTGAATGTAAATGAACAAAATCCTTACAAATTTCGACCCCGGAAGTGCTGCTATTTTGAGAAAAACTGTATCGGTTTATATAACCATTGCCATGCACTTTAGGCCAAAAATGGTAATAAACTTTTCTTGTGGATAATTGAATTTTCTATTCTTTTTATAAGTTAATTTTTTTTGAATCACTTACCGTTTACGACTTATACGATTATTACTATTTATTTATTGACTTTTTGGTCAATATCTCTTCTAATAATTGTTTAAAAAGAACATTAGTTATTGTTAATTAATTCTTAACATATTTATTGGATTTTACTGGATTTTTATTGGATCATTTTACTATGCATAACCCGTTTTTATTAAACTTGCACCCGCTAGTGCAACATTAAACGCGTTATAAGTTTCAAAATATTAATTTTAGACAAAAAAGTTTTAAATAAAAGTTGTAGGTAATTTGTAGATTTTAAAGTTAAGTTATTAGCAAAAAGTCAGTAAGTGAAAAGTAATAGTCTTATAAGTCGTAAACGGTAAGTGATATAAAAAAAATAGCGAACAAAAAAAATAGAAAATCCAATTATCTTCAAGAAAGGTAATTACCATTTTTGACCTAAAGTGCACGGTAATGTACATATTGGCCTATATCTATAGTTTTAAACAGTTTTTCTCAAAATGGCGGCACTTCCGGGGTGGAAATTTGTAAGGGTTTTGTTCATTTACTTTCAGTTCGTGATACTGAACCTAATTATAAAAAAAACTCCTGTAATATTGTCTATTGATTGTACTTATATTCCCGTGTTTGATGCATACACTTATCGGTAACTCGGTAACCTCGTTACGCAGGAGCTGCTTCAACTTAGCGAATTTCCTTGGAATAAATAAATTACTCTCTAGCGGTCACAATGTTGGTCTGATCAAAATGAAATGTCGTATCTGCTTTTAGTATTTGCATGGCCAATTTTATTAATAAATAACATACGTCAAGGGGAAAGGGGGGCATAAAGATAGAAAAAAACACAAAATATAAAATATCTCTCTTAATATTAGAACAATCGAAAAATGCGTAAGAAACAAAGTTGTAGAAAATCATGTTTGCTACAATTCATCACCTTATCATTTTTGCTCAAACTCTAATGCGTACAGAGATATTGAGGAATTTAATTTTCAATCCTAAACCGTCAATATTTTTGTAAATATTAGGTTTACAGAAAAAATGATAAGAAACAAAATTACAGTAAAACTTAATACCTACAACTTTACTTCTTCTAAAATTTTCGATTTTTCGAATATTAAGGGAGATATGTCAAATTTTGTGTTTTCCCCTCCCTCTAAACCCCCCTTTCCCATGGTCCGATTTTACCCATTAACTTGACCTTTTGATTACCAAAAGCGCTTCAAATACCAAATCTCATTACGATAAAATGAAAACTGTGACCGCTAGAGTGATTACAGACACATATATATATATATATATGTATATATATATATATATATATATATATATATATATATATATATATATATATATATATATATATATATATATATATATGTCCATAGATATATATATATAAATTTTACAGATGGTGATTTTTGACATCTACAAGGTAGGATCGATGGACATTTGAAGAAATTTTTGCGAAATTTTGACTTCGGTACGGGACCAATAGCTCTATTTCCTTCCAGGAAATTCGCTAAAAGGAAAGAATTTAATTTTGTGTTACAACACTTTGGCAAATAGATTAAAACTATTAAGAGAAACTTAAACATCTACAAAATTTTAATGGAATTTTTTTCATATATTTTAGGATCACTGTTTGAAAATGGGCGGCTGGAATTAATAACTTAGATGTATTGAGTAAAAATATTATTTAAACTTTTTAAGTAATCTCACGCTATTCATGGACGTAAGTACATCAAATATGTGTTGGACTGGTAACTGATTGGCTAAAACTACTAAGTTGCGACAATATAATAGATATTGTGTTTGTCGGTGTCTAGTATAAAACAACATTCCGACATACGTTGGTGTTTGTCGGTATTTAATAAAAGGTGTATAATCGAAGTTTTGGAGTGAGTTTATATAATTTAATAAAAATTTGTTACCTATGTGGAAGGTGACATATGTAACTTCCCACCGAAATGATGTAAGTAAAAACGAGTTTCAAAATCTTATGAAAGCTAAAATTAATATTTACAAATTCAGACATTAAAATTACAAAAATATATAATTAATATATTAGAGCCTAACTAAATACATAGATAGATAAATTTTAGAGGCTGCCCTGGACGGGCTACATTTGGATCATAAGGTCCATTATGATGCCTAAGGATGTGAGGATTGTGAGTTAAGAGAAAGGAATTTTTGTGTATAGACTAGAAATTGGTAGAATATGTGGCTACAGCCGACTATGATAGGAACTATGCCGATATTCATCTGGAGTTCGTGAAGGAAACTGCAGAAAACCTTCTCAAGCATAGCCGGTTACTTCGTTCTTGTCCAAGCGCGGACAGTTTAGTCAATTAACCACCCCTTTTCTTTCTTAATAATTGACAAACTGCCGATGTCGAGGTTCGAACCCATAAACTCTCAGCTTCCAAGCAGGCATACTGCGCAGACATAATGCCTTAGACCGCTCGGCCACTTGGACTGGTAACAAAATACATTATTTTAACATCAATGCCAACTTCTAACCTTCCAGACCAATGCTCTGCTAACTGAACTGCAAAAACTTAACAAAAACAGCTTCTTTTCAATAGATCTTAAAAAAAAGTATCAACTTCAACATATTGTCGTTTATGATTGACATCATTCATCAATCTACATCAATCAAGGAAATTGTAATTCAAAAGAGAGTATGAATGGCTGTATAGTTAATTCTCGTCATTTAGTGAATGGATCTATTTTTTTCTCATTTCGACCACTTGTTTTCGTTGACTTCAAAATGAATCTAGTTCCATATATAGAGGTCAGTGGTGATAATAATAAATGCATAATCGAAAAATAGAAAAATATTGACGGACGCTTTCATCATCATGAATATGAATGAATAAATCGAATAAATGTAGGAGAAATACGTTATAGAATATAGGACGTTATATAGGTATGTATTAATAAATATAATACGTATAGAAACAAAGAATTCATTACAATACACTTAATACATTTATAAATGCACACACTTATATATATATATATATATATATATATATATATATATATATATATATATATATATATATATATATATATATATATACTTTTATTTATAAATGTGTGTAACGATAATTACCAATCATTTCATTTCATTGAACAATTCATTAGTTGAATATTTTCAATAATTTATGCATGTAATAATAATTGTACAGTTAAGATTTATCACATAATTTTCAATCTAAAACCAGTTTGTAAAGAAAATGAACATAAAGAATTACAGGTTGTTGTATTGAAAAATAGTGAAATTATTTTTAAGGCCTCAGCACACAATTCTAATGACAAAAAGTAAAATAGAAAAATATTACGAAAAATAATTAAGAGAAAATATATTTCTCCTTGGAGGAAGGAGTTTCTTCATATAATTAACCGAAAATAATAAGATTAAGTTTCGTTTAGTTTTTTTTTTTGCCAAAAATCATATAATTTATTTTGTTCGAAAAAGTTATTATAAAATCAGATATTATTTACGATAAAAAAAGTACGAATAAAAACAAGTATGATTCTGCTCAAAAGTATAATTTTGTAAATAACTTGCAAGTTCAATTATACATCAATTATTTATATGTTGTAAAATTGTATATAAATTATGAATTGGCACTGGCCGTGCGATAAGTGGATATTAAAATATCAAACAAGAGGAGTGTCATACTGGTTCGATTCCTGGCGGTCTATTATAATTTTTAATAAGTTTTATAAATAATCAGAGCCTTCGAATGCGCCCATGGTTGTTGAGAAACTAAATTGTTCGAGAAACGTCTACACAAAAATATATTTTCAAAAATCTTTTCTAAAATATCAACAACCATGTCTAGAAAGGTCTATGATAGGTATAAATGTCACGGCTATTGCTAATTCAAAATCAGTTTAAAATTGACATTGTATAAATTAAGATCAAGTCTAAAATTGACATTTGTTCGATTATCATCAGTTTGAAAAAGCGGTTGTTCGATTAAATCAGTATTGTGTAATTAAAAGCATCAGTTTTAAAATTAGTATTGTTTGCTTAATAATCAAAGTTATAAATAAAAAATTGTTGAAGAAAAATTAATTCAAATTTTTTTTTTGCACTATGAAAAACTCGCGCGTGAGTATTTCTTTCCTGTCTCTTATAAGAATGTAAGACTCTCCAATAAAAGTTTAATCAAGGCTAAAATTTTCGGTAGTATGTATCACAGCAGTCAGAAACTAGAAATCTACAACTAGACCCGAATTTATTTAAATGTTAATTTGTGTATTCCACCATCTTATTCACAAATGAGTACGAGAAAATAAGTTTACAGCAGTCTAGTCGAGTTCTAGCACTTTTGTCTATATGTTTTCATTGCTCACAGGTAACTTGGTTTCCAGCTCTAACTCTTTTGGGTGTGTCGCGGTATCTTGGCTCTCTTTTAGCCTTCAAAAGGAGCGCTGTAGAACCTACAACAGATCCCGATACTCGACACACAAAATTTGGCATACCTCCCTTTATATTTGATATATATATATATATATATATATATATATATATATATAATTGAAGTTATAAAATTTAGAGTTTCGTGTGGGGTTTCGCTAATTTTTTAATAAAAGTATTGATTGAAATAATATTGGAAATAATTGTGTTGAATGAAACCAACTGTAGGTACACATCATTTATGTGTTATTACACAACTCATATTAATATATAATGAATTATGAAATATCACATAACATAACAATAATTTTAATTATTATTATGTTATTGTTTAATATATTTATGTTGTACATAATATTACACATAAATTTCAATGAATTTTAACCTTTTGTTTCAATTTATATTGAGAAATTGAATGGATATGTCAAGGTTGTGATCGACCAATATGAGGTTCTATATTATTCATAAATATTAAATTTACTAATTTGATCATTTATAATATCAATTAAAATATTATTTATAACAATCATCATTATTTATGAACAATACATTTCACAAAACACGTCTAACTAGTTTAGCTGGGCAAATGAAAGAGGTAAGGTAGAGGTAATCTATGATGACTGTCTTTGGCATCCATGTCAAAATATTAGAACCATTTTCTTAGCTGAATATTGATATGACTTTAAAACAAGTAATGTAACAACTAACTGAGTTAATTGATTGAATACCCAGTATATACTGAGTTGTATATTAATGTTCGAATTGTTAACAATACTGCGTATTCGAATTGTTAAGAATTCGCTTTCCGAGGAATATTTAATCACAAATTATGAAAAAACTATTGAGTTTATGAAAAACTATTAAGTTTGTACTCTAGAACACACAAAAATCGTGTATATTTACATATACAGAATATAATAATCTTAAAGTGAGATCAACATATAAGCTCGAATTTCAAAATACTCAATAACTTTAATGTTTCACACACATACATATTACACACACATAGATTCATAGTTTTTACTCTGCAATGCCTTTACCCCTTGCATAATCATTCGACACTTGCTCCTTCTTGCATCTTGTGGCTGTTATTGGAAATTTGTAGTCGGTGCGGACTGACTATTCGACTTATTTGGTTTTCTTAGTTCAAATAATAATCATAATTCCAGTGAAGTGAGTAGTGTTTCACCGAGACTACGACGTAACCCCGTCTCGCCTCGTAACCGAAGAGCGACGCGAGGCGAGGTATATTGTCCCAAAAACCTCACCTCGGCCGAGACAAATTTACAAAAAGTAATTTTTTTTTATAAAATAATATAGTAACATGTATTTTTACAACAAACATGAAGCTATAGATGTATTTTACAGGTAAAAGAAATTTTATACTTTATATTAACAGTTACTTCTATATGGATTTCGCATTGGGAATCGTGGAAGCATTTTGAAAAACCTCTTACATAGTTCTTAAAACATCACGGGATTTCAACTTTTCATAATATTTTTAAGACCAAACTTTTTTTGAATTTCTGTTTTCATTTGAGGAGTCATAAAAATGTAGAGACTAAGCAACTTATTCTCCGTGTTTTACAGAAATTTTTTTTCTCACAAGTTTTTTTTACCATATTATATGAGTTTATGGAAAATATGTCAAAGTTAGTAAAAATTTTACCTCGGCCAAGGCGAGGATGATAGTTAGCCCAACCGAGGCGAGGTGATACCAAAACCTCACCTCGCCTCGTGGCTTCGTGAAACACTAGAAGTGAGTCATTACACATTTCTTTTTATAAATATATTATAATTTCGTTTAAGTAGTTACTACAAAAAGGTGCAATTAAACAAAAGTAAGTAAGTAACTTCAGTAGCTTAACCAGAAAACAAAATGTTTGATTCGCGATGCTTAATTTATAGTTATTAATATGTTTTATTCTTAATCGGCATTAAGTTTTATCTACCTTATTTTTAATTTAATTTATAGCATATATAAGTTTTACTTTATTTAGATTTTCTGGACTATAGCATATCAAATCGAAGAAACCTGGACTGAAAATGGAAGGGATGGAAGTATTTTAGATTATATAACGTATTTTCATTCTGAATTTATAATAAATTGTTCGGATGGTGATGTAACATGTGTTTCTTTGCATAAAAATGATGAAGACATAAGAATGATTCGTGAATTGGGAGTACAATCTTAAAGTTTTTCTGTATAATTGGTAACAGTATTACCTGGCCAGCCAGAAAATTTTGTAAAATTTATACGAACGTTTTTCAAGCTATTTCTGTCTTTTTTTTTGTCTTTTTTTGTATTGAATGGATCGTTACTTGTCGGAAATTCATTATAATTATGAAATAAAACAAATATTTGAAATTTTCGTAAAATCTTTTTACGAAATTTTACGAGATTTTACGAAAATTTGAAACCTTTGTTTTATTTAATAAAAACTTTTTCTGTCATTTTAAATCGAAATTTAGACTCGACTTCGGGTGATGCAGTCCTCAGGTCTAGGATGTACTAGGCGTCTGATTATCTTAATTTTTATAAAATAATTAAAGATAACAAATTTCAAACTTATAACTTTAGCTATCAAAAGTATCAAAAGTATTAAAAAAATTGGGTACGCAGTTGCTACTTCAACTAAGCGAATTTCCTTGGAATACATAAATCATTTTTTTCAAACTCTAATGTGTACAGAGATATTTAGAATTTAACTTTCAATCTTTAATTGCAAATATTTCTGTAAATATTAGTGAAACAGAAAACCCATATAAAAACAAAATTACAGTAAAACTTAGTAGCTACAACTTTACTTCTTGTAAAATTTTCGAATTTTATTCTAATCAGAACAAAACTGTGATCGCTAGAGTCCACAGACACATAAATTTAAAGATATGTATATATAGAGATTGGAATAAAATTTGGTATTTTAGGCGCTCTTGGTATTCAAAAGGTCAAGTTCGTAATGGGTAAAATCGGTCAAGAAGAAAAGGGGATTTAGAGGGACGGGGAAACACAAAACTATATCTCCCTTAATATTTGAAAAATCGAAAAATGTAGTAAGAGTAAAGTTGTAGGTACTCAGTTTTACTATAATTTTGTTTCTTATCATTTTTCTGTTACACTAATATTTACAAAAATATTTACAGTTAAAGATTGAAAGTTAAAATTCTAAATATCTCTTTAGACATTAGAGTTTGGAAAAAATGATAAGGTAATGAATTGTATGAAATATATTTTCTACAACTTCCCTTCTCATACATTTTTCGATTTTTCTAATATTAAGAGAATTTTATATTTTGTGTTTCTTCTTTCTATATAGCCCCCTCTCCTCTTGACCTATGCCATTTATTAATAAAATTGGGTTTGCAAATATCAAAATCATATCAGATACGACAGATCAGATATAATTTATGTATTCTAAGGAAATTCGGTAAGTCAACTCCAGCGTTACGAATTTTTTTAAAAATATTATTGTAAAAATTGTCCTAGAACAACTTAGTTTAAGAGTGCTCGAACGCGTTTTACCGATTTGTTCTTCAGGTTGAATAATTGTCCTTCTATTATTTGTTTTCTACAATGAAAACCAATATGGCATTATATCATTTCAGGTTCACTGATGCAAATCGTATACATATTTCAAAAGCATCATGGTACAAAATTTTATTAACAAACAAAACACAAAAGTTTTATGTTAATTTAAATAAAAAATGGAATACATTCTTAAGTAGTATTTTAAAAACAAACGAAAGAGAAACTAATTAAAGTTATTTGAATTTTTATACCCAGTATATTTGTAAATATACAAGATATATAAAGTTTAGTTCCGACTTTGTAACGCTTGAAAATATTGATCGCAGAAAAAAATTTTTGTTATAGATATTTATAAAATAACCTAATTAGTCCATTTCCGCATGTCCGTCCGTCTGTCTGTCTGTCTGTCCGTGAAGCTGATAATTCAAAAACGAAAAGAAATAACGAGTTGAAAATTTATATCTTTGAAACCGTAAGATATAGAAAAAAAATTTTTTGACAAAAAATCTTCTCTTTAAAATAAACAACTTTTGTCTGAAAATTTTTTCATAAACTCAATAGTTTTCTAATAATTTGTGCTCAAAGTTGAAAATGATAAATACAATTGAACGAAGGCATGCATGTATACATGTACATAGCATCCATACATACTATTTTTATACCCAGTATATTTGTAAATATACGAGGTATATTAAGTTTAGTTCCGACTTTGAAACGCAAATATTGATCGCAGAAAAAAAATTAAAATCTTATAAATTTTGAATTTGAAGAATTGTTCAAACATTGATATACAAACTCAGTATATACGAGGTATTCAAACAATTAACTCAGTTAGTTGTTACATTACTTGTTTTACATTAAATTTCAAAGTACTTTATTAATACATTTGTCTATGTAAGTGAGTACAACTAATGCAAGTCCCAAACCATCTACATTTTATAAAATCCGCATTGGGATCACCAATGTTTGCACCCTTGAATAATATTTGTTCAAAAATGTTTTCTTAACTAATCGAATAGATTATATGATTGATTGTGGCTTCTGTCGTAGCCGCAACCACAAATTATATCAAAAGTACCAGACTCGTATATTGCATACATAGGTTTCTCCACGACTCCCTCTTTAACCAAGAACCTTTTGGCAATAACCCCAGAATACTTAAGAAGTGGACATAGGATCAATATAAACATACCATTTAAACACAATACATTTTTTGGAACCTAAGATTTTGCCACGTATGAAGCCTTATAAAATACTAAATAAGGGTTAATTTGTATTACGAAACACTCCTAATGTACATTCATTTAATTTTTGGTTTTATGTTGTTAGAGGACGTATAACCACAATAGCAAAATGTAAAATCAATTCATAGCCCCAGTAAGGAAACCGCAAAATTGACTTATAAACCTCAGCTGGAATTTTTACCTAACATCGTAGGTTCGTTTTTTTTTCAATTCCGTGATAGCGTGGAGGTAGGCAGGACAGAAAGTTTAGAAAAATGTTTTTAATATTTTATGACTTACAAACAGCTGTTCAAGTGTAATAATTAAGTACATTTATTTCTACTCATACAGTTCCATGCTCGTAAACACAAGTAATTGTCCGCTCTACAAAATTTGTATCGAGTATTTTTGTTTCATAAATACTTTTAAGATTTACTTTTATTTTACTTTTAAAATTTAAGTTTTACAAATCTCTTACTTCACGCAAAAAGTGTTATTAACATTCGCCACAGCTTCTCGAGGCTACATTTAAAAAAAATATCTTTTCCGTACCAGCCCAAACATATGTTCACATGAACAATTTATTTTTCTTTTTGCTGATCTAGATAGATAGATTGAAGAGGCTGCCCTGGACGGGCTAAAGTTCGACCATAAGGTCCATTGTGATGCCTAAGGATGTGTGATGTGAGTGGTATAGAAGGAATTTTTGTGTGTAGACTAGGAATTGGTAGGATATGCGGTAGGATGTGCTGCAGCCGACAATGATAGAAACTATGCCGATATTCATCTGGAGTTCGTGAAGGAAACTGCAGAAAACCGTCACAAGCATAGCCGGTTACTTTCGCCCCTTTTTATTCTATTATTGACAAACTGCCGATGTCAGGATTTGAACCCATAACCTCCCAGTTCCAAGTAGACATACGCCTCAGACATACGTCTTAGACCCCTCGGTCACTTGGACGGTACATTTGATTTTGCCACAAAATAACACCACTGTGGTTCACCAAAATTCGTGTACAAAATTTTTTTCACAAATGTATCCTTTAAAAAAAAAACGGATCATGTAATTGCTTCCGCTTTATTTAATCATTTCAACATTTTCGCACAGTGTTAAAATTTCATAATAATAATTTTTTTTAAACATTATGATCGATTCTGTCACATTAGATATAAGCATAGTATTAAAAATCTCAGACATATTTAATCTATAATATAAGATTTTTTAACTGTTTGTAAAGAAAACAAAAAATGATATGATAAAATACATTGATAGAAAACTAAAACTAAAAGACCGGATAATGAATCACATACTTTTACATTATAAAAATGAAATTTGTTTTAATAACACTGGGAAATGGTGTGTGAATTTTCAGATAATTGGATTTTACATCATACTGTCTGTCGTGTGATGATGTTCTAAAAACAAAACTTGTGATAAAATGATTAGTATTATCAAGCACAGTTGACTTTACTGATTGGAATAAATTGTATTAGGAACCAATACTTTTTACAAGTCAATTGAATTACCGTTTGTACGATTACTTCGTTTATTCTTATTAGGCTAGAAAATGGGTAGAGTTCCACGACACTTCTCCGTAATATTTGCGAATTGCATATTCTGGTAGCCCAGATGAAGACCTACTATTTTCTAACCACCGATTCACCACCTTTCAATTTTTTACCACGCGTTCAAATTTGGCAAGAGAAAAAAAAGAAGTTTTAGAGCGATAGCGATAAAACTGTGAATTTGACAGAAAAAAAGTAAAGAAACCATTTTTAGGTATAAACAAGATAAACAATTTGGCGCGTCGGAAATTAAAAAAAAAAAAAAAAATACGAAATATGTCCGAATGTCAATCTTTTTTTACGTTGATATGTTTCGTTTGAGTATTGTTCAGAACGTTTTCTTGTAATAAATTAACCACCTTAATATGTAAATACGTTAAGTAATTATTTCAAATACTATCTACTAATTACATTAATAATTAGTTATTTCAGATATAACCAGCTAGTTTTTATTATTTTGCGAGTGAACTAATTAATCGATTTTAATTTCCGATGCGCAAAATTGTCTTGTTAATACCTAAAAATGGTCCCTTTACTTTTTTTCGGTCAAATTCACAGTTTCGTCGCTATCGCTCAAAAACCCCTTTTTTCCGTTTCGCTAACTTTGAACGCGTGGCAAAAAACATGGGTGGTGAATCGGTGGTTGGACAATAGTAGGTCTTAATCTTGGCTATCAGCCCTATAAGAATATGCAATTCGCAAATATTACGGAGCAGTGTCATAAAAATGCCTCTTTTTGAACCCATTTCCTGTACTATATACATAATACTATGTTCTGTTTCTATAAGTGGCGAATATAATAATAACTTTTTATGTTTTTTTAGTCAAATAGATGTCTTCTCGCGGCTAGATTGTCTTAATTAATAATTATTATGATTATCCCAGAATAGCTTTGTTGGTATATTCTTACATTAAAAAATCAATTTTCAGCATTTAATATTATAAAAATTGGAAAATAATGGTCAGATTACATAAAATTTTAACATTTTGAAAACTGTTGAAAAAACCATTGTTAGAACATTGAAATTATATACCAGCAAACCATGGAAAAATTATAATCAAAATTTATTTAGTATGTACCTCTTTTGTAAACATACCAGTAACCCTTTGGTAAAAGACAAATTGAAATTTTCAATTGTTTATCATGAAATGAAAATTATTAATCGCTATATATCGGCCGTTATATAAAACCACAAAAAACGAACAATATCAAAAGAAATCGTCGTCTCTAATAGTAACTTTTGTAATTTGAAAAAATTCGTTACGCATAAATCACTCTCTAGCGGTCATAATTTTAGTGGGATCAAAATGAAATATAATATCTGAGCGGTTATAACTTTAGTTTTGGCAAAATTTAAATTTATTAAAAGCCAAAACAACGATTATAGTTTATATCTACTATGGAAACGACAATCAAAATTTTTTACAATAAAATATATTTAATGTATTGGTACCAAACAAGCACAAAATATTAAATATCTCTCGTAGTATTAGAAAAATCGAAAAATGTACAAGGAGTAAAGTTATAGAAAATCAAGTTTGCTACAATTCATTACTTGATCATTTTTCTCAATCTCAAATGTGAACACAGATAGTTAGAATTTTAACTTTCAATCTTCAATTGTAAATATTTCTGTAAATATTAGTGTAACAGAAAAATGATAAGAAACAAAATGACTGTAAAACTTAATACCTACAACTTAGCTCCTGATAAATTTTTCGATTTTTCAAATATTAAGGCAGATAGTCAAATTTTGTGTTTCCCCTCCCTTTAAACCTCCTTTCCCCACGTCCGATTATACCCATTAACGAACTTCACCTTTAGAATACCAAAAGCGACTCACATACTTAATTTCATTCCAATCGGAATAAAACTGTGACCACTAGAGAGTCCACAGACATTTTAAACAATCTTTAATTGTAAATATTTCTGTAAATATTAGTGTAACAGAAAAATGATTAGAAACAAAATTACAGTAAAACTTAGTACCTACAACTTAACTCTTGATAAATTATCCGATTTTTCAAATATTAAGGGAGATTAAGGGTCAAATTTTGCGAATACCTAAACAATTGTAATACACAATCCTATTTATTATTTATTACGATCTAACGATCAATGCGCGAAATATTTAATGAACTCGTTAACCTTAAAAATAAAAGAAGTTCACCGCACATGATAAGATATCATACCTTACACCTTCTAAGGCAGTCACGCCAAGTCCGTTAGGCAACAGGACTCTCGCAACCAATTTTGTGAGCAGCTAGTTTGAATAGCCACTTTCGTTCAATATCAGATCAGATGATTGTCCAGTGAATGACAAACACGTGTGCCTACTGTAGACTAGATTTTGTCACTTATATTTAAAAGCGCGTCTCTTAATGTCCTGTCTCTCATTTGGCTGCGTGAGCATCTATACACAGTTCTAATCCAGCCAGGAATTCTTGACTGTCATTGCGCGCTCTCCAATAATTGGCATGTGTTGGCTTCAAATATGCAGTTATTACATAAAATATACAAATACATCATATTGCGAATAATGATGAACATGTTTCATTTCATCACTTTAATAATAAGTTTAGTATCATAATTTAAAAAATTCGTTACGCAGTAGTTGCTTCAATTTAGCGAATTTTGTTAGAATACATAAATCACTTTCTAGCGGTCACAATTTTAGTCTGATCAAAATGAAACGTCGTATCTGTTATAATTTTAGTAATTCCAAGGTCACTTTTACTAATAAATGACATATGTCAATTGGAAAGGGGGGCATAAAGAAAGAAGAAAACAAAAAATTTAAATATCATGTTTGCTACAATTCATCACCTTATCATTTTTGCTCAACCTCTAATGTGTACAGACATACGGGATTTAATTTTCAATCTTAAACCGTCAATATTTCTGTAAATATTAGTGTAACAGAAAAAATGATTAGAAACAAAATTACCGTTAATCTTAGTACCTACAACTTTACTTCTTATAAATTTTTCGGTTTTTCGAATATTAAGGGAGATATGTCAAATTTTGTGTTTCCCCCTCCCTTTAAACCCCCATTTCCCCTTGTAAGATTTTACCCAATAACGAACTTGGCCTTTTGAATACCAAAAGCGCCTCAAATACCAAATTTCATTCCAAACAGATTAAAATTGTGACCGCTAGAGCGATTATATATATATATATATATATATATATATATATATATATATATATATATATATATCTATATATATATATATATATTTATATATATATGCATACTTTAGATAACTTTATTCGCAAAAATATTTTATTTTATGGCTTTTTAGCGAATTTCCTGAAAGGAAATAGAGCTATTGGTCCCGTACC
Source organism: Nineta flava (assembly GCA_963920215.1). Classification (NCBI taxonomy): domain Eukaryota; kingdom Metazoa; phylum Arthropoda; class Insecta; order Neuroptera; family Chrysopidae; genus Nineta; species Nineta flava. Next base: position 19,723,423 of record OY986041.1, read on the forward strand.
GAAGTCAAAATTTCGCAAAAATTTCTTCAAATGTCCATCGATCCTACCTAGTAAATGTCAAAAATCACCATCTGTAAAATTTATATATATATATCTATGGACATATATATATATATTGGAGAATAATTTTTTTTTACTACTCCACTGTTTAAAATTTATTATTGATATTTTTTCATATTTTTATTATTCAAAAAGAATAATTTATATAATTATTGGTTTATGCGAGTTGAGAATTTACATAATTTCAACAAACATTTACTTAGATTGGATATGACTTGCGTATATCCAAGCTTACTTCGATATTTCTGCACATATTTAAAATCAGTTACAAAAGTCCTCTCATGGAGAGAGTTACAAAAAGCAGTTACAAAAATTACTTCTCTCTGTGAAGTTACAAAAAGAAAGCAGTTACTAAAAGTACTTGTCTCAAGACAGTTACTAAAATTAGTTGATTCACATGAATTAATCAGATGGTATTTAAAAATTTTATTTCTTCAATTTACAAATTGAATATTTTTTATGGATTGTGCTGAAGTATCGAATGGGCGAATTAATGGTTTCTATCTGATTGTATCTAAGTATATTTTTTTTTGTATAATTTATTTAATTCACTATTCCGAAACTTGTGGTCTCTCAAACTTGTAACAATTCAATACACATTCTATACACACTTTTGCTGTACGATTTATATTTTATGTGAATATGCAATGACTTTTCAATTTATAACTATATTGTTTGTATACGCTTGGCGTTCGGCCGTGTATTTTTTTTTACAGAAGCGTAATGTCTCTTTTATATACAACTATGTATCTGAATTAAATTTGTAATCCATATTTATATTTTTGCAAATCAGACATATTTGAACATATTTTTTTTTTTTACTGTAGTGTCGTTTTTTTTTATACGATATTTCTTTTACTACAGTTCAATCTAGCACATATTCATGTAATCCGTTTTTTTTATAACTTGTACAACCAAAGTTAGTATTTTAATGATAGTTATACTATCAACACATTAAATTAAAAATTATTTATTTCAAATATATATTTTATTTTAACATATATTTCGTTTTGTTCTTTTTTTTGTACCTTTTTATTTTTTTTCAGATTCGAATCACTTGTCGATAACTTGACATTTACTGGATAGTAAAGATCTTACTACCTCAATATTATCTTTTTAATGGGCCCAGCTTTTATTGAAAGACTTTCGGTTCAACGTGTTATTTTTTTTATATTTACGTGTATCGTGTTAGCACCGATCGTTTTCTAATTTTCATAATTCCACATACAATACTCTGCTTTGGATTTTTTTTTTCTAAAGTACCGTATATTTAGTTTTCATTTTTTTTTATATCATAATACCTCTTTTTACTAAAATTACTAAATTAACTTAATTCCAATATTTATGAAAATAATTGATAATTCAATTATTTTCAATAAAGTGTTTAGTTTTTTTTAGAACTAAACACCCAATTTTTTATTAAATTAAACTTTAATTTAATTTTTTACATACACATATGGAAGCAGAGCAAATATCCATATGTGTCTTTTGTTTTCGATAGTTTTCACAAAGCTCGACTTGTGATTCTGAAATTCTTTTTGAAAGTTGAAATGATTATAATTTTTTCTTTATATTTATACATTTATATCTTTTACATTTTCTTTAATTCTATAATTGTATTTAACTTAGTGCTAATTTTTTTTCTCTTTCTTCTATTTTTTTGTGTGGTTTGAATTTTCATTATGCCGAGAACAACTCGTAATACACCAGGTACCCCAGGAGATGACGATCCTCCAGCTTCACAAGTATCAGCGGTTAACTTAGCGGCTATAACTACGCAGATGCAGACTACAGCTCAACAGTTCCATGCGTCAGTGCTGCACGTTTCGGATGTACAGCAACAAATACAACAGCAAAGCAAGCAGATAAGTAGCATTACCGATGCCTTGGCAACAATAACAACTACTCTATCAAATAATAACAATAGTTCAAATCAATTAACTTCAAATTTTAGTTTTTTTGCAAAACCGAGTATAGATTCCTTTATAAATAAAATCACTATTCTGGACATTTCTGTTCCAGAAAATATTATACAGTTTATTGTCGATATTCAACATTTAGTTGATATTAATTTTTTACCTATACACGTTCTTTTGAAATCTTTAATCAATAGGTGTGCTTCGAACGCACAAACATTTTGGTCTACTTGTTTGGCTGACTCTTTGTCTTGGCAAAATATTAAACATAATTTATTACAAGTTTATATTCCACCTTTGACTAAACAGATATTAATTGATAGATTGGTCCGGCGAAATCAACCTGACACTGAAAAATTTTCGACATTTGTTCCTTCAATAATAAAATTCGCGAACATCCTACTTAATGATTCATCTGAATCCGAAATCATACAAATTATTTTTGCTCATGCCAATAATTCTGTACTATCTATTCTTGGTTTATATCAAATTCCCGATACTTATAAAGATTTGTATCAACTAATCACCAAAATTGAGGAAATTCAAGCGCGAATAACTACAACACCCGTCAGTGTAAACGTTACTTCAATTCAAAATACGCATAATGACTCTAAATTTTTTTGTACCTTCTGTAAAGGTACTAATCACAATTTTAAATATTGTTTTAAAAGAAAGAAGGATAATATAAATGTTAGTACTACGGTTCCAAAAAACTCGCAATAGACCCCAAGTTTCTTATTAATGATGTTATTTTAAATTATACTATTTTACCTCTACAAACCATTTTCATTCAAGGTTATCCTTTATTAACACTTTTTGATTCCGGTGCTACTGTTAATGCTATTAAAACTGCGACTTTTAACAAGTTAAAATCTAACAATAGAAACATTGTCACCGAATCAATTGATAAAACTATTTCTTTGCCGGGAAATAATTTTTAAAAATGTAATTTAACTGCGAAACTTCATTTTAAATTGGCTAATTTTTCATGGACTCAAACTTTTTTTATAGTAGATTCATTACCGTTTGAGGTAATTTTAGGTGTTGCCACACTTAAAAATTGCAACATCATTTTGGACTTCTTTAAGTCGACGATCAAATTTTATTTTCATCCTAATGTTGAAATACCGTTTTCGGGTTTTTGTAATAATAATCGAATTATAAATACCATTGTCGAAGCGAAAGTAAATCTTAATAGCAAACAAACCAAAGTGTTGCAAACACTTCTTCAAAACTTTAAATCGATTTTTTCTGACATTCCTGGTCTTGCCAAGGGTTTTGAATATAAAATTAAGTTAATCGATAACATTCCGGTTTGTAAAGCTCCTTACTATCTGGCACCCGATAAAGCCAAACTTTTGGACGAGCATGTTCAAGAGCTCGTTACACAAGGGGTACTTTCTCCTTCGAACTCTAATTATAGCCCACCCGTCTTCTTTGTTAAAAAGAAAGACGATTCTTATCGGTTAGTCGCTGACTATAGGTTTGTTAACAAACATATAGAGTTTGATCCGATGAGTTCAGCCAGTATGGCTCATATTTTCGCTAGCTTAGGTAATTCGAAAGTGTTTACACTCCTCGACATGAAATCCAGTTTTCATCAGATAAAATTATCAGATGACTCGAAACATGTCACCGCGATCGTCACACAATATGGTCTGTTTGAGTACAATACCATGCCTTTCGGGCTAAAGGTGGCTAGTCAATCATTAGCTCGTTTTTTAAATTCCAGTCTCGCAGAATTTCGTCATAAATTTCTTCTTATTTTTTATGACGATTTAATTGTACATTCGCCCGACATTGAATCACATTTAAATCACCTGAATCTCTTGTTCACTAAAATAAAGTCTATCGGTATCACTATTAATCCTTCTAAGGCTCGATTTTGTATGTCGAGGGTACGTTTGTTGGGTAGCGTAATATCCGCTGAGGGACGCTTTATAGACCCTATTAAGGTGCAAGCAATCAATGACATGCCAACTCCAAAAAACGTCAAAGAAGTTATGCGTCTAGTTGGGGCTGCGGCTTTTTACTCCCGCTATATTCCCATGTTCAGTCAGATTGTAGCTCCGTTAAACGATTTAAAAAAGAAAGGTGTTAGGTTCAAAATTACTAAGGTTCATCTTGATGCAATCTCTACTTTAAAAAAATCTTTAGTAAGTGCGCCTGTCTTAAAACATCCTAATTTTGACAAACCTTTTGTGCTACAAACTGACGGATCAGCTACTGGTCTGGGCGCGGTATTACTTCAAAAGTATGATGACGGTTTGCACCCCATTATGTACTGTTCTCGAAAATTGAATCCAGCCGAATTAAAATATAACAGTCATGAATTAGAACTTCTCGCAGTAGTAACGGCCCTAGATAAATTTAAAGATTTTTTAACCGACCGCAAGTTTACTCTACAGACTGACTGCAGGTCGTTATTGTGGATTTTTAATACCCCCAATAAATTTAATAAATTATCTAGGTGGATCCTTAAAATTTCGAGATATGACTTTACCCCGGAACATATTAAGGGCAAATTGAACAATATGGCCGATTTTCTATCTAGGTTATACGAAACTGACCATTTAATAGTGAACAAATTTTCTGATTCAAATCAAGATTCAGGCAAAAATTTCATTAAAGTTAAAGAGTTGCATAGCAATGATCCAGGTTATGCAAACCTTTTAAAAAAGATAACCAATACTTTGGATCAAACTGACTTTGGATCAGGAACAATGCGCAACTGAACTTTATTAACGTTTTAGCTAATACAAATTTCGATTACCTTTCTATTAAAAGCGAGCAACGTAACTCTCCCGAATGTAAAATCATTTATCAAAACCTTAAGGCTCAGATGAATGTCCCTAATTTTTGCATAAAGGATGGGTTAATTTATAAGTTCGTCGGAAGGAATCGACTAAAACGTATATTTTTACCAGATAATTTACTCGATTACGTTCTTCGATATTATCATGATTCCAAGTATGCTGCGCATAATTCAGTAATTAAAACATTCCGTGAAATTAGTAAAATATTTTACTACAAAAACCTCTATGCAAAAGTAAGGGACTATGTCAGAACCTGTAAAGTGTGCCAGGCTATAAGGCCATATACACGTAACGATAAGGTTCAGTTGAGTAGTTCTGTGCCGGAGTATACCCTACATACTTTGTACGTCGACTTTATCGGTCCTATTATTAGATCAAGTGAAGGTTTTAAATATATTTTTTCTATTGTAGATGGATTTTCAAAATTTGCTTTCGCCTTTCCATGTAAAAGGCAGACCAGTGACGTTGCCATTTCACTGATACAGAAGATTTTCCTGCAAAACGGATATCCGACGGTTGTTGTAGCCGACAACGGACCAGCCTTTGCGTCGATCAAGTGGAAAACCTTCTTATTTAATAATGGTATTAGAGCTGCCTACTGTTCGAGCTATACACCATCTTCGAACAAGAGCGAGTGCCTCAATCGACAGATAAAATATAATTTAGGATGCATTCTCAAAGAATATTCTGTACAACATAAAAATTGGTCAAAATTTTTGAGTTTTGTAATTTTCAATTACAACAACTCCTACAAAAGTACAATCGACTCAACACCAGCTGAAGTTTATTTTGGTAGAAAGTTAATGACGCCGTTTGTGATTATAAACGAATTAACTGAGTTAATCACGAGTTCTGCTAAACCATCACAAGCACATATACAAGATGCGTTAAAGATTGCTCACCAACAACGAGTCAACCAAACTTTAAATAAACCAACGCTGTCTAAATATAAAGTGGGTCAATTGGTCATGGTAAAAAACTTGGCCCCGAATATGAACAAGAATATCGCACCTAAATTTGCTTCAAAATTCAATGGACCGTACAAGATAATAAAGTTCACTACACCAACTTCAGTTAGGCTAAAAGCTCCAAAATCTAATAAGAAAACCTTCGGCATGTCGATATACAACATTCGGCCATACTATCTCAGAGGATATCAAGGGAATGGTAACGTTACTGCATCTTAATTAAACATCTAAATGTATTTAAATCTTCACGTCTAATCCACATTTGTAAGATTTTTCATTCATCTATTCATGTCATTCTTGCTTTAATATTTTTCAATTAGCATGTCGCTAATTTTTTTGGCCCCCTGGAGTGGAGAATAATTTTTTTTTACTACTCCACTGTTTAAAATTTATTATTGATATTTTTTCATATTTTTATTATTCAAAAAGTATAATTTATATAATTATTGGTTTATGCGAGTTGAGAATTTACATAATTTCAACAAACATTTACTTAGATTGGATATGACTTGCGTATATCCAAGCTTACTTCGATATTTCTGCACATATTTAAAATCAGTTACAAAAGTCCTCTCATGGAGAGAGTTACAAAAAGCAGTTACAAAAATTACTTCTCTCTGTGAAGTTACAAAAAGAAAGCAGTTACTAAAAGTACTTGTCTCAAGACAGTTACTAAAATTAGTTGATTCACATGAATTAATCAGATGGTATTTAAAAATTTTATTTCTTCAATTTACAAATTGAATATTTTTTATGGATTGTGCTGAAGTATCGAATGGGCGAATTAATGGTTTCTATCTGATTGTATCTAAGTATATTTTTTTTTGTATAATTTATTTAATTCACTATTCCAAAACTTGTGGTCTCTCAAACTTGTAACAATTCAATACACATTCTATACACACTTTTGCTGTACGATTTATATTTTATGTGAATATGCAATAACTTTTCAATTTATAACTATATTGTTTGTATACGCTTGGCGTTCGGCCGTGTATTTTTTTTTTACAGAAGCGTAATGTCTCTTTTATATACAACTATGTATCTGAATTAAATTTGTAATCCATATTTATATTTTTGCAAATCAGACATATTTGAACATATTTTTTTTTTTTACTGTAGTGTCGTTTTTTTTTATACGATATTTCTTTTACTACAGTTCAATCTAGCACATATTCATGTAATCCGTTTTTTTTATAACTTGTACAACCAAAGTTAGTATTTTAATGATAGTTATACTATCAACACATTAAATTAAAAATTATTTATTTCAAATATATATTTTATTTTAACATATATTTCGTTTTGTTCTTTTTTTTGTACCTTTTTATTTTTTTTCAGATTCGAATCACTTGTCGATAACTTAGACACTTACTGGATAGTAAAGATCTTACTACCTCAATATTATCTTTTTAATGGGCCCAGCTTTTATTGAAAGACTTTCGGTTCAACGTGTTATTTTTTTTATATTTACGTGTATCGTGTTAGCACCGATCGTTTTCTAATTTTCATAATTCCACATACAATACTCTGCTTTGGATTTTTTTTTTCTAAAGTACCGTATATTTAGTTTTCATTTTTTTTTTTTATCATAATACCTCTTTTTATTAAAATTACTAAATTAACAAAATTTCATTTTTATGAAAATAATTGATAATTCAATTATTTTCAATAAAGTGTTTAACTTTTTTTTTAAACTAAACTTTAATTTTTTTTTTTTTTAAATACACAATATATATATATATATATATATATATATATATGTGTCTGTCATCACTCTAGCGGTCACAGTTTTCATTTTATCGGGATGAGATTTGGTATTTGAGGCGCTTTTGATATTCAAAAGGTCAAGTTCGTTAATGGGTAAAATCGGACCAGGGGAAAGGCGGGTTTAGAGGGAGGGGGAGACACAAAATTTGAGATATCTCCCTTAAAATTTGAAAAATCGAAAAATTTATAAGAAGTAACGTTGTAGGTACTAAGTTTTCCTGAAATTTTGTTTCTTATCATTTTTTCTGTAACAATAATATTTACAGAAATATTGACGGTTTAATATTGAAAATTAAATTCCTTAATATCTCTGTACACATTAGAGTTTGAGCAAAAATGATAAGGTGATGAATTGTAGCAAATTTGATTTTATACAACTTTATTCCTTACGCATTTTTCGATTGTTCTAATATTAAGAGAGATATTTTATATTTTGTGTTTTCTTCTTTTTTTATACCTCCCCCCATTCTCCTCGACGTATGTCATTTATTAAGAAAATTGGACTTGCAAATGCTAAAATCATATATGACATTTCATTTTGATCAGACTAAAATTGTGACCACTAGAGAGTGATTTATTCTAAGGAAATTCGCTAAGTTGAAGCAGCTCCTGCGTAACGAATTTTTTTTACTTCATATATTGGTTTATGTATGTATATTCTACTGAAGATAATAATAGGAGTTAGCGATACTTCTAAAGCAATTTATATATATCTAATGAACATTTAACATATTGACCAATGTTATTTTTTATTTAAATGAAATCCCCACCAATACATAATATGTGCAAAACTGTTAGTATATTATTCATTAGAATTAATATTAATCATCTGTTAAAAAACATTTTATAGTAATTCTTAAAACAATTGTAAATTATTTATCATAAAAACCAACTTACGTGACTACACACGGATCCAAGGGAAATGCAAACTTTTCTTACCTGCAAATAATGAAAAGTAAATGTATAAATCATATTACTATATAAATTATAAACGACGTTTAAATATATTATCTCTATAAACCATGTAATACAGAGGTTTTGTGAGTTTTCATCAAAATAACCATTTTTGGTCATCTAGGTAGTTCGAAGTTATCGGATATGACAATTAGAAAGGCATTATAACCTGAACGCACATAACGAATAACGACTTGTGGTTGAATGATTTTTTCGAAATCCAGAGAAATTACTCTAAATACAGACGTTACTCTAAATACAGATTGCCATAAATAGCGCTCATTTTGCAAAATTTTATTGTTGATTTGCTCCTTAATTATTCGGATTTTATGAAAATGTTTCTAATAAAATTTGTTAATACATTTATAATGAACAATTTTTATCCGGAGCATTTTTTCGTAAAACGAATGAATAAAGCACAAATCAATTATAAAATTTTATGGGGGCCCATTGTATCAAGATATATCACAGAAGAGGAAAAGTAGGTTGGACCATACCAGGAAAATGGCATCGGCACTTTAAACATGAAAAGTACCTTTTTGTGAAGAAAAAGATGTCACAAGAGCCTCGCTCTAGAAATCTCTACCGAGAGGCAAACCGGAAATCTCCTGAAATGTTAACCGAAGAAGAATGTATCAGCTTGAATAAATGGACTAAGAATAGAGACAGATTTCCTTACAAGTTCTGTGGGAAGCACTGTAGAAACTCCGGAACACTTTTTGAACGACTGTGACTCCCTGATATATAAGAGAATCATATGTATGGATGCCTACCAGATGTCCGGGGTGAATATACATCCCTAGAACCACGGCAGATCCCACAATTCCGAAAGGAGGCAGATTTGAATGATGTGCTCTAGAAAATGTCTTCAACATTCCCTTACTACGGCGGCAGTTAAAATAATTTCAGACCGTAGTGTGTTATCACCTTCTTACACATTCTAATATACACGAACAATCGTGTATTGCGGCGCACGTTATTGAGAACAACCACAAAATTGATAAATCGAATCTAAAACTACTGAAATCGGTACAAAACCCCACAGAATTAGATGCATACGAAAGTATCTACATATACAAATTGTGAAAACAGATAATGAATTTAGACAATGGCTCAATTTCAAATTCTGATTTAATAAAATTAAACCATTTTCAAAAATAAAAATAAAAATCCAATACCTGAATGTCGAGGTTTACGTAGATACACTCACTTTAGGGACAAAACAAACGCCGCATAGTCACCAAAGAATACCGCCAATAAATAGGTGGGGCTTTCCACACACCTAATCCAGTAGTCAGGCAACTCGAATAATCGCCAAGTCAGATTATACCCTCAGTCAAATCGTATAAAAGGACAGAACTTTTTTAATGTCATTGTGAGACACGCACCAAATTAGCAACAAGCAACATATCTCTGAACCCATATCCCAGAGATAGTTACGATTAGCTAATTCATACTGATGATGACTACATTGTAGTCGAAATACGTATTTATAAAATACAAACAAATGTTCTAGGAATAGGGGCAAAATTTGAAATGTAATTTCAATAATATATTGTTTAACCAAACACATGCATGTTTTACCCGTCGTGAGAGTGTGCCATATTATCGGCTAATCTGGAGTTTCTACAATAAAATTAATTTTGTTTCGTGTAGTTTTCTAGGATATTAACATATGTAGCAGTATTTTGAAATCAATGACGAAACATATTGTATTTCACAATGATTGGTGTCAACTATTTTTATAAATACTACACTGGTCACGGCAAATGTCAATAAGATGGTAATTATTAATATTATATGTCATAATTAATAATATTCATGTCTATTAATTGGTACATGTGAATAATGAATTGTAATAATTATTTTTATCGGTTAGATGTAAGTACAGGTTAAACGACAGACAGATGGATAGAATAGCCGCAAATGAATATGATTAAAAAATTTTAAGCGCTTAAGGATAAAAAACTTACTCGTTTTGAATACACAATTAAAAGGGCCAAAAAATGATTTGGCATGACCAAGTTTAAAGCAGAGACATGTCTTTCTAAATATTTAATACAATGGCATACATTGATTGCATTTAATACAATGCAAGTATAATAATAAAATATGCACATATGGGGTGCGGAATATGAGAGGTATGTGCCTTTCCTTACATTTACGTAAGATTAGTTAATTGTTCCAATATCCTGTACACACTGAGTTCATTATCAGAATGTGAACCTGATCCTTCTATAACCACATGTTTCTATCTACAGTAATTACAGATGTTTGAACAGAAGTTTTAGCAAAACAATTTAGTTTATGAAAAAATGCTTTAACCAAAAAGTATTAGTTAAAAAAAAAAAAAGAAGGGTATCGTCTATTTGTCAACGAGTTTTCCATGTAGTAACCCAATAAGTTTTTCAGTACATTCTATAAAATTTAGGACACATTTGAAACAAAATATGACTAACATTATAGAAATTGTGTCAGGATTCATTGATTGCGGAGTAAAAGATTAAAACAACCATTTAACTGCATGTCATTGTATTACGCAGCGAGACCTGTTGTTAGTTTATTACTAGTGTAATCAACATATAATAATAATAATAGTTCTGTATTTAAATCTTGGTTATTACAGTGGAGTTGGTTTACATTCATATTACCTAATAACAATATAACATTAACAATAAAAAACGAAAAAATTTTTAACAAATTAGACTATGTATTAAACAAATACTAAATAATATAACAACTAACAATAAAATAGATTAAAAATAAAACAATTAATAACGATAAAAAAAAAAGTTTATAACAATATTAATAAAATTCATAGCTCTTATTATTTTTGTTTTTTTCCTTGCCTATACACACACTTTTACACATACACACAAAATTTATTTCACTTTTCCAATATAAAATTTCTTAAAGCCAGGGCTTTCAAACAATAACCATAAAAATGTTTCATTTTAACCTTCGAGATGTCCGAAAGTACTGCTAAATGTTTGTTTTCATGGTAAGAGTTGTTCAAATACTCGGCAAGGAACTTGGATCTTTCTGCTCGCAGTATTGGGCATACTAAAAGGAAGTGACTTAGAGTTATTTATCATTATCCATCCTATTATTACACAGCGTACAAGCATTGTTGGATTTCCATTTATAGAATTTACCTTGAATATATGTCTTTATTTCTTAATGCCGCATCAGACGCAATTGAGAAACGAGCCTTATTATTTCATGTATTCGTGTAAAACAAACACAAAATATAAAATATCTCTCTTAATATTAAAATAATCGAAAAATGTATAAGAAGTAAAGTTGTAAAAAATCAAGTTTGCTACAATTCATTACCTGATCATTTTTCTCAAACTTTAATGTGAACAGAGATATTTATAATTTTAACTATCAATCTTTAATTGTAAATATTTCTGTAAATATAAGTGTAACAGAAAAATGATTAAAACAAAATGATTAGTATAGAAAATCAAGTGTGCTACAACTACACCATTTTTTCTGAAACTCTAATGAGTACAGAGATATTTAGAATTTTAACTTTCAATCTTGGTAATATGGTATGAAAATGGTATATATATATATATATTTATATATATATATATATATATTTATATATATATATATATATATATATATATATATATATATATATATATATATATATATATATATATATATTTATATATATATATATATATATAAATTTGAAGGGTCATGTTTAACAACTAGTATGTAGGATCGATGGACATTGAAGAAATTTTTACGAAATTCCAACATTGGTACAAAAACAATAGCATTTTCTTTGAAGGAAATTCGGTAAAACGGAGACGATACTATATGTACAAAGATTAATGTTATCTACTACATTGTTATTTTTAAAGATTTTTTATATTTCTTTGCATATTCAAGCAAAACAAAGATGCTGCTATTTTAATTAATTTCCGGTGATAATTTCTCTATTTTATAACATTTCCAATTTTTAGTTTCTTTTACTTATTTTATTTTTTTTCAATCTAGCATAACTTTTATGTTTTAGGAAAACTGATTTTTTAGTATACATTGTAGAAAAAAATCTAGCACATTTATACAAATACAAATTGGAAAATTACTGTACTAACGTCTACACATGTTGTGCCTTCATATGCAGGTAAGTTAAGTACCTATTTTGTTATCTTATCATTTAATTGAAAACTTTACAACAGTGTTTGGTATATATAAGCATAACAATTAACAAATTCCATTCATAACTAGAAAACAAAATGGTTAGGTCACGATATTTACTTTATAAATTCTTACTTTATACTTTTTTTCAAAATCGACAGTAAGTTTTATCATCATTATTTCGTATGCAAGTATATTATTATAAATTAATTATTTGGTCTCATTTTTAGAGTCATAGGCGCTGTTAATTTCCCCAAGAATTTTGTGTTTGGAGTGGGTACTTCAGCGTTTCAAACTGAAGGAGCTTGGAATCAAAGCGGAAAGAGTGAAAGTTATTGGGATCATAAAGCGCACTTTTTTCCTGAAATTGTCAAAGATCGTTCGAATGCTGATATTGCATGTGATTCTTATCATAAAATTGATGAAGATATAAGAATAATTCGTGAATTGGGTGTACAGTCGTATAGATTTTCATTAGCATGGACAAGAATATTACCTGATGGGTAAGTATAGTTACGAATATAGTGTTAAAGTTGTCTGCTAAAAGTAACTAGTAAAAAATAGTCCGTTCTAAACTATCTAGTGTCTAGTATCCTCTACAAACGCGGCTACAAACGCGGAACATCATGCAGCAACATTGAACTCCGCCCACAAAATATTTTGTCTACCGACGTGCAACCAAAATTGGGAACATAAAATTATTACTTTATTACTCTGATCTTAAAAATTCAATCACTTGTCATCTTGTCTCTATCTATCTCATTTAATTTGTAGTTTATTTATCTATTAGTTTATTTGTATGTATCCCTAGTCTATTTATTTGTATGTATTTTGTAAAAAAATTTTACAAAAAGATATTATAATCAACAGATATTACCATAAAATAATGAAAAACGGTGTGAAAATAATTTAGAGATGAAAAATCTACATTGACAGATCATACGGTAGCTTTTTATTTTCGATGATTGTACTCACCCTCTAACGTAAGATTAACATTTGCTCCATCTTAAAATTGAATATTTTTAAGTCATCGACTTATGACGTTTAAAATTCAAATTTTTTGGTCCTTAATCATTTCAAATTTTATATTTAACCCGAGTTGGCCCGGTCCAAACATTTTTGGTCATTAATTATTCAAAATCCTTCATTATATAATTATCTGTCTTTTCCATTACTGTCGCTAATACTCTTGTTTCTGCACTAGGTAGTAGAACTCTCACGCCACTTTTTCGCAATCTGGGTATATTTAACACATTTCTGTTACCCTGATAAAATACAAATAACACATGTTTCTTGATTGTTTTTAGTTTTGGTAAACGTGTGAATGAAGCTGGCATACGTTATTATAATCAATTAATTGATAGTTTAATTCAACACAATATTATCCCATTGGTGACTATGTACCATAAGGATCTTCCACAATCATTGCATGAAATGGGCGGTTGGACAAATTCATTTATGATTAATGCATATACAGATTATGCACGAGTAGTTTTTGAAAATTTTGGTGATCGAGTCAAACATTGGATAGCTTTCAATGAGCCACAGAAAATTTGTAATGATACTCGAATGGGTACAGTTGCATCCAATGGTTTTGGACCATATTTATGCGCATACACACTGCTAAAAGCACATGCTAAAACATACCATATGTATAAAAATGACTTCTATGCCAATCAAAAAGGTTTGAAAATTTGTCTCAAGCGGCCCATAGATGTTCAATGATTTACATAGTGTTAAAGGTTCAAATTCAGCGTTTCATTCCACTTGAACGTTAATGGATGGTCTTAACTTTGATGAGACATGAATACGAAATTTTGAATATAGTGGTGATATAAATCTGCCAATGTTTGATTTTTAAGTGTGGACTGTTAAAGTATTTTACTTAGGGTGTGACCATTTATATGTTTAGTGTTTAGTAACAGTGTTTATTCGAAAAAGGCTCAAATTAACTACAAATTTAAAAAAATTACATCAACTTTCGTGGCTAAGTGTACTATCGATTCCAAAAAGTTACAATCTTTTTCAATTACAATTTGAAGTTTATTTTTTTTACTGATTCCATTCGGTTTTTGATGTCTATTAAGCTAGCAGAGCAACCTGAGCAGAACACAATTATAATTGTCTCATAATTAGACGCTAATTAAATTCTAACTAAATGCCCTAGTTAAAAATTAACTGCTCTTTTTTGTATCGTGTAACCGCATGCTCTGCTGGTTAAGCAAGCAGAGCATGCGGTTACAAATCAAACACCAGTTTATATGCATAAAGAAATAGACCATATTTTAAACAAATACTTCTAAACACTGAATTGTTTGTGGGAGCGTTACTGAACACGGTTCAATATAAAACTAAACAGGAATATTGAACTTCTATGGACTTCTGTAATAAAACTGCGGATATTGATTCTAAAATAAATTTATCATATTTAAATTGAAGGTGAAATTGGTATTGTATTGGATGCTGTATGGTATATACCAAAGACGAACAGCACAAAGGATATTCAGGCTGCAAAACGGGGTTTGTCATTTGAAGTGAGATTTAAGATCACAAACATAATTAACTTCAAAAAATTATTATACTTTTCGAAAATTACATCTGACTTTATCTCAAGGTCAAATGCAAAAATATGTGTTTCTAAAAGAAACATTTACTAACAAAAAGAACCACGAACATGGTTTTAATGGTTTTATTAACCTCAACATTGCTGTTATAGCCTCAATATTGGTGCAAAAGCAATAGCTGCATTTCCTTTGGAGAAAATTCGCTAAAAAGTCAATGAATTCCTTGTGGTTGGTAAAAATTGCCTACATAGAACTATTTGCCAGGCTTCGTTTTGCTGTCGCCTTTATTAGAAACTCATATTTTTTTGGTAGCTGTTTCGTATTTTATGGATAAAAATATGTTTTTTATTTTCGTAGGAAACATTTTTCTTAATAGTTCTACAGTCTCTCGCTAGAGGGCGCCACTTTTCTGCTCTATTTTAGATGCATTCGATGAAAATGTTTTTCACAAAAGTCAAGCTCAAGGAACCCATTCCCTCAACATCTTCGAACCTTTATCATTCGTTTTCTCTGGACCTGTATATGTTCTCTGAAAACTAACCGTTCACTTTAGTAAACATAGTAGAGAGCTCCACTTTATTTTTTTACCCCAGATTCTCCTATTTCACTTGCACTGAAGACTAGGTATCTCAATCGGATAAAGATATTCTGTCAGAGGGTTTAAGCTCGCATCATCTGCGCCGTTACAGTTTAGGCAGACCGCACTGTCCTCCAACATCAGGAGAGAAGGATGAGCTTGCAAGGACACATAAGCATCCCAACTAGAGAATATACCTCTTTCCGGTTTTTGCCAATAAATCAGACTCACCTTCCTGCATTGGACAGAACTATTGTTTGTTAGGCTTGTCTGCAGTCTGACATAACTTGCCACTTCCTATTCATAGACGTATCGACCCATTTGTTAACGGTAGAGGCACTCATGTCTTCCAGTGATTTCATACCTAGAAATAACTGGAAGACAGAGTGCTAAGTTCCCTGACATAGAAGTGCGGCTCCTTCACGGGCGAGTTTGTCGACCATTTCATTGCTGTCAACTCCGCATTGTCCTGGTACCGACATCAAGGTGAACTCTCGATTTGATTAATTTAACACATTGGTTTTTTATCATGTTGCTAAATTAGAGGAATTTATTTACCTGGGAGTGCGTTTGTGGTGCCCGCACTTTCGTACGTGAGTTTGTGGTAATTTGCCGACCGAACTCAGAAATTCCACTGCGTACATTCTCTAGCGTACGCTCCAAAACTAGTGATGCGTCACGTGCTCTAAGTATATTAAAGTTAATGGGTAATTTCCTAACAATGGAAAGATTAAACTACGTAACTCCTACGTGTTCAATTTTTTTAACTTTCGGACGATATATAAAGACACTAAATCCTACCTGTATGTTGGTGATAAGATTTGTTTTTCTTTTTAAATACAGACTAAAACATAACCTTAGACTATGCATAACCTTATATATAAACTACAACCATATCTATTAGTACAATCAATAGAGAAGCCCGTTACTTGTTCGCATTTAAAATTAAGTTCAGTATCACGTACTGAATGTAAATGAATAAAATCCTTACAAATATCGACCCCGGAAGTGCCGCCATTTAGAGAAAAACTGTATATGTTTATATCTCCATTACCGTGCACTTTAGACCAAAAATGATAATACCCTTTCTTGTAGATAATTGAATTTTCTATTTTTTTTGTAACTAAATTTTTTTTGTATCACTTACCGTTTTCGACTTATACGACTATTATGCCACATTAAACACGTTATAACTTTAAAAACATTAATTTTAGACAAAAAAGTTTTATAGAAATCCAATTGTTTACAAGAGGCCCATATCTACAGTTTTATACAGTTTTTCTCAAAATGTGGCTCTTCCGGGGTTAAAATTAATAAGAATTTTGTTCATTTACATTCAGTACGTGATGCTGAACCTAATTTAAAAAAAAATAACTTCTGTAATTTAGTGCAGCGCAATATTCTCTATTAACCGTACTATATGTATTTTCAAAACGAGTATTACTGTATTAAGGTGGTATATAATTTGTTAATTAATTATTAATCGTATACGATTTTCAAATATTTTAGTTTGATTTATTTGCAAACCCAATATTTACAAAAGAAGGTGATTTTCCAACAATTGTAAAAGAACGGATTGCATATATGAGTGCTCGACAAAATTTAACATGGTCACGTTTACCACATTTCACAGAAGAGGAAATTGTAGCCATACGTGGTACATCAGACTTTTTTGCCCTAAATCATTATACATCATCCTTAGCATCGGAACCAATTGAGGAAAGCTTAGAAACCTCGTATGATGTTGATATTAATATAGACATGGAATTTGATCAAACGTGGCCTAGTAGTGAATCCATTTGGTTGAAATCTTATCCACCGGGAATGTATAGTTTACTAGTATATATCAAAAACAATTATGGGAATCCAAAAGTTTATGTCACAGAAAATGGATTCTCTGAGTATGATTTACAAGACAATGGAAGAATAGATTACTACAAGGTAATTTAATCAGACTAAAATCAGACAATTCAATTTTTGTTATTATGTCTGTTGGTCTATTCGCATTCTTGAAACATTTTAGGGATATTTAGAAAGTGTTTCAAATGCTATTACGCATGGATGTAATGTTGTTGGATATTATTCATGGAGTTTAATGGATAATTTTGAGTGGGAGTCTGGTTACACGTAAGTTTTCATATCGCTCATTCAGGTGGCTCGAAAGAGAGAAATTTTATTTTAAATATTTTTTTCGTAAACTAAAAGGGTCCAGCAAAAATCGATAAATATTGATTTAAATAAACAAATGGATCCCATGAAAATAAAATCAAACTTTTTCTGTTGAAACTTTAGACTTTTTTAAACTTATAAGCCATTTTAATTCCAAAACAGACGACTTTAAATTATTGTCATTCGAATCACCTGTATGTTTGCTAGTGCCAATTTCAAGAATAATGAATGTATTGGATGATTTCTATAAGATTCCTACTGATAGCCATTATCAAATTTTAAAATGACCATTTGCATTTTTACTGTAGATCGAATTATAATTTGCAAAGCGTAAAAAAATGAAATAAGATATGTGATTTAATTAATAAAAATGCTTATCTTTACAAATAATGAGCCTAATGTCTGTTTTCAAGTATCAATAAATCCTCAACTATGAAATCAATTGACGAATGGAAATAAATCAAATCCAATAGAAAATTTTTGTTAGATTCTGATTGATAAACAGAATGGGTAACGCTAGCAAAAATGTATATTTGTCAAAAGATTTGAATTCTTCAAATAGGATTTATTTATGCGATGTTAAATCTCCATTGTTTTATAATTTATGTGGTCAATACTCTGTAACCACAGAATACTTCTAAATTTTTTTTTGTTGACGTCAACAACAAACCAGCTCTGTATCCATTGATAAGCTACAACTTTCCTGAATGTTTAATGATGAATATACAAGTTTCTTGGTTGTTACCTTGTGTAACCTAGGCACACATGTATTGTACTAAAGACGTTATCATACTAATCAAAGATATAGACTAGTAAATAAGTGCCTTTTTTGAATTCCTCTTCACCTTCTCAGAAAATTATGACCAAGGTATCATTCGATTCGCAATTGCATCTAGAAAATTTTTGAAAAAGTTGAAGTTCCTCATAAAAAAAGTGCAAAAGTTATAGCCAATTTAGTATAAAAAAAGGGGGTTTCGTTTTTTGAAAATATCTCAAAAACTATTGTAGATATCGGAAATCGAAAAACGATTCTAAAAGAGTAGACAATTTCCTAAAAAAAGTATCACCTACCGGAACTGTACCACTTATATTTATAATTTTAAGTGAGAGATGAAAATAGGTCTTGAAAACGAGTGATTTGGCTCTGCTAGATTCTGACACTTAAACAAAAAATTTTTTTTAACCCATTAAATATGAATATATTAAGGAAAGAAAAAATGCATGTTTACTAGTCTAATATTGTAGTTCAAGGTCTAGTCGTGAATACACTACATTGTGAATAGTGACTACAACATAATTATTATTCATTGATTTTTTTTCAGACACCATTTTGGGTTATATCATGTAAACTTCAGTGACCCCAATCGTACCCGTACTCCAAGGGCATCTGCTTTTTGGTACAAAGATTTTATTAAAAGTAAAAAACAAATAGAATCTTTCAATTAAAATCAAAAATGCAAATTATTTTTAATTATTTAGGTATTTATATATATTTATTCTATAAAGAGGCAACTAATAGATTATATTAATTAAGATAATTTTTATTTTAGAATGGTGGTTCTAAAATTCATCCAAAAATTGTATTGTATAGAATTTCAAAACATTTTATAGAAAAATATCCCAGTCATGTATCTGATATGGTTATTTCCTGTTTGACTATCTACCCCAAGAATATTTTCCTTTTTAAGGTTGGATATTATGGATTTTGATGTGTAATAATAGATGTATATTGAGGTTTTTGATAGTTGGATTTTAATTACCTGTATTATTTTATATAAATAAATACATGATTTTTGTATTTACGAATTCTTTTTATTTTTATTTACACAAAAAAATAGGCTATCAAAGCTCACACCAACCCGTAATCAACTCTTTAAAATCGATCGATCCGTTGGTTGACCAAATTGGACTCATTTTTTTTTTAATTCTGGACAAAAAAAGTTGATTATACTATTCATACTTTTATAAATTTGATGTTTATGGGTTCTCAAACGAAATTGATTGACCTCAATTTAAAATTTTCAGCCATAAAAATTGTACATAATACTGACCGTATTAAAAAATTAATTGACATCAAGTATATTTAAATCCGATAATTGTGAGATAATTTTAAAATATTTTTTGTTTGTTCACTGTTTTTTTGTTTGTTTTTTGGGTTCATTTAAATCATTACATTTAAAACTTAAGTTACTTGTTTTATAGTGTGGTTAGAAATTTTGATAGACAATTATGAACTATTTATAGTGAATTTTTGAAGAAAATATTGTACAACTAAGAGTACAACTAAGTTTCCGCCATTTTTTATCAAAAAAACTAACCACGAATTTATTGTGATAGAAAGGTACATTACGTTTATTTGAAGTACTGTCCATCACAAGTAACTACTTTTTCCCATCTCTCAGGCTATCCACGAATCAACAAAATTTTTGGTATATTCATATGATTTAAATCGCGGCTTAGACAGATCATATGCCATCGATCGGAATATATGATTGTCGGACGGCACAATGTCTGGTGAATATGGCGGGTGGGGTAACACTTCCCAATCAAGTGTTTTCAAATAGTTTTTGACCGAAACCGCAACATACGGACGAGCATTATCATGTAGGAGAATAATCGGGTCGTGTCTGGAGTAGTAATGAGCGCGTTTTCCTTCAGAGCTCGGCTCAATCTCATTAATTGTGTTTGGTAGAAGGCTCCAGTAATGGTTTCGCGCGGATTAAGACTCTTAATACATGACACCCAGCTGAAGCCACCAAATACATAACATGAGTGTTTTTCAGTGAGTATTCTGCCTTTGTCTTCTACGCCAAAGTCACCGTCTTTAAACTTTTGATACCACTCACGTCAAGTTCTCTGACTTAAAGCAGCCTTATCATATGCTTCTACAAGCAATCGATTTAGAGGCGCCAATTGGAAAATATTTTGTAAAACTTTTTACAAATATATTTTTTTTTGTCGAGTATCGGAATCGGTTGCAGGTTCGGGTAGCGCTCCTTTAAGGAATAAAGAGAGCCAAGATACCGCCACAAAACAGACAGTGCAGTGTACACACAAACAAACCTCCCTAACTAGATCACACTACGTCTATCTACTAGGCTGAATAGAGCAGCTTGAGCAGAAGAGTTTTCATTTGTTTATATTCTCAAATTTCAACTCGTTTCATTTAAATATGAATTGGGGCAAACATACCATTATTAAATAAAACAAATATTTCAAATTTTTGTTAAATCACTTTATTTGACACATTCACACAGTTCCTTCCTCCATATTCCAATAAAAAAAATGGAATAAATGCTGAAATGAATAGACTTTCCTTCCTCAGAAATGAATTGGATCATTCCATTATTTATTTCTGAGGAAAGAACTGTACAAATATTTGTTTTATTTCATAATTAAAATGGATTTTCGTCAACTAACGACCCATTCAATACCAAATTACACACATACCACTTTTAAATTAATCTAAACGTGAGAGGCAGCTCCAGACCTGTGGGAAGTGGCTTTAAAAAAATATAACAACAAATAAGTGAGAAACATGAAATAATTTTCGTTTAATTTATGAAAACAATAATTATTTTATAAATTCGAGAAATAATTAGGGAGAAACCTGTTTCTACATCAGGGAGAAATCAATGCAAGCGATTATCCAGTCTTTTGGCAGAACGGCAAAGACGTAAATCGTAAATTGCACAATATACGATGCCGCAGAAGAAACGCCTACTTGTCAAGCTTTGACCTCCCCTACGCTGCTAATACTACTTTTTAGCTATAATGGAATAGCTAAACAATTGTAGTACACAATCGTATTTATTATTTTTTACTATATATCGATCAAAACGCGAAATACTTAATGAACGCCTCAACCTTAATTAACTTTAAATAGCAAACCACGCTATGCCTGCTAGGCAGCAGAGCTGCCGCAACCGTTTTTGTGAGTAGTCGGTTTGAATAGCCAATTTCGTTCAATATCAGAGGAGTGTTCAGTGAATGACAAACATGAGTGCCAGCTATAGACTAGAAGCTGCCACATTATATTTACAAGCGCGTCTTTTATTTGTACATGCAATCAGTTGGCTGCGTGTGCATCTAATCACTTTCTAATTCAGCAAGGAATTCTTGACTGCCAATGCGCGCTCTCCAATATTTGGCATGTGTTGGCGATGTTTGGCTTCAAATATGCAGTTATTACATAAAATATACAAATACATCATATTGCAAATAATGATGAATAGGTTTCATATCACCACTTTAATAATGAGTTTAGTTTCATAATTAAAAAATTCATTACGCTGCTTTAACTTAGCGAATTTCCTTCGAATACATTAATCACTATAAAGCTGTCACAATTTAAGTCTGATCAAAATGAAATGTCGTATCTGATATGATTTTAGCATTTGCAACGCCAATTATATTCATAAATGGGCATAAAGAAAGAAGAAAACACAAAATATAAAATATTTGTTCTAATATTGAAAAAATCGACAAAAATATAAGGCGTAAAGTTGTAGAAAATCATGTTTGCTACAACTCATTACCAGATCATTTTTTCTCAAACTCTAATGTGTACAGAGATATTTAGGAATTTAACTTTCAATAACGGTAACAGGAAAAATGATAAGAACCAAAATTATAGTAAAATTTATTATCTACAACTTTACCTCTTAGATAATTTTCGAATGTTCCAACATTAAGGCAGATAAACCAAACTTTGTTTTTCTACATCCTTACTCTAAACCCCTCTTTTTCCTTGTCTGATTTTTGTCATTAACGAAGTCGTTCAAATACTAAAAGCACCTCACTAACCCAATTTTATTCTAATCGGATTAAAACTGTCACCGTTAGAGCGATTACAGACACATATATACGTATATATATATATATATATATATATATACATAAATTTTAGAGACGGTGATTTTCGACATCTACTAGGTAGGATCGACGGGTATTTGAAGAAAGTTTTGCCAAATTTTTACTTTGGTACGAATCCAGTAGCTCTATCTCCTTTCAGGAAATTCGTTAAAACATAGATTTAACAAATGTCCCTCTTTTTGGTATTTAAATGGTTCAAAGTTATGTCCACATAAGATGTGCGAACGTAATAGATTTTTACTGACAACACCTTGTAAGTTCTTATATTTGTAATCGCTATTACAGTGATTCCATTAAAAATATTGCAAGCTTTAAAATACATACTTTAGAATATATTGTTATATTGAGGCTCTTAAAGACTTTTTAAAATTGGTTTATGTATATTCTATGGAAGATAGTAGCAGGGGTTAGCGATACTTCTAAAGAAATTTGTATATATCTAATGAATATTTAACATATTGACCAACGTTATTTTTTATTTAAATGAAATCCCCACCAATACATATGTACAAAACTGCTAGTCTATTCTTCATTATAATTAATATCAATCATCCGTTAAAAAACATTTTATAGTAATTCTTATAACGATTGTAAATTATTGATCACAAAAAACAACTTACGTGACTACACACGGATCCAAGGGAAATGAGAATTTTTCTTACCTGCAAATAAAGAAAAGTAAATGTATAGATCATATTATTATATAAACAACATTTAAATATATTTATTATCTCTGTGATAGAGCCATGTGGTCGGAAGGAGATCCGCCCTTAGCTCAACAAAGGAATTGTCTAGTATACAGACGGATCCAAAACTGAAGGAGAGACCGGGCGGGAATCTACGGTGTGTGTGAAAACAGTGAAAACATAAGGCTCAACTTAGGGAATTATGCCACGGTTTTCTAAGTAGAAGTCTACGCCATACCGGCTTGCCTCCGTGAGAACCTATGTAGAGGCTACGTAAACCAGAACGTATGTATTCTTTCGGACAGTCAAGCTGCTTTAAAAGCCTTGCCTGGAACTGAGGTCACCTCAAGGGTAGTCAATGATTGTCTGGAGGAACTTCTGAAACTGGAAAAACGGAACCGGGTCACAGAGGTTTCGAAGGAAACGAAAAAGCAGATACCAGAGCAAAGAAAGAAGTCGGAATACCCTTCACTGGCTCAGAGCCTATCTTAGGAATTCCAAAGACTACACGTAAACAGGTGATCTACGAATGGTCAAAAGCTAAACACCGTGATCACTGGGAAAAAGTAGCGCGGTAAGAGCTCGGGAAGGTACTGCTTCATAGTGCAACAAAGAGCCTATCTCTCGGTGCACTGAGGCTGAACAGGATGCAGGATCCCCTGCGAAAGCATCTGCACACAATAGGAT
This sequence comes from Nineta flava, assembly GCA_963920215.1. NCBI lineage: Eukaryota > Metazoa > Arthropoda > Insecta > Neuroptera > Chrysopidae > Nineta > Nineta flava. Next base: position 19,747,626 of record OY986041.1, read on the forward strand.
TCCATAACGGGCCCATTATGCGCAGATTGTGTGGCGAAGATGAAGAAACATCCTGTTGCTGGATGTATCTTCATCCTCGCTTTGACTGTGAACCTCTAGGTTACAGCAGATACAGGATATTCGGTGAATCTCACCCCGAATGTATTGACCTACGGGAGGACCTGTTAAGCAAGCTCCTGGCTATTCCCAACATATGGGAGAAGCGAATCTCGTCGGACTGAGGTAGAAGGTGGAGCACAATGGACCATAAGGTCGCAGTGCAATAGTTTTTATACCCCAAGATGAATCAATCAATCAATCTCTATAAACCATGTAAATACAGAGGTTTTGTGATTGAGTGTTCATCAAAATAACCATTGTATGCCATCTAGAAGGATGGATAGGTGGGTCGCAGTTATTGGATACGACAATTATAAAAATACTTATACCTCAACATACATTGACTAACAACTTGTGGTTGAAAGATTTTTCCGAAATCCAGGACAAAATTATTTTTACCATTATCAAATCGACTACGTTACTCTTAATACAGATGGCCACAAATAGCGTTCATTTTGGAAAATTGTATTGCTTACCAGGAAAATAGTATTGACACTTTAAACATGACAGGTAGGTACCTTTCTGTGAAGAAAAAGATGTCACAAGAGTCTCGCTCTGGAAATCTCTACCGAGAGGTAAACCGAGAATCGTCCGAAATATTAACCGAAGAAGAATGTATCAGCTTGAATAAATGGACTAAGGCTGGAGACAGATTTCGTTACGAGTTCAGTGGAAAGCTCAATAGAAACTTCGGAACACGTCAAGGTAATCAATTTACGTCAAGGTAATGAACAGCGCATACTGTTATACGATTTAGATTTCGATAATCATGAAATAATGAAGAAAATGCCAATATTTTTTCAAAATTGGTGAAAAGATAAGAGATGTTAGTAAGATGTTTTTATGATTATGTACAAACAATTATTGTTAATTTATCTTTGGAAAAAAGGTAAATACCATAATTCTTTCATGTAAATAATTTTCTTACTTGAATATTTTGTTGATTATCCAATAATATATTGTTTAAACAAAGACGTGCATGTTTTACCCGCCGTGAGTGTGTGCTATATTATCAGTTAATCTAGAGTTTCTACCATAAAATCAATTTTATTTCGGGTAATTTTGCAAGATATTAAGGTATATAGCAGAATTTTGACATCAATAAAGAAACATATTGTATTTCACAATGATTGGTCAACTAGTTTTATAAATAATTTATTGGTTACAGCAAAAGTCAATAAGATGGTAGTTATTAATAATAACAGGTCAAAATTAATAATATTCATGTCTACTAATTGGTACATGTGAATAATGAATTGTAATAATTATTTTTATCGGTTACAATTAAGTACTGGTAAAATTGCAGACAGATGGATAGAATAGCCGCAAATAAATATGATTAAAAAATTTCAAGCGCTTAAGGATAAAAAACTTGACTAACTCGGATTGAATACACAATTAAAAGGGCCAAAAAATGACTTGGTATGATCAAGTTTAAAGCAGACATGTGTAAAAAAAAAAATTACACAAATGATCAAATAACACACTACTCAAAACTGACGGACAACACCCCATTCGCTCATCGAACACGAAAGCTAACACAACACAATAAAAACCCACACACAGCACCCAAAAGGCGATGTCGCAGAACACAATAAACATACACATATTTATACACAGTACAAGAACACAAACACCCTTACGAATATACACGCACACTCACACACATTCTCCGGTTCAAATGACAGAATAGAACAAAAAAATAAAAAACACAGTTTACCGTCACTTGACTATGTCCGTGCGGTAAACTAATCGGGCTCAGCCTTGAATTAAAAAAGAAAAGAGAAATAATAATAATAATAACCCATCATGGGGACAATTGGCAGCCCCAGTTGTTCGGGAATTGGCGCTCCCGGGGCCCGAGCCAACCCATCTTTATGGTGAAAAACAGCTATAAAAGCCTCGGAGAAAAGCCGCTGCCTGGGGGTTATCGCCAGGGCACATCTGGAGTCACCGCTGGATGTGACATTGTGCGACCCGGTGGCGATGAGTTGGTGATCAGGCGGCCATCCATCACTCAAAAAGTTACAGCCGACGACGTACAAGACACCCGTGACGATTTGTCTGTCGATGTTCCATTACCACATTCGGAAATGGCCACCACAGACAATATTTCCAAGAGGAGCAACTGGATAGATGAAATAAATCAGTTCATACTGCGAACCTACCTGGAAGTGACCCGACTTGAACAGGACAAAACCGGATACAGACAAACACTATACCCAGAATTCACACAAAAATACACAAACCTTACACACATCACACAACAGCGACTCGCCGATCAACGCCGCACAATCATCACACATACACTCATTCCCCTCACTATACAAAACCAAATTAGACAACAAGTACACCACCAACTACACACCATACACAACACAGACAAAATACACATGGATACACAGACAACACAAACAGCCGAAAATGACAACAATAATAACACTAGCAACGATAACATATCCATCACACACATCCAAAATTCACTCAACATTGCATTGGCGGAATTCACACATTTAGATCCAACACAGAAACACAAACTACCTAAACAACACTATTCAAGCAATCTCAGCAACATAGTCATCACAATTAACAATTACATTTTACCAAAATACTTATCACAGGACACAACATTTACAGACTTACACAACATCATTTACTGCGGAGCTGTTGCAGCAGTTAGGTGTAATGGTTTCAAGGTAACATCACTTAGACACGCATAACACACGCACTACACAAACACGCACACCGGCTTTGGAAAAACGTCTAAATTCTCGTATTACGAGTATAAGGCGATGCCTAGGCCGAATTACACAATACATAAAAGGAACACGTACACAAAAATTCATCAAACACATACAAAACATCAAAATAATATACAAAATACACTCCAAATACGATGAACACAACACAGCTCTAGAGGAATTTAGGGATACTCTGCACCAAAAACTCAAGGTATACTCTACAAGACTCAAACGATACAAAGCTGCACACACACGCAAAATACACAACACTCAATTCCAACACAACCAAAATTTCTTCTACCGATCACTCACATACAACAACACACCACAACACGACACACAACCACCACAGAACACTCTCTTTTTAAATATTGGTCTGGCCTTTGGTCCAAGGGAGTTCAGCACAATGTTGAAACCTGTTGGATCGAAGACGAGATCCACAAAACAAACAACATTACAACATGACACAAACAACAATTACTACACAAGACATACACAACACTACACAACACTTACACAATTGGAGCAGCCCTGGAGTGGATCAAATACACAAATATTGGCTAACACTTTACATGCACACACGAACATCTCGCACGACATTTTACACAATTCATACAATACCTTCTTTTTTAATGAAGGGCATCACTTACATGATTCTGACGGATAACGACACAATAAATTCAACCAAATACAGACCCATCACATGCCTATCTACACTTTACAAGTTACTCACTACATGCATCACACAAAAAATTTACACACACATTACAGACAACAACATCCTCGCTGAGGAGCAAAAGGGCTGTCCGAAACTATCGAGAGGTTGTAAGGAGCAACTCATTATAGACTCGGTGGTGACCGAACAGGCCAAACACAACAACAGAAACATGTACACAGCTCACATAGATTACAAACAAGTATTTGATTCCGTGTCGCATTCCTGGCTGCAGAGAATATTGACCTTATACAAAATTGACGAACACATTATACAATTTTTAACACACGCAATGTCATTATGGACAACCACACTACATTTAACACATATTAACACGACCATCACCACAGACACCATACACATTAGACGAGGTATCTTCCAGGGAGACTCATTGAGTCCTCTTTGGTTCTGCCTCGCTCTTAATCCACTATCACAAACACTCACAGATTCGGGATGCACTTTCAAGGTGAAGTTCGACAAGGAATTCCATAAAATATCGCACCTTTTATACATGGATGACTTGAAACTGTATGCCCCCACAGAAACACAATTAGCACATTTAATACGACTGACTGAAATATTCTCTACGGACATCTGAATGGAATTCGGTACTGACAAATGCAAAACACAACACATACATGCTGATCCACCAACGCTTGTTGAATATAACCTACAAAATGGTGGTCTCAGTAGCCCCATTGAGAGGGGAGAATTTTACAGGTATCTTGGTGTTGAGCAATCACAAGGCTACACTACATACAAAGAATACAAAACATACTCAAAAGTTGGTTATTACACTGGAGTTGGTTTACATTCATATTACCTAATTACAATATAACATTAACAATAAAAAACGAAAAAATTTTAATCAAATTGAACTATGCATTAAACAAACACTAAATAATATAACAAGTAACAATAAAATAGAATAAAAATAAACAAATTTATAATAAAAAAAAATAAGTTTATAACAATATAAATGAAATTCATAGCTTTTTATTAATTTTGTTTTTTTCCTGCCTATACTCACACTTTTAAAATCTATTTCACTCTTCCAATATAAAATTTCTTAAAGCCAGGGTATTCAAAGAATAATCGTACAAATGTTTCATTTTAACCTTCGAGATGTTCGATAGTAGTTCTAAAAGTTTGTTTTCATGGTAAGAGTTGTTCAAAGTAGAAAATATGAAACATACGACATATTTGTAATCAAGTCACATTTCCACTATCCCAAAGATACTTTCCCGCGTTATTTACCAAACACACATTTTGTTTAACATTTGGAATAGTTTATTTTCAAAATATTTCAAAGTATTATTCACTGAAATTTTTGGTCGCGTTTTACATACCATAAAAATAGAATACAAATCAGTAATCTTTACATTCTTACAGTTCATGGAATCACTAATGGCACCCTAAGAACTAAATAGCATCAAAAGCTAATCGTGCATGTGGTAGAAGCGATCAGGCTAATTTTTGAATTGGAATGAGTAAAAAGTGTACCGAAATGTACTACACTCGTAAAACAAAATACCGTAAAGAAACTTTGAAAATGTTCCGACAAAATTGACTTTTTCTTTCGCCCGTAACTTTTGTTTATTATCAATATTTTCAAATTTTCCTTTCAAACCCTCTTGAGTTACGTTGGTGCGAATTCCAGCATATCTGAAGTTTAAAAGCATATCTAACATTTACAAAATTCGTCAGGCAGGAGCTGCTTCAACTTAGCGAATTTCCTTAGAATACATAAATTACTCTCTAGCGATAATAATTTTAGTGTGATCAAATTGAAATATCATATCTGATATGATTTTAGTATTTGAAAAATTTAAATATAATAATAGCCAAAATTCAACCATATACAGCGATTTTTTTTTTTTTAATTTATACTGTATTTTTAACAATTTGGTCATTTATACAGTAATTATACATATTAAATTATACAACGATTTATAGTGTGCTATTATAGTTTATAGTTACTATGGAAACGACAATCAAAATTGACATTTCAAAATTGAAACAAAATTTTAATTAAATAATTTTATAGTTATTTTTTAAAAGTATAGTTTCTGTGGAAATGAGAAAATCTACAAAAAATTTAACCGACTACAAAAAAAGAAGGATAATAATTTGTTTTAATGTATGTTCACTGATTTCTCCGTCAATTGTGGATCGATTTTGAAAATTATTTTTTTATTTGAAAGGGTATACTCTCGAGGTGGTCCTATTGTCACCAAGTCACAATTTGAGAGGGGACCTTATGGGAATCTAGGGAAGGGAAACCGATCAGTTGGAAGCACATACCAATAATAATATTTTATTACAATAATGTAACAACTAACTAAGATAATTGTTTGAATACTCAGTATATACTGAAATGTTTATCAATGATTGAATTGTTAATAATTCGCGTATTCGAATTATTAACAATTTACTTTCCCAGGAACATTTAATTACAAATTACGAGAAAACTATGGAGTTTATGAAAAAAATTTTCAAACAAAAGTTGTTTATTTTAAAAAGAAGGCTTTTTGTTCACAAATTTTTTTTATATCTCCTACGGTTTCAAAGATGCCTAGCGAAGGGAAACACATACCAGCGGTTTCAAAGATAAGCAGTCTTGCCAATTTTGTTCAAACATAGTCCGATTTTGCACATTAACACTCTTTTGCTCTAGAACACAAAAAAAAATTCAGCTGGTAATCTCTTTTCGTTCTCGAGTTATCATGTCCACAGACAGACAGACGGACTTGCGGACATGGCCGCATTTTATGAACACATTCATGCCTATGATCAATATTTGTAAGCGTTACAAAGTCGTAATCAAAGTTAATATACTTTGTATATTTACATACACTGGGTATAAAAATTATACGAAATATGTTTGGCAAAAATTAAATCTATGTATTATTATTTTTAGCTTTTTAGTGTAGTGACCTTTTGAGTTTTTTGAAGTCGGTTGAATTTTAAAAAAAAGTTTTTTACAATAAAATATATTTCATGTATTCGTGTCAAATAAACACAAAATATAAAATATAAAATATCTCTCTTAATATTAGAATAATCGAAAAATGTATAAGGGGTAAAGTTGTAGAAAATCAAATTTTCTACAATATATTGCTTCATCATTTTTTCTGAAACTCTAATGTGTACAGAGATATATATAATTTTAACTTTCAATCTTAAATTGTAAATATTTCTGTAAAAGAAAACAGAAAAAAGAATCAAAATTACAATATAACTTAGTACGTACAACTTTACTTCTAATAAATTTTTCGATTTTTTGAATATTAAGGGAGATCAATTTTTGTGTTTCCCCCTCTTTCGAAACCCCCTTTCTCCTTGTCTGATTTTACCCATTAACGAACTCGACCTTTCAAATACCTTAATTCTCTTAAATACGATCCAATCAGAATAAAACTTTGACCACTAGAGAGTCCACAGGCAAATAAACTTATTTTATTTTTTTTCAATCTAGCACAACTTTTTTGTTTTAGGAAAACTGATAAGAAATTGATATTGATAAAAAAGTTTTCCAATTTTCTAAATAGACAATTTTTTAGGGGTCATTGTAGAAAAAAACCTGGCACATTTCAGCACAATTATACAAATACAAATTCGAAAATTACTGTACTAACGTCTACCATATGTTCTACCTTCATATGCAGGTAAGTTAAGTATACCTATTTTATTATACAAATATCATAATGTAATATCTTATCATTTAATTGAAAACTGCACAACAGTGTTTGGTATATATAAGCATAACAATTAACAAATTACATTAATAACCAGAAAACAAAATGGTTAGTTCACGATATTTACTTTATAAATTCTTACTTTTTACTTTTTTTCAAAATCGGCAGTAAGTTTTATCAACATTATTTCGTATGCAATTATATTATTATAAATCAATTATTTTGTCTCATTTTTAACAGAGTCATAGGCGCTGTGAATTTCCCCAAGAATTTTGTGTTTGGAGTGGCTACTTCAGCGTTTCAAATTGAAGGAGCTTGGAATCAAAGAGGAAAGAGTGAAAGTTATTGGGATCATAAAGTGCACTTTTCTTCTGAAATTATAACAGATCATTCGAATGCTGATATTGCATGTGATTCTTATCATAAAATTGATGAAGATGTAAGAATAATTCGTGAATTGGGTGTGCAGTCGTATAGATTTTCATTGGCATGGACAAGAATATTACCTGATGGGTAAGTATAGTTACGAATATAGTGTTAAAGTTGTCGGTAAAAGTTACAGTTAAATAACCCATTCTAAAGTATCCTCTTACACAACTATTTTCAAAAATACATAGGAATAAAAAAACTAGTCATAACGAGGGGGAAAGTTGGATAAACACGAACATGGATATTGCTAAATTCAGGAATTGTACCTAGATAGATAGATTGTAGAGGCTGCCCTGGATAGGCTTCACTTCGACCATAAGGTCCTAATATCCATAAGGATAATTATCCATAAGGATAATTGTTGAAGAATCAATTTATTTAATTTACTTGGGACCAAGTATTATTGGTAATAATTCGTATGTTTTTGGAGTCGCTGATTCGAAACTTCGAAAGCTCCATTCAAATCTTATTTTGAGCTTTATTCTATTTTTCGCCAACAACACTATTTTTTAACTTGTTTGCCCAAAATTATTATTTTTTTATTTGAGTCGGCATTTTTTCTATAGACATGATAATCTATACATCTATACATATGTATAAATAAAATTTTATTGTCTGTTATTGCACATACAGACATGGAATATTGTGCAGCAACATTATGCAGCAACCTAGTATGTTGTATAGTGGTTGCAAATGTGTATAGTGGTTGCAGCAACAAAAAACATGTCCTGGAACGGTTGCTGTAAATATCAAAAATATTAGATATTTTGTAGGAGGAGTTAAATGTTCATATACAAATTGGTCATATTATCTGAATTGTTGTGCTTTCCTAATATTTTATTTTGTTTTATTACCTAGATTGGTTAAAATTTACATTATATACGTTATTATTAGTATAGAAGATATTATCCAACAACTAGTTAAATGTCTTAACTAGAGATACATACATATAAATAAACTATACAAATTAAATGAGATAGATAGAGACAAGATGAGAAATAATTGAATTTTTAGCACTAGCGTCATAAAATAATAAAATAAAATTTTATGTTCCATAATTTTGGTTGCACGTCTGTACAGAAAATATTTTTGTAGGCGGAGTTCAATGTTGCTGCTAAATGTTCCTCGTTTGTAGGCTACTTTAGTCAACAAGGTACAAAACGTGTTAATTCTTGCTATTGCGAATTAAAATACGTGCGATAGCTCACTGAACTCGTTATAACGTCTAAAAAAATGTGCAAAAATTTCAAAACCGCACATATACAATTGCAAAAAATATAAACAATTAAAGATTCCAGAGAGAAGGGGTCTACTTTTTTGAAAATTTTACAAACAGATTCTTAAAGAGGAGGATATTTCCGAAAAATAATGTCGACTCTCGGCACTTGACCTCTATTGTTTGTTAATACTTTTTATTTAATGTTGAAAATAGGATTCCGCTCGGCGAGCGCAGTGCCGTTAATTTTTTTTTCTCATCAGAATCTTGCTCAACAAACTATATTTGGAACGCACGATATTTGCACGTTGCCAAAATCCAAAAACGCCTTTTGTAAATGTTTGTCAGTCTGTTTGTCAGCCTGTCTGTCTGTCTGTCTGTCTATCTGTCTCTGTTGATAGTCCGGGTTATTCTTCCAAACGGCTGAACCGATATTGATCAGCCCTTCATTGGCAGTTAGCGGACTTCTCAGAGAGTAATCTAGACTACTTTTAATCCCGGAAATATTTAGAGTTTCTGGGTGTTTGGGAGAACATCTATCTCCGAAACCGTAACACACAGAAGCAAAATTCGAAGATAAAAATGTTTCTTCTTTAAAAATAAACTAATTGCAATGGCACTCATTGCCCCTACACCCCACCCCCTAACAGCAGGTGTGCAAATATATAGCTTTAAAACCGTAAGAGATAGAAGAAAAATTTAAAGACAAATAATTTTCCTTCCTAAAAAATAAACAACTTAGAATAGCAATATGTAGGATTATTTATCTTTTTTTGGTATAAGGCCATTTTCGTAAACGGCTATACGAAACGGTTAGAGCTATATTTGTCGATCTGTCCAATTTTTCTTCAAGTTTTAGAGAACTTTCAACGTAAGGAATATTTACAGCTTTAAATTTTAATACATGTAAATAATATAAGAAGTATCGCTATGGTAACTTTATTTCTTTATGATTCTCTCCTCTGAGAAAATTCGCTTTGTCTACGTAGCTCTTACGTTTATTTTTTTATATTAAAAGAGATAATCCAAAGTTTTCATTTGCCTCTTTTTCCTTGACCGACTTTGCATATTAACAAACTTTCAAGTACGATTTACCAGAAATCACATCGCATTTAATTTTTTTCAGAATTAAATTGAATATTTGCTTTAAAATTAATTTTCGCCCAAAAAGTAGAAAACAGAATTTTTGACCAGGAAAGATGCGGTGGAAATCTAGAAATTTCGAATCATTGAAAACGTCAAAATATCGAGTGAGCGTAAAATGAGAACCATAAATGTTCGGCATTACCATAAAATAATGAAAAACGGTATTAAAATAATGTAGAAATGAAAAATCTACATTGGCAGATCATACGCTAGCTTTTTATTTTCGATGATCGTGCTCACCCTCTAACGTAAGGTGAACACTTGCTCCATCTTAAAATTGAATATTTTTAATTCATCGACTTATGATGTTTAAAATTTAAAGTTTTTGGTCCTGAATTATTTCAAATTTTCTATTCAACCCGAGTTGGCCAGATCCAAAAATTTTTGGTCTTTAATTATTCATAATCCTTCATTATATACTTATAATTTTTTTTTCTCTGACAATTAGTTATATTTTCCATTTCATCTGTCTTTTCCATTACTGTCGCTAATACTCTTGTTTTTGCACTACGTAATAGAGCTCTCACGCCACTTTTTCGCATCTGGGTATATTTAACACATTTCTGTTCCCCTGATAAAATACAAATAACTCATGTTTCTTGATTGTTTTTAGTTTTGGTAAACGTGTGAATGAAGATGGCATTCGTTACTATAATCAATTAATTGATAGTTTAATTCGGTACAATATTACCCCATTGGTGACTGTTTATCATTCGGATCATCCACAATCATTGCATCAAATGGGTGGTTGGGCCAATTCATTTATGATTAATACATATGTAGATTATGCACGAGTGGTTTTTGAAAGTTTTGGTGATCGTGTCAAGCATTGGATTACTTTCAATGAGCCACAGAAAATTTGTAATGATACTCGAATGGGTACAGATGCATCCAATGGTTTTGGACCATATTTATGCGCATACACACTGTTAAAAGCACATGCAAAAACATACCATATGTATAAAAATGACTTCTATGATAATCAAAAAGGTTTGCAAATTTTTTTCAAGCGGCCCATAGATGTTCAATGATTTACATAGTGTTAAAGGTTCAAATTCAGCGTTTCATTCCACTTGAACGTTAATGGATGGTCTTAACTTTGATGAGACATGAATACGAAATTTTGAATAAAGTGGTGATATAAATCTGCCAATGTTTGATTTTAAGGGTGCACTGTTAAAGTATTTTACTTAGGGTGTGACCGTTTATATGTTTAGTATTTAGTAACAGCTTTTTTCGAAAATGTTTGTTCGAAAACCGATTGAATAAGGCTAAAATTAAATACAAATTTTAAAAAATTACATCAACTTTCGTGGCTAAGATTCCAAAAAGTTACACTCTTTTTCAATTACATTTTGAAGTTTATTTTTACTGATTCCATTCGGTTTTTGATGTCTATTAAGCTAGTAAAGCATAATTAGACGCTAATTAAATGCCGTAATTCAAAATTTAATGTTCTTTGTTGTATTGTGTTACCGCATGCTCTGCTAGCTTAACCAGCAGAGCAATATTTGACATATCAATTAATTATATTGTATTTAATATCAAATTACTAAGCTAATTCAATGCTAATCAAATGCCCTAATTAAAAATTAACTGCTCTTTGTTGTATCGTGTAACCGCATGCTCTGCTAGCTTAACATTTAATTAGCTTAATAATTTAACATTAAATACAATATAATTAATTGATTTTGTAAATATTGCTCTGCTGGTTAAGCAAGCAGAGCGTGCGGTTACAAACAAACACCAGTTTATATGCATAAAGAAATAGACCGTATTTCAAACAAATACTTCTAAACACTGAATTGTTTGTGGGAGCGTTACTGAACACGGTTCAATATAAAACTAAATAGGAATAATGAACTTCTATGGACTTCTGTAGTAAAACTGCGGATATTGATTCTAAAATAAATGTATCATATTTAAATTGAAGGTGAAATTGGTATTGTATTGGATGCTGTATGGTATACACCAAAGACGAACAGCACTAAGGATATTCAGGCTGCAAAACGGGGTTTGTCATTTGAAGTGAGATTTAAGTTTACAAACATAATTAACCTCAAAAAAATTTCATACTTTTCGAAAATTACAACTGACTCTCAAGATCAAATACAAAAATATGTGTTTCTAAAAGAAACTTTTACTAACAAAAAAAACACGAAAAAAAAAGTTTTATTAACCGTTATGTAATAGATCTATTTGAGCATTACAACTTTAGCCTCAAACATTTTTCACCATCTCGTGTTCGAAATATTGGTCTGATGCATTTAAAACGAACCAGAAAAGTGGCGCCCACTAGTGGGAAAATGTAACATTTTTAAGGAATGTTTCCGACAAAAGTTACGTAATTTATCCTTAAAATAAGAATTACCAAAAAAAAATATGGGTTTCTAATAAAGACGATAACATTAGAAATAAAAATTCATGACGCAGGAGCTGCGTCAACTTAGCGAATTTCCATAGAATACATAAATATCTCTAGTCACAATTTAAGGCTGATCAAAATGAAATGTCGTATCTGATATCATTTTAGTATTTTCAAGGCAAATTTTATTAATAAATGGCATACGTCAAGTGGAAAGGGGGGCATGAGGATAGAAGAAAACACAAAATATAAAATATCTCTCTTAATATTGGAACAATCAAGAAATGTATAACGAGTAAAGTTGTAGAAAATCAAGTTTGCTATAATTTATTAACTTATCATTTTTTCCAAACTCTAATGTGTACATAGATATTTAGAATTTTAACTTTCAATCTTTAATTGTTAATATTTCTGTAAATATTAGAGTAACAAAAAAATGATAAGAAACAAAATTACAGTAAAACTAAGTACCTATAACTTAACTTCGGTTAAATTTTTAGATTTTTTAAATGTTATGGGAGATATACCAAATTTTGTGTTTCCCCCTGCCTCTAAACCCCCTTTCCCCTTGTCTGATTTTACCCCTTAACGAACTTGACCTTCAGAATACCAAAAGCGCCTCAAATACCAAATTTCATTCCAATCGGAATAAAACTCTGACCGCTAGAGAGTTCACTGAGACATAAAAGTACATATATTGCCGTTGCCTTTATTAGAAATTCATATTTTTTATTGCTGATTCGTATTTCATGGATAAAAATATGTAATTTTCGTAGGAAACATTTTTCTTAATAATACTACGTTCTCCCGCTAGAGGGCGCCACTTTTCTGCTCCATTTTAGATGCATTCAATGAAAATGTTTTTGGCAAAAGCGAAACTCAAGTAAGCTTTCCCTCAACATCTTCGAAACTTTACCATGGCCCTGTGCATGTTCTATGAAAACTAACCGTTCACTTTGTGAAACATAGGACAGAGCTCCACTTTATTTTTTTACCCTAGAATCTCCTATTTCACTTGCTCTGAAGACTAGGTATCTCAATCGGAAAAAGATATTCTGTCAGAAGGTTTAAGGATGCATCATCCGCCCCGTTACAGTTTATGCAGACCGCACTGTCCTCCAACTTCAGGAGGGATTGATGAGCCTGCAATGGCCCATAAGCACCGCAACCAGAAGGTATACCTCTTTATGGTTTTTGCCAATAAGTCAGGCTGACCTTGCTGCATCGGACACAACCATCGTTTGTTAGGCTTATCTGCAGCCTGCCATAACTTGCCACTTCCTATTATTTCAGTCTTCCAGTAATTTCATACCCGGAAATAACTGGAAGACTGAGTGCTAAGATCCCTGACATAGAAGTGCGGCTCCTTCATAGGCGAGTTTGTTGACCGTTTCATTGCTGTCAACTCCATATTGTCTTGGTACCGACATCAAGGTGAACTCTCCCGTCCTTGCTAGAATCTTCAGAGATTCGATTGGATTAATTTAACATTTTGGTTTTTTAATCACCTTGCTTAATTAAAGGAATTTATTTACCTTGGAGTGAGTTTGTGGTGCCTGTACTTTCGGTAATTCGCCGACCGAACTTACAAATTTTACTGCGTACTTTCTCTACCGTATGCTCCAAAAATAGTGATGCGTCACGTGCTCTAAGTATATTAAAGTTAATGAGTAATTTCCTAACAATGGAAAGATTAAACTATGTAACTCCTACGTGTTAAATTTTTTTAACTTTCGGAGGATGTATGAAGACATTAAATTATCCTTATATAAACTAATACCATATCTATTTAATATTTGTTTATTTGTGTATACTTTTGCGTCAACATAACGATGTTTGTCCAAATTCCTCTCGGTTACGTATGACAAACTGTAGAAGACTTTAGCGTATACTCCGACAAATTTCATTGTCATTGAATTTTTAATTAAATTAAATACTGATATGAAAAAATTAACTCGTCAACCAGGAATCGAACCTCGGGCCTCTGGATATCTAGTCCAGTATGCTTCCGCTACACCAAAGACGATTGTGACGTAAAAGCCAACTTTTTCATATTCTAATTTTATATTTATTTAGACAGCTCTAATTCTGTTGATATCCAGAGGCCCGAGGTTCGATTCCTGGTTGACGAATTAATTTTTTCATATCAGTATTTAATTTAATTAAAAATTCAATGACAATGAAATTTGTCGGAGTATACGCTAAAGTCTTCAACAGTTTGTCATAAGTAACCGACAGGAATTTGGACAAACATCGTTATGATGACGCGAAAGTATACACAAATAAACAAATATTAAATAAATAAATAACTTCAACAGAAGTAGTGCTGGCTAAATAAATAAAAAATTAGAATAATATGAAAAAGTTGGCTATTACGTCACAATCGTCTTTGGTGTAGCGGAAGCATAATGGACTAGATATCCAGAGGACCGAGGTTCGATTACTGGTTGACGAGTTAATTTTTTCTAATCAGTATTTTATTAAATTAAAAATAATACCATATCTATTATTACAATCAATAGAGAAGCCCGGTACTCTTGTCCGCATTGCACTAAATTACAGGAGTTAGTTTTATTAAACTAGGTTCAGTATCACGTACTGAATGTAATTAAATAAAATCCGTACAAATTTTGACCTCGGAAGTGCCGCCATTTAGAGAAAAACTGTATCGGCTTATATCTCCATTACCGTGTACTTTGAACCAAAAATGGTAATAGCCTTTCTTGTAGATAATTAAATTTCCTTTTTTTTTTCATTTTTTTGTATCACTTACCGTTTACGACTTATACGACTATACTATTTATTTATTGACTTTTGACCGATATCTCTTCTAGAAATTGTTTAGAAAGAAAATTATTTACTGCTAATTATGTTCCTATCTTCCGTATTTCTTAACATATTTATTGAATTTTTATCATTTTACTATGCATACTTCGTTTTTGTTAACATTGCAACTGGTAGTGCAACTTTAAACGGGTTATAACTTTAAAAACATTAATTGTAGGCAAAAAAAGTTTTAAATAAAAGTTGTTGGTAATTTGTAGATTTAAAAGTTAAGTTATTAGCATTTTATTGTTTAAACAATTATTAGAAGAGACATAGGTCAAAAAGTCAATAAATAAATAGTAATAGTCGTATAAGTCGTAAACGATAAGTGATACAAAAAACATTAACAAAGGAAATCTAATTATCTACAAGAAAGGTTGTTAACATTTTTGCCCTAAAGTATACGGTAATAGAGATTTTGGCCTATATCTACAGTTTTATACAGTTTTTCTCAAAATGACAGCACTTTCGGGCTCGAAATTTGTAAGAATTTTGGTCATTTACATTCGGTACGTGATACTGAACCTAATTTAAAAATAAAATAACTCCTGTAATTTAGTGCAGCGCAATATTCTCTATTGACTGTACTATATATATTCACAAGAAAAAAAAAAACAGACTAATTGAGAACCATCCTCCTTTTTGAAGTCGGGTTAAAAACGAGTATTACTGTATTAAGGTGGTTTATACATTGTTAATTAATTAATAATCGTATATGATTTTCTAATATTTTAGTTTGGTTTATTTGCAAACCCAATATTCACAAAAGAGGGTGATTTCCCAACTATTGTAAAAGAACGGATTGCATATATGAGTGCTCGACAAAATATAACATGGTCACGTTTACCAAATTTCACAGAAGAGGAAATTGTAGCCATACGTGGTACATCAGACTTTTTTGCCCTAAATCATTATACATCATCTTTAGCAACGGAACCAATTGAGGAAAGCTTTGAAATCTCGTATGATGTTGATATTAATATAGATAAAGAATTTGATCAGTCGTGGCCTAGTAGTGAATCCATTTGGTTGAAATCTTATCCACCGGGAATGTATAATTTACTAGTATATATCAAAAACAATTATGGGAATCCAAAAGTTTATGTCACAGAAAATGGATTCTCTGAGTATGATTTACAAGACAATGGAAGAATAAATTACTACAAGGTAATTTAATCAGACTAAAATCAGGTATTTAAATTTTTGTTTTTATGTCTGTTTTCTATTCGTATTCTTGAAAAATTTTAGGGATATTTAGAAAGTGTTTCAAATGCTATTACGCATGGATGTAATGTTGTTGGATATTATGCATGGAGTTTAATGGATAATTTTGAGTGGAAGTCTGGTTACACGTAAGTTTTCATATGCACTACACAAATAAAAGACAAGCAGGCTCTAAAGAGATAAATTTTATTTTAAATATTTTTTCGTCAACTGAAAGGGTCCAGTAAAAATTGGACCCTTTTTTAAAGGGTCCAATTGATAAAAATTGATATATTTAAACAAATGGATGACATGAAGATAAAATCAAACTTTTTTGGTGATGATAAAACTTTAGACTTGTTGAAACTTATAAGCCATTTTAAATCCAAAAGAGACGACTTCAAATGATTGTCCTTCGAATCATCTGTATGTTTGCTAATGTCAATTTCATTAACAATGTATTGGATCTGGATGATTTCTATATGATTCCTACTGATAGCCATTATTAGATTTTAAAATGACCATTTGCATTTTTAATGTAGATCGAATTATAATTTGCAAAGCGAAAACAAATTAAATAAGATATGCGATTTAATTAATAAAAATGCTTATCTTTACAAATACTATGGCTAATATCTGTTTTTCAAGTATCAATAATTCCTCAACAATGATATCAGTTGACGAATGGAAATAAGTCAAATCCAACAGAAAATGAAAATTTCTGTTTGATTCTGATTGACAAACTGATTAGCGCTAAATTTGTTTTGACTATACGGTATTCTATAACTTTTGAGGTCAATACTCTGTAACAGAGAATACTTCTAAATTTTTATAGTTGACGTCAACAACAAACCTACCTCTGTATCTATTGATAAGCTACAACATTCCTGAATGTTTCATGATAAATATACAAGTTTGTTGGTGGTTCCCTTGTTTAACCTAGGCACACATGTATTGTACTTGTAGCGGTGTCGCTTCTTCATTAAATTATTTATTTTTACCAAAAGATTTGGATTCATCAAAAAAAGTTTTTATACGCGAGGATCATGTCAAACCTCCACTATCTTGTAATTATAGAGGTCCTTTCTCTGTTATCAAAAGATTTCCTAAATTTTTTGTTAATGATGTCAATAACAAACCTATCTCTATTTCAATTGATAGACTAAAACCTGCATACTTTTTTCAATGTTAATCTTTTATTAATTTATTTTGTTTTTAAATATAAGATGTACATCAACTATTCAAGTTTTTTTCGCGTGAACAAGGTTGTTTTATGTTACAACCTTTTTCTAGTCGTTTTTCTTTATTAGATGATGGGGGGGGGGGCGGGGAGTATGTAGCGGTGTCGCTTCTTCATTAAATTATTATTATAATTTTGTTTATCATTTTTATCTGTTGCATAACAACTATAACTTCCCTCTATTATCACGGTTGCTTTGAATGTTAACAACCTTGGTAATTTACATATTAAAATAATAACATTTCTTAAATCAAATCAATAAAGATCAATTATATCTTTTATATATATTTATTATTTATTTAAATAATAATTATTTAATATAACAATCATTTACCTTACCTACTAAAGACGTCTATAATACTAATCAAAGATAGAGACTAGTAAACGTGTACCTGTTTCCGAATTCTACTTTGCCTTTTCAAAAATTTGTTATTGCATCTAGAAAGTCTTTGAAAAAGTTGAAGTCCCGCGTAAAAAAATTGCAAAAGTTATAAGCAATTTTGTAAAAAAAACGGGGGTTTCGTTTTTTGCAAATATCTTAAAATCTATTGTAGATTTCGGAAATCGAAAAAAGATTCTTAAGGAGTAGGACATTTCCTAAAATCTCACCTGCCAGAACTGTTCCACTAATATTTATTTGGCACAGCGCGATTCCGACACTTTAACAAAAAAATTTTTTTTTACCCATTAAATATATTAAGGAAAGAAAAAAAATCATGTTTACTAGTCAAATATTGTATTGTAGTCCAAGGTCTAGTCGTGAATACACTACAACATGATGATATTCATTGACTTTTTTTCAGACAACATTTTGGGTTATATCATGTAAACTTCAGTGACCCCAATCGTACCCGCACTCCAAGGGCATCTGCTTTTTGGTACAAAGATTTTATTAAAAGTAAAAAAAAATAGAATTTTTCAGCTAAAATCAAAAATGTAAATTATTTTTAAATAATTTTTTTTTAAGTATTTAGGTATTTATATATATTTATTCTATAAAGAGGCAACTAATAGATTATATTAATTAAGATAATTTTTATTTTAGAATGATGATTCTAAAATTAAGCCAAAAATTGTATTGTATATAATTTCAAAACATTTTATAGAAAAATATCCCAGTCATATATATATCTAATGTGGTTATTTCCTGTTTGACTATCTACCCCTAGAAAATTTTACTTTTTAAGGTTGGATATAATGGATTTTGGTGTGTAATAATAGATGGATAATGAGGTTTATGATAGTTTTAATTTTAATTACCTGTATTATTTTATATAAATAAATGCATGATTTTTGTATTTACGAAACCTTTTTATTTTTATTTGCACAAAAAAATGGTTATCAAAGCTCACCCCTACTAGTAATCTCTTTAAAATCGATCGGTGGACTCTTAATTTTGAAAAAAAAGCTTAAAGTTGATCGGACTATTCATCCTTAAACAAATTTTATGTTTATCGGTTCTCAAAATAAATTTATTCGCCGCAATTTAAAATTTCCAGCCATAAAAATTGTACATAATACTGACCATATTTAAAAATTAATTATTTAATTACCATCAAATATATAAATCCAAAAATTCGATACTCAGGAGCTGCGTCAAGTTAGCGAATTTCCTTAGAATACATAAACCACTCTCTAGCGGTCATAATTTTAGTGTGATCAAAATGAAATGTAATATCTGATATGACTTAAGTATTTGCAAAAATGAAATTTATAATAGCCAAAAAAAAAACGGTATATCGATTATAGTATATAGTTACTATGGAAACGACAATAAAAATTTTTTACAATAAAATATATTTTATGTTTTCGTGTCAAACAAACACAAAATATTAAATATCTCTCTTAATATTAGAATAATCGAAAAATGTATAAGAAGTAAAGTTGTAGAAAATCAAGTTTGCTACAGTTCATTACTTGATCATTTTTCTCAAACTCTAATGTGAACAGAGATATTTAGAAATTTAACGTTCAATCATTAATTGTAAATATTTCTGTAAATATTAGTGTAACAGAAAAATGATAAGAAAAAAAATTACAGTAAAACTTCCTAAACCCTCTCTTAACCACTAAACTCCCTCAAATCTCCCACAAATGCGTCTGCGGTCAGACATAATAGATTTGAAATTAGGAATGGAAGCTATTGTACTCTACGTAGAGAAATATAGCGCTATCGAGTGAACACACGTGGATACAGTAGCCTAGCTAGAGAATATTGACTTTAACAACAGTTTTTCCCTACTCTACGTAGAGAAATATAGCGCTATCGAGTGTACACACGTGGATACAGTAGCCTAGCTAGAGAATATTGACTTTGTAGCGGTATCGCTTCTTCATTATTAAATTATTATAATAATATTGTTTATCATTTTTATAGTTGTTAAGCAACAGATAAAAATGAAAGACTTATCTCTACAATTTGGCGCCCGAGAAAAAATAAGCGAAGAGGGTGGTAAATTAACATATTTTTAAAGAAAAAATCTTCCCAAAATCTTCCAACAGATGCCTATTGGATGATTGGTTTGGATGAATTATTATTTAATATTGTAATTCTTACAAAATATAGCATACCACCCACCAAAACTAACAGATAAGTCTTTCATTTCTGTTATAATACTTATTTTTGCTTTACGCTTATAACTATTTCGATTTCTAAAAAAATATTTTTATTATTTTTTGACATTTCATTTTTAATATGCCTAGAAATCGAAATGAATTACCGAATTTAGATGCACCTACAATACATCTTCCAAATTTACCGAAACTTCCACAATTTAATGTAACAGACATTGAATTATGGATAATTCAAGTTTCTCGTTTCTTCATTATTCAAAATATTATTGACGATGAAACTAAGTTCACGCTAGCTTCTTTAGCTATACCTGAGGATTACACTTCTCATGTTAGAGATATTATTGTAAATCCACCACAAGAAAATAAGTTTGACGCACTCAAAAATATTCTAAAGGAAACTTTTGGACTTTCTCGTAAAGATCGTCTAAATAAATTATTAAATCGTGATAATAGGAGGAAGTTATAGTTGTTAAGCAACAGATAAAAATGATAAACAATATTATTATAATAATTTAATAATGAAGAAGCGATACCGCTACAACTTTAACAACAGTTTTCCCTGCAGTGTACATTTACTCTTGGAGTTACAGACTTTCAAGTCGATACCATAGTTAGATGTAGGTATAATCCAGTAGCAAGTTTTTTTTTTACCTTGGTGGTTAGTTAGATACAGATATACGAGTATAAGCGGTTAAAAGAGTTTTGTGTATGTTTTTCTAATGAAGGTAATGTGTAACTAAAAAATTCGTTACGCAGTAGCTGCTTGAGCTGCTTGAGCGAATTTCCTTAGAATACATAAATTACTCCCTAGATTTTAGCATTTGCAAGGCCAAATTTATTAATAAATGACATACGCATATTATAAATGTCAAACACAAAATATAAAATATCTCTCTTAATATTAAAAAAATCGAAAAATGCGTAAGCAATAAAGTTGTATAAAATCAAGTTTGCTACAATAGAGATTATTAAGAAATTTAATTTTCAATCTTAAACCGTCAATATTTCTGTAAATATTAGTGTAACAGAAAAAATGATAAGAATCAAAATTACAATAAAATTTAGTACCTACAACTATCCTTCTTATATATTTTTCGATTTTTCGAAAGGGAGATGTGTAAATTTTTGTGTTTCCCCTTCCTTCTAAACACCTTTTCCCTTTGTCCGATTTTTCCCATTAACGAACTTGACCTTTTGAATATCAAAATCACCTCAAATACTAATTTTCATTCCAATCCGATTAAAGTTAGAGCGATTACAGGCATATATACATATATTATATATATACATATATATATATATATATATATATATATATATATATATATATATATATATATATATATATATATATACATATGTGTATATATATAATATTATATATATACATATATATATATATATATATATATATATATATATATACATATGTGTATATATATAATATATGTATATATGCCTGTAATCGCTCTAACTTTAATCGGATTGGAATGAAAATTAGTATTATATTAGTAGTATATATATATATATATATATATGTATATATAAATTTTACAGATGGTGATTTTCGACATCAACTAGGTAGGGTCGATGGACATTTGAAGAAATATTTGCCAAATTTTGAAGTCGGTACGAGACCAATAGCTCTATTTCCCTTTCAGGAAATTGGCTTAAAACTTGAAAATACCAATCGTTTTTTGTTAAAGGTAAAAATAAATTACTTTTACAACTTTTATTTTTTATTTGCAAATCCACTTTTTATTTAATAATAAAATTGTTGACATGTTTCGGGTTTTATCCCATTGTCGAAACTGTGAGAGTATAGTTACATATAGTTGCAGGTGGCTCTTATTTATACAAAAAAAATTTTTTACAATTTTGCAAACAATCTACGTCCTATAAGATTAAAAATCAAAAACAAAAATACCAATTATCATTGTTCTCTTCCCTTTACTCTTTCGATTTTACTTCACCCTCAAAGAACATTCAAAATTTGTAATAAAATGCATTACATTGTGTAGTTGTAGAATAAGATATTTTGAAATATTGTACAATTTTATTTAAAAATATTTCTAATAAAAAAATCTAGTATTATTCAAAATTGAAATTTGTTTTATTAATATGATTTATTAGTAAGTTACATTGTTATAAAAGAAATACATGAATTCTTCAAACAAAAATATTATGAAAATGCTTATTTTTTTGAAATGTAATAAAATCTCTGTACCAAAAAGCGGATTCTCTTGGGGTACGTGTACGATTAGGATCCGTAAAGTTTACACGATATAACCCAAAGCATTCTCTGAAAAATATATAAATTCATAATTATTATGCCATAACACATTTATACATTTAATTGACAGAACGAGATAATTCCCGTAAATATAAGACTATATGTGAATAAGAAACGTAATGGTAGCACAGTAACTGTGGTCTAATGGTTGGCGCACCGTCCCGGAGAGACGCAGGTCTATGGTTTGAATTCTGATTGTTACTTTATCACATTTTCACATTTTCAATTGATCATACGTATTCTATAAGAATGTCTTTTCCCTGCAATGGGTTTAATCCACGTAAAATTGAAAAGTCAGTTTTTTTTCCAAAAAATATTTGTCGTTTTTTGGCAAGCTTAATAAGTTTTCTTTTCTCTCAGCGTTTGAAAACCATGTATGTCATGTATGCCAATTGTCTATCAATCGGCGAACATTACAGCGAAATCCAGTCATCTATTCTTGAAATGGAACTAACAACGAGAGAGGCAATCCGAAGAACAAATACTTAAAGCCGTCGGATTTCAATAGTATTTTAAAAAGCTTATGAGCTTCAAAAAAAATAAATAAATTTCAACATCCCATAAAATTTCGATTTTTATTTCATAGATCATTAACTTGTTTAAATAAATCAATATGCATCGATTTATGCTGGATTCATTCGTTTGAGTCTCTGTTTATAGTCGTCTATATATAGATATAAAAACTTACGAGTAACCAGCCCCAAACTGGAAGTTATCCATTAAACTCCATGCATAGTATCCAACTACATTACATCCATTTGCAATAGCATTGGAAACACTTTCCAAATACCCCTAAAATGTTTCAACAATTCGAATTGAACAACAGGCATAAAAAAAATTGAATTGCTGGATTAAATTACCTTGTGGTAATTTATTCGTCCATTGTCTTGTAAATCATACTCAGAGAATCCATTTTCTGTGATATAAAGTTTTGGATTCCCATATTTGTGTTTGATATATTCTAGTAAATGGTATATTCCCGGTGGATAAGTCTTCAACCAAGTAGACTCACTACTAGGCCATGATGGATCATAATCTATGTCTACATTAATATCAACATCATACGAGATTTCTAAGCTTTCCTCAATTGGTTCCGATACTAACGATGATGAATAATGATTTAGGGCAAAATAGTCTGCCGTACCACGGATGGCTACAATTTCGTCTTCTGTGAAATGTGGTAAACGTGACCATGTTAAATTTTGTCGAGCACTCATATATGCAATCCGTTCTTTTACAATTGTTGGAAAATCACCCTCTTTTGAGAATATTGGGTTTGCAAATAAACCAAACTAAAATATTAGAAAATCATATACGATTATTAATTAATTAACAAATTATATACCACCTTAATACAGTAATACTCGTTTTGAGAATCCATACATATGGATTTAGATTATATAAACTAGGTAAAACATATTATGTTATAGTCTGCCATTTTGTAGACATTTTATTTCATCGACACATTCAACTCCGTAGAAACGAGTCATTGAAACAAATTTGTTTACAAGATTTCTCTGATATTACCGACAAACTAAGATGACACTTTTAAATTTAATTTGACAGAGCTACAAAGGTTAATTTAGTTTATCGCAAACAAAGGTTAATTTAGTTTTTATCAGTGGAAGCCATCTTTTCTTAGATTTTTAACCGAAAGTGAGTAAAAATTAAAACCAAAGTTGCTTATTTTTAAGAAACAGATATTTTTTTGGTTTTAATTTTGATCTATCTCCTATATTTTAAACATATATACTTTCTTCGTTATGAAATATATTTTCTTACCTATCGACGCGATTCCTGACCGATTTTGCGAATTTAAGAACATCTGTACCCAATTATTATTCTACGATATAATCGGCTCATGTTTGTGCCAATGCGCAAAACTACAGATTGAGTTAAGTGTACACAAAATGTAAAGACGATTCGATGCTAAAACAACCCACTAGTTATGTTAAGTTTTTAAGTAGTTGTAATGTAGACACCGCAAAGTGCGGAACCTTGCCTAGTAACCGATTAAATGTGTTTTGAACTAACCGTTTTGAGTTCATTGTGATACCATACCGATCATAACAAAGTCGTAAAAGTTATAAATTGTCGCGCCTGCGGAAAACTATTGGAAAATCAACGTAAATCCTTGACACGACGAAATTGCTAGAGATTTCGCTCATGTGATACTCAGAAAGGAAGACAACGAGGAATACGAGGTTAAACTACAGGATTCGTCAGGTGAGTCAATTTTTTCTAGCCTTCTATTTATTTTGAATTGCTCAGCGACAGCCCTTTTCGTTAAATTCGTGGGTAAAAAAAATTTTTTTTTAAATTTGTTATATCGAAAAATTTATTGCTGGGCGCCTTAAATGGGGCCTATCCAAATATTATCTCTAATATTCATATTTAAGGTCTCCTCATTGCTGCTTTCCATTTTCACTTCAGTCAAATGGAAAACATTTTGTACTCGCTAATAATAAACATATAGAAAATCTCAATACATATTTTTGTAAGAAGTTCTACAAAAAGAATCTCTTACATTTCTGTCATTAACTCAACCATTTAAAGGATACTGGAGGTCCAAATTTGAATAATTTATTTAAAAAAATTATCAATGTATTTTTTATCAATTTTATAACTATTTGTAATCATTTATGAAAAAATAAGCGATACGTATTTATTTAGCGAGTAAAATGCTCTACAATTTTTTTGCTTCTACCTCCGTTGAAAATTAACTGATTTACAAAAATGGTCTCGTTTGTTCAATCGATAATTGTAAGCGTTTAAAAGAAAATCACAACAAAAGTTCGATTGATATTTTCTAAGGTACTTATAAAAAAGAGATTAAAATCGGTACGAATTTAACTTTGGTTGTGATTATCTTTTAAACGCTTACACTTCAATTGAACAATAGAGACCATTTTTGAAAATTAGTCAATTTTCTAGGAAAATATGTGTTCCCCATTTTCTAGTATTTACACATCAGCCAGTTATAAAATTTAGAAGCAAAAAAAAATTTGTTTTTTTTAATTCTTCAAAGCTTGACCTGCTCATTTGAATGGTTGAGTAAATGAAAAAAGTGTATGAGACCTTTTTTGTATTGCGTTGAATTCCCTGCATTAATACGTATCGCTTATATTTTAATGATTCCAAATCAATATGTTATAAAATTTTGAAGAAAAAATGTTTTTTTATTAATTCTTCAAATTTTGATCTTCAGTATCATTTCAATCGTTGAGTCAATGAAAAAAGTGCAACAGAAATTTTATGCAGAACTTTTATTTCCCTACAGAAATATGTTTTGAAATTTTCTATATCTTTAATTATCAGCAAGGTATAAAATTTTCCTAATGTGACTGAAGTGAAAATGGAAAACTTCGACCCTTATTATTAGTATTAATAGTTCATATGGAGAGACCTCGTTTAAGGTACCCAGCAACCAATTTTTCAATATACAAAATTAAACAAAAAATGTATAAAAAATATATCTCAATTTCCAATTAATAGACTAGTCAACATGTACCTTTTTCGAATTCCATTCGCCTTCTCCTAAAATTATTACCAAGATGTCATTCAAAATGAGTCCCGCGTAAAAGAGATTGCAAAAGTTATAAACAATTTAGTAAAAAAAAAGGGAGGTTTCGTTTTATGCAAATATCTCAAAATATATTGAAGATATCCGAAATCGAAAAAAGATTCTTAAAGAACAGGAAATTTCCTAAAAAAAAGTCTCATCTCACGGAACTGTACCACTAATATTAATAATTTTAATTGAGAGATGAAGATAGGTTTTGAAAACGAGTGATTCTTCTTAGCTTGGTTCAGACACTTGAACAAAACAAATTTTTGAACCCATTAAATATGAATATTAAGAAGAGACAAAATTCAGGTACTTAATGGATATTTAAACAAATAATAATCCGTCGGCAAAAAATTTTTACCCCAATTTTTCCATTAACTATGCTTTTGTTAATTAAAAAATTTTTCCAATCTGGATAACCCCGATAATTTTTTTTAAATAAATTTAATTTTTTTACTTTTGGAAGCTACTCTTGGAACGATTTAAAAATGATCCCCGTTGGAAAATTTAACAAATTTTGATTTTCCATTTTTTTATTAACGAACAAAGATACGGAAAAATTCAAAACATAAAGTATCGTGACTTTAAAAATTATATATCTTTTAAACTATAAAAGATACGACAAGACCACTTGCGTCTTTTTTATTTTCCATTAACCAATTAACAAATTGAGCTTTTAAACGAAGCTTTAAGTCAAATTTTCAATAAATTACGAATGAAAATAATGGCATTATTTTATTTATGTTTTGAATTTTGGTTTGTTTATAAAAAAATGAAAAATCCAAATTTTTTCAATTTTCCAACGGGGAAATTTCCAAAGGACTTTTTTAAATCCTTCAAAGACTAGCTCCCAAAAGTAAAAACAAATTCCAGACTTTTATTTTAAAAATTATCGGGGTTATCTATATGGAAAATTTTTTAAATCCTTCAAAGACTAGCTCCCAAAAGTAAAAACGAATTCCAGACTTTTATTTAAAAAATTATCGGGGTGATCTATATGAAAAATTTTTTTAATTAACAAAAGCATAGTTAATGGAAAAATTGGGGTAAAAATTTAATCCGGCGAATTATTGCTTGTTTAAGTATCCACTAAGTACCTGAATTTTGTCTTTCCTTAATATTCATATTTAATGGGTTAACAAAATTTTTTTGTTTAAGTGTCTGAATCAATCTTCGATTTCCGATATGTACAATAGTTTTTGAGCTATTTGCAAAAAAACGACTCCCCTCCCCTTTTTTTTTACATTGTTTACAACTTTTGCAATTTTTCAAAAACTTTCTAGTTGCAAATAGACGGAATAGAATCACAAAAGTTTAATATCCTCATACACCCCCCTAAAGTTTTAAAAAGTGGTCACGTCAAAAAGAGTTAGATTAATCTTCGCAGTGTTAGAAATTTACTCATTAAATTTAAGGTAGAGGCAGTGAGCACGGTAACAGGACAAATTATATATCAATCAAACAAACGCATACAGATATAGACATAAATTCATACTTTTTTTTTGTCGGTTCACATGTATGACTATGGCATTGGGTATCGTTTTTAATCCCCGGAATTGAGTGCAGCCGCAAAAAGAGCTACTGACAAGACTGTGAAAATTGATAGACAAAGTGGATTTTGGTTTGAACAAAACAATTTTTTAAGTAGTGCAGCGAAGAAACAAATTGCTTTAAGTTTCTGGGTCATACACAGACGAAAGTATAATGTGTTTATAAAAATGAAAAAAATTAACTTCCTCTGTCAAGGTCATAGGTCGTGGGTTCTATCCCAATGTAAGATGTGTGTGATTTTGTATTAAAATTCAAACATTAATAAAATAATTTTAAAATAAATTTATAGGTGCTAGATGAAACTAAAATATTATCTATTACCCTAATTTCTACAAAAATATTGCCAACCATATATATATATATATATATATATATATATATATATATGAATATATATACATATATATATTCATATATATATATATATATATATATATATATATAATTCTTATAATTATTTAAGTACATTAAGATGAAATTAATTAAGATTGTAAACTTAGATCTTACTCCAAATGCTGAAGCACGTTTTACAGCTTGCATATCCTGTGGGCTGTTCGTTTTTGGTATATGCCACGCAGAGTCCAATACAATGCCAATTTCTCCTACAATTTGAATATGGTTAATTTATTTTCGGTGGTCAGTGTTCAAGTTACTTTCAACAAGATGCAGCATTGCGCTGCGCCCACTCACAATTAAGTGTTTTTAAGTGTTTGTGTTTAAAATATTATCTAGTTCTTTCTAAAATGTTTTAGTACAAACTATATATACAATGTAACTTCTAACATCTAACATGGCATCTTATTTTTAAATTTAAGCAGTCGACTTGTTCCCAATCTAGGTATTAAAAACGGAATAAATTCAGTACAAATAAACTGTAAAATTTTGAAAAATGAACGCCGAATTTTTGGAGTCCATAGTGCATTGATATAAAGTGATGTAATCACTGTACATTCAATATATAATGCCTCACACCCTAAGTATATAATACTTAAACAGTACGACGTTATAAATCAAACTTGATAATCAGACGTTATAAATCAGATTTCTAACACGGGCTATAACAATAATTCAATAACGTTCGAGTAGTATAGAATTTGAAACTTAAATATTGTTAAAATCATTGAACTTCTATGGGCTGCTTGAGATTAAATTTCAAACCTTTTTGATCAGCAAAGTCATTTTTATACATATGGTATGCTTTAGCATGTGCTTTTAACAGTGTGTATGCGCATAAATATGGTCCAAAACCATCGGATACGACTGTACCCGCTCGAGTATCATTACAAATTTTCTGCGGCTCATTAAAAGTAGTCCAATGTTTGACTCGATCACCAAAATTTTCAAAAACCACTCGTGCATAATCTATATATGCATTAATCATAAATAAATTGGTCCAACCACCCAGCTCATGCAATGATTGTGGATGATCCTTATGGTTAATAGTCACCAATGGGATAATATTGTGTTGAATTAAACTATCAATTAATTTATTATAGTAACGTATGCCATCTTCATTTACACGTGTACCAAAACTAAAACCAAACATAAAACAGTGTGTTATTTTTATTAAAACGACTTTTTTCAGACCATATTATAAAAAATCGCCACACTACCATATGAACATTTTCAGAAGCCTTTTTCCTCAGAAGATTTAAAAAAAAATTCACCAGAGGCTGCACTAGTGGTGTTGGTGGGGGGGGGGGAACATGTTTTGATTTTCTCATTGCCAGCAACGTTAAGCAAGGTCATTACTCAGCAAAAAATTAATTTTTTTTAATTGTTCAACATCATCTTCTTTGGCTTGCTTTGGGCTTTATTTCTGTAGATTATTAGACATTTTAATGAAAAACACGAATTTTTGAAGCAAAAATAAGAAATCCGATTTATGATTTTTCTCAAAAACTACCGATCCAATTTCAATTCAAGACACGTCAATCGATAGGTTTTTTTGATGCCTATAACTTTTTTATTTAACTTTTCCTGATCTGAGTTCAGGTTTTTTTTTATTCGCAAAAAACATTTTTTCAATATATTCTGGTATTGGCATATGCCAACAACTGGTTCTGATCCAAAAATTACTCAAAAGGGTCGTGATTCCCTCCAGTATTTATTTTAATTTAACATCTGATTTAGTTGATCTCATCTTTGTGGATATATCCTTAGTGGCCATTTTTTTACCGAGTAATGACCTTGCATAACGTTGCTGTCAATGAGAAAATCAAACATTGTGTACCAAAGGCTGTACCCCCTCCCCAGTACAGCCACTGGTAGATTTTTTAAAAACCTTCAGAGGAAAAAGGCTAATTTCAATGGTTTAAAACTTGGAAAACTAGGGTACGATTAGAAAACTTTAGCTTTTTAGCGAATTTCCTGAAAGGAAATAGAGCTATTGGTCCCGTACCGAAGTCAAAATTTCGCAAAAATTTCTTCAAATGTCCATCGATCCTACCTAGTAGATGTCAAAAATCACCATCTGTAAAATTTATATATATATATCTATGGACATATATATATATATATATATATATATATATATATATATATATATATATATATATATATATATACATATATATATATGTGTCTGTAATCACTCTAGCGGTCACAGTTTTCATTTTATCGGAATGAAATTTGGTATTTGAGGCGCTTTTGGTATTCAAAAGGTCAAGTTCGTTAATGGGTAAAATCGGACGAGGGGAAAGGGGGGTTTAGAGGGAGGGGGAAACACAAAATTTGACATATCTCCCTTAATATTCGAAAAATCGAAAAATTTATAAGAAGTAAAGTTTTAGGTATTAAATTTTACTGTAGTTTTGTTTCTTATCATTTTTTCTGTTACACTAATATTTACAGAAATATTGACGGTTTAAGATTGAAAACTAAATTCCTCACTATCTCTGTACACATTAGAGCAAAAATGATAGGGTGATGAATTGTAGCAAACATGATTTTCTACAACTTTATGCCTTACGCATTTTTTGATTATTCTAATATTAAAAGAGATATTTTGTATTTTCTTCTTTCATTATGCCTCCATTTGCCCTTCACGTATGACATTTATTAATAAAATTGGCCTTGCAAATACTAAAATCATATACGACATTTCATTTTGATCAGACTAAAATTGTGACCGCTAGAAATTGATTTATGTATTTTAAGGAAATTCGCTAAGTTGAAGCAGCTCCTGCGTAACGAATTTTTTATCATAAGAGCCACGCATTTGTGTTTCAGACACCGAACCAAAAATATGCACCATTATTAACAGAAAAAAAAGCAATACTGGGTTTTGAAATAAAAGTAGTAGAAAATAACATGGTTAACCACAAAATATCTAAAGTTTTGTTATCTTGAGTGATATGAAGGTTTGGTATTACTTCTGTTCACTTCAGCACTATTGTGCGGTTCAACACTGATAGCGTAGTGATCTGCGACATGTGCGTTGTCGTACTGTAGTACATTTGTATTGTCACTGAATTCGGTATTACTCCATATTCGTGTTTACCTCAATTTCCCCTTCATTTTGAAAGGTTTTCTTCTATTACTATAGTAAAAATATTGTGTAGGAGATGTAATATTATATACAGGATTAGTTTTAGCGAATTTCCTGAAAGGAAATATTAGCGAATTTCCAGAAACGAAATAGAGCTATTGGTCCCGTACCCAAGTCAAAATTTCGCAAAAATTTCTTCGAATGTCCATCGAGCCTACCTAGTAGATGGTGAAAAATCACCATCTGTAAAATTTATATAGATATATATATATATATATTTATATATATATATATTATATATATATATATATATATATATATATATATATATATATATATATATATATATATATATATATATAAATGTGTGTGTCGGTAATCACTCTAGCGGTCACAGTTTACATTTTATCAGAATAAAATTTGGTATTTGAGGCGCTTTTGGTATTCAAAAGGTCAAGTTCGTTAATGGGTAAAATCGGACGAGAAGAAAGGGGGGGGGGGGATTTAGAGCAAGGGGGAAACTCAAAATTTGACATATCTCCCTTAATATTCGAAAAATCGAAAAATTTATAAGAAGTAAAATTTTATATTTTAAATTTTACTGTAGTTTTGTTTCTTATCATTTTTTCTGCTACACTAATATTTACAGAAATATTGACGGTTTAAGATTGAAAACTAAATTCCTCACTATCTCCGTACACATTAGAGTTTTTGCAAAAATGATGAGATGATGAATTGTAGCAAACATGATTTTCTACAACTTTATTCCTTACGCATTTTTTGATTGTTCTAATATTAAAAGAGATATTTTGTATTTTGTGTTTTCTTCTTTCTTTATGCCCCCATTTTACCTTCACGTATGACATTTTTTAATAAAATTGGCTTTGCAAATACTAAAATCATATACGACATTTCATTTTGATCAGACTAAAATTGTGACCGCTAGAAAGTGATTTATATATTTTAAGGAAATTCGCTAAGTTGAAGCAGCTCCTGCGTAACGAATTTTTTTTAATAATTACTTTCGGACACAACAGTATTCGTAACTATACTTACCCATCAGGTAATATTCTTGTCCATGACAATGAAAATCTGTACGACTGTACACCCAATTCACGAATTATTCTTACATCTTCATCAATTTTATGATAAGAATCACATGCAATATCAGCATTCGATCCATCTTTTATCGTTCCAGGAAAAACGTGCATTTTATGATCCCAATAACTTTCACTTTTTCCATTTTCATTCCATGCTCCTTCAATTTGAAACGCTGAGCTAGCTACTCCAAACACAAAATCCTTAGGGAAATTTAAATCGCCGAAGACTCTAAAAATGAGACAAAATAATTTGTGTATTGTAATATAATTAAATAAAAAAATAATATTTGTACAACTTACCGCCGATTTAATAAAAATGTAAAAAGTAAGTAGTTTAAAATAAAATTGCGTAATTTCAGCATTTTGTTTCTAGTAATTCATGGAATTTGCTAATTGTTATGCTTATATATACCAAACACTGTTATACATTTTTTTAATGATAAGATTATACATTTGTATAACAAAATACTCACCTTACCTGCATATAAATAAACTGAACATGTGAGAAAAAATATGTTAGACTTACATAAGAGAGACCTAATGCAAACATTAGCCTCAACTTGGGGAAATATGCCACGGTCTTCGAAGCAGAAGTCTACCCCATAATGGCTTGCGTTCGTGAGAACCTACGTAGAGGCTATATAAAACAGATCGTATTTATTGTTTCGGACAGTCAAACTGCTTTAAAAACCTTGTCTAGAACTGAGAGCACCTCAAGGGTAGTCAAGAATAGTCTGTAGGAACTTCTGAAACTGGCAAAACGGAACAATATTAAATTGATCTGGGTGCCGGGTCACTATGGTTTCGAAGGACACGAAAAAACAGATACCTTAGCACAGAAGGGTGTCGGATTGCCCTTCAGAGCTTATTTTAGGAATTCCAAGGACTGCATATAAACAGGTGGTCAACGAGTGTTCAAATGCTAAACACCGTGATCACTGGGAAAAAGTATCGCATCAAGAGCTCGGAAAGGTACTGCTTCAGAGTGCAAAGAAGAGGCTACCTCTCGTTGCACTGAAGCTGAACAGAATGCAACTGCCGAGGGTTACCGAATTCTTTACCGGGCATTATTATCCCTGCGGAAGCATCAGCACACAATTGGACTCCATAACGGGCCCATTGTGTGCAGATTGTGTGGTGAGGAGGGAGAAACTTCCAGCCAAATAATCTTTGACTACGAACCACTAGGTTACAGCAGATACACAATGTTCGGTGCATCTCACCCCGAATATATAAACCTTCAGGAAGGCCTGATAAGCAAGCTCCTGGCTATTGCCAACATATGAGAGAAGCGAATCTCTTCGGACTAAAGTAGAAGGGGGAGCACAATGGATCATAAGATCGAAGTGCAATAATTTTTAGACCCCAATATCAATCAATCAATCATACATAAGCACGGTGATTTTTGAATTTGCAAAAACCTTAAGATGTGCTGAAATGTTCCAGGTTTTTGCTACAATGTCCTAAAAAATTTGGTAATCTGGGAAATCTGAAAGCATCTTTGCTTTGCTCTAGTATGCACCAAAGAAATATGGAAAATCTTGAAAAATAGCAAAGCTATAGGTAAATTAAATTTTTAGATAAGAGCGTCTTTTTTTTATACACGTCACACATGCTGCAATGTGGAAACATAGCCCAAATGTGTCGTCAATTTTCTAAGAAGCTTTTCAGCTCAAGTTTCTTAACAGCTCAAAGAAAAACAAATTTAGCCCATTCCTGTAAATTTTTTATTTTTTCCAATAAAAAAAATGACTCTGCTCGCTTCTTCCACATGTCTACATGCTTCTAGTTGCTTAAGATCCCATTGAATTTTTTCCAAAATACAATAGATGGGCTAGAGAACACAAGGTTTGTGCCGTAAAAAATATTGGAAATCTTTAAAAATAATGAAATTTAAAAAAAATCAATTTAAACAGCAGCATCATTATATTTCAAATTTTGCCCCTTTTCCTAGAACATTTGTTTGTATTTTATAAATACGTATTTCGACTACAATGTAGTCATCATCAGTATGAATTAGCTAATCGTAACTATCTCTGGGATATGGCTTCAGAGATATGTTGCTTGTTGCTAATTTGTGCCTGTGTCACCTATTTTAATAATCTTTATTTTAGCAGCATCATTGCTTTTCTCGAATGTACCCTAAAGAATCATGGAAAATCATGAAAAATATCAAAACTATATAAATGAAAAAAATTTTAAAAAACAAATAGTTATAAAAAAAGACTAATTATTCTGATAATCAAATAACAATGGATTTCAGGAAGACCATAAAGATACTCAAGAAATGAACAAATATTTTAAGCACATAGTGGAAACAGAAGAGTTTACATTAGGCAGATTCAGTTCATGAAGAGGACATCGTTTCCATGAAATGCATAATTTCACTAAGAGAGCGCATGAAATATAATATTATAAGTTGAGTTCCAACTTTGCAACGGTTAGATGTATACATTTCAGACAAATCATTTTGATAAGGACAATATGAATAATTGTTATCTATCCAAATTACTGAGAAATATAATGAAGAAAATATTATGGAAAAGGTCTATCTGATATCAACGAGAATAATAAATTAATTTTATCATGCAACGTAAAATGTTTCAGTTTGTCCATTTCCATATGTCCGCCTGCCTGCTCGTCAACACGATAACTCACACACAAGTTGAAATTTTATGTAAAATCTCTTGTGCTTAAAATTGACTTCAAGTTTGTTTAGCAAGAGAAAAATTATCCTTTAAAACGCAAGAGATAGAAAAAAAGTTCTTTTTAAACAAACATCTTTTGTTTGAAACTTTTTTCAGAAACTTTACACTTTTGTCCCAATTTCAACTCAACATTTGTAATTACTGTAGATTACAGAAGCATGTGTTTAGTGCATATATATATGGTAACTATTAAATCAAGTCGAGTTAGTTAGGCCTACGAGTTACTAATCTATTAATTGCTTAAAATTGTTTAATCATATGTCTAATAGTATAGAACCCATATATTTTACAATGGTTTAAAATATAGTAAAAACTTCTCAATATGGCATCACGACGAAAAAACGATCAGCAACATAGATTGCTAAACCACAAAACACACTTTTGAATTTGGAGTAAGATCTTAATTTATGATTCAACTTCTTTCAAATTAATTTAACTTTTTCATTGGAAACTTCCATTTTTTAATGTTTTATGCGAAAGTAGACGCATCTCTTTTTTAGTACGTGAAAATGTTTCGAAAACACTTTAAAGAAAAACTAAATAAATAATAATCTTTTGCAGATTGCTTGGAAAATCAATACAAAATAAATAAATATTTCGAATAGAAAATAAATTTTTAAATCCGATTTTCGACAAATAACAAATGAAAGCTTTGATTTAAACTTTTAACAAACAAAGGTGACCTTATTTTGATCTATTGTAGTGCCAATTAAACAAAAATCATAAAATTAATTTATTATTCCCGTTGATATCAGATAGACCTTTTCCATAATATTTTCATCATTATATTTCGCATTAATTTGAATGGATAACAATTATTCATATTGACCTATGTCTCTATTTTGACTGACCAAATCTCTTTTTTAGAAGAAACCTGTTTAAAACGACAACGAGTGGTACTTTAATTATGTTAAATATTTCAGTGGTTTATAATTTGTTACTAATGTTCAATTGAATAGTTGAATCTGTTTGCAAACCCATTATTTTCAAACCATGGTGATTTTCCAACATTTGTAAAATAACTTGTTGTACATATCAACAGTGGGCAACAAAATTTAACAAAATCGCGTTTACCGGTGAAGAACTGACTTCTGATCTTGTATATAAAGAATAAGATGCATTACGGTAGCGAATCTATTTGGTTAAAAGCTGTTCCATCGAGAATGCCTTATTTTTTAGTATACCGGTTGTTTAGTTTACATCTTCGCATAGTAGATCTCCCACGAGTATGAGAGAGTACATATGTATACATTAAGCAACGTGTATGAGAAAGAGGTATTACAGGTTTGTTTGACCTCCTTCTCATACACATTGCTTAATGTATAGATATGTACTCTCTCATACTCGTCGGAGATCTACTATGCGAAGATGTAAATTAAACAACCGGTATATTCAACAAAACTAGGAATCAAATGTTTATATAACAGAAGATGGGCGGATAAAATTGCTGCAAGGTCATTAATCAGCGTGTTATTTATTTATATGGTTTATCTTATTTGTATTCTTGATTCATTGAAGAGACGTGTTTCAGTTACTCGATTCGGAAATGAGTTGTAATTCTTAAAAATTTCAAAAAAAAGGGTTTATTAAAGTGGCTTAATATTATCATTTCTCCAATCGTGCGAGTCATCAAGTGTTTTTGTTGTTTTTGTTGTAAATTCATCATCTGTTAAGCTAAAGAACAAAAATAATTTGCAGGTCTCTTGATGTAGTTAAAGAAATGTCAATGATGCAAAATTGAACTTCAACTTTCGGTAAACAGGGAGCTAACTTTCATCATCCATACCTTGGTTAATATTGTTCATACAAAAATATAAATGAAACCAATATTTTTTTTTATTTGGAAAGATCTTGCTTTTGATTCCATTCACAGTTTCCTCGTTATATCAAATTGAAGAAACGTTACAAAATATGCTTTCAATTACAACTTCAACTGTAAGTTAGAACTTACAGACTTAAATTATAGTAAACTGTACAGTATATTATATATAGAAACTATGCCGAAATTCATCTCGAGTTCCTGAATGAAACTGCAGAAAACCTTCCAAGCATAGCCGGTTACTTCGTTCTTGTCAATACGCCCACAGTTTAGTCAATTAACCGCCTCTTTTTTTTTCTTAATAATTGACAAACTGCCGATGGCGGGATTCGAACCCATAGCCACCTAGTTTCCAAGTAGGCATACTGCGCAGACATAACGCCTCAGAACGCTCGACCACTTGGACTGGTACATATATGTATATAATTATATACTAGTAATCGTGGAGCCCATTAGAGTAGATTAGTAACTATAATTGGATACGTTAATTTCCGTAAATTCCACAACGTCAAACGTCACATGATCGGAAAAAATCAAAATTACGAAAACTTTCATTCCTAATTGGTTATACAGTGATTTATGAACATCTTGTTTGCGCACTTCGAATAAATTGATTAAAATTGCAAATTCAGTTAAAATTTTTAATTAATTCGATCAAAATAACGCACATTGTATATAAAATGTTATCATCATCATTCCGTACTTATATATTGTTATCCTTCACATTGTTTTATATTTTTTCTGAAAATAGAATAAATATCAATGCACGTATTTGGCCTCAATCTATTTAAATAAACAATTTTTTCAATGTTAAAATCTTATGCGTGACTTCATCCTACTATATTTACTATAAACTGTTGTGATTAATATTATTATTATCTAAAAGCGAATACTCTAGAGCATGTACTCTCTGCTAGCGTACTCACTACTAGTTAAATAGATTCATTGGTAAGGCGCACAAAGTCATCGCATTCAGAAAGGTTACCTGAAAATAGGTTACCTGAATATTCGTGACGCAGGAACTGCGTCAACCTAATGAATTCCCTTACCAGTCACAGTGGCCGAGCGGTCTAAGGCGTTATGTTTGCGCAGAATGCCTATTTGGAAACTTGGAGATTATGGGTTGGAATCCCGACTTCGGCAGTTTGTTAATCATTAAGAAAAAAAAGGGGCGGTTAATTGACTAAACTATCGGCGTATGGACAAGAACGAAGAAACTGGCTATGCTTGAGAAGGTTTTCTGCAGTTTCCTTCACGAACTCCAGATGAATATCAGCATAGTTCCTATTATAGTCGGTTGCAGCCGCAATCCTACCAATTCCTTGCCTATACAAAAATATTCATTCCACTCCACTCACATCCTCACATCCTTAGGCATCAAAATGGACCTTATGGTTGAAGTGTAGCCCGTCCAGAGCAGCCTCTTCAATCTACCTATCTATCTATCTTGGTCAACTTTTTCAATAAACTAAACGATTTGAGTTTGGGTTTCGCAGTTTAAGATTTATCCCTCTTACAATCTCATTAGGTTTCATTGACTTTTTAAAAAAAAACCACTACCCTAACTACCCAACACTATTGCCGTTGTTTTGGAAATAATGTTTCATATGTTTAATGCATAGCAAGACGGAAAAATTATTGAAAAATCTACGATGTCCCTGTATACATACAGGGTGTCCTCCCTGGTTTTAAATATTGCAAATTTCTTCAATGTATCGTTTTTGAAAAAAATTTCCTGAAAAAAATTGTGTTCAAAGGGAAGTATCTTATGGTGATGTTGATTTTCACCAAGGCCGTGGCCTTGAAGGTTTTTAGAAGATCAACTTGTGTTTTTCACCCGGAAACCCATACTTTTTTATAGAATAGGACAATTGAGAAAAAAAGAATATTAAAATTAATAAATTCCAGTTTTTTAAATAATTAACCATTTTATAGCTTAAATTAATTTTCAAGGATAAGATTGCATTTCTTGAGAAAAAATTTTTGAAGAATAAAAAATAAGCTTTTATATTTTTTGTATTTATGTGGTCAATAACAGAAATCAAAACAATGAAACAACAAACAGTTTCAGTAAGAGCATTAAAATACTGTTCTTCATGAAATGGACAAATATTTAATGCAGTAATAGAAACAAGTGAGTTACATCAAACAGATGCATTATATATATATATATATATATACAAATTTAAGCGATAGTGATTTTTACATCTAATAGGTAGGATCGATGGACATTTGAGGAAATTTTTACGAAATTCCAACATTGGTAGTGTTTATGAATTTCGTAAAAATTTCCTCAAATGTCCATCGATCCTATATATATACATATATATATATATATATATATATATATATATATATATATATATATATTTATTTATATATATATATATATATACATATATGTTTATATATATATATATATATATATATTTATATATAAAATATATACGTATGTACTTTTTTTTAATGTCTGTGGACTCTCTAGCGGTCACAGTTTTATTCCGATTGGAATGAAATTTGGTATTTGCGTCGCTTTTGGTATTCTAAAGGTCAAGTTCGTTAACGGGTAAATCGGACAAGGGGAAAGGGGGTTTAGAGGGAGGGGAAAACACAAAATTTGACTATCTCCCTTAATATTTGAAAAATCGAAAAGTTTATCAGGAGTTAAGTTGTAGGTACTAAGTTTTACTGTAATTTTGTTTCTTATCATTTTCTGTTACACTAATATTTACAGAAATATTTACAATTAAAGATTGGAAGTTAAAACTTTAAGTATCTCTGTTCACATTAGAGTTTGAAAAAAATTATCAAGTAATGAATTGTAGCAAACTTGATTTTCTACAACTTTACTCCTTATACATTTTTCAATTATTCTAATATTAAGACAGATATTTAATATTTTGTGTTTGTTTGACACAAATATATTGATGAAATATATTTTATTGTAAAAAATTTTTATTGTCGTTTCCATAGTAACTATAAACTATAATCGTTATACATCGTTCTATTTTGGCTATTAATAAATTTAGCCAAAGAGCTAAATGCTAGAGAGTGACTTATGTATTCTAAGGAAATTCGCTAAGTTGACGCAGCTACTGCGTAACGCTTTTATTATATGTTAATTGAGAGAGAGTGTTCTAGATATGACCACTGAACAGGCTGTGGGTATGATTATAGCCCGAAAAGCTTCTTACAAACACTATATCTACAATGGAGGACATATAAATTTCGCGATAGACGTGGAAAAGCCGAAGAAAAACATTTACCCCAAATATGTAAAGCGAGCATACGTCTATAATTGAAAACACTGTGAATATGCAATATTTGAACATTTATAGTAAATACACAAATTGAACTCTAAACCATAAATTACTTTCTGTAAAATCGCCCCCGTAAGCAAAAAATATTATTTAAAAAAAAAACAACTAACTAAACACGAATGGTTAAACACATGAACCGAATATAATAATAAAAAATTGTTAAATTCTAATACACACTCCCTGAAGGATATAAAAAATATATAAAGTATTTTGTAATAAATTAAACTTTATTACACTTTTCGCCTATAATAGTATTACACCTGTAGTATTATTTGTAACGAAAACTGTAACTTAATAAAAACTACAACAAAATGTCAACAATTTCAATGGTACTAATAATTGATGAGGTCAGAAGTTGATTTAAATTACTCGCGCAAGTAGTTGTTTTTATTACGGAATTAAAAATGTCTTGTATATAACATTTAAATTATAATAATGAGCTTAAATGTTGATAATGTTCGTAGATCCTATAAAACATGCTCTCGTTCGAAGGTTTTCGTGAGCTAGAATCGATGGATGTTCAAAATCCATTTTATTGTCATTCTCAATGACATGCACATGAGGTCCAGTAATAAAATTTCATCGTTTTAGGTTCCTCGAAAATTTATCACCAACAGATGCTGCAGACTATTCACTCTGGAAAGCTACTAGGCGCTGTAAACAACCTCAAAAGCCTATACCACCTCTTCGTCGTGTTAATGGCAGCTGGGCTAAAAGTTCTAAAGAAAAAGCTGATTTGTTTTCTGACAGTTTATCCGAAATCTTTCAACCAAATCCTGGAGAAAACTTAAATGAAGAAGAAGCCCTTTTTCCGAGATTTGCCAAAAAAAGGTATTGTCATGATGTGTACTATCTTTAATTCCATCCTGCGCCTAAAATATTTTCCTCAAATCTGGAAAGTATCGCAGATTATCATGATACAAAACCAGGAAAGCCTATAAATGATGTTACATCCTACAGGCCAATAAGCCTCCTACCGTTACTATCTAAAATTTTCGAAAAATTATTTCTAAGGAGGTTCTTACCAATTTTGGAAGAATCCAATCTTGTTCCTGATCATTAATTTGGTTTTAGATCCAAACATTCAACGATCGAACAAGTACACCGAGTTTTCAGTGGCATTAACAATGCTTTTCAAGAGAAAAAATATTGTACGGCAGCGTTTCTTGACATCAGTCAAGCTTTCGACAAAGTATGGTATCCTGGATTATTATATAAATTGAAAAAGAACATTCCAGATTCGTATTATCTCATTCTAAAATCATATTTAACTGACAGATATTATCAAGTAAGATTTCAAAATGAACTATCTGATATACATCCTATTTTTGCCGCAGTTCCCCAGGAAAGCGTTTTAGCTCCAATTTTGTGTCTTATTTATACACTAGATCTGCCAGTGAACGATGAAAACATTACTGCTACTTTTGCAGATGATACTGCAATCCTAGTATCAGATTCGGATCCAAATGCAGCATCGGAAAAACTTCAATTAAGTTTAAACCAAATTCAGCAATGGCTGCATAAGTGGCGGATTCGTGCTAATACAAATAAATCGGTCCAAGTCACCTTCACATTACGAACGGGAATCTGTCCACCAGTAACTTTAAATAACGCCATGCTTCCACAAAACGAAGATGTCAAATATCTGGGTATGCATCTGGATAAACGTTTAACTTGGCGAAAGCATATATGGGCCAAAAGAAAACAATTAAATATTCAATTCAATAAATATTTCTGGTTGCTTAATCGTAACTCTAAATTATCCCTCGAAAATAAGTTATTAGTGTATAAAAGCATTTTGAAACCTATATGGACATACGGTATTCAATTGTGGGGTACTGCAAGTGTGAGTAACATTGAGATTTTACAGCGTTTTCAGTCTAAAGTGCTGCGTGCGATAAGTGATTCACCATGGTACGTTCGAAACGATGCCCTACATCGTAGTTTAAATGTGTCTACAGTGCGTGAAGAAATTGTGCGATTTAGTGAAAATTATATGTATCGTTTAGAAATGCATCCAAATGTGTATGTGCTTAATCTTCTTGACAATAGTAAGACCTTAAACAGACTAAATAAACTTATTATCTTAGAATTAAAATATAGATTTATTTGACATTTTAGTGATAAATGTACTTAAATAATTTTAATATATAATTCTTCATTCTTGTGTCTTCCATTGGGTAGACACAATTCACGATTTTTATCTTGTGATCACTCTATTCATAGTTCTTATTAGAACTGATAATAGTTAAAATTAGGACGCTAAAAAAAAAAAATGGTACTAATAATTGTTGATGTCAGAAGTTGATTTAAATTACTCGCGCAAGTAGTTGTTTTTATTACGGAATTAAAAATGTATTGTATATAACATTTAAATTATAATAATGAGCTTAAATGTTGATAATGTTCGTAGATCCTATGAAACAATTTTCCATGTTTAGTCTCGTTCGAAAGTATTCGTGAGCTAGAATCGATGGATGTTAAAACTCCATTTTATTGTCATTCTCAATGACATGCACATGAAGACCAGTAATTAAATTTCATCGTTTTAGGTTATTTTTGTGACAGTATATATGTTTAGTTAACAATAATAATTAAAATAATCATAATAAATTAAAAATAAAGCTTAAATTATACAAAAATCATAGTTCATCTGTACATTACTCGAATCCCCTTTAATACGCTGTATCTAGAGGTGTATTCTCACGAGTCATGTTTCATGGAACAATACAAGTTGCTCAATAAATGTTGAAGACGACTTAAATAAGTCTTCAATATCTTTTTTGTTAGGCCCGGCATGACGGGCCTAAATTAAATTTTAATTTTAACCTACGACAAAAAATAATAAACATTATTGTGGACTTTTATGAATGTACTATATACGATTTTGAAGAATTTTATAAATGGGCTATAGTGGGGGTTGGTCTTCAGAGCAACTATGCTTTCCATAAGCTAAGTGAGAGTAAGCAAGAGAGGTATGTTTTAAAGTAAGCAGTAAGATGTTTAAATACAGGGTGGCTAGCAATTATTGCAATCAAAAAATAAAAAAAATAAAAATTTTATTCATTTTCGATTATTACATTTTGCATGCATTTTGAAAAATTTTTAATATCCGGAATATACGTATTTGTAGATATTCGCATTATATTTTCTAAATGTTTATCGGTAAGGGAATTTCGCAAATCTGATTTTATATGTGAAAATCCCGATTCACATAGATAGGAAGATGCGAAACAACTACTAAGTTTTTTATTTATTTTTAATAATTCCGGATATTCAAACGAAGATGGGTTCTCTACGACGATTTCCCAAATACTTTTTGCTTGTGTTCACGGCTCCTAATAAATTATCAAGTGTTGGAAGGGTAATCATTTCGTTTAATAACGCGCAATCATTGGAATCCGGAAAAAAATTTATAAAATTTTTTATTAACATAAAGGGTTTAAATTAATTATGACATTTATATTTTTGAAATCTTTAAATCGATTATTAAATTGTAAAATTACCGTTTCTAATAAATTTTTAAATATTACAAACAATTCAGTAAAATCACTCTTCACACATTGTTTCGCAATGTGTAACAGTTTAGGAAAATTATTCTGAATTTTTAAACCATCAAAAAAATTTACCGCTATCTCTAAACTATTTTTCAATTCTATTAAAATTCTTAGCAAAAATTGACCACTTTTATTATAAGGTCAAGCGGTAAAGGATCAAAAGATTTATATTTCATTTATATTTTATTCATACACAAATATATTAAAAAGGTACATTTCATGCACCAAATTACCAGCCCAGAATTTCAATATATACTTTGTATAGTGACCATAAAAAACGGTTGGTACCTGCATACTTCAGTGTTTGATTCAATAAAATTTATTGAAATAGAGAATAGTACATTATAATGGCCAATAGTAGTATATATTGGCCAACAGTAGGCAAAGCTATTTCTAAATTGATTGAATAAATTATATTCATTAATAAAAGACCATTGCTTTTCAGTTTCTAATAAGAATTAAATTTATATTGCATTATTATATTTCGCATTATTATTATATATTGACATCCAGTATTTATAAAGATTATTAAAATAATCAAAGAGAACTCTAGGTTTTTTTGAA
This sequence comes from Nineta flava, assembly GCA_963920215.1. Classification (NCBI taxonomy): domain Eukaryota; kingdom Metazoa; phylum Arthropoda; class Insecta; order Neuroptera; family Chrysopidae; genus Nineta; species Nineta flava. The sequence continues at coordinate 19,791,848 of OY986041.1, forward strand.
ATTATATTTCAAATTTTGCCCTTATTCCTAGAACATTTGTTTGTATTTTATAAATACGTATTTCGACTACAATGTAGTCATCGTTAGTATGAATTAGCTAATTGTAACTATCTCTGGGATATGAATTTAGAGATATGTTGCTTGTTGCTAATTTGGCGCGTGTCTCACAATGACATTAAAAAAGTTATGTCCTTTTATACGATTTGACGGAGGGTATAATCTGACTTGAGGATTATTTGAGTTGCTTGACTACTGGATTAGGTATGTGGAAAGCCCCACCTATGTATTGGTGGTATTCTTTGGTGACTATGCGGCGTTTGTTTTGTCACTAATGTGAATGTATCTACGTTAACCTTGACATTCAGGTATTTTATTTTTGAAAATGGTTTAATTTTATTAATTCAGAATTTGGAATTGGGCCATTGCCTAAATTCATTATCTGTTTTCTCAATTTGTATATGTAGATGCTTTCGTATGCATCTAATTCTATTGGGTTTTCTACTGATTTAAGTAGTCAAAATCAAATCGAATCTAAAACTACTTAAATCGGTACAAAACCCAATAGAATTAGATGCATACGAAAGCATCTACATATACAAATTGAGAAAACAGATAATGAATTTAGGCAATGGCCCAATTCCAAATTCTGAATTAATAAAATTAAACCATTTTCAAAAATAAAAACCCAATACCTGAATGTCAAGGTTAACGTAGATACATTCACATTAGTGACAAAACAAACGCCGCATAGTCACCAAAGAATACCACCAATATATAGGTGGGGCTTTCCACATACCTAATCCAGTAGTCAAGCAACTCAAATAATCCTCAAGTCAGATTATACCCTCCGTCAAATCGTATAAAAGGACATAACTTTTTTAATGTCATTGTGAGACACGCACCAAATTAGCAACAAGCATCATATCTCTAAATCCATATCCCAGAGATAGTTACGATTAGCTAATTCATACTAACGATGACTACATTGTAGTCGAAATACGTATTTATAAAATACAAACAAATGTTCTAGGAATAGGGGCAAAATTTGAAATATAATGCTGTATTTACTTTATCTCTCTTTCTACCTCTGACTCAGAGCACAATGAGGCCAAACTGTGCCCAGCTATGGACTATACATCGGTGCTCGTACATCCTTAAGTACTGTATAACAACATCTTCATAAAGGTATCGGTTCATTTTAATAGGTGAGCGTTCAAACTGAAGACGAATAATGTGGACAACAGAAAAATAGGTACCAACAAGAGAATGAATCTCTTTTTACAATCAATGATACCATATAAAAGTAAAAAATTGTAAGATTTTAAAATGAGCTCACACATTTCACTGACTGACAGTTAGACAGTTTGATAACTTTATAAAGTAAAACATTTAAAATTCCACAGACTTAATAAAGTTGTATTTAATGAACTATAAGAATTATAACTTCAACATTTATTCTTAGTTTAAAATAAAAATATTAGATACACAACTAACCAGTAAAGTTTGTTTGCAGAAAATATTCAAGTAAAAGTAATTAATTATAAATTAAGATCAATGAATGTATTAGCAATTAACTTTTGACAAATGCTAAAAAATTTGCCAAACACGGCAGAGGTTTGTTATCTTTATATTGGAAGCACGGTGCTTCATATTTTGCCTGAGGTCCCGTACTATCGATGACCATAAAGTCAGTACGTCTTCGCTTAAACAAGTAATCGGGATATGATCTCCTGGTTCGAATATGTCACCGTTCTAATAAAAGATACACTGACAACTTTCAAATTTATTCTCTCTATTCGGATCGTATTAAGGTACTTGAGCAGAATGAGCGACATCTGTCGAATGATGAGGTACAGTCAGATATCAATAGTCTTGCATAAAATGTTTGACCGTTTTATTTTTTTGACTAGTCTAGTTGTTTGTTTTCAAAACTTTGTTTTGAAAAAATAGTCGGATAGAACTAGCTCAAAGGCAGGCTTAAAGCAGTGAAATTGTAAACTCGAATTTTTTTTTATTTCTTAGGTGATAACGTGATAAATAACATATCCCATTTGGGCGCGGCTACGTTGTCAGGAAACCTGTAAAAAAAATGGTCAAAAACTGTCATAAACGGTTTTTTGCGTTTTACAAACAAACTATACCTCTGACGAAAAAAAAGCATTGGTATGAAAAATGCGCAACAAAAAGACAAATCAAATGAGTTTTTTGAGCTCCGATTGGTACAGTAGTTCTTGAGTAAATTGCAAAAAACCGTCATTTATTGTCATTTTTTCGAAAATTAATAACTCCCGTTGTATTTAATATTAAGACGTCAAATTTGGCCAGAATGTAGGTTTTATAGCCTCCAATATGCGCAACAAATGCGAGAGGATCAGTTAAAAAATTTTTTAGAAATGTTGAAAAAACCAAAAATAGACCTTTCCGAAAAACGGCCATAAAAAAGTTGTTAGCACACATAGGAAAATTTTGCAAAAAGCATTTTCTTCTTCAAGAGTTACTCTACAAGTTACCTTAATTGCGTAGTACAGAAAAAAGTAGTACAAGTACAGAAAAAATCGATTTAAAAAAAAAACCGTACTAATTCTAATTTCTAATTTCATCAATTCATCTAGATGAAACACAAAAAAAAGTAAATCATTTTGGGTGGCAAAGATTTAATTGTTTCTATAGTGCTTACTGTTGCAATAAACAAATATACAAAGTTAAATCAATTCGAAAAATATGCAGTTTTGTACTTTACTTGTACACAAATAATTTTGATTGTATTGTTTCAAGAAAATCTTCAAATTTAGAAACGAGACGATAGAATACTTTCACAAGTCAATGCAATACAAGAGACATGCTATTCTAGTCTTGTCTCGGCTCGCGGCATCAATAATTAAAATTGGGTGAAATAAGTTTCTTTTAAAAAAACATTTTTTTAAACAAGCTTTTTATAGTAAAACTATAAACATTTTCTTCAACGTTACTTCTTCTGTTTTTTTCGATTTGTTCAATACCAAATTTTGTGTTTCCCTCTCTCTCTAACCCCCATTCCCCTTTTCCCATCTTGTCTTGCTTTCCATAAAAATGTATTGCCATCGGAACTGAACTGGTTCTAATTCAGCTTGTAAGATTTGACCCGAACATGCATACATACATACATAAATTGCAAGTTAAATAAAAGGTTGTAAAAAATATCCTCCAAGATTTGTTTACTAATAAAACTTTTTAACAAAAAATAGAACCGACGAAAGAAGAAAGTAACTGAAAAGCAAAGAATAATAACTTTGTAACAAAAAATTAAACCTTCGAAAAAAGAAAGGAAAAAATAAAAAAGTTACTTTTTAGTCTTAGTCCTGCACTAATGTAAATACCTAAATAATTTTGAGTCGGCGCCAAAAAGTCTCCATCGAAATGAAGGGTGAATCTGATTTTCGGTTAAAAGTAAATATTACAAAATATTATATTTTGTTTGCTTGGCTCAAAATTATTTAGATATGTACATTAGTGACTTAGTTAAACTAAAAAGTTTAAGTAAAACTTTTTTGTTTTTTCCTTTCTCTTTTTGATGATTTAATTTATTGTTACAAAGTTATTATTTTTTGCTTTTCAGTTACTTTCTTCTTTCGTCGGGTCTATTTTTCGTAAAAAAGTTTTATTTATTTTTTTTAGTGTCATTAAAACTACATAATATGTGTATCAGGTTTCAACAGAATCGGTTCACAGATGAAAATTCAGTGGTGAACAATCAACCATTCCCTATTTATCAACCCTTAGGCGCGAATTTTCTTTTTCAAATTTGTACGGTACCAATTTTAAAGTATACCCTATCCAATACAAAAAGATTTTTCAAAATCGGACTACTCTGTAAAAAGTTATGCGTGATCATACATAAAAAAAATATACAGGTTGAATTGAGTACCTCCTTCTTTCGTCGGTAAAAATAACTTCTAAGTTACTTTGTTTTATTACTTTACTAATGAAGATAGCATAAACGTGTTAAAATATATGTTCGTATACTATGAATATAAATTCCGACAAAATGAAATCATATCATTGTTAAATAGTAAACATTGTACTAAAATGAGTGATATTTTAATTTTAGATTTGAAAATTTATTGAAATTGAATTTGACATAATGTCATGTCTTGTGGTAAAATGAACAAAATAATTTTGCTGATAGATATTCCATTACGTGCGTGCTTATCAAATTACATATATATACATATATATATATATATATATATATATATATATATATATATATATATATATATATATTATCGGTGTAAATAATAACCAACGAACGCGCTCGTTGTGAGGATATATGTTATAATAGATTTTCATATTTACATTTTAATTACAGTTTATCTAGCTTTATCATTCAACTATTCTATATTGATCGATGAAACAATTGATGAATATTTCAGGCATTTTATACCAAAATGTGAAATGAAACAGTGAGATGTAAGTATTCATTGCAACAGCAAGATTTTGAAAATGGTGGGAGTTGGTTTCGGGAAAATTCGTAAAACCGCAAAACTATTTAGCAGAGTACCTATCCCGATTGGGCAAACACACACACATGCACACACACACACACACACACACACAAAACTATCGATTCATATATGTAAATGGTTAAAAATGATATTTCAGTGAACCTGAAACAGTAAATCCCGTGTTCCCGTTGATTTTGGATTAATAATTTTTTCTATTAGTCATTATTTATAAACGAACCAATTATAAAACTTTCACAATAATGTTTTATGTTTGTATATAGATTTTAGAGGCAATAAGGTCCATTTTGATTCCTAAGGATGTGAGCATGTGAATGGAAGGAATTTTTGTGTATAGACTAGAAATTGGAAGGATATGCGGCTGCAGCCGACTATGATAGGAACTATGCCGATATTCATATAGAGTTCGTGAAGGAAACTGCAGAAAACCTTCTAACCGCCCCTTTTTTCCTTAATAATTGGCAAATTGCCGATGTCGCGATTCGAACCCATAACCGCCCAGTTTCCAAGTAGGCAAACTGCGCAGACCTACCTTAGATCATTCGGCCACTTGCACTGGTATTTTTGAAGATAGTAATGGAACAAAATTCATGAAAACTATGAAGCATACTATTATTTGATAGAGTTCCAGTAGTTTAAAGTTTATACTTAAGATATTGTATATTATGAAAATTCTCTAGTTAATGAAGATGGAATGATTTTAAATTTCAGTAGGATCAGGGTATTTTTACCGTACTCCATCATCTGTTGAACTGGAGGGTATATCAGTTGGAAGTTATGACTATTAGCTAGGTTTCTGAATGGGTAAGATTCAAAACTCTGACGTGTAAAGATATTGCTATCCTCTCGAGCGGCGATAAAATCCCGAAGCTCGGTCTATCTACCCACTATGGTTGCACAATACTGCCGATTTTCTCTGAATAAGCTTTCGACAAGTGTACACATCCAGGTGTATCCTTTGAAAGCTGCAAGCTACTCCTGAAAGAAACCATTCAAAGAAACGCAATATTAAGTAAAGAGAAGATCGTACGGTAGGACAAATACGGTCAGAGCACAATCGGAGGTGTTATCTCCTTTCAAAGGCCCTCCATGAAATCATTTTATACAAAATAGAATTCCGATAGACCCTAACTGTGACCTCTGAAGTTTGTAGCTCTAAAAAGGTCATTTTCATCTGTACAACTACAATAGCAGAATTTTCATAGCAGAATTTTCTTAAGAAACACAATTCTCTAAATTTAATTGTTCACAATTTTTTATTGGATTCAGTAAAATATTGTATTGAGTTCAAAGTCTAACGTTTAATTTAACATTTTATATATCGTGTAATACGTTCAATATTATAAAGTCTCTCTGTATCTCAATGTCCGGATGTAGTTGTATCTCAAAATGTTTTCTAATCTGATGTGATTAATAATTATTTACCTATTTGATAGACGTCTTGACTCAAGGACTGATTATTATTATTACTGTTATAATAATATCGAAGTAATAAGATTTAAATAATATTATTATTTCGTATCGATCTAATTCTAGTGTGTTTGTCAGATATAGATAGTGTTTAGCTATATATAGTGTTTTTAACTGTAGTTACGTTTAGTAACATAGTAAAGAGTCTGGGCATATCATAACAGGCCGCCTTTGGACCTTTTGAACTTTATATATTATTCCGACTGGTTATACAGTTATTTGGTCGTATTAAAAGTTAACTGGAATGCAAGTCCAAATAGAAAACTTGCATATTCCTTAATTTACAAAAAGGCTATTGAATGACAGTTCATGTAGCCCAAACAAGTTTATTTGGACAATAAATTTCATTAAGTGCAATTGTACATATAAGGGATGTCTAGTAAATAGTCGAGTTCCATAAGAGGGTAGGTAGAGGGTACGATTTTGGAACGAAAAGTCCAGAGACATTTTTTTATTAGACGCACCAATAATTAATTAACAAATATTGATTAATTAGTTAACTAATTAATAATTAATTAATTATTAATTATTTTCTCGTATCCACAGAAACAGGAAAGTAAAATTTAAGGGGTGGGATCTTTTATGGTGGTGCATGTCTTGCAATTTTCTGAAAATTAATAATTCCAAAAATTTAATTATTGCATTATTAAAAAAATTAATCAATAAAATAATTTTATTAATGCACTTTTGAGAAAACTTTAAAAATTAACGAATTAAATTTGCGCATTTTTTTAAAATTTATTACTAAAACAATTTATTTATTGCATTTAAAAAAAAAATAAAAAAATTTAATTAATGCATTTTTCAAGGAATTTTTTCAAAAAATTAATAATTAAATCAAAATTGAATTATCAAAAAAATGCAGTTTGTGCAACTCTGGTTTCAACCCAGTTTCCTTAATTAATTATTAATTAATTAACGAGTCTAATAAAAAAATGTCTCAGGACTTTTCGTTCCAAAATGGTACCCTCTACCTACCCTCTTATGGAACTCGACTAATTACGGGTATATGATTAGGATATACATTTACCATAAATTCAATATAGCATATTCGTTACGCTGGAACTGCGCCAACTTAGCGGAATTTCCCAATATGAATACATTACTTCTTTTTGGAAATATCTTAATTAGCTTTTATCTTATTTATGTTCGTGACGACTTTTTTTCATATATTGAGATTTTGAAAAAATTCGAAAATTTTAAAGGTTTCAACACAATTATACACGCCGTCATTAGAAATACGAGGATCACACTACTTACCCAATTTTATTCCGATCGGATAAAAAAATTTCCCGCTAGAGGATTTGATTTATAACGTGGTACTGTTAAAGTATTACACACAGGTTGTGAGGCTTTATATGTTGAATGTACAGTGATTACATCACTTTATATCAATGCACTATCGACTCTTAAAATTTGGCGTTTGTTTCCTCAAAATATTATAGTTTATTTGTACTGATTCCATTCCGTTTTTGAAGACCCTAGATTGGGCCCAAATCGACGGCTTTAACTAAAAAATAAGATATTAGATGTTAGGGCACCACGTGGTATATACCATGAACGAACAGCCCACAGGATATTGAAGCTGCAAAGCGAGCTTTGGCACGTGAAGTAAGATATATATATATATATATATATATATATATATATATATATATATATATATATATATATATCTATATATATATATATATATATATATATATATATATATATATATATATATATATACATCTTTATACGTAAAATATTTCTATTTATTTATTTATTGTTAAAGTTGTGAGGTTGTTAAAGTTTAGAAAAAAACTTATTGTTTTCAAATTTCTCAAAGACTACGTCACTGATTTCGATTACACTTGGAACGTGTCAAATAATAAGTTAGTGACTTCATTATCCTAGGAGCAGCGCTGAGTAATCCTAACCAGATATTTTAAAGGAAAATTTGAGCAGGTACTAAACTGCTTTCTTTAAGTTTCATATGATTTTTAGATTAAGTAATTATGAAAAATACAATTTTTTTCTGTCCTGCAGTTTTTTTTTGATTACTTTTCGAGAAAAACAAATATATATATATAATAATAATAAATGGATAATAATAATAATAATTAAATATTTATATATATTTATATATGTATATATATATATATATATATATATATATATATATATATATATATATATATATATATCTATATGGGTGTGTGTGAATGTGTACGCTCTGGTGGCTGTTATTTTAGGTTTATCGTAATGTTATTTGGTAATGAGGGTTGGGAAACATATAATCTTGAAATTCTCTCTTAATATTAATGAAATGCAAAAATCTGTAATGAGTAAAGTTGTAGTAAATCAATTTTAGTACAATTCATTACTTGACCATATTTTCTAATATAATACCAATAATAGAGAAAATTATAAATGAATCACCACGATTACTTAGTTTTTGAATAATGTGTTTTTAATAAATTTTCTGGACAGAATTACATATAATAAATAATAATTAAAAATAATAATTCATAAATAATTAATAATCACATATAATAAATCAGTTTGTAATTCAAAAAACTGTATCAAAGTTGGATAGATTTCAAAATTAATAAGATATAAAATAAATAGATATTTTCAATAATTATAAATTTTTTGATAGAAATACAATAAATGATATTATTTATTAAGTGATATTTGTATTCCAAATTTTTGAGGAAATTCGCATAATTTACGCAGCTCCTGTCTGACGAATTTTTTTGCATAATTTCATATCAATATCCACATACCGCGTTAATTAACGTTTAACGTTTCATTGATTGTCTAGGATCATCGCAGATAAACGAATTTTACGAGGAGATCATGACATATTAATTCCACAAATCTTATATAATTAATTATATTATATAACCTAATAGTTAGGTATATATATTCAAATAACAATAATATAATATATTTATATATATATATATATATATATATATATATATATATAAATATATATATACATATATATATATATATATATATATATATATATATATATATGTATATATATATATATATACATATATATATATATATATAAATATACATATATATATATATATATATATATATATATATATATATATGTATATATATGTGTGTGTATGTGTATAGATGGTATACATGCAGGATAATTTGAATTCAAATGACAACTAATTATTTGCATATAAATTGCAATTCACATGTTAATTAATTCAAATTACCTACGGGAATGAAATGTAGAACAATCAATATGCGATTTTATTTTTTATTTTTATAAACTACAATGATGGAGGATTATTTGCTGTTGTTGTTTTATGTTTTCTATGAATGTTTTTTAAGCATCTATTGCGGATAGAGAATTACTGGAAACAGAGAATATTGTGACAAGAAGATAAAGTGTATTTAAATGTAAACATAAAATGTTTGTGGATGAATAGTTTTAGTACAGGTTGGACAAAAATATGTGAACGATAATCGTCATGTAGTTGCTACGCCGACCTGGCGTATGTTCTCAGAGACTGAGATTATAATGAATATGAAATAACGTTGCCATGACGATGTTTGTAATATTCATTGCCATTAGAAAAAAAATTGTTAAACTGTCTTTAAATGTGAGAGTTGCATAAAAAAACGATCAGTAGATAGTTATCTACTATTTACTTAAAATTAGTTATCTACTAAGTTACTCCATTTAAATTGTTTCCATTTTACAAATTCATTCGAAATGTTGTACCCTAGTTCTTCTACCTTTTTGAAATGTTTTGTCCATTAACGAAAATGGCCTTTGAAATACAAAAAGCACGTCGCATATTAAATTTCATTCCGATTGAACTAAAATTGTCTGGCTAATCTGACCCATATTGATTGTGTCGTCAAGAGCTTGTAGGTATAGACCTATATATTTTAATGAGGCGAATTTTAACTTTTACAACTATATTTCAGAGGTGGGCGCAGGCGGCTCCCCGGATTCGAACGAGTCTCCATAAGCTGGGTAAGTGTAAGTAAAAAAGATATGTTTTGAAGTAAGACGGAACGATGTTTTAATACAGGTTGCCTACCGATTATTGCCCAATAATTTATTCAATCAATTTAGAATTAGTTTTATAAAATATTTATTGTTTAAAAAATATCTTTTACAATATGGAGAGATACACCAAAAAACATAATAATAACAATAATGATGATAGCAATAACAATAATTACAACTATATGTAATCCCACTTTATGTAAAATTTAAGCATTTAGAAATTTGTAACAATTCTAAAATCTAAACTAAAGCTAAATCATCAAAAAATTTTGAAGCGGTAAATGTAAAAGATCAAAAGATTTATATTTTATAATTTATATGACATTTATATTTTATTCATACCCAAATATATTAAAAAGGTTCATTTTATGCCCCAAATTACTAGCCCAAAATTCCAGAGTATGTATTCAATGTATTGTATGTATTGTATACTTAGTTGTATATTGTAGAATAATAGTGACCATAAAAAATAGTTGGTATAATTATATTTTTTTCAGAAAATGTTTTAATTAAAAAAAGAAAACAATAATAATTGGTAGGTACCCTATATTTACACTACACTATCTCTCTTCCTACCTCTCACTCAGAGCTGAGTGCAGTCAAGGTCTGCCCACCTATGCCCTAGTTCTTCTACCTTTTTGAAAGGTTTTGTCCATTGACGAAATTGGCCTTTGAAATACAAAAAGCACGCCGCATATTAAATTTCATTCCGATCCAACAAAAATTGTCTGACTAATCTGACCCATATTGATTGTATCGTCAAGAGCAAGCACTGACCTATACCTTTAATGAGGCTATTTTTAACTTTTACAAGTATATTTAAAATCAAGTTTGAAAAATCGTTTTGTCAATACAACGCCATTAGCTGAAATTCGGTAAAAGTGGTATTTTAAATGAAATAAACTAAAATACAGCCTGTGTTTTGAATTAAGTCTTTAATTATGTTTGTTTTTAAGGGCGCTACGTACCCATAAAAGCTTTTTTTTAGTTTTTTAGAAAAATATCAATTTTTTAAGATTAAAAAAAGTCAATAACTTCATAGATTTTACTAACGGTTCAACGAAATTTCAAATTTATATTTATTTGTATATGTACTTAGATACAGATAAAGCTAATAAGCTAACATAATTTTTGAGATATTAGCTTATTAATGTTAATTTTACCATGCAGTTATTAGGTTTATATCTATAAAATAGTACCTTCCTGCAAACATTAAACGGTTTAAAAAAATTTGTCATTTAAAAATTTGAAAAAAAAAAACTGTGTTTTCAGAATGAAAGTTGAAAACTCCGGCCTTGCTCCAGCTTAAAAAAATTCTTATAGAGAGTGCATAGGAAATTTATGTCAAAAAATTATTTTTTCTAAATTTTGACCGTTCAAACTGTTATTTAAAAAAAAATTTATTGACAAATAATTTATTTTCAACTTTGTTAATGCATTTGTAAAGAAACTATAAACTATAGTAGAGATCCAGTCGTCAGAAATTTATGGCTACAACAGCTTGTATTTTCAGTTCTAATTTTAGGGAGTAATTTTGATATGAAAAAAAAAAATTCTTTACGCAGTTACTGATTCAACTTAGGGAATTTCCTTAGAATACATAAATGACTCTCTAGCGGTCACAATTTTAGTCTGAGCAAAATGAAATGTTGTATATGATTTTAGTATTTGCAAGTCCAATTTTATTAATAAATGACTAAATACGTCTAGGGGAAGGGGGGGGGGGGCTATAAAGAAAGAAGAAAACACAAAATATAAAATATCTCTCTTAATATTAAAACACTCGAAAAAAGCGTAAGGCTTAAAGTTGTAGAAAATTATACTTGCTACAATTCATCACCTTATCAGTTTTACCCAAACTCTAATGTGAACAGAGATATTAAGGAATTTAATTTTCAATCTTAAACCGTCAATATTTCTGTAAATATTAGTGTAACAGGAAAAATGATAAGAAACAAAATTACAGTAAAACTTAATACCTACAAGTTTACTTCTTATAAATTTTTCGATTTTTCAAATATTAAGGGAGATATGTAAAATGATGTGTTTCCCCCTCCCTCTAAACCCCCCTTTCCACTTGTCCGATTTTACCCATTAACGAACTTGACAGTTTGAATACCAAAAGCGCCGCAAATACCAAATCTCATTCCCATAAAATGAAAACTGTGACCGCTAGAGTGATTACAGAAACATATATATATATATATATATATGTATATGTATATGTATATGTATATGTATATGTATATGTATATGTATATGTATATGTATATGTATATGTATATGTATATGTATATGTATATGTATATGTATATGTATATGTATATGTATATGTATATGTATATGTATATGTATATGTATATGTATATGTATATGTATATGTATATGTATATGTATATGTATATGTATATGTATATGTATATGTATATGTATATGTATATGTATATGTATATGTATATGTATATGTATATGTATATGTATATGTATATGTATATGTATATGTATATGTATATGTATATGTATATGTATATGTATATGTATATGTATATGTATATGTATATGTATATGTATATGTATATGTATATGTATATGTATATGTATATGTATATGTATATGTATATGTATATGTATATGTATATGTATATGTATATGTATATGTATATGTATATGTATATGTATATGTATATGTATATGTATATGTATATGTATATGTATATGTATATGTATATGTATATGTATATGTATATGTATATGTATATGTATATGTATATGTATATGTATATGTATATGTATATGTATATGTATATGTATATGTATATGTATATGTATATGTATATGTATATGTATATGTATATGTATATGTATATGTATATGTATATGTATATGTATATGTATATGTATATGTATATGTATATGTATATGTATATGTATATGTATATGTATATGTATATGTATATGTATATGTATATGTATATGTATATGTATATGTATATGTATATGTATATGTATATGTATATGTATATGTATATGTATATGTATATGTATATGTATATGTATATGTATATGTATATGTATATGTATATGTATATGTATATGTATATGTATATGTATATGTATATGTATATGTATATGTATATGTATATGTATATGTATATGTATATGTATATGTATATGTATATGTATATGTATATGTATATGTATATGTATATGTATATGTATATGTATATGTATATGTATATGTATATGTATATGTATATGTATATGTATATGTATATGTATATGTATATGTATATGTATATGTATATGTATATGTATATGTATATGTATATGTATATGTATATGTATATGTATATGTATATGTATATGTATATGTATATGTATATGTATATGTATATGTATATGTATATGTATATGTATATGTATATGTATATGTATATGTATATGTATATGTATATGTATATGTATATGTATATGTATATGTATATGTATATGTATATGTATATGTATATGTATATGTATATGTATATGTATATGTATATGTATATGTATATGTATATGTATATGTATATGTATATGTATATGTATATGTATATGTATATGTATATGTATATGTATATGTATATGTATATGTATATGTATATGTATATGTATATGTATATGTATATGTATATGTATATGTATATGTATATGTATATGTATATGTATATGTATATGTATATGTATATGTATATGTATATGTATATGTATATGTATATGTATATGTATATGTATATGTATATGTATATGTATATGTATATGTATATGTATATGTATATGTATATGTATATGTATATGTATATGTATATGTATATGTATATGTATATGTATATGTATATGTATATGTATATGTATATGTATATGTATATGTATATGTATATGTATATGTATATGTATATGTATATGTATATGTATATGTATATGTATATGTATATGTATATGTATATGTATATGTATATGTATATGTATATGTATATGTATATGTATATGTATATGTATATGTATATGTATTGTTGTAATGAAAATTATTAAGAATAATTATTTTGATTCAACACACATTTTAATTATGAAAGTAAAATATTAAGAAAAATATTTAACAAATTAATATTTTTCTCCTTGCAAAAAGAAGGAGTTTTTTTTTGAAAGTACAAAAAGAAAATAATATAGCTCGATTTATTTTTTTTCTTAAACAAAGTTTTTTTTTTAAGTCGAAAAATGATAATAAGATTAATAGATACTTTTGATTTAAAGTTTTTCTATTTAGAAAGAAAAAAATCAAAAATTGAAAAAAATTATTGCATATAATTTAATTTAAGAGAATCAAAAGTTATTTATACAAATTGAATGTTTTACAAAATAACATAAACAGATCACAAATAAATAATTTTGTAAAAACAAGACAATTTTTGTAAACAGACGTAAGCTAGCTTACAGTTATGAATGTATCATACAATTTGTGTATAGATTTTAAATTGACACTGCGGGGTATGACTATGGGTCAAACCCAGGGAGAGGTATAATTTTTAATTAATTTTATAAATAATCTGAACACTCCGACTACGTCCATGGGTGTTGATATACTAAAATATTCTAGAAGCCTCCATGCAAAAATATATTGTCAAAAACAAAATATTTATTCAAAAAAAACAATAATATTCTAGAACGACCCATGGTGGGTATATAAACCGTGACCAGTGTCGATTCAAATCAGTTTTTAAATCAGCCATTGTGCGATTCGTTCAGAGTTTGAAATCGATCATTGTGCGATTAGTATAAAAGTTTAATATCAAGTATTGTCTGTTAGTATCAAAGTTTAATATCGATTGTTGTTCAATCCAGATCAAAGTATAAGTTGGAATTTGTACAAGTAATTTGATCAAGTAATTCGAAATTTAACATTGTGTGAAAAAGAATTAAAATAATTGTTGAAAAAGAAATTGGATAATCATTTTTTTTTTAAAGCAATAAAATCAGGTTTTTTTTTTGTTTCGTAAAAACTTGTGTTTAATTTAATTTTTTTTTCTTTTCTTTAAACAAAAACGTGCGTGTTGTTCCAATTACAAAATATTTAGTAATATCGTTTACTAATATTTTTTTTTTTGTTTTTGTCGAGTATCGGAATCATTGCAGGTTCGGGCAGCGCTCCTTTGAGGATAAAGAGAGCCAGGATACCGCGACAAGTGGCGACCGTGACAGGACCAGGAGACGTACGGAAGAAGAAAAGAATTACAATGGCAAGCCGCAGCATTCCCATGCCACGTCTGCGTGAGATGATGGAGGCCGAAGGGCTGGACAGCACTGGCACAAGAGAGGTCTTACAGGCAAGATGGGAGGAGCACCAATCTAGGCAACAAGGAACACCAACTTCAAGGACTCAAGGAACAGCCAACCCTACATCAGAACTACGTAGAAGTGTGGTTTCCGATCCGGAGGAGCCAGCTGCAGCAAGCATGGAGAAGATGCTCGCAGCATTGATGACAAAGCTCAACAACATGGACAAAACAATGGTCGACCAACTTCAAGGATCTGAAGCAAGGATGGATGAGCGACTTGGAAATCGGCTTCAAGAGTCTGAAGAAAGAGTGGACGAACGAATGAGTAGTCGACTTCAAGAGTCCGAAGAGAGGATGGGCAACAGACTTCAAGGATCGAATGAACAAATGGGCAACCAACTAGAAGAAAGAATACAAACCATACAATACGAATTGGGAGAGCGAATGGTGGATCTGAGGGACGCGTGCATACAGCGGATCGACCAAATAACCAAGGATGTCGAAACTGTGAAAACCGACGTCGTTAACATTAAAGCCGATGTCATTGAGAATCGCACGCAAATCAAAGGCTTGGAGAAGAAGATGCACGATCAATACAACAAAGTCGTGGATGACATTATACGGATCGAGCAGAATCAAACACAGCAACTGCGAGACATGCGTATTGATCCACAAGAAGTGAATACAGTCATTCGCTCCGCCGCATTGGACACAACGACGCTTCTGTCCATCATGCCGGAGTTCAGTGGTAGACCGGCCGAAGATCCAGTAGTTTTTTTGAACAGAGCAACGGCATTACTACGACAAACGCATCTGCCCGTAGATTGTTGGATTGAGATGGTCACAAAAAAATTAACAGGACCAGCCAGAGATTGGGCATTGATGAATCGTGGGTTGGGCTACACCTTCGATGAGTGGAAATGGCAACTGGAGAGTTTCTTCAACAGTATAGGAAGGAAAGCCAAAGCCGAACTGGAATTGATGACCGTTTCCCAACCCACAGGAATGAAGACAGAAGCGTTCGTCAACATGAAGGTGCAGCTGTTCAGAAGAGTGCACGCCGACAGGAACATTGATGACGTGGTGCCCATAATATTGAATTTACTACGCGACAATGTACGACCGCTGGTGAAGATTTCGAATCCAAAGTCATTAGATGAGCTACGTATAACCGTTAGAACACTGGATGAAGAGCCAGCGAGGAATCGGCAAGAACCACCAGCAAGAGCACCACCACCACCACGTCTTAGCAGTCCAGGCACGTGCTTCGTATGCCACCAAGCGGGGTACATAAGTCGAAACTGTCCCAGAAGGGGACAACAAATTAGACCTGGGCCATCGGGAAACTAATTCCGGGATCAATGAAGGAGGAAATTGGTTCTGGGGTACACATTAACCTCCACAAAGACACACAACATCGGCGTGAACACAAACAATTACCGATTCAATTAACAACAATGGAGACCAAGAACTCACACCAGAATGGACCAATTGTGGAAGTTGATGTGCGTGGAAGATCAATATTGGCACTGATCGATAGTCAAGCATCACACAATTTTATCAGCGAAGAATTGGCAAGAAGTATTGGAAAATGGCACCCTGTCAGAGATAGTGCAGGGAGTGGAGCCACAAGCAATAATACTTTCAGAATTCTTGGAAAAATGTGCATGGATGTGATGATATCAAGAATGAAGTTCAATGTTGAAGTAATGGTTGTACCTGGCCTACGGAACCACTTAATACTTGGTCATGAATTTTTAACAAAAAATGGTGTGAGCATCGATTACCGGAGTGGAATAATTTACTTGGGGTGTGATAAGAGAGTCCGCATTGCATGGAGAAAACCAGATGGAGCCCATAGAGAAGTGGTAACAATTAACAACGCATTGGGCGAGTTACAAATTAAACTCCTTGAGAACCAAGAGCAGTTAAAAGATGTCATTCGGCGGCATCCCAGCGTTTTCGGCAAAGTTGGAAGGACAAAAACGATCACACACAAGATTGAGATCACGAAGAATTCCCCCATCAAATTACGACCATACCCGTACAACAATGAGAAGCAACGGGTATTAGAAGAAATGATTGAAGAGATGGAAGGCGATGGCATTATAGAACCATCCACATCGCCTTGGGCCGCACCCGTCGTATTGCCGAAGAAGAAAGATGGTACTTTTCGATTGTGCGTCGACTACAGAAAATTGAACGATATCACAAAGAGCAATGCGTTTCCGATTCCAGATCTGCAAGAGATGTTGAGAAAAGTCAATGGAGCAAAAATATTTTCTACATTGGATCTTCAGACTGGTTATTGGCAAATTGAGATGGAGCCACAATCGAAAGAATACACAGCATTTACCACCCCAAGAGGTCTCTATCAATTTCGCGTCATGCCGTTTGGATTGAAGAATGCGCCAGCTACGTTCCAGAGTTTAATGAACGAAGTACTATCTGGATACATCGAAGATTTCTGTCAAGTTTACCTGGATGACATATTAATCTACAGTCGATCAGTCAAGGAACATTTACATCACCTGGATCTTGTACTTGAAAGACTAGAACAACATGGATTAACTTGTCAACCAAGCAAATGTGTCATTGGCAGCAACAAAGTCAAATACCTGGGACATATTTTGAGCGAAGACGGCATTGACAGAGAGGAAGAGAAGAATGAAGCTATCAGTAATCACCCTGTACCAAGAACACGAAGACAACTACGACAATTTTTGGGATTATGTGGTTGGTACAGGAGCTTCGTGAAGAACTACGAAGATAAAATGCTCAAGAAGAACATAAAGTGGCGCTGGCTAACATTGCATCAGAAGGCGTTCGAAAATTTGAAATCATCGATTGTGAATGCACCGAAACTAGCTCATCCAGACTTTAAGAAGACGTTTTGTTTAAACACGGATGCTAGTGACGTCGGACTGGGTGCAATATTGTTCCAAATGGAAGATGATGGCAAGACAAGACGAATAATAAACTACGCCAGCAAGAAACTTGGACCCACAGAAAGAAAATACGCCACAACAGAAAAGGAATGTCTCTCGATAATCTGGGCATTGAGGAAGTTTCGAGGATATCTTGAAGGAAGACATTTTAAATTATACACGGATCATGCAGCGCTCCAATGGCTGAACAAAACCAAGGATAGTCGAGCCAAATTGACAAGATGGGCATTGACATTGGGAGCCTATGATTTTGAGATAATTCACGTCCCCGGAAAAGATAATCAAGCCGCCGACTCCTTGTCCAGACAACCACAGGGCAAGGCTGAAGACGAAGAAGTGGAGGACATTCCAGAGTGGGTGATTGAAAAGAGGGCAAAAACACCGATAACCCTCAACGTCATGGAAATAGAAACACCCACACTTGATGATATTCGACGATGGCAGGATGAAGATCGTGATGTGACTGCCATCAGAAGATACATTGTAGACAGTAATAGTCCACTGAGAAGCAATCTACGTCGACGAGTGGACAGAACACGAGCTAACTACACCGTAGCTGACGGGATCCTCTGGTACCATAGTCAACAGATGGTACAAGAAGTGCCAGTGGTTCCCGAAGAACGCCGACTTGGTTTTCTGAGAAGATATCACGATAGTGATGAAGCAGCACACCCTGGATGGAGAGAAACGTATCGTCAGATCCGTAACCGTGTGTATTGGTATGGGATGCAAGATGACATACGCAGATATGTAAAAGGGTGTGACACGTGTGCTAGAGTAAAGCCACTGAATAAGAAACCAAGTACAGCAATGAGAAGTCGAAGACCTACTTCACCATGGGAGGTAGTCAGCATCGACTTGATGGGTCCATACCCACGCACATCACGTGGAAAAACAAATATATTGGTTGTGACGGATCTTTTCACTAGATGGATCGAAGCATTTCCATTGGGGGCCACGTCGACCTCGAAGATAGCCCAAGTACTGAAAGACGAAGTATTTAGTCGTTATGGATATCCAAGAGCAGTACTTAGTGATAATGGTCCCCAGTTCAGATCAAAAGAATGGAAAGCAGTGAACAGAGAATGGAACACCGAGATATGGACTACGCCAATATACCATCCAAGAGCCAACCCCACGGAACGCCA
Organism: Nineta flava; assembly: GCA_963920215.1. Classification (NCBI taxonomy): domain Eukaryota; kingdom Metazoa; phylum Arthropoda; class Insecta; order Neuroptera; family Chrysopidae; genus Nineta; species Nineta flava. The sequence continues at coordinate 19,811,264 of OY986041.1, forward strand.
GAACCAGGAATTGAAGAAGTTGTTACGATTACATTTGTTGGATCAAGAACATAAAAACTGGGATCAACAACTGCACAAATCATTATTTGCGATACGTAACAGAGCGAATAGAACAACTGGATTTTCGCCTGCCCAATTGTTACTGGGGGCAGAGATGAAGAAGCCTGGGGATTGGCAAATTAAAGTTGAAGAAGAGCCTCAAGACATACAAGAATGGGCCAATGAACGAGGCCAAGAACGCAATGAAAATGTTGAAAGAGCTCGGCAAACAATATTGGCCAATGCCGAAGAGAACGACCAAGTGGAGACGGGACTCAGTTATCAACCAGGAGAGTCCGTCTGGATGCGTAATCAAGTGCTCAGCAGTAAGGTGGAGGGAGTCCATAGTGGATTGGCACCAAAATGGAAAGGGCCTTACAGAGTGCTGAGGAGTTTACCAGCTGGAATATATGTTGTGGATACAGTGCCTCCCACGAAGATACATGGAGGTCTCTTGAAGCCGGCCAGTGCAAGGACCGCCGCCAATGGGAATCTGGGAAGATTGAGTGTGGGGAACGAGGTGTTCGGCCAACTACTTCCGGATCGATTGGGGGGTCAAAGGCATGGAGGTGATGGAAGACGACGGGATGTACCAAGTGTGGACGAGCCAGAGGCCAGAGCATTAGAGCCAGGGTACAACTTGCGGCCCAGACGACCGGCAATCAACACCAGGCGCCATTGAAGAGTGAAGAACTGATGTGTACGTACAGTTTTAAGTTATGCTAGCTAGCTAAATGTACTAATACAATTGAAATAATTCAAATAGTTCTAAGTCAAAAATTGGTCGACCAAATATAATAAGCAAATTAGAAAATGTGTGTTGGAATCTAGAGGGGGAGATTTTGTTGTAATGAAAATTATTAAGAATAATTTTTTTGATTCAACACACATTTTAATTATGAAAGTAAAATATTAAGAAAAATATTTAACAAATTAATATTTTTCTCCTTGCAAAAAGAAGGAGTTTTTTTTTGAAAGTACAAAAAGAAAATAATATAGCTCGATTTATTTTTTTTCTTAAACAAAGTTTTTTTTTTAAGTCGAAAAATGATAATAAGATTAATAGATACTTTTGATTTAAAGTTTTTCTATTTAGAAAGAAAAAAATCAAAAATTGAAAAAAATTATTGCATATAATTTAATTTAAGAGAATCAAAAGTTATTTATACAAATTGAATGTTTTACAAAATAACATAAACAGATCACAAATAAATAATTTTGTAAAAACAAGACAATTTTTGTAAACAGACGTAAGCTAGCTTACAGTTATGAATGTATCATACAATTTGTGTATAGATTTTAAATTGACACTGGCCCGGTGCATTAAGTCTCTGCTTAAATATCAACCAAGCGGGGTATGACTATGGGTCAAACCCAGGGAGAGGTATAATTTTTAGTATAATTTTTAATTAATTTTATAAATAATCTGAACACTCCGACTACGTCCATGGGTGTTGATATACTAAAATATTCTAGAAGCCTCCATGCAAAAATATATTGTCAAAAACAAAATATTTATTCAAAAAAAACAATAATATTCTAGAACGACCCATGGTGGGTATATAAACCGTGACCAGTGTCGATTCAAATCAGTTTTTAAATCAGCCATTGTGCGATTCGTTCAGAGTTTGAAATCGATCATTGTGCGATTAGTATAAAAGTTTAATATCAAGTATTGTCTGTTAGTATCAAAGTTTAATATCGATTGTTGTTCAATCCAGATCAAAGTATAAGTTGGAATTTGTACAAGTAATTTGATCAAGTAATTCGAAATTTAACATTGTGTGAAAAAGAATTAAAATAATTGTTGAAAAAGAAATTGGATAATCATTTTTTTTTTAAAGCAATAAAATCAGGTTTTTTTTTTGTTTCGTAAAAACTTGTGTTTAATTTAATTTTTTTTTCTTTTCTTTAAACAAAAACGTGCGTGTTGTTCCAATTACAAAATATTTAGTAATATCGTTTACTAATATTTTTTTTTTTTGTTTTTGTCGAGTATCGGAATCATTGCAGGTTCGGGCAGCGCTCCTTTGAGGATAAAGAGAGCCAGGATACCGCGACAGTATATGTATATGTATATGTATATGTATATGTATATGTATATGTATATGTATATGTATATGTATATGTATATGTATATGTATATGTATATGTATATGTATATGTATATGTATATGTATATGTATATGTATATGTATATGTATATGTATATGTATATGTATATGTATATGTATATGTATATGTATATGTATATGTATATGTATATGTATATGTATATGTATATGTATATGTATATGTATATGTATATGTATATGTATATGTATATGTATATGTATATGTATATGTATATGTATATGTATATGTATATGTATATGTATATGTATATGTATATGTATATGTATATGTATATGTATATGTATATGTATATGTATATGTATATGTATATGTATATGTATATGTATATGTATATGTATATGTATATGTATATGTATATGTATATGTATATGTATATGTATATGTATATGTATATGTATATGTATATGTATATGTATATGTATATGTATATGTATATGTATATGTATATGTATATGTATATGTATATGTATATGTATATGTATATGTATATGTATATGTATATGTATATGTATATGTATATGTATATGTATATGTATATGTATATGTATATGTATATGTATATGTATATGTATATGTATATGTATATGTATATGTATATGTATATGTATATGTATATGTATATGTATATGTATATGTATATGTATATGTATATGTATATGTATATGTATATGTATATGTATATGTATATGTATATGTATATGTATATGTATATGTAAATGTAAATGTATATGTATATGTATATGTATATGTATATGTATATGTATATGTATATGTATATGTATATGTATATGTATATGTATATGTATATGTATATGTATATGTATATGTATATGTATATGTATATGTATATGTATATGCATATGTATATGTATATGTATATGTATATGTATATGCATATGTATATGTATATGTATATGTATATGTATATGTATATGTATATGTATATGTATATGTATATGTATATGTATATGTATATGTATATGTATATGTATATGTATATGTATATGTATATGTATATGTATATGTATATGTATATGTATATGTATATGTATATGTATATGTATATGTATATGTATATGTATATGTATATGTATATGTATATGTATATGTATATGTATATGTATATGTATATGTATATGTATATGTATATGTATATGTATATGTATATGTATATGTATATGTATATGTATATGTATATGTATATGTATATGTATATGTATATGTATATGTATATGTATATGTATATGTATATGTATATGTATATGTATATGTATATGTATATGTATATGTATATGTATATGTATATGTATATGTATATGTATATGTATATGTATATGTATATGTATATGTATATGTATATGTATATGTATATGTATATGTATATGTATATGTATATGTATATGTATATGTATATGTATATGTATATGTATATGTATATGTATATGTATATGTATATGTATATGTATATGTATATGTATATGTATATGTATATGTATATGTATATGTATATGTATATGTATATGTATATGTATATGTATATGTATATGTATATGTATATGTATATGTATATGTATATGTATATGTATATGTATATGTATATGTATATGTATATGTATATGTATATGTATATGTATATGTATATGTATATGTATATGTATATGTATATGTATATGTATATGTATATGTATATGTATATGTATATGTATATGTATATGTATATGTATATGTATATGTATATGTATATGTATATGTATATGTATATGTATATGTATATGTATATGTATATGTATATGTATATATATGTCCATAGATATAGATATATAAATTTTACAGATGGCGATTTTTGACATCTAATACGTAGGATCGATGGACATTTGAAGAAATTGTTGCGAAATTTTGACTTCGGTACGGGACCAATAGCTCTATTTCCTTTCAGGAAATTCGCTCTTATTCAAAGGCATCTGAGTTTAAATTGAAACACGAATTCAAGTGAAAATATGATGTATTTTTTTAAAGCATTTTTCAAACATTGACCATCAATGGTTATAAGCAATTTAATTGTTTATTTCCTCATGACTGCTGAAGCATTGGTTTAAGCGACAAAGTTTTTGACCAAAAAGTATTCCATAAGATGTAACGAACAATCATCAATCCCTCTCATCATAAAAATTATAAGTTTCTATCTAAAAAAAGACTTAGTAAAAACCTTGGAAATCTCCCAATGAATTGAAATTTCTCATGTTCGATATTTGTTTCACCTCCCAGTAGAGAGATGCCAGACATATTCTAATTTATACTGATTGTTTTTTGATCTCTTGTCTATTGATCTCGACTATCTATCTATTTCTAATTGCCAAAGAGTAAATTACGACTAACTAATTTATACTGATGATGACTACATTGTAGTTGAAATACGTATTTATAATACAAAAAAAAAACTGATATAGGTAAAGGGGGCAAATTTGAAATTTTATTTCAAAAACCTAGAGTTCTCACTATCAATCGATAATAAAATGTTTAAACAATGTAAAGTGTACCGCGAAACTGTCACCAAATTAGCAACAAGTAACATATCCTGCGACAATATAAGAGTAATTTTAATAAGAGTAAAATTTACAGGAATAAATTTGAATGAAGAATATTTTAACAAGTGCAATTTCAATATAATTTAAAATTTATTATATTTAAAATCTAGTATATTTTAATTTTTAGTTAATTTTCTATTTATTTTTATTTTTGTCTGTTGATCTCGACTTTATATCTATTTCTAATTGTCAAAGAGTAAGGTATGACTAGCTAATTTATACTGATGATGACTACATTGTAGTCGAAATACGTATTTACAATACAAAAAACTGATCTAGGTAAAGGGGGCGAATGTGAAATTTTAAATGTAAAGTGTATCTATCGCTGTCTATATGATAGGGTATGGTGATATGGTGTGCTTTGTTACATATACATGTATACACACTCACATGACAGATGACGGACAATAATGACGATGTATACATACACGAGTAAGATGCAACTATATATAAATTATTGTAGTTAGAGAGTGATAACTAGAATATAATAGTTATATGCTATAATACAATACTGATTGTTTAAGTGTGACAAAGTAAACCATATCATAGTATATTACATATAGATAGCGATAGATACACTACACAATATTCCAGATTGGGTGTATTTTAAAAAACAAGCTGTATACATGAATAATTTAAAAAATAAAAAAACAAATGTACTATTTTATGATATAATATTTCTATCTAATTCATAAATGTGGGATTATCAATGTCATGCAGATGCTATTTTGCTTGATATAAAATATGATATTAAAAATAAAAAATTGTTTCTATTTCGTGCAAACTAACGTATCATAAACATACACCACCTACCGGAAAAATTAACTATAAAAGTTGTAGATAATTAAAATATCTACAACTTTTGTGTTTACCAATTTCTAACATAACCTCAAATTTATGGAGAAAAACGCAAAAAAAACTATTTTTCGTTTAAATTTTTTTCTGCAACAAAAATGATTCGATTTCGATGAAAATCCCTGAAAATATAGATTTTTATGTGTTAAACAAGCAGTAATTTTTTTGAAGTGAAATATTCATATTTGTATTTTTTACGAGTTACAATTTAAAAAAAAAGCCGAATTTTCAAACCAAAAATTTGGTTAGTAGAATTGAACCTCAGCTCAACGATGAAATAAATTAAACGAGAAAAACCAAAAAATCATTTTTTTTAATAAATGCTAAGAGTTTTCATTTTTTATGACATATACTGTTTTAAATTAATGCAAAAGAGTAAATTTCATGTAATACTAAGTAATTAACTGAATTATACTTTAACAATTTTGAAAATTTCTGAAAACATTGTTTACTGCTTGTTTAACATAAGGAAATCTATATATTTTCAGTGATTTTCATAGAAATCGGATCATTTTTGTTGCAGAAAAAAATTTTTTTTTGCGTTTTTCTCCATAAATTTTAGGTTATGTTGGAGATTGCTAAATACAAAAGTTGTAGATATTTTAACTATCACAACTTTTATATATAATTTTTTCCGGTAGGCGGTGTAAATTAGCCGGATATCATAAAAATCATTATTCACGACTATGTCCCTAACCCCACCTCTATTCTGGGGCTTTCACCAAGTTCTCTTCATTTTTTTTCATTTACTAATAATTTATACTAAATTTTTCGACTAACCACATACTGTTAAGAATATCTCCACAATTCGGGTTTTCAAAATTGGTTTGGCCCTAGTCTAAATCTATCATTAACAATTCCAAAATTAGTTGCTGAAAAAACATAATTTCTCTGAGTTCATCGAGTCCTCAACCTTGTATCGATTTGTACTATTTCAAAAATGTGGCGTTCCTTTTTAAAAATTTTAGAATTAATTTGTGCCGAAAAAATAGTTTGAACCAAATTTGCTAGTACTTTTATCACGAACAAATTGCTTCATTCATTTTTTGCGGTATAAATTGATTGTAAAAATGAAAACCACTATTCAATGGTGAGTCAAAAAAAATCATATTTTGACTGTAAGATTGCGTTTAAGGTTCTGTGTCAGCGAAAGAGATTGGAGTATGATAGTGAATCAAGCGGTTGGCAGTAATACTCCCGATCTCAAAATCAACCTTTGAATCAACCTTAAACATTGCGCGGTTGGCATGAACTTAGCGGCTCCAGCAAATTCAAAAAAATGGTTCAACAATGTCCATAAACAACCATAAATTCCTTGTATGGGTTTTCAAATCTTAAAAGCACTTCAAAAACCAAATTTCATTTTGATCAAACGAAAACTGTATGGTTGGAATGATGAATTGGTAAGGACGAAATCGGCTATGAGGAAAGGGTTCTTAGTGGGACAGCGAAACACAAAATGTAAAATATCTTTTCTAATATTAGTTAAATAGACAAAATATAATAAGTAAACGTGTAGAATACATTTTAATTTTTTTTTTTTTTTAATTATACTGCGTTTTTAACTACTAGTCATTACGCAGTATGCCTAATGACCGTAGTAGTATAATTTATAATTATATTTTATAATTTATAATTATATTTAATATAATATTATATTAATATTATATTATTTATTATAATATTATATTATATTATTATATTTTATATAATTATATTTTAAATTTATAATTATATTTTATAATTTATATTTTTTAATTTTACTACAATTTATCTTATGATTAAATTTCTGATCACATTCATTGTCCAATCTTAACAAAAATATTTGCAATTGCAATTTTTGACCGAAGAAAGAAGGAGGTACTCAATTCAACCTACTTATATATATTTTTTTAATGTATGATACCGCATAACTTTCGATGATTCGAGTCCGATTTCGATGATTTGTTTTGTTGGATAGGGTATACTTCAAAGTTGGTCACATATAAATATGAAAAAAAATTTCAAATTTTAGCCAAAAAAAAAAAAAGACTTCCAAGCTGTTACACTAAAGAAAAATATTATAAATATCATAATATATGTTCTGTGTGTAAACATTTGAAAGCACTCAATATTTTTGCGCAGTTTGAATGTTTTTTTGACGAAAAAAACTGACGAAAAAAACGAAGGAGGTTATCAAGTCAACCTCTATATTATTTTATGTGTGACCACGCATAACTTTTTACAGAGTAGTCCGATTTCGATAACTATTTTTTTATTGGATAGAGTATACTTCGAAATTGGTACCATATTAATTTGAAAAAAAACTTTTGCCTCTAAGGGTTGAAAAATAGGGAATGGTTGATTGTTCACCACTGAATTCTCGTCTGTGAACCGATTCTGTTAAACTTGACACACATATGTAGTTCTAATGGCACAATAAGCCACAAAAAAATAAAAAATAAAACTTTTTAACAAAAATAGAACCGACGAAGGTAGTAACTGACAAGCAAAAAATAATAACTTTGTAACAAAAAATTAAATCTTCGAAAAAAAAAAGGAAAAAATAAAAGACATACAACTATGTAAATACCAAAATAATTTTTAGTCGGCGCCAAACAAACAAAATATAATATTTTGTAATATTTACTTTTAACCGAAAACCAGATTCACGCTTCGCCCATTTCGATGGAGATTTTTTGGTGCCGAGTGAAATTTATTTAGGTATTTTCATTAGTGTAGGACTTAGACTAAAAAGTTACTTTTAGTGAATTTCCTGAAAGGAAATTGAGCTATTGGTCCCGTACCGACTACAAAAATTTCTTCAAATGGCAATCGATCCTACCTAGTAGATGTCGAAAATCATCTGCAAAATTTATATATATATATATATATATATATATATATACATATATAAATAAATATATATATATATATATATATATATATATATTTATATATATATATATATATATATATATATATATATATATATATATATATATGCATATATATGTGTCTGTAATCGCTCTAGCGGTCACAACTGTAATCTGATTGGAATAAAATTTTGTATTTGAAGCGCTTTTGGTATTCAAAAGATCAAGTTCGTTAATGGGTAAAATCGCACCAGGGGAAAGGGGGGTTTAAAGGGAGGGGGAAACACAAAATTTGACTTATCTCCCTTAATATCCAAAAAATGGAAAAATTTATTAGAAGTTAAGTTGTAGGTAATAAGTTCTACTGTAATTTTGTTTCTTATCATTTTTTCTGTTACACTAATATTTACAGAAATATTGACGGTTTAAGATTGAAAATTAAATTCCTTAATATCTCTGTACACAGAGTTTGAGCAAAAATGATAAGGTGATGACTTGTAGCAAACATGATTTTCTACAACTTTATTCCTTACGTATTTTTCGATTGTTCTAATATTAAGAGAGATATTTTATATTTTGTATTTTCTTCTTTCCTTATGCCCCCATTTCCCCTTGACGTATGTCATTTATTAATAAAATTGGCCATGCAAATACTAAAATCATGTACGACATTTCATTTTGATCAGACTAAAATTGTGACCGCTAGAAACTGATTTATGTATTTAAAGGAAATTCGCTAAGATGAAGCAGCCCCTTCGTAATGAATTTTTTTTTTCCTTTCTTCTTTCGTCGGTTCTATTTTTTGTTAAAAAGTTTTATAATATGTATAATTAATATAAGAAGTATTGCTATGAATACTTAATATCGTTATGGCTCTTTCCTCCGAGAAAATTTGCTGTATCTTCTGAGCTTCTACGTGACGAATTTGTTTTTCTCCTAGAGTTTTCATCATTTTTGACGAAAAATCCCAATGTCCTTTAATTTTATTAGAACAGACTACCTGGACATAGTTGAACATAGTTGAACTTAAACTTCATTAGTACAGTAAATTTTATTAACCAGATAAGTATATTACATGCACTGATGTATAATATCTAACTTAATCCTTCGTAATATATTGTATGATTATGTTAATGATAATATGTTGTAATGCTGTATTTCATGACAGAACTTGTAATGTATATCTTATTATGATGATGTTATGTGTGTAGTAGTGGGTAATGAGAATTAACTAATCGCTGACATTAGTACTATGTATATGACATAAAACTACTATGTATTTACATTGCAATATTATTTTTAGGGAATGGTCGAAGAAATAAGTGGATAAATGATGAGAACTGAATATTTTATTTTGTGGGGTTCTGAGAGGGGAGTTAAAAAATAAAATCTAATAAAAATACGTTTTTCGTTCCAAACTAAACAATTATACATAGTATAGATAATAGTTGCAGATTAAAGTTGTAGGTCATAAAATTATGAAAGAAATTTAGTACGTGAAGTGCTTTCCATATTTGAGAGGCCTAGTTTGTTGGTTTGCATAACCCAAGAAGTAGATAGGCAGTGGAGAGTGAAAAAATCTTGAATTTCTTTTTGAAAGTTAGTAAAATGAAAAAAATGGTAATTAGTAAAGTAATAAATAGAACCCGATCATATTTTCTGGCACTCTGTAATAATTTGTAACTGAAATATTTACAATTTATTTTCATTTTTAATGTACTAATAATTATAATTATTAAAATAATAATTGTCATCATGGTAACATCATTTGATATTTTTAAGGACTTCTACCTCTGAAAAAATTAGTATTGGTTTTTGTATGATGAATGTCTTTTTTAATCAACATAAGAAATATCAAATCTCAACCAATTTCTCATAATGTCCGTATTTTATTCCGCCCAAGCGAAAGTAATGAATCATCTTACGTGGACGTCAGTGGTACGTACCTCCAATATTAATTTAATAAAAATTTTTTTACAAAAAAAAAAAAAAACCGAGTCCAAAAAGGAAAAAAGGTTCTAAAAAAATCTGCTATGAAAAGAAAAAAATTCGTTACGCAGGAGCTTCTTCAACTTAGCGAATTTCCTTAAAATACATAAATCAATTTCTAGCGGTCATAATTTTAGTCTGATCAAAATGAAATGTCGTTTATGACATTAGTATTTGCATGGCCAATTTGTTAATAAATGATATACGTCAAGGGGAAATGGGGGCATAAGGAAAGAAGAAAACACAAAATATAAAATATCTCTCTTAATATTAGAACAATCGAAAAATGCGTAAGAAATAAAGTTGTAGAAAATCATGTTTGCTACAATTCATCACCTTATCATTTTTGCTCAAACTCTAATGTGTACAGAGATATTGAGGAATTGAATGTTCAATCTTAAACCGTCAATATTTCTGTAAATATTAGGGTACCAGAAAAACTGATAAGAAACAAAATTACAGTAAAACTTAGTACCTACAACTTTACTTCTTATAAATTTTTCGATTTTTCGAATATTAAGGGAGATATGTCAAATTTAGTGTTTCCCCCTCCCTCTAAACCCCCCTTTTCCCTTGTTCGATTTTACCCATTAACGAACTTGACCTTTTGAATACCAAAAGCGCCTCAAATACCAAATCTCATTCCGATAAACTGAAAACTGTGACCGCTAGAGTGATTACAGACACATATATATATATATGTATATATATATATATATATATATATATATATATATATATATATATATATATATATATATATATATATATATATATATATATGTCCATAGATATATATATATAAATTTTACAGATGGTGATTTTTGACATCTACTAGCTAGGATCGATGGACATTTGAAGAAATTTTTGCGAAATTTTGACTTCGGTACGGGACCAATAGCTCTATTTCCTTTCAGGAAATTCGCTAAAATGCACTAAAAAGTAAAAAATAATTGCGTTATATATTTACTTAATTTACTTATAAATATCCATTTTTTTCAAAACAAATATTATTATTTTTGGAGTTGGTGCTAGCCATCTACTGTCTTGTTGTCGATTATGAAATGCTTTCTGTCAAAGTGAAATTAAATGTTTATTGACCTTGGCTGGCACCAACTTCAAAAATAATTATATTTGATTCGAAAAAAATGGATATTTATAAATAAATTGAAGTAAATAAATAACTTTTTTAGATTTTTTTAGATCCGTTTTTCAAATATTTTTATTTTGTACTTTTTAGTGCATTGTTTTATATCACATTTTTTTATCCGTTTTTTTTTTTAAGTCGGTTTTTTTTTGTGAAAATTTTATTATTATAAATAATACTAAATTTTGTTATTATTGTAACAAAATTGAATGAAATATAATAGAATTTATTGAATAGTAAATTTCGATGTATATTATACTTTAATTGCGTGTAAATTTGTTCACGTGTTTTAATCTTTTAAAAATCCCTCTACACACAAAAACCCCCAAAAGTGCTTAAAAAATACAATATTTGTGATTATTATATTATTAATTATGCAGATAACAAATGTTTATAATGCAAAACTTGATACAAATACTTCATATTTTTTCACCTAGTAAACATATTATTAAGAATAAAGATAATATATGAACAATAAAAGCATTATGGGGAACTAAAATACAACAAAATATATTTATAGAGTTTGGTATGAAAATGCCAATAGAAAGTATGCTTGGTTGTTACTAGGCACGGACCTCGACTAGTTCCGTGCACTAGTTCTTAGTGCTTTTATATTTGCTACGGATAAACACATTAATGGCTTAAGAGACTATCTTTTTAAAGTTTCCAACTTTTGTATTTTTTCTATGTTTTGAAATTAAAAACACTGAGGTTGTCGGAGTTTATGCACTCATGGCCTTGTACTCTGGAGCCATATACTGATAGTTTGAAAAAGTCGGAAATGTTGGCTTTTCTAAATAACATTTTATATATACGTATATTTATTTGTGTATATTTAAGCGTCAACAATACAATGTTTGTCCAAATTCCATTTAGATTACGTAAGACAAATTCTAGAAGACTAGCGTATACTTTACAGACCAATGACATTGGATTGTTAATAAATACTGATATGAAAAAATTAACTCGTCAACAAGGAATCGAACCTCGGGCTCTGGATTTCTAGTCCAGCATGCTAACCGCTACACCAAAGACGACTCTGACGTAAGAGCCAACCTTTTCATATCATTCTTATTTTTATTTTGACAGAATTATTTCTGTCGAAATTATTATTCATTTAATTATTTGTGTATAAGAATACAACGCACGCTGGACTAGATATCCAGAGATATACATACATAACTACATATATCCAACCATACGTACATATATACATAAATACATATATACAAGCGTAACTGGAGTTTACTAGTTATTACCATATAAGTTATTTACTATATTATGAATATATATTACTATGTTACGAAAAGTTATTTAATTTTGAAATATTCTGCTTAGATGGCGCTAACATTAATTCATTTATCTAGACCACGGTAGTGCGACGGGTCGAGTTTAAGGGGTTTTTTGTCTTCGCGCTTACAGTACTATTACTTATCGTTAAATCACAGCCTTTTGATAAAAAAGGAATAATTTCTGAACGAAAAGAGCTATAGTGCTGGTTTTTCGAATATAAGCTATTTAGGGAATTATAAGATAACAGGTTTTTGCTTTTCGTTAAGAAATAAAGGGTTAAAAAGTTATTTCGGTTCAAAAACCGTCAAATAGCGGGAACGCACATAATTTTCATTGGACAGGATAAAAACGTAGGGCCTACACCAGATATCCTTTAAAGTTGATATTTAGCATACAGTTAGGTCTCGTACCCAAGGCACAGGGAAAATTATGAAGTCATGAAATTTATATCGGAAAATTGAAAATTTTTGCATTTTCGTCTTGATAAAATTAACATAATAAATACATAAGAGATATTGCAGCTCTATGATTGGTCCATATTTCTATATATATACTAAAAATTTAGCAACACACCACTTTTGAGAGTTGTATACGAGTTTTTAAAACTTTGCTGTTCCATGATTGGTCCATGTTTTTGTATCTAATTATTAAAAGTGAAGTGTTTACATTTAACCCACTTCCAGAAATACTAGAAGGATGTGGTTTTTTGTATTCGACGCGAAATTTCTGAAACCTAAAATAAGAATCTTCGGGAAAATTTAATTTTCCCCACGCAACAGACCCAAATTGGGAAAAACCAAGAGTTAAACTTATGTGTTTAAGTTTAAGCCACTACTAAACATTTTAGAAAGATGCGGTTTTTTGCATTCCACGCGGAATATCTCGCGGAATATCTTCGAAAAAATTCAATTTTCCCAACGCAACATCCGAAAAAATTACATCCGGGAAAGAACAAAAAATTAGCTGTTTATAGTGATCTCTACCTGGTAGTTTGGTCATGCATAGTCAATCGATTTTGAAAATCGAATATGTCATTTATACATTATATTATCGAATGATAATTACAGGTCGAATTCGTACCTCCTTCTTTTCGTCGGTAACAAATGAAAGTCTACATCTCAGGTTTTCAATTTCATGTGGAATTTTTATCAAGATTTTTAGCTACTATGTTTCTTGTGTATTCGTGGACTAAATGAATATCGTATATAGGGTAAATACTTCACTAAGTACTTTTATGAATATTCTAATACATATTTATTTAATAGTCATAAATGAATATGTATTAACTCTATATATAATGACAACCATTTCGTTTCCTGTATTGACATTAGTAGAAACATTTATTAAAGTGATTAAATTGTATTAAATGCACAGTACAATGCGTGCGTATGTATTTATTTGTTTACAAATGTATGCATTATTACATAATTTCATTGTTGATTATGTACATCATTAAAGCTGTATATGCAAATGAAAATTTTAATATTTGCATGTCTCTATTTGTACTTTTTAATATTGTATAGATATAGAAAATTATGGAAATAAAAATTTTTCAAAACAATTTTTTATTTAATCCACTGTCATTCGAAATACAAACGAGGAAAAGTTAGTGTGGTATCCGAAGTGAAAACTTTCATGACGACTGTAGTTACTGGATTCTAAGTAATGTTATATAGAGACTGAAATGCAGATATTAAAATTAACATTAGCATAAATCAAATGCATACATACTTTCAAACACAATACTTAGCTATATGAAGTTTGTTCGTTACTGACATATATATCTACATAATATCAGAAACGAACAACAAGTGGAAACTCGTCTATCTTGGTAGTAACTAAAAATTTATACACTGCACAGCAAAAAAAGTTGCGTACTTCTTTCTTTTGCAAATCAACTTTTTTTTATAAATTTTTATGTTTTAGTTGACAAGGAAGTAGAATTTAAAAAAAAAAAATTCTAATTTACAGAAAAAAAATTTTTTTAAAATAAGTTTCTATTAAAAAAACATTTTAAAAAACACGCTTTTTATAGTAAAACTAATTTTCTACAACTTTACTATTTCAATATTAAGAGAGATATACCACATTTTGTGTTTCTCCCTCCCTTTAAACTCCCTTTTCCTCTTGTCGAATCTTGTCATGTTTACCATAAAAATACATTGTCATTGGAACTGAACCAACATGTAAAGATTCAACTCCGTAAGATAAGAGAAAGTGGTTCTAATTCAACTTGCAAGATTTGACCCGAACATACATACATACATACATACAAACATACATACATTGCAGCAGGTTGAACACAGAGGCCCGAAGCAGAGCAGAAGGCTACTGCTATCGTCCGTAGTCACATCATTGCTCACTTACGGAATATCCATTTGGGCAGAAGCACTGGAGATCCAAGAATCATGGAGAAAGGCAGGTCCAATATATCGACAGAGTGCTCTGAGAGCCAGCGCCTTCCGCACAATATCAGAGGAAGCAGTGTGCGTCATTTCCGGAAAAGAAGAACGGCAGAACAGCATAAGCCGATGGCAGCTCCAGTGGGATAACGCAGAGAAGGAAAGATGGACACATCGTCTCATACCACGGATTGATGTTTGGCTGAACCGGAGTCATGAAGATGTCAACTACTATCTTACGCAAATGCTGTCGGGACACGGCTGCTTCCGAGCAAATCTTCACCGCTTCAAGCACTATGATTTTCCGGAGTGCCCGTCCTCTCCAGGTATCGCTGAAGACGTGGAGCACGTGTTCATTATGTGTCCTCGGTTCAATCCACAGCGTGATGATTTAGAAAAAATCCTGACCCAGAGAATCCAACCAGAGACAATAGTAGAAGCAATGCTGTCTTCGAAAGCTGCCTGGAATGGTATAAGTACTTTTTCCACAGAAGTCCATACAGAGATGCGCTACATTGAAAGAAGAAGAGCGAAAGACAATAACTAGAAGAAAGGAAAAAGTCACCTTTACTATAAGAAGGAAGAGCGGCAGCTAATCCCTCCCCCCACGAAGTAATGTCTAATCGGCGGTTTTCATTGGGATCAGAGGCTAGAGAAAAGGGGCGGTTTTAGTCGGTATTAGCATGTTCGGCATGCTCGAGTTCAACATATCCCGGCGATACAGCTAAGCCTAGAATACGTAAATGTATTTCCGCACCTTTAAAAAAAACATACATACAAACATACATACATAGTTAAATAAAAGCTTGTAAAATAGACAAATTTGCATAAATTATATAAAAAGCATCCTATTTAAAGATTTTTTTAAGAAAATAAACTTTTAACAGTGGCTATCCCCCCTTCTGGCTCAAATGCCTGCCTGAAGCATTCTAGGCATACTTTTAATTAAGTTCACTACCTGATCTTGGGTGATTAGTTATAACAAGCTCATATGAGTTCCTGCTCTAAAGGTATCAGGAGGGTATCAAGAGGGTATGTGTCGAGACAGGTTCATGTCAAAAATATTCTATTGGATTTCACTCTGGCCTTCGTAGCCGAGGTGGCTATCTCAAGTGAAGAATTTCTGTCGTTTTATTTCAACACACAATCTTCGGAATCCTTTGACTTTGCCTGTGAGCCTGCCCAAAAGTTTTTTATGAATCGTGGTGTTTGCACAAATTAATTTGCGATCTAGAAAACCAACCATAGCACCAAAATTCACTTTATATCATCGAAAAGATCCCCGAATAAAGTCCATCAACGACCCACTTCCGAATTGTACTCTTCCAGTAATATCACATTCGAAGTATCGTTCACCTGACCTTCTGCAGGCTCATGCCTCTCAATTTAGCATATACAGTGCAAAAAACTTCCAAAGAAAATAGTTAAAATGAATTTTTCGTAGTGCGCAACTTTTTTTCGTGTGCAGTGTATAATTATAATAAGAAGTTTGTCATTAAATAATTATATTCTTATAAGATAATTCAGTATGTGGGATGTTGATTCTTTACAACAGTTTGTCATGCATAAAACTATTGTTTGTGTTGGAAAATTTTATATATACACTATATGTGTGGATTTTAATTATGTGCAAATTTGTTGTCTATTGTAGCTATACATGTGCTTAGGTCTATATATAGATGCTGTGCGTGAGTCATATCATTTTTATCTACTATAAAAAAAAGTTATTCTACATGTTTGTATGAGATATTTAAAATTATACATACGGAATGGATATATGTAAATTTACTGAAAACAAGAAACAATGTAACAAATTAAGTTAGTTATTTTAATATCCTTCATATACTTTTTCACTATCAATGCATAACCTATTATTTTTTTGTAATAAAATGAATTTTTGAAAATAATATAAACTTTATATAATATTATTCGCACTAATCCGGCACTTTAATAGTTCGGCATCCTCTAGTTTTTAATAGTGTCGGATTAACTATACTAGTTGACCCGACAGACGTATCCTGTCTTAACTATGAATATTGAATTCGAATTGGTATAACTAATAAACAATAATTATTATTCCAAACACATATGTTTATAAATAATTATAATGCTTTATGATACACAACATTATTAGTTTTATTTTTTTGCGACTTCATCAATTGTTGGCGCATTAAAACGTCTTGCGTGTTGTCCTGCAGGCGTCTTCTCGGCTTTGATGACAATTTTGTGGTTATCAGATGGCATGCGGTCTAATGCGGTCGTGAATCATTCATGATCATTCTAGAAGCCTCCATGCAAAAGTATATTTTCAAATAAATATTTCTTCAAAACAACAATCATATTCTAGAAGGACCCATGGCGGGTATAAAGAGCCACGATCAGCACTAATCAAATCAGTTTTAAATCGACTATTGTTTGATTCGGTTCAAAGTATATATTTTACTGTCGTTCGATTCAGATCAAGTTAAATATTAAGTTGAAGTTGGCATTTGTACAAGTAATTCATAGTTTGAAAATTGTCATTGTGTTGAAAAATTAAAAAAAAAATTGTTGAAAAAGAAATTGGATTCTCATTTTTTTTAAAGCAATAAAGTCAGGTTTTTTTTGTTTCGTAAAAACTTTTGTTTAATTTAATTTTTTTTTTCCTTTTCTTTAAAAAAATCGTGCGTGTCATTCCAATTAGACAGTATTTAGTAAAACCTTTTACTAATATATTTTTTTTGTTTTGTCGAGTATCGGAATCTGTTGTAGGTTCGGACAGCGCTCCTTTGAGGAATAAAAGAGAGCCAAGATACCGCGATAACTCTAGTGCAAGAGTTCAAATCTAAAACTAGATGAATTTGGTATGTGAAAAGGGAAGTTTAGAAAGACGGGGATATACAAAATTTGGTACATCTGTCTTAATTTTGGAAAAATAAAAAAATTGTTGTAAAGTAACGGAAACTACTTTTACTGTTTAATATTTTTTATAATTTTTTATGTTACTCTAATATTTACAGAAATATTTGCAATTTATGATTGTAAAATCCTAAATATCTGTTTACACAAGTTTCAGAAAAAATTATCAGATAACGAACACAAAGTTAATTTTCTTCAACTTCATATCCATTTTTCGATTTTTCTAATGTTAAGAGAGATATTCTTTATTTTGTGTTTTCTATATTTTTCACGAAATTGTCCTTTCAAATACCCAAAGAGTATCAGACACGACATTATATTTTGACCGGACTATCATTGTGATCCTTACAGATTACATTGTCGCGATATCTTCGCTCCGTTTAACTTTCAAAGAAACGCTGTAGAACCTAAAACAGACTCCGATACTCAACACTCACAAAAAAACACAAAATATTATTAAAAGTTTACTAAAACTTATTTCAATTAAAACAACACGCTTGATTTAAGAAAGAAACAAAATTAAATAAAAACAAAAAATTTAAGATTCTACTCAAATCTGATTTTATTTTATTTGAAAAAAAAAAAAAAAATTTAATTTAATTTAATTTAATTCTACAATAACGAGTCTATTTCGTTTCACAATACAATACAACACTTTTTGATTTTTAACTTTAAAAATCAAATTTTTAAACTACTGTTTATTGCTCAACTGTTAATTATTAACTGATGTTAATTGAACAAATGTTAATGTTACACTAACTTCAAATCGATGAATTTTTCTGCTTATATACTGCCGTGGATTGTTCTGGATGACTACTTGTTCCAACTAATCGATTAACTTCAGCCCCATGACCAAATTTTATGTCTTGTTAAAATAGGTAGGAAATTATAGCTAAAACATATAGGAAATCCCAATATATATTTTTATAGTGAATTAAACGATCCACAAAATTAGTTGCGTACTAGCAGAGTATGCGGTTACACGATACAACAAATAGCATTTAATTTTGAATTAGGACATTTAATTAGCTTTATAATTAGAAATTAAATACAATATGTTTCATTGTTTTTTTAAATATTGCTCTGCTGGTTAAGCTAGCAGAGCATGCGGTTACACAGTGCAACAAAGTGCAGTTAATTTTTAATTAAAGCACTTAATTAGTTTAATAATTTGATAATAAATACTATATAATGAATTGATTTCTTAAATATTGCTCTGCTAGCTTAAAATTAAGCTAGCTAAAAAAAAACTGAATAATTTATCTTATCTATAATAATGAAGTTCTGTTGGCAGAGAATCATCACCCATATAAAATAAATTGTATGTAGCCACATTTAAATTAAATTAAGATTTAATTATTATACTTGTATATTGGTATTAATTTGAAAAAATAAACAGACGTATTATACACTAAACTAATATAAATGCATATTTAAACTAGTAGTAGTAATAGTAGTAGTAGTAGCACCAAAATACTATACGCTTGTAAAATATTGTATGAATATTATTCAAAACAATAAATACTACTACATTTAAACTATGAACATAATAAATATACTGACTCTGGCTGGCTGCACATACGAATAAAGTTTTATATTAAGTTTTCCTGAAAACTTTTTACAAGAATATATACTAATGAAACTCTATTTTCAGAGAAGTGTATGTATATGTTCTTTTGAAAATATATGTTTGCTTTTCTTTTATTATCGCCAAGTTCAATCCAAAATATGTCTGGACAAATGAAAAATTGTACGACCAAGATACAAATTTTGACACAACGGAGTAAGTTATATATATTACCTCTATATACACACCAGTTATACACACCAGTCTATATACACAACAGTTATATATAATATACAGATTAAGTGTCTATTATTCATTGTACTGAATCTTTACGTTTTGGGGTCCCCGTAGTATACCTTATCATATTTGGTATGATGCTGATTTAGTTTTTCACGAGGCAGAGGCGAGGTTTTGCTATCCCCTCGATTCGCCACGCTTTTTGAAATATCACCCTCGCCTCGCCTCGGCTTCGGCCGATGTAGAATGTTAACAAGCCTCACCTTGTTTGGGTTAGTTATCATCCTCGCCGAGGTAAAATTTTTTACTAACTTAGACTTATTTTGCAAGAATATACATAATAAGGTAAAAAAAACTTCTTTGACAATTTTATTCCAATCGGATTAAAACTGTGACCGCTAGAGTGATTACAGACACACACACACACACACATATATATATATATATATATATATATATATATATATATATATATATGTATATATATATATATATATATATACATATATATATATATATATATATATATATATATATATATATATATATAATTTTAAAGACGATGATTTTCGACATCTACTAGGTAGGATCGATGGATAATAGCTCTGTTTCCTTTTCGGAAATTAGCTAAAATAAAAAAATATATTCAAACTCGAGAGTGAGAGAGTTGAATAAAAGCAGGTTGCGCTTTTTGGCGTGACAAAAATTCACTAATATAATCAATAGAAATCTACATATTAAATAACGTTTAGAGTTGAAAAAATAACGTAAAGAACTTCGTTCCTGACGGGGGTCGCTCGACCGCACAATTTTCTTTTTCTATAAAATAAGAATATGCAGTCGATCAACAAAATGAAAATAATACTTTTCTCTAGAAAATTTGCAAACCGGCGATGAACAAATTTACGATTATTATTATAATAAAACCTATTTTGACAAAATGGAAACCCGACTTCTAAAATCAAATATTCTATAACCAAGATGCACTAAAAAGTAAAGAAATAATTGCATATTCTTGTGCCAATTTAAGTCCACCAAAGCAAAAAATTTTAAATATATATGTACAGTTATTGTTTTTTTTGGAGGCGGTGTCACCATTGAGAAATTCACATAACTTTTGGACACCGCCTCCAAAAATAACAATAATTGTACATATATATTTAAAATTTTTTGCTTTGACTAAAATTGGCACAAGAATAAGCAATTATTTTTTTACTTTTTAGTGCATCTTGGTTATAGAATATTTGATTTTAGAAGTCGGGTTTCCATTTTGTCAAAATAGGTTTTATTTCTCGCTTTTTAGTGACTTTGAAGTTCTATAACTGATTTTATTTGTCT
Organism: Nineta flava; assembly: GCA_963920215.1. Classification (NCBI taxonomy): domain Eukaryota; kingdom Metazoa; phylum Arthropoda; class Insecta; order Neuroptera; family Chrysopidae; genus Nineta; species Nineta flava. The sequence goes on from OY986041.1 coordinate 19,832,605, forward strand.
AAATATAGGTAGACTTACTAAACGACCAACTAATTTTTAGTGAATTTTTTTGTAACACTTTTTTTTTATCCGTTTTTTTTTTAATTTTTAGTGCATTTTTTTATAACAGATTTTCAGTTTTTTTTACATGCATTTTGTTTTTTTTTTGTAAAATTTTTTTTTTTGGGGTCGGTTTTTTTTTGTAAAAAATTTTTTTGAAGTCGTTTTTTAAAAAAAATTTTTTATTTTCCCATTATGAATGAGTACTCTTTCAAAAAAAAAAAATTTCGCAGAAATCGGTTATCACATATAAAATGAGGATTTTCCTCAATTTCCCGAGGACTCCCTCATCAGAATGCGATTTGGTGGCAATGGGACCAATGGGAAGCCAAACCCTCTAAAACAAAATAAAAAAATTCAAGTTCTGAGGTAACACACATAAATAAAAAAAAAAAAAAAAAATACAGACGAATTGAGAACCATCCTCCTTTTTGAAGTCGGGTTAAAAAGTAATCATGGCATAAAATTTCTTTTTCCTTTAAAATGCATGTATTGCTTCATGTTTTTTGTAAAAATACATATTACTATATTATTTTATTAAAATAAAATTTACTTTTTGTAAAATTGTCTCGACCGAGGCGAGGTTTTTGAGACAATATACCTTGCCTCGCCCCGGTTAGTAACGAGAATTAAAATTTTGAACCTCGCCTCGCCTCGTGCCTCGTGCCTCATAACTGAGGAGCAAGGCGTGGCGGGGTTACATCGTAGTCTCTGTGAAACACAATGCTTATCATTGAATCGTGTGGATTTGTGTTAAACATTCGATATTCGTAATTAAGTCATCTTGCACTGTAGAAATAGAAGACGGTAGTGGTAACAGTGAATGATTTGACCACGAAGGAATTGATGATTTACAAACAAAGAATAAAACAATTTTAAAAGCTTACGAAAAAATTTTAAAGTCCGCGAAAATTGAACCCACTTCCAAAGTTGATAACTCAGTTTGCAAACTAACACAGCCTCACACTGATTTTTATTCAGCGAATGGCATCAGCATAGCCGATCGCTGAACAAAAATGTAAAAACGTGATCAGTTTATTCAAGGTTTATTAGGTTTCGAAACAAATCCTGTTGATGGTTTCAATTTCGGGTTTTAGTCTAAAATTTTATTTTTATTCAATACGAGGTCTGCTCCGGATCATTAACCCGAATCATGAAGAAAACATATTTGGTTTTCGTTTTCTAACTTCAAGAACTTCAAGAATTCTTTTTTTAAATTTTTAAATTTCATGAAATTCAAGAAGAATTCCACTTATAATTTAATCCACTTTTACTATAACTCAAAGACTTCTTTCTAACGCGTTTAAATAATTTGTCAAATTTGTTTACTTCCTTCCATATAACATTAGCAAACGTTTAATCAGCAGTTATCGATGCGGTTCAGGGAAAGAGTTTGTGCATGTTAGATTCGAAAAAATACATGAGGCCATAACATTTCCTTTTTAACCCGACTTCAAAAAGGAGGATGGTCCTCAATTCGTCTGTATTTTTTTTTTAATGTGTGTCACCACAGAACTCCGTCATTTATGAACCGATTTTGAATTTTTTTATTTTGTTTTAAAGGGTTTGGTTTCCCATTGGTCCCATTGTCACCAAATCGCATTCTGATGAGGACATCCCCGGGAAATCGAGGAAAATCGTCATTTTATATGTGATAACCTATTTCTGCGAAATATTTTTTTTTTAAAGGGTATACTCATTCATAATGGGAAAATAAGAAAATTTTTTTAAAAACCGACTAGAACAAAATTTTTTACAAAAAAAAAACCGACCCCAAAAAAAAAAAAGTTTTACAAAAAAAAAAAAACAAAATGCTTGTAAAAAAACTGAAAATCTGTTATAAAAAAATGCACAAAAAATTAAAAATGAAAACGGATAAAAAAAAGTGATAAAAAAATGCCTAAAAATTAGTTGGTCGTTTAGTAGGTCTACCCATATTTAGACAAATAAAATCAGTTATAGAACTTCAAAGTCACTAAAAAGCTAGAAATAAAACCTATTTTGACAAAATGGAAACCCGACTTTCAAAAATCAAATATTCTATAACAAAAAATGCACTAAAAAGTAAAAAAATAATTGCATATTCATGTGCCAATTTTAGTTCAACTAAGCAAAAATTTTTAAATATATATGTACAATTATTGTTATTTTTGGAGGCGGTGTCCAAAAGTTATGTGAATTTCTCTATGCTGACACCGCCTCCAAAAATAACAATAATTGTACATATATATTAAAAAAATTTGCTTAGATGAACTAAAATTGGCACAAGAATATGCAATTATTTTTTTACTTTTTAATGCATTTTTTGTTATAGAATATTTAATTTTTGAGGTCGGGTTTCCATTTTGTCAAAATAGGTTTTATTAACTTGTGTTTATGTTATAACTTTTAGTATACTTATATCTGACCGATGATGTTTGGTCTATGTTTTTTCCTTCTATGTCGAAATCCATCAGTTCATTTATGTTAGATATAATTTTGGTTTTGCTATATTTTATGGGTAGTTTCGCCTCTTTCTATGCAACTTGAAGATCGACTTCATTTTTTTTAAACGCAGGTAAGATAGAAACAAATCATCAATCTGGACACCAAGATCAGACCATTTTAGAGACTCAAAGAGGTGTTGTAGAACTGTATTGAACAGTTATAGTGATAGTAAAATTAGTCTTTAATCAAGCTATTGGTTATGTAATTTTACTACAATTCATTACCTGACCATATTTTCTGGATATTTACAGAAATGTTTGCAATTAAAATAATATATCCATAATAATGAATTCTACAAATGATTCCTATTGGTTAGTTGTTTTATTTATAATACGTTTAAATGAATTTCGTTTAAATGAACTTTAATATTTTGAAATATTGTTACAAAATTGCATATAGTAAAAAATTATTATGAAATAAAATAAATAAGATATTTTCCCTAAATAGAAATTTTTTCTTTGGAAAATTTTATTACTAAATGTCATTAGGAGAATATTTTTAATCACTGCAATACATTTTTTAACTAATTATTTTTTATAAAAGAGAGGTATTCTATTTTTTGTGTTTTAGCATTTCTAAATGCTTGAGCATATGAGATACGAAATTTCATTTTGATCGGATTAAAATTGTGACCGTTAGAGAGTACAAGTTCTTGAAAAATGTTTTTATTTCTATATATCTGTCTGTAGTCCAATTAGTGGTCAAAGGTCGCCATGAACATTAATGAGATAAAAGTTAATTAAGATCAACCTCCAAAGGAGAAGTGCTTTACTATTCCTACCATAATTAGTGTTAGAATATCAAATGATAATTAATGAGAACTCTAGGTATTTGAAATAATATTTTAAATTCGTCCCAATACCTAGATCAGTTTTTGTATTATAAATACGTATTTCGACTACAAAGTAGTCATCCTCAGTATAAATTAGCAAGTCGTAATTTACTCTTTGACAATAAAAAAATAAATAGAAAATAAAAATAAACAGATAAAATAAAAATTTTACAAAAATAAAATAAAATAAATTTTATTAAAATTATTCTTGTTAAAATTACTTTCATTAAATTTATTCTTACTAGTATTACTCTTATTAAAATTACTCATATATTGTCTCTGGATATGTTACTTGTTGCAAATATGGTGACAGTTTCACCTTGTGAATAACATGTTTTATCCACTATTATTCACTATTGAATTCCCTTTGTCTGTCTTTAAATAGTGAACCTCTTTTTGTTCTAAGGTTTTAACTGTTTCTACATCTGTGTTTGACTTCCTCGTTATTGTTTTCGTAATTATTTTTGCACAAATTTTCCGAAATTGGTTTTTGGTTGCATCATCTATAGTTTTTATGCCAGTTTCAATATCTAGAGTTAAATTTACGGGCGGACAATTATTTTGTTTAATTGCAAAATTTAGGCCTTTGTTCAATAAATTCATTTCCCATCCTGTGAATGTTTTTGATGTAGGACTGTGAACCAATGTGAAACTGTCACCAAATTAGCAACAAGTAATATATCCAGAGACAATAGAACAGTAATTTTAATAATAGTAATAATAGCAAGAATAAATTTAATGAAAGTAATTTTAACAAGAATAATTTTAATAAAATTTATTTTATTTTATTTTTTATTTTTTATAATTTATATATTTATTTTTTATTTTATCTATTTATTTTTTACCTGTCAAAGAGTAAATTACGACCAGCCAATTTATACTGAGTATGGCTACTTTGTAGTCGAAATACGTATTTATAATACATCTAGATATTGGGGCGAATTTGAAATTTTATTAATAATAAAGTTTAATCGAAAAATAAAAACTCTACAGACGTGAATGTGATCGGTATAATTAATAATAATAGCATTGAAAGTTACGTCGACATTACTAACTGTCTAAAACTGTCTGAACACTCAATTCAATATTTAAATTTCAAACTTTGACGGTAATAACAAAAACATATTCAATGTTGGTGTAAATTGGTGCTATTGTATAATGATAGTTCCTCCTATTGAAATAATTGGAATAACTTATCGAATAGTTTTAGAGAATATAATATACACATATAGGTACCTATCCAATATATTGGATTTGTTCGGCCATGTATATGGCCGTAAACGTAAACTTCACAAATGTTGCATAATAGTTTACATTGCATACATTTTATCCATAAAACGGTAATATAAACAACATAAAATGTATATCTATGTATGTACAGAATGAGCCAGAATTGGCATGTTCGCAGTACAATTTACAATACGATATGTGTTTAAGTATTTGTAAAGGGTTTTGAAAAAATCGCATTTCCTGCTTCTAAGTCCATTGAAACAGTATTGTCATTTAAACAGTTCATCCTTAAAGATATTTCGCTTTGTTACTTTGAGAACGACGTATTTAATTATATATTGTAATATTCAAGGCAATGGCACGTCAAATTTGGACGGAGAGGAAACCAAATGACGAGTGGTAATCTGGGTCTTGAAGTGATACTGAACCTCCCCGTACCGTTCGAATGGACCCCAAATGGACGTGAGCGGAGGTTGGGAGGAGAAGCGGACAAAACGTAAAATTTTATGACAAGGCAAACGGATGAAAATGCGATTGCTTTGAAGTTTATACCCTATTTATATAATAACATTTTTTTGCCATTCGAAACACGCGAGCCGTTTTCGCACTCGCAAATTTAGAAAAAAAAGTTATGAGGCAACCGCTCCAAAATTGGTGAGCTTTTTTATTGGTGCCACTATATGTTGTAAAATAAAATGCCATCCGATCCTGATGGGCAGTTTCTGGGGGTGAATTTTATCAAAACCGATTGGTATTGATACACACAATTCCTTGCACTTATTAGAGCTTTTGAATGCCACACGATTTAAACAATTTTAACTGTTTTTTTTTCGATTTTTGTTTAAAAAATTCGAAAAAAGCGTGTGTGATTTGGCGTGTGTGAATTGTGAAAGGTTGTTTCTCAGAAACTGCCCATCAGGATCGGATGTATCACTCATATACCTACTATCACAATCCCTTTAAAACAGTAAACTTGGAGATACATAATTATGCTAAACATACTTATGTATAATGACTTGCGTTACTATGGAATCGAAAATCCTCTAAATCACGCAGAAATATGTTGTACATTTTATCAATTTTGTTTATCGATTATCTAACGTAAAGGATATAGGGGAAATAATAATGATCCGAATATGGCAGTGGATAGGATACATAATCAGAACCAAAGAAGATCGTTAGACAAAGAAATTAATGGAATGGTTGCCCCATAGAATATACCAAAAAAAGAGGAAGAGCGAAAACCAAATAGAACGAGGAGATGCAAAACTATGTGGGGAAGTCACTTGGAGAAGAGTACCGTGGAAAAAACAAAGGAATGAAGGAGAATGGGACAAATATATGTAGATGTTTGGATGCAAGAATCCTAAGGGTGTAGTTTTATCTACGCGAAATTTATTTGTTATGGTTTGGTAAAAATTTTGAAGTGAAACTTCTTTAGCAACGTCTCCGTTTATAATTTTTTGTTATATTAAAGGTGAAATAACTCAAAAGAGGACATGCCTTGCTTAAATTATTGCATAGAAAAAATATACTATTATATATCTACATCCTTATTGTTCCAGAGGGCCATGTGGTCGAAAAGAGAACCTGCCAACCTCAGGAAAGGAATCGTCTGGTATACAGACGGATCCTAAACTGAATAAGGGACTGGGGCGGGAATCTACGGTGAGAGACCTAAAGCAAACATAAGCCTCAACTTGGGGAAATATGCCACGGTCTTCCAAGCAGAAGTCTACGCCATACTGGCTTGCGTCCGTGAGAACCTACGTAGAGGCTACATAAACCAGAACGTATGTATTCTGTCGGACAGTCAAGCTGCTTTAAAAGCCTTGCCTGGAACTGAGGTCACCTCAAGGGTAGACAAGGATTGTCTGAAGGAACTTCTGTAACTGGCAAAACGGAACAACGTTGAGTTGATCTGGGTACCGGGTCACAGTGATTTTGAAGGAAACGAAAAAGCGGATACCTTAGCAAAGAAAGGAGTCGGAAAGTCCTTCATAGATCCAGAGCCTATTTTAGGAATTCCAAAGACTGCATGTAAACAGGTGATCAGGTGGTCAAATGCTAAACACCGTGATCACTGGGAAAAAGTACCGCGGCAAGAGCTCGGAAGGTACTGCTTCAGAATGCAACAAAGAGGTCATCTCTCGATGCACTGAGGCTGAACAGGATGAAGCTGAGGAGGGCTGCCAGGTTCATTACCGGGCATTATCCCATGCGGAAGCATCTGCACACAATGGGACTCTATAACAGCTCCATTATGTGCAGATTGTGTGGCGAGGAGAAAGAAACATCCAGCCACATAATCTTTGACTGCGTACCTCTGGGTTACAGCAGATACAGAATATTCGGTGCATCTCACCCCGAATATATGAACCATCGGGAGGACCTGATAAGCAAGCTCCAGGCTATTACCAACATAGGGAGAAGCGAGTCTCGTCAGACTGAGGTAGAAGGGGGAGCACAATGGACCTTGAGGTCGAAGTGCAATACTTCGACCCAAGATGTATCTATCTATCTACTGTTCCAGAGAAAAATTTATTACTAGGTAAATAATAGTTATGTAATTATATAAATAAATTTTAAATTTGAATTTTTACTTTTAGTTCACTCATATTCTCACACTGCATATTATATAAGAGTGGCAAATAATTTAACAATGCAGAAAAATGAGTTTTTGTTTACAATGAATTTCTTAAACTTTCTGCTAGTTTAACAAATTTTTTAGTATTAAGGCAATTATATTTCATTGATTTGAAAGAAACTTTATACTGTTTTCGACACAGCGAAGTCCTTAATAACCCAATCCGCTAGCTTTGACTCATTGTATACTTTTGTATATCATTAATTACATAGTATAACCTATATCTACCTTACAAATGTTACAAATTAGTTTAACTATTTCACATTACACATATTATTTTCATTATCTGCAATTTGACCAATTCATTTCTACTACACATCTGAGAGCATATCATCCTCATTCATTTATTTATATATGTGGCATATAAAACTAAATATTGTCTAGCTAAAGTACAACTTGTAATTATCTAAGCGATTATTGTCAAGTTTTTGCTTGTTTGTTCGTTTGTTGTTTTTGTTTGTTTGTAGTACTCATAACAAATGTATAACAAATGATAAAGTCTGTAAATTTTATAGTTAACAAAAAAAAAGTCAATTAAATTTTAAAATAAAAAATTTATACACACCCGCAGAAACTGAAATTTGTGTTTAAAACGTTGATTTTAGATTAGATGTCTGAAAAAAAACCTCCGTCTATGTATTTTTATTTGAATAAGAATCCCTCACTTTAATAGTTACAAATATGTCATTGTTTATGTCGTAGAATAGAAGAAAAAAATGACCAAATATGGAATACCATTTTGTTTTCTTGGCAAAAAAGAAAGGCAGTCACACACATATCCACCACTTAGTAATAGTCTTACTTAAATAATAGAAATAGTGCTTTTATCTGCTATATGAGATCCAGAAACTTTGGTTGAAATAATGAGCAATAAATTAATCTACTTGCAAAAATTCACAAGCCTATGTGTCGAACTCTGGATCAGCGCAATCCTTGAGTATCTTCAAAATTAGGCACAGAACATACAATTTGTATCCATAGAATCAGGTACATTTTGTCCTATGAAGGTTCAAATTTTTGTGTTTAAACGGATTTTGAATCCATCTCCTGAATCTGCGCAGTCTTAAATTAGTTTATTGGTTGGTTTCTTTTTTATTTTGTATTATCTTTTTCTTATTCTTCCTGTTTATCAATTTCTTTTCCTTTTTCACAAATATGGAATCCTATAATATATACAGCCCCGGGTGTAACTGACTGACTGAAAGAAAAATTTTGTTGTCTAAAAACTTGTCTTCTATCTCTTGCGATTTGATGTCAATTTTAGATCTAGGACACATAGATACACAAAGCTATATGGCGTTTTCCCTTCTCGTTTTTGAGTGTCGTGCTTACGGTATAGCGGATTAACCAGTAAACATGGGGAAATGGAGTAATTAGGCCACTTAATGAAATTGGATACACAAATTTAAAAAAAAAAATATTATTAACCGTTAGAAAGTCGAGGATGATTTTCAGGATTGTCATGAAAGGACAGTCGCACATTGAGCGACTGATATTACCAATATGATAACACTGGCTTGTTGTATCAAATGAAAAACCGTTGCATATGACTCACACAAGAGATTAAATATACGAACCTTTAATTATAAATACGGACTCATTTGGCTCTAAGATGGATTTTACAACATTGGCACTAGCCTACAAAACAGGACGACAACAAAATTTAGGCGGCGTATTAATGGAATGTTTTTACCTTTTTCGGAATTTTGAGGGTAGGTTAAAATTTTTTATAAATTTATTGCTTTCGTTTTTGAGACAGTTAAAGAAATATAGGCGATTAAAAGGTTTAAAAGACGATTAGGTATTAGGTAGATTCGGGCACAGCTACAATGAAACCATAGCTATAAGAAACTAATTGTCTAATTGCTCGTTTGTTCTTCTACATAGTTATCGAGCATCTGCTGAAAACTAATGAACAAACCAGAAAACATACTAAGAGTAATGCAAAACTTTAAAAAAGAAAATCGTGACGTAATATGATGACAGTTGTAATGCTAATGGTTATAGAAGTAATAGAAGGTTAAAATTAGAAGTATTTTTGTAAAATTTAATTATGTTTTTATAAAAATGGCCAGGTTATAAATTGCAGTCTTATTTAATTCCTATACTTTATTACAAATTTTTTTCATTTTACTTATTACTGTTAAGATAAAAATTCAAAATTTTGTATGCCTACAAGTAGGTACAGATTTACGGTCAATGTAAAATATCTAGAGCACAGTAGTGCGACAGGCCGAGTTGGTTTTTTGCCTGTGAACGTTACCGTGGTAATACTTCTCGTTCTTTTAGACGACTTTTGACCTCGATATAACTTTTGAACGAAAAGAGCTACAGTGGCGAAGTTTTCGAATATAGAAATTATATGGAATTATAATAGACTGTTTTTTGAATCATCGTAAAGGAATAATCAGTTAAAAAGTTATTTTAATTCAAAAATGCAAAAATAGCGGGAACGCCTCCAATTTTGTGCGAATAAGTCATCAATATTCTACCCTACTTCCCGATATCCTTAAAAGTTGATATTACCTTGTTTAAATTTAACCCACTTCCAGACATGCTAGAATAATGCAGCTTTTTGCATTTGACGCGGAATACCTTGAAACCTATTAGAAAATTGGAAATTTTTAATTTTTCCAAAGCAACATCCCCAAAAATGGGAAAACACCAAAAATTACCTTTTAGTGTTTAAATTTAACCCACTTCTAGACATGCTAAGAAGGATACGGTTTATTGGATTCGACATGGAATACCTTGAAACCTATATGAAAAATCAGAAAACTTTAACTTATCTAACGCGGGATGATGCTTACCTAACGCATCATCCCCGAAAATGAAAAAAAAAACGTTTTAGCCTAATTATAGTGATTTCTGGTAGTTTAAACATACATAGGCAATAAATTTATCAAATCGAATGTGTCATTTATGTTGAATTGAACAATTAGAATAAAAATTGTCAACCATAATTTAGTGTGTAACAATAAGGGTACATTAATTTAAATATTAAAATAGGATATTTTAAAAAAATGCGGTACGTTTTAAAATATTTGAATCAATAGAGAAAATAACTTACCGCGTTACAAAATTATAAAAACATACTAAGGGAAAACTTACGAAATAAATTTCAACCAAATTTTTTCTAACATTTAATTAATTTACCCCTCATTAATTTTCTTGGTAAATAGTTTACCGAGTTATTTTCAAATAGCTCGGTCCTGTCTCCCATATCATCACATTTTAAGAAGCAACTATTATATGAAGTATCTCCTCGATAACTCGGTCCTTTTTTTTACATTTATGTTTTTGATCGTATACATTGTACTTATACGATGTTTCACTGTACAGTCATATATACATAAAAACAATGGCAAATAAATGTAATATATATATTTATTACTTGAACTTAAAATTCTGTTTTGTACATTATAAAGATGAATTTATTCGAAACATATGCATTTTAATGTGTAATTAGAGCTATTTTTTAACACGTATTGTTATTAATTACACTTCAGGGGATCATAAATAATACAATTGTTGTAGCCTTTTTACAAATTATGTTGGTGTTTTTTGTAATTAACGCCAATATGTTATATCTTACAGTATTTTATTGCTAATACGCTTTATATATCAATCGATTGATAGCGTTAAAATTATAAAGAAGTTTTTAAAAAATTATCATTAGTTTCTACTTTAGTCTTAGCCGCACCTTTTTTTATTGGATCTATAATGGAATAAATAATTTTATTCTGACCCCCGTGGGCATGTATAAACACATATTTTGAAAAAAACTTACGGAAAAAAATTTATTTACTTAATATTTATTTATATATAAAAACAAATACCGCAACGTAACCATGGCATCGTTATTTGATATCCAGACTAATATTTTAAATGCGAATTATATCTGTCTGTAACGTTTTCACGCCTTAACCGCAGAACTTGTTTTGATGGAATGTGGATAGCTTGAACCACAAGGAAAGACCATAGGCTACTGTAAAACATGAAACCCTAATAGGGAGTGCGAATTTGTTGGAGGGTCCGTTTTTGGAATTTAGAGACATTAAAATTTGTATTGAGGATATTAATGTTAAGTAAGAAAAAACGTTTGGCGTTTTTAAAAATCAACCCAAAAAGCGATAAAAGTTGGTACCTGTTAGGGGTATGGAAATTGGGCTACTTTCCACAAAATAAAGAAATACGTATTACAGCGTTTTTAGACGTTTAATCACTTAGATTAAATTATAGGGAATCAGAAATTCTATAGGGCCCTTTTTTAAAGTTTCAGACGTGAAAACTGTTATTTAGGCAGGAGTCATAAATGAATAAAGAGATACACTATTTTTGACACTAAGTTTTGTGATACAATATTTTTTTTAAATTGAACAAACTTTAAAATACGTATTTGGTGTAGACTTGAGGGAAGATTTTTTCCCCCATGGTCAGTTTTACGTAGTTTGATCACGTCCATGTTTGCCAACGAGCCTGGTGATGTCGGTGCCACCCAATAAAAATATATTGTTTAAAATTAAATCCTGTAAAAAGCAATGAAATATTTGCACACGCATAGCATCTTAAATTTCACGCGGAAGAAGTTCATTAAATGAGAAAAGTCATAGATATACAGACCAACTTAACCAACCTACTCCGTTTAAAATTTTATATCCAAAATTAACGCGAACAAAGCCGTCGGTAATAGCCCGTTTAATACTATTTCTTCCTCTGAGACAGTTTGCCTACTAACAGTCTACTAACTACTACGTAATAAATTTGTTTTCGTCTGATTCAAACAATTGAATATAACTTTACAGACTTTTACATAATTATATTCATGAACATGCAACATCGCACAGCATGCTAACAAACCATATGTTCAGAACGTTTAATATCTTAAACTCCAACACAAATATCTATATAATTTCTACAGAATATCTATATATTTATATAGGGTGGCGCAAAAGTTACGTTATGCGCATAAGTAATCGAATGCTGACTTCATTCTTAATATCAAAATATATATCATTTATATTATTTAATTTATATATATATATATATATATATATATATATATATATATATATATATATATATATATTTATATATATATATATATTTATATATATATATTTATATATATATATTTATATATATATATATATATTTATATATATATATATATATATATATATATATATATATATGTATATTAAATCATAACGTTACCGTGATTATGTGCAAAAGAAGGTCAAGTTAATGTCAACAGTAGGATTGGATCTGAAATAAGTAATGCTTATGTGAATCCAGGATGGAAAGCGATGGGGGAGGGTTTTTATTGAGTAGGAGTCTCATACTACCACTCGTGAGAGGTGTCCATGATGGATTTCCCTCCTCCTTAAATATATATATATATATATATATATATATTATATATATATATACTTATATATATATATATATATATATATATATATATATATATATATATATATATATATATATATATATATATAACGAGTGGGCCATTTAAAAATTAGAATTTAATTTTGCTATAAAATGAAAACGTATGGGTATTTTTAAATGGTTGTTGCTTTATTGAAAATAGTATACTTAGAAATTAAACATGGAATGCAACATCGTTCAAATGACTGCCATGGCTGGCTCTACAGTAGCCCATTCTGTCGACCCAATTTTTCAGTACATTTTCGATTGTTTGGGCCTCTATTTCGTCAATTGCATGTTTCAAGTCATCAATCGTCTTTGGATGGTTTGCGTAACATTTATCTTTAACGGCTCCCCACAAGAAAAAATCCAGCGGAGTCAAATCGCATCTTCGAGGTGGCCAATTAACATCAGCATTTCTGCTAATTATGCAATTTTCGAAAACAGTGCGCAAAAGATTCGACACCGTCCTGTTGAAACCAAATATTGTGTATGTCATTCTCTTCAATTTTGGAAAGCAAAAACTCGCTTAGCATGACGCGGTAGCGATCGCCATTCACTGTAACGGCGTTTCTCTGCCCATTTTCAAAGAAAAATGGCCCAATAATGCCCCCAGACCAATCCGCACCAGTGTAGATTTTCTGAGCCCCAGATAGGACAATTTTGCTTATTGACGTATCCTCCGAAGTGGAAATGAGCTTCACTTGGAAAGGTGGTTTTTCGGTAAAAATGCTCATCTTCGATCAAGCGGTCTTCGGCCCATTGAAAGAACTGAAAACGCACCAGATGGTCATGTGGCTTCAGCTCTTGCACTAATTGGACTTTTTACGCATTCATACCGAGGTCTATATGCAAAATTATTCTCAAAGAAGCGCGTGAAATGTTCAATTCTCGAGAACGACGACGAGTTGATGTTGATGGTTGTTCACGCACACTCTGAGCAACAGCAGCGATGTTTTCGGTTGAGCGCGCTGGACAAGTCGTACACGGGGTTTTTTATCGAACAACAATCCAGTTTCACAAACTCGCTGCACAAATTGATCCACAAACTGCGTTTTTGGCACATCCTTGTTGTCAAGTTTGAGTAGATGGTCACCATTTTGGAAATAAGTTTTTAATATTTCCCAACTTTGTTCAAGCGAAAAGCGACTCATTTCGTAAATTTCAAACAAAAAACTAACTTTCTGTCACATCGGAGCGGTCATCAAACCTTCTAACATCAAAATAGCTATAGTTCAAATTTCAAACTTTGGATGGCCCATCCTGTACATAGATGTTTAATAATATTTATTGGAATTATATTGATTTGGAATTTTGACTCTACAGTTATACGTACGCTAATATTCCATTCGATGTGTGCGTTAATTATGGTTTGGTTAAATGCCTTGAATTAAGTGTGCTTTATATAATAGCGATGCACCAAACGAAATAATTCAGAAAAAAAAATTTAGTATTACGAAAATATTCTTATATACCTAAGTATTGCTAAATAAAGGCACATTTAAATAAAAAAGATGAGAATGGACATTAGTAAACTTAATGAATCAGTTGGTCTAAAAATATATAACCTTAAAATTTAACCAATACCACTAAGTTTATTGTTTTAAGTTTTGTATTCAGACGAAAAAATACCTTACATATTCTGAATAACTTTATTAAGTCCTTGGTTGCTCTGAACACGCCTAATGTACAATCCATAGGTCTAAATAAATGGTACACAACCAATATATTATAATCTATCACATTGTAATACAGATGATAGAGAAGATACCCTATAATATGCATAATATCATCCCTCTGTAATCAATGATGGCAGTGAACTTTGAAGTTAGAATTAATATTTGGTAATTAATTTACATTACACAGAGAGATGTATGTATTATCTATCATCAATATGTATGTACAGAGTAGGCACAATAAACAAATATTACACGCTAGTTCTTTATACCAACTTTGTAAAAATTGTTATTGCTAAATTTTTCGGTCTTTTGGAGAGCCCACTTTATTAATAAATGGAATACGTCAAAAGGAGGAAAGGGAAAAGGAGGCATAAAGAAAGAAGAAAACACAAAACATATCTCTCTTGAAAATATCTCTCTTAATACTAGAACATTCGAAAAATGCGTAAGAAGTAAAGTTGTAGAAAATCACATTTGCTACAATTCATCACTTTTTCATTTTGTACTCTAATGTGCACAAAGATAATAAGGAATTTAATTTTCGATCTTAAACCGTCAATATTTCTGTAAATATCAGTGTAACAGAAAAAGCGATAAGTAACAAAATTGCAGTAACACTTAGTACCTACAACTTTATATACCTATATGTATATATATATATATATATATATATATATATATATATATATATATATATATATATATATATATATATATATATATATATATATATATATATATATATATATATAATCCAAATACCGATATACAAATTTTTACGAAATTCCAACATTGGTAGAAAAACAATAGATGCATTTCCTTTAGAGGAAATTCGCTAAAAATTATATGGCATTCGTGTAGACTGTGTTCCAAAACTAGTCAAAATAAGGTGATTTACGGAAATTTCAAATATTTGTTTTATTTAAAATTATAAATTATTTTCGTCAAGTAACGATCAATTCAATATAAAATACTTTTTAAATTCCAGAAAAAGGTAATTTTTGCTTTTGAAATATAACTTCCAGCCAGTTTTTAAGAAGTTTTCTAATATAATAAACTTAAATATTTACTGGATACAAATTATTTAGATTGTAAATGGATTGATACCAAATTTAAAAAAATTCGTTACGCAGGAGCTGCTTCAACTTAGCGAATTTCCTTAAAATACATAAATCACTTATTAGCGGTCGCAATTTTAGTCTGATCAAAATGTTGAATATGATTTGCAAAGCCAATTGTATTAATAAATAACATACGTCAAGGGGAAATGGGGGCCTAAAGAAGAAGAAAACACAAAATATAAAATATCTCTCTTAATATTAGAAAAATCAAAAAATACGTAAGGAATAAAGTTGGAGAAAATCATGTTTGCTACAATTCATCACCTTATCATTTTTCCTCAAACTCTAATGTGTACAGAGATAGTGAGGAATTTAATTTTCAATCTTAAACCGTCAATATTTCTGTAAATATTAGGGTAACAGAAAAAATGATAAGAAACAAAATTACAGTAAAACTTAATACCTACAACTTTATTCCATATAATTTTTTCGATTTTTCGAATAGTAAGGGAGATATGACAAATTTTGTGTTTCCCCCTCCCTCTAAACCCCCCTTTCCCCTTGTTCGATTTTACCCATTAACGAACTTGACCTTTTGAATAACAAAAGCGCCTCGAATACCAAATTTCATTCCGATAAAATGAAAACTGTGACCGCTAGAGTGATTACAGACACATATATATATATATATATATATATATATATATATATATATGTGTATATATATATATATATGTCCATAGATATATATATATTAATTTTACAGATGGTGATTTTTGACATCTACTAGGTAGGATCGATGGACATTTGAAGAAATTTTTGCGAAATTTTGACTTCGGTACGGGACCAATAGCTCTATTCCCTTTCAGGAAATTCGCTAAAAATATCGTTACGCAGGAGCTGGTTCAACTTCACCTTACAAAATCACTATCTAGCGGTCACAATTTTAGTCTGATCAAAATGAAATTTCGTATATGATTTTAGTATTTGCAAGTCCAATTTTATTTATAAATGACATACGTCGAGGGGAATGGGTGGGTGGGGGGTTTATAAAGAATGAAGAAAACACAAAATATAAAATATCTCTCTTAATATCAGAACAAATGAAAAATGCGTAAGGAATAAAGTATCATTTTTGCTCAAACTCTAATGTGTACAGAGATATTAAGGAATAATTATTCAATTTTAAACCGTCAATATTTCTATAAATAGTAGTGTAACAGAAAAAATGATAAGTAACAAAATTACTGTAAAACTTTATACCAACAACTTGACTTCTTACAAATTTTTCGATTTTTCGAATATTAAGGGAGATATGTCAAATTTTGTGTTTCTCCCTCCCTCTTAACCCTTCCTTTTCCCCTTGTCCGATTTTACCCATTAACGAACTTGACCTTTTGAATACCATAAGTGCCTCAAATACCAAATTTCATTCCAATCAGATTAAAAGTGTGACCGCTAGAGCGATTACAGACACATATATGTATATATAAATATATATTTATATATATATATATATATATTAATATATGATATATATATATATATATATATATATATATATATATATATATATATATATATGTCCATAGATATATATATATATATATATATATATATATATAAATTTTACAGATGGTGATTTTCGACATCTACTAGGTAGGATCGATGGACATTTGAAGAAATGTTTCCAAAATTTTAAAGTCGGTACGAGACCAATAGCTCTATTTCCTTTCAGGAAATTCGCTAATTATTCATTAGTCATGAAACGGTAATAATTGATTTTATTACATGTTCTAGCTTGATATATAAATAAAATAACTTCATTTTATAATAAAAGTCAGACTGAACGCAGAAAAGGAGACGTTAGATACACACTGACAGTAATGTAAGTTATATTTACTGTTTACAAAAAGCAATATACGAAACGATAACTGATTTAAGATTTAATGTTACATCATATAATTCAATTACAATGTAAGTGTCTGTATGTAACGAACATCGTTCCTACATTTTATGTATCATGGATGTTAGGAGGAGAAGAAACATGTTAGTTGTATCGATTCACAACATTTGTGAAGGAAAAGTAAAAAAGGAAACATGAAAACAAAACAAATATTTCTATTCGTAAACATGTATGTATCGTATCATCTATTGTATACAACGTACCTCAAATATAAGTACAAGGTGTTTTATGAAACATATGATTGACACATTAAATGTACAATTGAATCGTTCAGATCAACTCCCACAAAAAGGGGTTTTGACTATTCTATAAAATGACCAACTAGACCCTGTGACTCAATAAATACTAATAAAAATTAAGTATACACAAATAAATATATGAATCATAATTTCGACAGAAATAATACTGTCAAAATAAAAATAAGAATGATATGAAAAGGTTAGCTCTTACGTCAGTGTCGTCTTTGGTGTAGCGGTAGCACGATGGACTAGATATCCAGAGGCCCGAGGTTCGATCCTGGTTGATGAGTTAATTTTTTAGTATTTAATTAAAATTCAATGATATTTGTTTATAAAGTATACGATAGTCTTCTACAGTTTGTCTTACGTAACCTAATGGAATTTGGACAAACATTGTATTGTTGACGCTTAAGTATACACTATGAATAAGGACTAATGTAATGAAATTTATCTTACTGACACGAGTGTGTTATATTTAAAGTTTATCAATCGACACGAGTTTTACGTAGATTTTTATATTTTTATACGATACTTATTATTTTTAACCCGACTACAAAAAGGAGGATGGTTCTCAATTCGTCTGTATTTTTTTTTATGTGTGTCACCTCAGAACTCCATCATTTATGAACCGATTTTGAATTTTTTGTTTGTTTTAAAGGGTTTGGTTTCCATTGGTCCCATTGGCACCAAATCGCATTCTGATGAGGGGATCCCCGGGAAATCGAGGAAAATCCTCATTTTATATGTGATTACCGATTTCTGCGAAATTTTTTTTTTTTTTAAAGGGTATACTTATTCATAATGGGAAAATAAGAAACTTTTTTTAAAAGTCGACTTCAAAAAAACTTTTTACAAAAAAAAAAACCGACCCCAAAAAAAAAATTTTTTACAAAAAAAAAACAAAATGCATGTAAAAAAAACTGAAAATCAGTTATGAAAAAATGCACTAAAAATAAAAAAAAAAAAAAAAAAAACGGATAAAAAAATGTGTTTTAAAAAATTGCACTAAAAATTAGTAAGTTGTTTAGTAGGTCTACCCATATTTAGACAAATAAAATAAGTTATAGAACTTCAAAGTCACTAAAAAGCCAGAAATATTTTTTCAAAATGGAAACTCGACTTGACTGACAAAAATCAATATTCAATATTCAATCAAATCAATATTCTAAAACAAAAAATGCACTAAAAAGTAAAAAAATAATTGCATATTCTAGTGCCAAGTTTAGTTCACCTAAGCAAAAAATTTTAAATATATATATACAAATATTGTTATTTTTGGAAGCGGTATCCAAAATTTATGTGAATGTCTCTATGCTGACACCGACTCCAAAAATAACAATAATTGTGCATGTATATTTACAAATTTTTGCTTAGGTGAACTAAAATTGGCATAAGAATATGCAATTATTTTTTTACTTTTTAGTGCATTTTTTGTTTTAGAATATTTGATTTTTGAAGTCGGGTTTCCATTTTGTCAAAATATTATTTATATAAGCACAAATATTTACAGATGACACAGCGAGAGAGGCAAACGAAGTGTGAGAGAATTTAAATATGCCCCAAATAAACACAATAACAGATCATGTCTTACTTAAACCTGTTTACGTACTTAAACGTTGTTGGAAGATATATATCTTTGATCTTTTTTTATAGTTATATTTCTACAGGGATTTTAAACTTTCGTTTAGAGTCTGATAAGCCCTCGTATCATGGAATGTATTAAATGGCTTCAGAAAGACTGTTAACCACTTCGATATAAGTTATATTTAAGCCTGCATTGCATGTATAAAATAATGTGGCCCATTACATCTGGTCTAAGGGATATTATGAGCACTTTTTACCCCAAAAATGCAGTTACATTACATGATGGGCATTACACATTTGTTGGACAACGCTCTGATTCAAATGTTACGGTTAAAACAAGGCTTGTATGAAATTTGTGGATGGTTCAATGACATCAAGTGGTGAATTTCATTATGTCATCAAAATTTTCATTGGATCAGACATTCAGGTCATACTAGATACCCACTTCAAAGTATATTCAAAAATAACTATTTTGTGGGATTCCGGTCCATATGACAAGATTAGGTAAAGTATTTATTTTAGAAATAACCAGTCTATAAAAAGAATCAACTGTGAATAAGAAGCGATCATAATTTTCTAGATCGTTTTTGTTACTATCTAATGGATAGTAAACAATTGCAAAGGCGTAGATTTAGGAAAGCTATAGATAAAAGTATTTTTAACTATATATATATATATATGTACGTGGTTACAGTTTTCATTAAATCAGAGTGACATTGGGTATTGTGATGCTTTTGGTATTTGAAGGGCCAAGTTCAAGGCGGAGGGGGGGGGGTTAATAGGAAGGGAGAAACATAAAATTTGGTATATCTCTCTTAATATTGGGAAAATCGAAAAATACATTAACATTAAACTTGTTAAAGATTAGTTTTACTACAATTCAGTTACTTATCATTTTGTTTGTTATGTAATATTTACAGAAATATGGACGGATTAAGAATTAAATCCGATTTTAGATTTAAGAAAATTTAAATCCTAAATATCATATTGTACACATTTGAGTTTTAGAAAAAATGATGGGGTAATGATTTGTAGCGAACATGATTTTCTACAAGTTAACCTCTTACACATTTTTCAATTTTTCTAATATTAAGTGGCATATCTTACATTTTGTGTTTTATCTTATATATATATATATATATATATATATATATATATATAACCTTATTTCTGGTTACGCACACATGCACACTAATGCACAAATAGAAGGGAAAATTGGTAAAATAGTTTAACCGAAGTATTAAAACTAACACTTTTACATAAGTTAACCAACTTATTTCTGACACATTCATTTTTTTACATTGTATAACGAAAAATGTTTCTTTGGATGTATTAAAAGTGATAGACAACCCTTGATATTTTTCCAAAAACCTAATTCACTGTTGCCAACGTATACTTTTACCTTCCAAAATGAATGCTTTACACCCATACCTATTGACGTCTATACATATCATCTCGATTTTGTACATACTGTACACTTGTCATCCGTTAACTGTAATATGAATACAAACAAACATATTATTATAGTCTTCTAAAAGCAGAAGAAGGCATTACATAAATGTAAATGACGGTAAATATAAAGAAACTCGTTAGTAGAAATAAATATGCGTGAACAATTTATGCACACTACGAGCCAAAAATTTTTAAACAATCGAATTATTTCTGCTCAATTTTCATTAGTAGTATTGCATTAAACATAATAAAATTCGTTACGCAGGAGCTGCTTCAACTTAGTGAATTTCCTAAGAATACATTAATCAATTTCTAGCGGTCACAATTTTAGTCTAATCAAATTGAAATGTCGTATATCATTTTAGTATTTGCAACGCCAATTTTATTAATAATTAGCATATGTCAAGGGGAAAGGGGGCCTTAGATAAAGAAGAAAACACAAAATATAAAGTCGCTCTCTTAATATTAGAACAATCGAAAAATGCGTAAGAAATAAAGTTATAGAAAATCAAGTTTGGTACAATTCATGACCTTATCATTTTTGCTCAAACTCGGATGTGTACAGAGATCTTAAGGAATTTAATTTTCAATCTTAAAACGACAATATTTCTGTAAATATTAATGTAACATAAAAAATAATATATAAAATTACAGCCAAACTTAGTACCTACAACTTTACTTCATATAAATTTTTCGATTTTTCGAATATTAAGGAAGATATGTCAAATTTTGTGTTTCTCCCTCCCTCTAAACCCTCTTTCTCCTTGTCAGATTTTACCTATTAACGAAGATGACCATTTAAATTTCTCGCGCCCCAAATTCCAAATTTCATTCCAATCAAATTAAAATTGTGATCGCTAGAGCGATTACTGACACATGTGTATATATATACATATATATATATATATATATATATATAAATATGTATATATAGATGTATATATATATATATATATATATGTATATATATATATATAAAGTTTACAGATGGTTATTTTCGACATGTACTAGGAAGGATCGATGGACATTTGAAGAAATTTTTGCAATATTTTAAAGTTGGTTCGTGACCAATATCTCTATTTCCTTTCAGGAAATTCCCTAAAAACCAAATTTTCAATAAAATTCATCATGTATGAGTTACGTGGACTAATAAGTAAATTTCGTCAAAGTAAGAGTTTTCTCGCTATAAAATTAATTATTAAGTCATAATAATAATTATTAAAACTTAATTAAATTATTAAACTTATTTATTAAAGGCTGCCCTGGACGGGCTACACTTCGACCATAAGGTCCATTGTGATGCCTTAGGATGTGAGAATGTAAGTGGAGTGGAAGGAATTAGTGAGTAGACTAGGAATTGGTAGGATATGCGGCTGCAGCCGACTATGATAGGAACTATGCCGATATTCATCTGGAGTTCGTGAAGGAAACTGCAGAAAACCTTCTCAAGCATAGCCGGTTACTTCGTTCTTGTCCATACGCCGACAGTTTATCAATCAACCGCCCCTTTTTTTTATAATTGACAAACTGCCGATGTCGGGATTCGAACCTATAACCTCCCAGTTTCCAAGTACTGCATACTGCGCAGACATGAAGCCTTAGACCGCTCGGCTACTTGACTAGTAGAACATTGCAATATTAAACTTGAAAATTGGTCTGGTGACAAGTATAAATATATAATTTTTACGGATCTACTTTAACCATACTACCATTATTTTTTTCATTTTGCAAATGTCCAGAGAAAAATTCCAAATTTAGTGCATTCTTTTCCCTCTCTTTTCCTTTCAAATACCGTAGGTATGTTACTCCCGAAATTTCAGTATGAAACAAAAAACTATTCATATATGACATATTATATTTATTTTTCTGGGTCAATAACTTGAATGTATAAGGATGTATTTCCTTATAAAACTATTCAATTTTAACGCATTATATTCGTTAAAATTTTTATAATTAGATTATTGTTAGTAAAACTATAACACTATTATACAATTATACAGCTTTGCGTGTTAGTTTTGTAGTTTTATTATCCTTTTACTCTATACCTTATTCAGGCTAAGAAAATTTCGTTATGCAGGAGCTACGTAGACTAGTTATCTCAGAGCTGATTTCATAATAAATACCAAATCAAGCAACTATTATTTATACTAATTATTAAAAAATATTTAAATATTAAAATTGAAAATAATTTCATAAATATTCGTGATACAGAATACATTGTAAGCTGATAACTTTTAGTAAACTTTGTTTTCTACAACTTTACCAATGATAAATATTTCCATTAAACTAATATTGTGACAAATACTCAACACTTCGCGTTCACCCTCTCTCTAAGCTCCCCTTTTCCCTTTAATAAACTTTTCCAATTACGAACTTGACCTTTTAAATACAAAACACGCGCCACATACCAAATTTCATTCTGATCAAACATAACTTGTTTGTGTCCTCTAGAGCGCGTACAGATTACGTTCATATATACGTGGACATTTTCGACAATGAAGATCATTTTCCTTAATCATTTGAGATTTCGACATCTACTACGTAGGATCGATGGACATTTGAAGAGATTTTTGCGAAATCATTTTATGCGTACAATACCAATAGTGAATTTTCTTAAGAAAGTATATTCGCTAAATATAAATAATATCAATATTGGAAAAATCGAAAAATACATAAACATTAAACTTGTAAAAAATTAGTTTTACTACAATTCAATTATTTATCATTTTGTTTGTTATGTAATATTTACAGAAATATGGACGGATTAAGAATTAAATCCGGTGTTAGATTTAAGAAAATTAATATCACATTGTACACATTTGTAGTTTTTTGTAGAGTTGTGTACTTAGCCTAGCCAATGGAATCAACAGAAAAGTAATATTATATGTTTATGCAAGTACATCTAATTACTTACGTTACTGTCCCCCAATTGTAGTGAAATATATATGTTCTTACCTGTAAACAGAAAAATGAATAGATAAGTATTATTATATATGATATTGAATCAATATAAAAAAATTTTTACAAAATGGAAACTCGACATCAAAAATCAAATATTCTAAAACAAAAAATGCACTAAAAAGTAAAAAATAATTGCCTATTCTTGTGCGAAATTTAGTTCACCTAAGCAAAAATTTTTAAATATATATGTACAATTATTGTTATTTTCAGAGGCGGTGTCCAAATTTTATGTGAATTTCTCTATGCTGACACCGACTCCAAAAATAACAATAATAAGTCGGGTTTCCATTTTGTCAAAATTTTTTTTATTTCTCGCTTTTTAGTGACTTTGAAGTTCTATAACTGATTTTATTTGTCTAAATATGGGTAGACCTACTAAACGACCTACTAATTTTTAGTGCATAACACATTTTTTTTATCCGTTTTTTTTGTAATTTTTAGTGCATTTTTTCATAACAGATTTTCAGTTTATTCTACATGCATTTTGTTATTTTTTTGTGAAAATTTTTTTTTGTGGTCGGTTTTTTTTTGTAAAAATTTTTTTGAAGTTATTTTTCCATTATGAATGAGTAAACCTTTAAAAAAAAAAATTCGCAGAAATCGGTTATCACATATAAAATGAGGACTTTCCTCGATTTCCCGGGGATTACCTCATCAGAATGCGATTTGGTGACAATGGGACCAATGGAAAATCAAACCCTTTAAAAAAAAAAAAAAAAAATTCAAAATCGGTTCATAAATGACGGAGTTCTGAGGTAACACACATAAAAAAAAAATTATAATACAGACGAATTGAGAACCACCCTCCTTTTTCCTTTTTGAAGTCGGATTAAAAATACAACGAACAAATTAATTGTCTAAATATCCTATAAACACGTCCAGTCCATTATCTTTGCGGGAACGGTTTCTTTTACTAATAACACACGCACAGATGTACAAAAATACGACAAGTGAACAGACATATTAAGTAGTTAACACATCTTTCTGTAATATTCAGTAGATGTTTGAGTTCAGGCAATACTGTACAATTCATTAAAAAAAATTTATTCAAAAAAAAGATGTTTGTTTTTAAAAATCAGAAATTTGGAATATTTTATGTCCAAACGGATTTTTTTTCTCTAATCAGTATTTCCAACCATTATAAACATCTGATTTATCCTCATATGATGTGCTTTTGGTATTTGAAAGTTCGTATGGTGGAAGGGGAACGGTAAGAGGAAGGGAAAATAGTTAACATAAGTAAATTCTGGCTGTGGATTGAATTAAATTCGTACTGGTGCTTTTAATAAAATGAAACCTATGCAATCAACAGAAGTGTACAACAGTATTATATATTCGTATATTTGAATGCATGGAATTCATCTTAAAGGACAAATATGCATACGTTTATATAGGTTGACTTCCAATGGCATTTTTATGCGGAAGAAATTTTTTCAAAAGACATTATTTAAAAGGAGGTAAACATCCTGCTAGAAAATTATACTGTATTTGAAACAAAATATAAAGTCGTTGTTTGTACATTTTAAAATTCTTTGAAAATATAACATTTCAAATGGGAAAGATAATAAATGTAGGTATTTGATACGTACATTTATCTGATACTCTTTTTGGACCTTAAGTCCGACGGGCATAAAATCTCAATAGGCATATTTTAACTTTATCCACCTATTTACCAAATTTCATGTTTCTAGATTTTGTGAAATGAAACATATCTTAAATAAAATTTCTGTGTACTTTTTTGCATCTACCAAGTTTCCGTTAGTTAGGTAATGAGAAGCCAGCCAAGAAGTCGAGCTTGTAAAGGCATTGTGTGTACTTGGAACTGAGAGGTTATGGATTCAAATCTCGACATCGGCAGTTTGTCAATTATTAAAAAAAAAAGGGGGGGGGGGGGTTAGTTGACTAAACTGTCGGCGTATGGACAAGAACGAAATAACCGGCTATGTTTGAGAAGGTTTCCTGCAGTTTCCATGACGAACTCCAGATGAGTATCAGCATAGTTCCTATCATCGTCGGCTGCAGCCGCACATCCTACCAATCCCTAGTCTTCACACAAAATTCTTTGTCCTGTACTCACATCCTCACATTCTTAGGCATCACAATGGACCTTATGGACGAAGTGTGTCCCGTCCAGGACAGCCTCCTCAATCTATCTATCTATCTATCTATTTATCTAGGTAATGAGAATAATGCACTCATGAGGCTTCGATACGCAAATAACAAAATAAACGATTTTTGGATATCTGAAAAACTGTCATGTGTTTTGCTATATGAGGCAATATGATCTCAGGATGTTTATCCTTTTTTGAAACACTACCAGGATAATTGTTTGGCAAGCTTATGACTCATGGACTTTTTCACTAAGATGAATAATGCTATTTATTTACTGTCAGGAAAAATAAAAACTTAAAAGTAATATTTCTCTCTCTTATGTCTATTGTTTTCATTGATTCAACTACTAAGATTTCAGTAAATTTCAACCAATAGTTAATTTTTAGCAAATTTCATCATAATAATATTCAGCTACTGCGATGTAGATTGTAGAAGCTACCCTGGACGGGCTACTCTTCGACCATAAGGTCCATTGTGATGCCTAAGGATGTGAGGATGTGAGTGGAGTGGAAGGAATTTGTGTGTAGACTAGGAATTGGTAGGATATGCGGTTGCAGCTGACTCTGATAGGAACTATGTCGATATTCATCTGGAGTTCTTGAAGGAAACTGCAGAAAACCTTCTCAAGCATAGCCGGTTACTTCGTTCTTGTCCATACGCCGACAGTTTAGTCAATTAACCGCCCCTTTTTTTCTTTTTTTTTATAATTGACAAACTGCCGATGTCGGGATTCGAACCCATAACCTCCCAGTTTCCAAGTATGAATACTGCGCAGATATAACGTCTTAGACCGCTCGGCTACTTGGACTGGTCAGCTACTGCGATTGTTTTCGATGAACTTTTTACACAATTATCTTGAATATCCATCGATCGAACGTTGTAGAGCGGAAGGACACAATTTAAAGTTAGAGTCCACAATTTAAGTACGAGTGGAATGAAATTCGGTATATGCTTTGGTTATTGGAAAGATTAAGTTCATTAGTGGCCAGTTAAGGTACAAATGTTTAGAGTGTTTTAGAAGGAAGTGAAAACATAATATCATGAATTTCTCTCTTAATATTAATAAAATTGAAAAATTTATCATAAATAAAGTGGTAGAAAATGAACTAGAAATTATAAATTTACCATTTTTTCTTTAACCCTAATATTTGAAGAAATATTTACGATTTTAATGCCCAAACACTTGAATATTACACCTGACGCTCTAATAGCATGTTGTGATATTTATTATGATACCTTTCTTGCTGAGCTAATCTATCTCCTACATTGATAGAAGTAATTCCTTGCAGTGAGAAAAATTTTCTTAAACCAAGAATTTCTGACTCTCATATATAGGGAAGGTAATATACATTTGGTATAAGAAAATAAGTATCTTGACATCTATAGTTTTGACTTGAGAAAATTATCTTGACTAAAGATAAACTGACTCTTGATTCAAGAATCTCGAAATTTTTAAACTGAAATAATAATTTTTTTGGAGCAAGATGCTAAAATTTCAGACCAAAATAAACGTTTGTTTAATCCAAACAAATGAAACTGTTTAAAGAAGTAATGATTTACTTCAGTGAAATATATTATATAAAGTTAAATATATATACTTCAATTAAAAAAGCTGCATTAACTTTCTCGCCTTGAATTTTTTATTTATTTTTAACAAGAAAAATACTTTTATTTTACAAGAATTTCATTTTCTTGACTAATAAATCACAAGAGTACTTGGCCAAGAAAGACTCTCTAGGCCAAGAATAACGAACTCTATTTAAAAATTAAAAAAATTCGTTACGCAGGAGCTGCGTCAACTTAGCGAGTTTCCTAAGAATACATAAATCACTCTAGTCACAATTTAAGTTTGATCAAAATGAAATATCGTATCTGATATCAATTTAGTATTTTCAAGGCCAATTTTAGTAATAAATGTCATACGTCAACGGAAAAGGGGGAAAGATAGAAGAAAACACAAAATATAAAATATCTCTCTTAATTTTGGAACAATAAAAATATGCATAACGAGTAAAGTTGTAGAAAATCAAGTTTGCTATAATTCATTACCTTATCATTTTTCTCAAACTCGAATGTGTACAGAGATATTTAGAATTTTAACTTTCAATCTTGAATTGTAAATATTTCTGTAAATATTAGTGAAACAGAAAAATGATAAGATACAAAATTACAGTAAAACTAAGTACCTACAACTTAACTCATATATCAAGGGAGATATGTCAAATTTTGTGTTTCCTCCGCCCTTTAAACTCCTCTTGCCCCTCGTCCGAATTTACCCATTAACGAACTTTACCTTTTGAATACCAAAAGCGACTCAAATATTAAATTTCATTCCAACCGGAATAAAACTGTGACCACTGGACAGTCCACAGACACATAAAATTTTAACGATAGTGATTTTGGACTTCTATTAGGTAGGATTGACGAACATTTGCAGAAATTTTTACGAAATTCCAACATTGGTACAAAAACAACAGCTGCATTTCCTTTGGAGGAAATTCGCTAAAACCGTTCAAGAATTTTAGTTTGTTCACTCAACTAAACACATGGTTTTGGTTCAACTGCGTAGTCTTGAATCAACACAAGGGTTTCTTTATTAAAGCAAATATCTTGTGAAAATATATTTTCTTGAGGAACAAAATTCCTTCTATCAGTGCCCGAGATAGTTAATCATAAACTGGCTAACTGGTGTCAATACTGTTATAAATCCGCCACTGTAGGAAAGTAGGTACACAGTCGTAAAATGTAAATAATATGTATTTATATTATTCTTTTCGAAGTTCTATACTTGTTGGTAGAGGTACATACATTTATTATTTAACAGGAATGATTTTATTTATATGGAAATAAATTTCGTTTATTATTATTATTATGACTATCGTAAATTGAATTTATAATAATATTTTGTGTTTATGTAAATAATAAAAGTTTAAATATTTTGTTATTGTAGTACAACAACAATATATACACACGTGTATATATTATTGTTATTGGATTGAACACTTAAAGTATAAGAGGCCATGGCACTAGGCTCTCCCTAATATGACTTGTATTCAGAAGAAGAAATTCAAAAAGTGGAACGTAGAACCGGTGATACACAAAATAAAATCCTGATTCGTCTATTAGCGAATTTCCTGAAAGGAAATAGAGCTATTGGTTTCGTACCGACTTCAAAATTTTGCAAAAATTTCTTCAAAAGTCCATCGATCGTACCTAGTAGATGTCGAAAATCACCATCTGTAAAATTTATGTATATATATATCTATGGACATATATATATATATATATATATATATATATATATATATATATATATGTCTGTACTCGATCTAGCGGTCACAATTTTAATCTGATTGGAATGAAATTTGGTATTTGAGACGCTTTTGGTATTCAAAAGATCAAGTTCGTTAATGGATAAAATCGGACAAGGGGAAAGGGGGTTAAAGGGAGGGGGAAACTCAAAATTTTACATATCGCCCTTAATAGTCGAAAAATCGCAAAATTTATAAGAAGTAAAGTTGTAGGTAAGTTTCACTATAATTTTGTTTCTTAACATTTTTTCTGTCACACTAACATTTACAGAAATATTGACGGTTTAAGATTGAAAATTAAATTCCTTTATATTTCTGTACACATTAAACTTTGAGCAAAATTGATAAGGCAATGAATTGTAGTAAACATAATTTTCTACAACTTTATTCCTAACACATTTTTCGATTGTTTTAATATTAAGAGAGAAATTTTATATTTTGTGTTTTCTTCTTTCTTTATGTCCGCCTTTCCTCTTGACATATGTCATTTGTTAATAAAATTGGCCTTGCAAATACTAAAATCATATACGATATTTCATTTTGATCAGACTAAAATTGTGACCGCTAGAAAGTGATTATGTATTCTAAGGAAATTCGCTAAGTTGAAGCAGCTCCTGCGTAACGAACTTCTTTAATTGTATTATTTAGATTTGGTTGATAACCGTTGAGATTGTGTGTGATTTTAACAAATATTTCCTCGTACGTTTAACTGAGTGATAATAGACCTAGGAATAACTAATAGAGCAACAATAACAAGTAAAAAATGGAAAGTATATCTTAAAAGTAACTAATATTCAAAAATATAAAGTCAACAATTGATTTTAGCTGAATTTATTTAATTTTTACAAAAAAAATTTCCAGTAAAAGTTGTTCGTTTATTTGAAAGACAAATTGATTTGGTATACATAAGAAATTTAAAAAAACGCATGCATGCATTCGATTGGTAATAGTGAGCTCTTGCACTACGGCTAGCTTTCTGAGTTCTAAGGTCGTTTCAGCAAGTCTCTTTCTAACGGTTTCTGTACTTATTACAACACTACGATAAAAACGGAGCCTTTGGGTAGCCTCAGAAGCAGTAGAAAATTAATTCCAAAATGTGTGCATTAAAACTAAGGGATCAAAATTCATCTAAAAAATCTAAGAAAATAAATTAACCCTCCGGATAACTTACAGCTCACAATTGCTCTTATTATGAACCTAGGCTACATAAAAATTTAACATAGTATGTATTTTAGTTATTACTGTTCTCTATTCTTTACATTATAATTTATTAGCATCGTTTTGGTGTGGTTCCAGTTTCTCTTTAATAAAAGCTCACAAGCTACTTGACCAGCCAAGTAGCCGCGCTTGTTAAGCCGTTGTTTCAACTTGGAACTGGGAGGATATGGGTTCGAATACCCATACCGGCAGTTTGTCAATTAAAAATTAATGGGGCGGTTGATTAACTAAACTCTCGGCGTATGGACAAGAAAGAAGTAACCGTCTATGCTTGTGAAGGTTTTCTGCAGTTTCTCTTCACGAACCCCATATGAATATCGGCATAGTTCCTATCAAAGTCGGCTGCAGCTGCACACCTAACAATTCCTTGTCTGCATACGAATTCCTGATCCTCCACTCACATCATAAAAATCTAAAGTAAAATTAATAAAAGTTGAAAAATAATGATGTGGATGGCCTCTCTTATAGAAAGTCGTGTCTCAAAAACGAATGTTAAACCCCATTATTATTATCATTACAAAAGCTCACAAGTATAGTTACTACGTATCAATTCTTCCCTTAATCCACTTATGGCATTCAATTTTTGAATACACGGTAAGCAAATAATTTTTTTTAAATAAACTATTATAATCATAACCATTATACTAGCCGAAAAACATGGTAACCAATTATTTTCATTACCCGACCCAACTCAACCCGTCGAAATTTTGACCGATCAAAATTATAACTTGTATTTGATTTTATAAACCAAGTTATTATTTTGAAAGGGAAAATAAACTAATAAGGTAAATAATAAGACCAAATGTGTTACATGCATTCATTCTTCGTATTGACTGACAGTTTGCCTCATGAATGGATTTTTTCCGGTGTTAAACTAATGATTATTATTTTTATAGTAGTTTTTAAGGGTAGTTATTCTATGTGACAGGGTCTAGTGTTGTGGCATCAGGTTCTACTCCTATTATTATTATTAATAATATAAATAAAATACAGTTTATTTATCATATTAATAAATATAAATAAATAATATATATTTTCTTTAAATTTAAATAGCCAATTAAAATTTAACAAAAAAAACTTTATTCATATATATTATTTCCATCGTAAAATTTTAATTATAACGTGCATAAAATAATGTACTATATGTACTATAATAAAGTCAAATACAAAATATTATTACTAAGTAACGCACTGAAAAATCAAAAATTAAGCAGTTAATTGTAACAGTTTAAGCGGCATTACACTAGTAAGTAAACTAATATTTTAATTTTGTAAGAATTTTTGAAAAAAATGTAACTATTGTGTTTGTATCCATGAAGTAATTTCGGAAAAATAGTAGATATATACATATAAACATCTACTATTTTTCTTATTATATATATATATATATATATATATATATATATATATATATATATATATATATATATATATGTATATATATAGATCGATAGATTGTATAGGCTGCCCTGGACGGGCTTCACTTCGACCATAAGGTCCATTGTGATTCCTAAGGATATAAGGATGTGAGTGGAGTGGAAGGATTTTTTGTGTATAGACTAGGAATTGGTAGGATATGCAGCTGCAGCCGACTATGATAGGAACTATCTCGTTATTCATCTGGAGTTCATGAAGGAAACTGCAGAAAACCTTTTCAAGGATAGCCGGTTACTTGTCCATACGCCGACAGTT
The DNA here is from genome assembly GCA_963920215.1 of Nineta flava. Classification (NCBI taxonomy): domain Eukaryota; kingdom Metazoa; phylum Arthropoda; class Insecta; order Neuroptera; family Chrysopidae; genus Nineta; species Nineta flava. Next base: position 19,864,548 of record OY986041.1, read on the forward strand.
TAGTCAATTAACCGCCCTTTTTTATTCTTAATAATTGACAAACTGCCGATGTCGGGATTCGAACCCATAATCTCCCAGTTTCCAAGTACTGCATACTGCGCAGACATGACGCCTTAGACCGCTCGGCTATGTGGCTGGTATCATAACAGTTACTCGTAGGTATAAAAAAAAAATTCTCCTAAAACATCATGCCATTCCTACTAAAACCTCTTCGAATATTCATTTTCCCATTTGAAGTATATGAGCGGCATATACAGTATATAATTGAATACAACGTTGGCAAATTAATAAAACGATAAAATTTATACGAAAGGCTATTTATTAATACTTTGAGTGTACAGACCAAACGATCTTAATCTAATCTGACTTTTTAATTGTTTTAAAACGCACATGAAATGGAGGAAGTTATAGGAGACAGAGAAATAATGATATAGCAAGACTCTAGGTTAATTTTCTTTACTCCAGAAAAACTATCATTCTCCAATACGTTCCAAAGTTTTAGCTGTTTTCTTACCGTGCCAAAGTTATAGCCGGCCCAAATCTCTAATATATGTAAGGTATAGTTATCACGGCCACCATCCTTAGATTAGCAAGTATGTTGTGGTAAGTAAAATAATAGTGTTTGTCTTTTAACATTATATGTGAATGTGTCTAATTCGATTTAATTAATTCTACTTTGTTAATAAAGGACGTGTAATTTAATTATTTTATTATTTGGAATAAAATCACGTGAAAGACAATCTAAGTTATAGTAGAGAGGTAGAGGTAGATTGTAAAGGCTGCCCTGGATGGGCTACACTTCGACCATAAGGTCCATTGTGATGCCTTAGGATTTGAGGATCTAAGTGGAGTGGAAGGAGTTTGTGAGTAAACTAGGAATTGGTAGGATATGCGGCTGCAGCCGACTATGATAGGAACTATGCCGATATTTATCTGGAGTTCGTGAAGGAAACTGCAGAAAACCTTCTCAAGCATAGACAATTACTTCGTTCTTGTCCATACGCCGACAGTTTAGTCAATTAACCGCCCTTTTTTTTATTTTTATAATTGACAAACTACTGATGTCGGGATTCGAACACATAACCTCCCAGTTTCCAAGTAATACATACTGCACAGACACAACGCCTTAGACCACTCGGCTACTTGGAATGGTTATAGTTTATTTATTTGTCCATAAATTTAAAATAAACAAACTGACATTTCAAACTGACAAAATTTCGAAAAAACTAATTTTTTGACAGTAAAAAACTATATTATTATTTCCTGGCACATAATAAACAGCACATTAAAATACCAAGAGCAAAATCTGCCTTCCGTACTCATCTTTACATTGTTTTTTAATGATTATGGCAGTCGGGTTCATGGATTTAGAAATGGAACCGTCGCAGAAGCATACTTTTGGCCTAGCACAGGTTAAGCTCACAAGATAACGCTGAGTGCCGCAGGTAAGCTAGATTTGAATCGTACGAAGCAGTGAAAGTTGATACTAAAACGTTAGTTTGGAAACTGCAATAAAATTCAGAATCTAACTCCGACAATTTTGCAGAAAAAGTAATTATGACATAGTTTAACGAAAGGTTTCCAAAAAGCAACTAGTTAAAGAAAAGAAAGACACAAGGAAAATGCATCCTTAAGGACGAATTCATTGTAGTCCATTAAAGCTACAGAAGCTTGACTAAAAAGATTCAAGAAAATAAAACTATTTTCTAGCAGGTAGTAGCCACTAGTGAAAACTGTGGCCCAAACACAGACCTGCGAAGCCCAAGAACGCGATGACACACACACACACACACACACACAAACACAGAGCAGGTCACTGCTATCATCAGTAGTCACGTCGGTCCTGAACTATGAAATTTCCATTTGGGGTGAGGCCCCCGTAATCCAAGAATCTAGAAGAAAAGTCGCATCGATATATAGACTGAGTGCCTTGGAAGTAGCCAGTGCCTTCCGCACAGTGCCTTGCTCAGCTAGTTCAGCTATCGGGGTACTAGCTGAGGAAAGACAAGCCCTTTACGGAAGAAGGGGATCAACTACATTGAGCCCTGATGAACTCGGAACGGAAGAGCGGCAAAACAGCATACGGCGAAAGCAAGTGCAGCGGGATGCCGCCAAAACTGGCAGGTGAACGTACCGCCTAATACCGCAAGTGAATGCTTGGCTCAACCGAAACCATGATGAAGTCAACTACTATCTGATACAGATGCTCTCAGGACATGGCTGTTTCGAGCATACCTTCATCGTTTTAAACGTCATGATTCTACAGAGTGCCTGTCCTGTCCCGGAGTAACCGGTTCTTTGCGTATCCCCGCTTCAACTCCCCGCTGCGCAATGCCTTGGAGATCATCCTCAAACAGACAATCCAACCGAAGACAATAGTTAATGCGATGTTGTCATCGAAGAGGGCCTGGAACGCGACCAGTACTTTCGCAACGAAAGTACTCCAAGATCTTCGTTCCGCAGAAAGGAAGAGAGCAAAAAATAATAATAGCTAGTGAAAAAGAACCAATGACTTCAACTACTAGAAGAAAGATCAATAGCTAGATCCTCACCCCGCGAAGTAATACCTAACGGCGGTTTCTTCGGGGAATCAGAGGCCACAGAACGAGGAGGTTTTTAGTCGGAATTTAACTATGAGTACCCAAGCCAAACAACTAGTCCTGATGATACGTAAAAGTATTTTCCCAACCTCCATAAAACACACACACACACAGCAGATCATTCAGCAAAAAGCCCGATTAAAACTATGATATTTTCGTAGAAAACACACATATTCTCGACACATACTACGTTGTAATAAATGATAGATTGATATCTAAATAAATTGAATTGAATTGATATTGAATAATGACGTGATGATGATTACTATTAATACGTTGATATAAATAAGACACACGCAATAATAAGGCATTAATATAATGTCATATTGATATTTATCATGATTAACATGTCAAAGTAAAACCATAGTGTAATGTGCTAGATTACAATCATTACAATATGAAGATGAAACGATACGATGCGATGGACGCATGGATACCCTTGATGATAATTAGGTGTATAAAGCTGGCATAACAAATATACCAGACAAATGACAAAAAAAATTCGTTACGCAGGAGCTGCTTCAACTTAGCGAAATACATCACTTTCTAGCTTTAGTCTGATCAAAATGAAATCGTATCTGATATAATTTAGTATTCAAGGCCACTTTTATTTATAAATGACATCCCAAGGAGAAAGTGGGCAAAAAGAAAGAAGAAACACAAAGTATAAAATATCTCACTTAATATTAGAACAATCGAAATTGCATAAGGAATAAAGTTGTAGAAAATCATGTTTACTTCAATTCATCACCTTATCATTTTTGCTTAAACTTTAATGTGTACAGAGATATTGAGGAATTTAATTTTCAATTGTTAATATTTCTGTAAATATTAGTTTAACCAAAAAAAATGATATGGTACAAAACTACAGTAAAACTTAGTACCTACATCTTTACTTCTTATAAATTTTTCGATTTTTCGAATATTATGGGAAATATGTCAAATTTTATGTTTCCCCCTCTCTCTGAACCCACCTTTCTCCTAGAGCGATTACAGACATATATGGATATCATGGACATCTATGGACATATATACATATACATATATATATATATATATATATATATATATACATACATATATATATGTATATATATATATATATATATATATATATATATACATATATATATGTATGTATATATATATATATATATATATATATATATGTATATGTATATATGTCCATATCTATGGACATATATACATATACATATACATATACATATACATATATATATATATATATATATATATATATATATATATACATACATATATATATGTATATATATATATATATACATATATATATGTATGTATATATATATATATATATATATATATATATATATATGTATATATATATATGTATATGTATATATGTCCATAGATGTCCATGATATCCATATATGTCTGTAATCGCTCTAATATATATATATATATATATATGTATATATATGTATATATTTCCATAGATGTCCATTTACTGATGGTGATTTTCGACATCAACTAGGTATGATCGATGGACATAAAGAAATTCTTGCAAAATTTTGAAGTCGGTACGAGATACGAGACAATAGCTCTATTTCCTTTCAGGAAATTCGCTAAAAATGTAAAAAACCAGCTTTTTAATTAACAAATAAGAATAACAACTAATTGAGATAATTGCTTTAATACCCAGTTTATACTGAGTTCATTTTCATTGCGTGAACTGTTTATTTTACTTTTGACATTCGCATATATATTAATGTTAAGAATAATTGTATAAAGATATTATACACATATTATATGGTTTTCTAATAAAGAATTATTTCAAATACTTGAGCTTCAATTGTAGCAAAACTATTCCGTTTATGAAAAAAATAGTTTGAAACAAATGTCGTTTAGAAAGGAACTTTTTGTCTCTCATTTTTGTTTCCACCGGTTAAAAAAATGGATATTGTTCTCCCTGGTAGGAGAATTCATGAACATGAAGTTACTTTTTAGCTCAAGATCCACAAATAAATTATCTCCTTGTTTTGAGTTATCGAGTCCTGATGGACAGACGTACAAACGAACCTGTGAAAATGGACTTATTATATTATTTCATTTAATGAATCCTATAATCCTTACAAAGTCGGAAAAAAAACTATGCAACTCGCACACGCTTGTTTGTATATTGCCAGCGCTCGCACCTATGGCTAACCTTCATCTTTGGCAGGCAAGATGTTAGAACTGACGAAACTGTCTGGCAATGATTGACGTAATTTCTAATATTATCCCAAAGAAGATATAAATATATTACGCCTTATACTTTGACGAAAGGGAGGAGCAATTTTATACACCTTTGCTACTGTTACCTACCAAAGCCACGATGGTCCAAATTTCATAGTCGCCGATCATGCCTAACTTTATTGGGGACATGAGCAGAAAAACTTGTAGCTTTGATAAAATAAGGATGAATAAAATAAGGATTCCTAGGGGTATGATAATTCATATGTGACTAGCTATCAGTGATTCGAAATGCGAAATTCGTGAAAGGACAAAATCGATCAAGAAGAAACAAGGCAGTAGAAAGAGAAGGAAACATAGAACTGACTTGAAATAAGTTTCTATTAAAAAATTAAAAAAACATTTTTAAAAAGAAGCTTTTTATAGTAAAACTAATTTTCTACAACTTTACTTCGTATGTGTTTTTCAACGTTTTCAATATTAAGAGAGATATACCAAGTTTTGTGTTTCCCCCTTCCTCTCAACCCCCCCTTATCCGTTGTCGATTCTTGTCATGCTTACCATAAAAATGCATTGTCATCGGAGCTGAACCAACATGTAAAAATTCAACTCCGTAGGATAAAAGGAAGCGGTTCTAATTCAGCTTGCATGATTTGACCCGATCATATATACATACATACACACATACATTGCTAGCTAAATAAAAGCTTGGAAAAACTTGTTTCTTAAAATGAAAAATTTTTAACTAGAAAGTTTTACAAAGAATATTTTACTACAATTTGAAACTTGTCCATATTTTCAAACTCTTATATTTAAACAAATACATGCAATTTTTTTTCTGACGAATTTGGCACAATCTACGCAACTTCTTCATGAAAAAGTTTTTTTGAATAGACCTTAACAATTTTCGTTTTTGCAATAAAAAAAATTCGTAACGCAGGAGCTGCTTCAACTTAGCGAATTTCCTTAGAATACATTAATCACTCTCTAGCGGTCGAATTTCATTAATAAATGATATACGTCGAGTGGAATGGGGGGAGGGGGAGGTATAAAGAAAGAAAAATACACAAAATATAAAATATCTCTCTTCATATTAGAACAATCGGAAAATGCGTAAGGAATAAAGTTGTAGAAAATCAAATTTGCTACAATTCAACACCTTATCATTTTTGCTCAAAGTCTAATGTGTACAGAGATATTAAGGAATTTAATTTTCAATCTTAAATCGTAAATATTTCTGTAAATATTAGTGTAACAGAGAAAATGATAAGAAACAAAATTACAGTAAAACATAGTACCTACAACTTTACTTCTTATAAATTTTTCGATTTTTCAAATATTAAGGGAGATATGTCAAATTTTGAGTTTCCCTTTCCCTTAAAACCCCCCTATCCCCTTGTCCGATTTTACCCATTAACGAACTTGACCTTTTGAATACCAAAAGCGCCTCAAATACCAAATCTCATTCCGATAAAATGATAACTGTGACCGCTAGAGTGATTACAGACACATATATATATATATATGTATATATATATATATATATATATATATATATATGTATATATATATGTATATATATATGTATATATATATGTATATATATGTATATATATATGTCCATAGATATATATATATATATAAGTTTTATAGATGGTGATTTTTGACATCTACTAGGTAGGATCGATGGACATTTGAAGAAATTTTTGCGAAATTTTGACTTACTTCGGTACGGGACCAATAGCTCTATTTCCTTTCTGGAAATTCGCTAAAAAGAGCATGTAATTTTTAACGTCTAATTATGAGATAAGTATAATTTTGTTCTGCTGAGTTTTACTCTATCAGCTTAATGGACATTAACAACATCATTAATATTCCACTTTATTTTATTTACATCATTAATATTTATTGTAGATATGTTTTTTATTTTTCTGAAATTAGTTAATCTAGTTAGTTACTTCTGAGTTTATTTCAATTACGATTATAATTTAACACGGAAGACACTAAATTGATATTTCGAAGTCGAACATCAATTATAAGGTCTAACAATTGTATTTTCATAAAATATTTTTGAAGATCTACTCGTTATAAATTAAATTTTAAATTTTTCCCCAATTTCTAGAACAATTATTTGTATTTTATAAATACGTATTTTGACTACAAGGTAATCATCATCAGTATGAATTAGCTAATCGTAACTATCTCTGGGATATGAAGTCTCTACTTAAATAATTTTTTATTTGTAGATACGATCATATACATACACCTAGAGATATAGGCCTCGTAAAGGTAAAATAGTACTAGTAAGCACATCAATGATGAATGAAGTATATACGGGGTTTTTGAACAAATAACTCAATTATTTGTTACATTTTCTTAAATAAAAATTTTACTTTAAACAAGTGAAAATAACAACTAACTGAGATAATCATCCTGTGAGATTGATAATGAATTCATATAAAATATTATCAATGCAAAAGCAGTACAGATGTTTGTGCACAAATTGTGGCGAAACTATTCCGTATATGAAAAAAAAAGGCGTTACGTAGGAACTGCGTCAACTTAGCGAATTTCCTGAGAAAATATAAATCACTCTCTAGTCACAATTTAAGTCTGATCAAAATGAAATGTCGTATCTGATATCATATTAGTATTTTCAGGGCTAATTTTATTAATAAATGGCATACATCAAGGGGAAAGGGGGGTATAAAGATAGAAGAAAACACAAAATATAAAATATCTCTCTTAATATTGGAACAATCGAAAAATATGTAACGAGTAAAGTTGTAGAAAATCAAGTTTGCTATAATTCATTGCCTTTCATTTTTTCCAAACTCGAATGTGTACAGAGATATTTAGAATTTTAACTTTCAATCTTTAATTGTAAATATTTCTGTAAATCATAGTGTAACAGAAAAAGTGATAAAAAACAAAATTACAGTAAAACTAAGTACCTACAACTTAACTTCTGATAAATTATTAGATTTTTCAAATATTAAGGGAGATATGCCAATTTTGTGCTTCCCCACCCTCTAAAAACCCTTGCCCCTCGTCCGATTTTACCCAATAACGAACTTGATCTTTCGAATACTAAAAGCGCCCCAAATTCCAAATTTCATTTCAATCGGAATAAAACTGTGACCACTACAGAGTCCCCAGACACATAAGCTTATGTGTACATATATACACACACACATATATATATATATATATATATATAAATATATATATGTATAAATATATATATATATAAATATATATATATATATATATATATATATATATATATATATATATATATATAAATCACCTAGTAGGCAGGACATTCCAACATTGGTACAAAAACAACAGCTGTATTTCCTTAGGAGAAGTTTCCGATAAACATCGTTTATCTTTAAGAAAACGAAAATTTGTTTTACCTACACTTCTTTAAGCACTTATTATATCGAATTGAAAAAGTATTTTTATTCCTTAGTCTGATGGTCGGTCGAACCTTCCTATGTGACGAAATACTGTAAGATTTCAATCGCTAATAAATCCATACTAATAATTCGTTTACAATGGTTAAGCACACAACAAATAGATAATGTGTTTACGTATTTGATTTTCTTGTGTCGTCATCGTACCACAGTATACAAAATCATGCGCGTGAAAAGTTACGTTTGCTAGGATATTGATTTGAATGTCATTGTGAGCTTGCGGAGCACTATTAGGAATCAAAGTGGCAATAAAAATATTCGCTGGAATGTAACTGAAAATCGGTATTAAATTAAAAATTTCACAAATACTTTTTAAGTCTCGTAAATATGTCTCATGTGACTGGTGAATCAGTTCGGAGTTATACAAACCACATATCAGGATCCAGCTCGCGTCGAATGGAATCCAACGAGTCTAAATAGTACAGTGCCGAACGACAGCGTCGAAAACGAAATCAAAATTACACCATAATTAAAGATTTTTTTTCATATAACTCCTAAATATGCTCGAAATTATAGAACACACATATGAGGCTTATTAGATATTCAACGGTAAGCGACAGCAGAACGTTTTCACGAAAAATCTAAGTCATGGACCCAATTTGCAACTTTCTATTGTTTTTAATCAGAGTTTAATTTTGGCATACGTGTGCAATATACAATGAAATATCTACACTGGGAAAGCTAAGTCACAACCTAATTCATCTATTGGCCAAGTGGCCAAACGGTCTAAGGCGTAATGTCTGCGCAGTATGCCTACTTGAAAACTAGGAGGTTATGAGTTCGAATCCCCACATCCGCAGTTTGTCAATTATTAGGAAAAAAAAGGGGCGGTTAATTGACTAAATTGCCGACGTATGGACGGGAATGATGTAACCAGCTATGCTTGCGAAGGTTTTTTGTAGTTTTCTTTACAAAATCCACATGAATATCGGCATGGTTTCTATCATAGTCGGCTGAAGCCACATCCTACCAATTCCTAGTCTATACACAAAAGTTTCTTCCACTCCACTTACATCCTCACATCCTTAGGCATCACAAATAATTATAATACGTATAAATTGTTAGTAAGCACTTGAAATTGTAGTTTTCTATCACGCCAAGGAAATATAACATTTAACGCTAGTGTATTAGATAATAGCCGGATTATAATATTTTGTTTTTTTTTCTGTTATGTGTTTAGTTAAAATGTTTATTAAAGATAATTTATCGCCTATTAAAAGTTGTAACTGCATTGCCACGTAATTTAATACAATGATAATATGGATATAAATAAATAAAAGTTAAGTTCGGTACATAATCTTAACGAATTAACAGAGCGTATAAAGGTTAACATTTAAAACCTTTTAATTATATACATGGATGATGAGATATTTTATCGTCTAATCTAAATGGTCTGTTAATTTTTCGTAATTCAATAAAGTTAGAATTTATATTATCAGAAATCTTTTATTTATACTGAATAAACACATCCCTACATAAATATTCTTTCGTTTACATATTTTAATAGAAATGTTTAATGTAATTTTATCATTAATAAAAGAAACAGGTATTATCCAATTCGTTGGTTGGGTTCTAGTGTGCAAACGCTATTCAGAGGATACTTTTCTTCGGTCGTCTAGTGGGACCGGAAATCTACGAAAACGAACGTATTGTCGTTTTACGAATTGAACGATTTTTTAGAATGCTTTTAAACGAATGTTTTCTAATATGGTTTATGCTCGTATATTATAGTTGAACGTTCGTAAAACTATTTTTTGCATATTGCATTGAGACATGACACCTTACAAAATTTAATAAATATCATTCAAACCTTCAATGGGAATGAAATTTGGTTCGAGCATGGATGTTCCAGCATTCAACTTTTCGACAGATTTTGCTCATTTTTTCGCAGGCTAAAAATAACGTTTTCTAATAAATCCCGAAGTTTCAGAATCTTTGACCGTTTAGAACGTGAGATAATTAATATCAAAGCTATCATTCTCTCTCACTCTCTCTCTCTCTCTATCTCTCTCATTAGAAGCATGTAAAACTCCATGCCCACCCAACTATTATCTGTTGTATTAGAAAAACTACTCGACAGAATTTAAAAAAGAACTAGGAGAGTAAAGCTAAATATTTAATATATAAATTTAAAAAAAAAAACTAGTTTGTTACCGTGTTTTTTTCGAAATATAAAAGTTTAAAATTATTATTTTTCTTCAATATAACATTATTTTGTATATGTGAACAGTGTTTTTGTCTATGTTTGTATATGTGTGTTTATGTATTTGTGCTATAATAAAATCAAACCGGTTTTTTGTCCTGATTATCTACCACAGTGCTGGACCGTCCTTAATAGTGCAAATAAAATCTCACCATCTTTTTTGCATCAGCAGCCTCGGCTTGTACCTCGTCCCCGCTTTTGATGGGATCATGAGCATAAAGAAGAACAGAAAGAGATTTTAATAGTTTATGTGATGTATGTATATGGTAACTGTTGCTATATTGTGTGTCAGTGTGGTTTATCTCATACACATAATTGTTACACGTTAATATTTAAAATGCAAAGGGTATTGAAATAATTAAACGCATTAATTACAATCATCTGTATCCTGTTGAATAATTGGATTTAATTACCCATCGAATCAACTGCTTTGTCTTTTTATTTCTTTTTTATTTATTATAATACCAGGCGTTCATCGGCTTTGCCTGTATAAAAGCCAAAAATATATGGACAATTGAAGATATCTCCTACTTAAACCGTTTTCAGCTTTGCAATAAATTCGCTTCGGTAGTAGCTCAAAAAACTAATTCAATGCACAGTCGCCAGCCAAGTAACCGAGCGGTCTAAGGCGTTATGTCTACTTGGAGATTGGGAGGTTATGGGTTCGAATCCCGACATCGGCAATTTGTCAATTATAAAGAAACGAAGGGGCGGTTAGTTGACTAAAGTGTCGGTGTATGGACAAGAACGAAGTAACCGGCTATGCTTGTGAAGGTTTTCTGCAGTTTCCTTCACGAACTCCAGATGAATGTTGGCATAGTTCCTATCAGAGTCGGCTGCAGCCGCACATCCCACCAATTCCTAGTCTACACACAAAAATTCCTTCCACTCACATCCTCACTTCCTTAGGCATCACAATGTACCTTATGGTCAAAGTGTAGCCCGTCCAGGGCAGCCTCTACAATCTACCTATCTATCTATCTGGACAGATTTATTAATTTCCACCGTTTTTCTACCAACGCCGTTTGAAGTGCACATACAAAAAAAAAACACTGAATAAACGAATTACAGTGTGTGAGGGTCCCAGAGTAGATAGGACTAATCATTCAATTGATTGCAGTAGTCTTAGTTTGAACCAAAACACTTGTTTCGAAAGAGATACAACGATGATTCCATACAACCTTCTTTAATAAAATATCAATCTGAAGAACTATAAAATATAACATTTTCAACATGCAGCGCAATAAATTTGCGGTTTGTATCTGTTTCAAAAGATACTCGGAAATGTATCTGTTTTGGATTGTGTATAGGAGTAAAACCTTTGTGGTTGACGATCCTTTACATTTGACTAATTTTTTAAAGAAGCACAACTTTAATAACACAATTAAATTTATGAAATTGGATGAACTAATAGAAATTCTATTATAAATTAAAATGTTTATGATAAAACAGTTGTGTTTCTCTAATAATAAAATATAAGTAGAAAAATTGTTGAGTAGCAAAATTAATTAAATCACTTTTCCTTTTTTTTTTTAATAAAAACTCTCTGGATTTCTTAACTATATTCTTTAAATACCCTTTTCAATTACTGTCTGTGTTTCATAAGTTTTTTTGAAATTGTGAAGGATTTATACACGGATGTCTATGGATAGCGTAGGCAACAATAAAATACGTCATTTTATTAAATGTTGACAAAAAACTGAGTTAACAAAAAAATGATTTGAATATTCGTTTTAGATATTCTCGACATCAAATTTTTATGGACTGTACTGGGCAAGCAATTGGCGTAAGGAATTGGGAGGAGTTTCATGCTTTCTATTACTGTATGCTACTTGAATAAATTGTAATTTTAAAAAGGCCGGGGTTTGATTCACAGCAGATGTGTGATTTTCTCGCGTCAGAACTAGTCTAAAATTTGCTCATGATAGTATGTCATGAATGTGTGTCAATTTTATTATAAAATATTGTTTTCATTGGTTACTATATGTATATTAACCATACAGGTAATATATATAATTTGGTTTTCGGAAAATTATCAACACAAAAGGAAATTTATGAATGTTAAAACATGTATGACGCTTATATTCAAAATGGCAACTTAGTGGCTTCAACTCCGATTATCGGTAGATTACATTGATCGTATCTAAATCAAGATAGGTATAGATCGGAAGATCGGTTACCAATTCATTACAAATGTCTTCAAAATAAAATTAGACTTTATATTTCTCACAACTCTACATTCTAAGATTTATCGTGTATTGTAATATGAATACAAAATTTGATGTTGCGAAGGACCCAAAACACTCCAGATCTGACCAAGTTGTTGTGATAAAAATTATTGAAATAATTTTTAAAACCTCAACACATATGTACAAATGTTTGAAATATATTTAAGGCATAATATTTTTCTCCTTAGAGAAGGAGTTTTTTTTATATATTCAAAAGTATAAAGTTATAATCAAACAAAAAGAAGATCTAATTTTGATATTTGTGTTTCGTTCAAAACAGTTTTTTTTTCTTAATCAAATGAAAAAAAGTTTATTATATTTCTTTCGAACATATTTGGAAAATATATATTAAACACTGAGCATGTTAAGTTTTGTTCAATATTCTTTATACAAACAAGTTTACATAAACAGTAGGCCTACATAAACAGCTATTATATTAGACTATGAATGTAAATTTTGAATTGGTAATTATCTGACATTTGCCGGGCGTGCTAAATGGGCATCCTACAGAGGGGTATCACATCTATACTTGGTTCGTAGCCCAGCCGAAGTAATATAATTTTTAATATAATTTTTAATTTAATTTTCGATCAATTATCGACCTTTCTGAATTCGTGTGTGGTTGTTGAGAAACGAATTATTTATTCTAAGAACTTCTATAACAAAATATGTTTTCAAAAACAATATTCTCGATTAGTTTAAACATACAATCTTTTAGAAGAATCAACGGTACTACATAAAGCAGCAATTTCACCAGTTCAAAGTCAGTTAATGATAAACAGTTTTACACTTTAAGTCAGTTTTAATTTGACATTCGATCGATTAATAATTGATATTGGATCAAGTCACAAAAGTTTAAATTTTGTTCAGTCAAATCAGTTGTAAAAAGTTTTATTGTATTGTAAAGAGAAATGGACACCAGTAATTGTGAAATTAAATTAAATTTTTTTTTTCACATCAAAAAATAATGTTTGAGTAAAATCCTAAAGTTTTTTCGATAATTCTTTTCAAAGTGCGTGTTAATTGACATAAATTTCCTAAAATATTACTAATATTTTGTGATTTTTTGTCTCTAGTATTGGAATCTGTTGTAGGTTCTACAGTGCTCATTTGAAAGCAAAAGAGAGCCAAGATTCCACGACAAAGTAACTAGTTCAAAAAGTCGAAACTCGAGTGAGTGCTTGATATTTTTGTCAAGTAGGTATTTTGTCTGACCGTCAGGCTTATATCCTAATTATGGTACATCAAGAGACGTCACAAGAGTTTCACAATTTAAAAAAAAAAATTATTTTAAAGATCATCAAAAAACAATTTCATATTATTAATAAAATAAATAAAAAAAGGCAAGTGCAAGTTGTATATACTTGCAAAATTAGTGTTCCGTGAAATTTGAAAAATGTTTAAGATAAAAAGTTTGTCCTTACACGTGAGAAATATTGTTTGGCTAAAGCCAATAGCTCGGCAGTTATAAGGAAATAAACAAACTGTATAAAACCACTTGTATTGATCGTTTTCTAATTTTTTGATGTATGTATGTTTGTATGTTTGGGTAAAATCTTGCAAGCTGAATTAGAACCACTTCCTTTTATCCTACGGAGTTAAATTTTTACATGTTGGTTCAGTTCCGATTACAATGCATTTTTATGGTAAGCATGGCAAGAATCGACAAGAGGAAAAAAGGTTTAGAGGGAGGGTGAAACACAAAATTTGGTATATCTCTTTTAATATTGAAAAAATCGAAACTCATATAAGAAGTAAAGTTGTAAAAAATTAGTTTTACTATAAAAAGCTTGTTTTTAAAAATGTTTTTTTAATATAAAGTTATTATATTTAACACCTTCTTTAAAAAAATGTAATTTTGATAAACTGCGTTTGTTAATATTTATTTTTCACATATAAAATTACTATTTGAAAACCTAAACCGATTTAAGTAAAGTTTTTTTGTTTATAGGCTCAAACTCGTTTGATATATGAAAAATTATATATAATGTTCCATTTGAAAAACAAAAGTTGCATGCTGTATCTCGTAATATTGGGGTTTTATGGAAGGGGCAAATCACGGAAAATAGGTGTTTTTATTTTTCCGAATTTTCCCGAATTTTTGTTCGTTGTTTAAAAAAAAAGTGGGTGTAACGATGAAAACCCTGAATAGCGAATGTTGTTCTAAAAACTAATCGTGTGTTCATTTAGTCGACTGTATCCCTACTGTCAAGATTTACCTCGCCATTTCGTAAAATTACGAACTATAATAATGCCTACTGCTTCACGCATATATTATATTTGAATCTACTATTAATTACATTGTATTTTTAAGGGATTTAAAAATACTTAGGACAATATTTTAATATGAATAAATTTGCATACTATTAAATTATTTGTTTGTAAAGTATTAGTATTATTAAATTCATTAAAAACAGTATAAGTTTTATGTATAATATTAATTTTATTTAATATTTTTGTTATTCTTCTATCGTCACGTTAAAGTCTTGTTTTGAACAGAATATTTTAGGAGATCCATTCAAAAATGACTTTCTATCAGTAAAAATCTCGACGTACTAATTTTTCTACATTTAAAAATTCAATGAATTTAAATCAAGTTTTATCGCTATTATATTTGTTACCAAACCAGAGCTATATTATTTAAAAATATGATGGGTACCTCTCTTAGATAAAAGAGGTACCCATATTTGTTTTTGTTGAAAACTGCCTATCTTTGAAACCGTAAGAGATATATCAAAAATTGAAAAATTTTTCATAAACTCTATAGTTTTCTTATAAATTGTGCTCAAAAGTTCCTCGGAAAATATGTCCATATTTAAAACCATAAGAGATTTTTTAAACTTGTGGGACAATTAAAAACAATTGAATTGTAAACAATTCAAACATTGATGTACAACTCAGGATGTACTGGGTATTTAAACAGTTAACTCAGTTAGTTGTTACATTACTTGTTTATACTGAATAGATCCCAGAAAGTATGTCATCTTATCTTTGTTCTCGTGGGATTGGTGTAAGGAGCTAATTTTGTCAATTTCAGACACTGTACTTTGTTTTTATGGAATTGACAAATAAAATGATCTTTAGTAAAAGGTTTTTAACCTCCGAACAAAATAGATACTTTACAGTTAGAAGCTTTTGTCTGCCTGTTTATCTGTTTGCGGAAGCATAGTTTCTACACAGATGGATCGATTTTAATGTGATTTTTTTTATTTTGATGGCTGGTTGAATCTTGATGGTTCTTATCTATGATTGATGAAGATATGTTCAGTCGTCTATAGTTTGGTCGCTTTAGAAGTTCGTTTAAATGTGTACCCCCCCCCCCACCCCACCCCACTAGTTCAGCCTCTGGTGGATTTTTGCAAAATCTTCAGAGAAAAAATACAGTAATATAAAGTCCAATATTTGAAAATCAACAATTTCACCCAATGTAATATCATTAGTCTAACTAAGTCAATAAAATATTTGCCCTGTTGCATTGACAAAGGTGTAAAGCGATGTCTGATCTCCCCTAGTTCACCCGTTTATAACATAAAAAGCATGTAACTCACTAAGCTAGTTCATCTTTGATTGGTTATCGTGTCCAAGGTTTCCCTATGTGCATTAAGTAGTGTTTAGACAGTATATATAGACAAACAGTCAAAACTTCAAACTTATTCGGGTATTAAAGTATTAGATAGCAGAGTTGATAAATGGTATGATGAGTTCCCATATTGCAGTTCAGTGCAACTCAAAATTTGTATGCTAAAAATTCAATATATATATACATTTATATATATATATATATATATATATACATCCATATAAATATATATATGTATATATATATATATATATATATATATATATATATATATATATATATATATATATATATATATATATATACATATATATATAGTGTATTCATTTCAAAAGTATCCACCCTCAATAACTCTTGACCTGATGTGATTATTGTTTTGAGACACGTCGTGATATCAAGGGAGAAGTTCAAAAAAGGTACATAGAGAATTTTAGGTTTTACCCCTTCGCTCCCAGCCACTGCCACATTGAAAATTCAAATGGCACTCCCTACCTTGTGGAACCTCATTTGAAAGGGCATAAAATTCTCTACTCAACCATGATAAAAAAAATTTAATCGATCGATTGGTTCTTAAGATAGACTACACAGAAGATGGTATACACAGAAGGTATGAAATTATAATTAGCAAAACATTGCGGATTGGATAAAAAATGTAATAGATCCATTAATAACATAATCTAGAAGAATCATTGGATGAAGTTGGAAACATGATACTCAGTGAGAAAGATTTGCATTTTCAACAAGATTGAGCTCCTCCACATTACGCTGTACCTGTTCAAAATTGGCTGTACCAAATATTTGTTGGGAAATGGATTGGTAGGAAGGGTGATAGGGTATGGCCTGCAAGATCCCCAGACTTAACACCTCTCGACTTTTTTCTCTGAGGTCACTTGAAGACTAAAGTTTACAAAACTCCTCCCGCCAGTATCCAAGAGCTCAGACACAGTATTATGCAAGAATGTGGACAAATCACCCGCGAAACGTTCGCCAAAGTTCGCGAAAAATTCGAAAACAGAATGTATTTTTGTCTAGCAAATAATGGTGGCCATCCATTTCGAACATGTCATAAAATAATTTCTTATGACTGTAATTTAATTCAACAGTGTATCCAATCCGCAATGTTTTGTTAATAATCATTGATTTCATACCTTCCATCTTCTGTGTAGTCTATCTTAAGAACCAATCATGGTTTTTTTTATCAAGGTTTAATAGAGAATTTTATGCCCTTTCAAATACTTTATACATTTGAAATGAACATATATATATATATATATATATATATATATATATATGTATATATATTTAAATATGTATCTATATATATATATAATATATAATATATATATATATATATATATATATATATATATATATATATATATATATATATATATATATTATATATATATATATATGTTTATAGTTCATATTTAGTATTACACAATTTCTCGCAGGCATTACCGTTATAGAAAGAAATAGTTACAAAATGTTTCATTGAAATGGTAGAAACTCCCTTTAACTGTTATAAACATCTTTTGGAATTGTACATACATACACAGTCGTATATATGCCCATAGTACTTATCTTGTACCAGTCAGTTTATGCACAGTATTAGGCTTATATTTCCAAATTCTTGTCCCCCTATTTTCACATTAGTTTTTTAATTTGTACGGCCCTCCTTTATGTTTTTGTTGTCATTCTTATTTCTGGGATGGAATATTTTGGGATCTTTTGATTTAAAACATACAGCGTTCTAGCATTTGTTGACATGAACGTAGTTTAATGTCGCTGTTATGGGTAAGCGCAGATACGTGGAAAGCATATCCCAGTACAAGCAGTACACAAACATCCCGAATGTGTGTTTTAAAGACCAGAACTTTGTCTGAGCGTTTGATATTCAAGATTTTACTTTGATAGAGCTATTTCCAATAATATTTGACCTTCCAAGATATTTGTACTGATCTACGCACTCCAGAGCGAATGCATTCAGGTATATCAGTGTTCGTTGTGCGTTTAGCATGACCTTGATTTTACTACGGCTAATTAACCATAGCACAAAATGTAATAAAATAGTGCAAATATTCAATAAACGATGAAAATCGAATAAAATCTAATAAAATTGAATAAGACACGGCGATATGAAAAAATATATATATATTTATTGTATTTTCACTTAATAATAAGAAAATATAACATGTTATTCTTTATATTGAAAGATATCTTTAAATTAAGACTAGCACACGTATAATAACATTGAATGAATGAATGAATATAGATATAATCGATCCCCCAATGATAATAATACTAAAATGAGAATGGAAAAAAGAAGAGACATGAATATAATAATAATAATATACACTGATCGGTAAAATTAGTGGAACAAATAATAAAGAAGTTTAATGAATAATAAAGATTCGATGTCCATTAAGCTAGTAGAGCAACATGAGCAGAACACAATTATAATTGTCTCATAACTAGACGCTAATTAAAAGCCCTAATTAAAAATTAAATTCATTGTTGAATTGTATTACCGAATGCTCTGCTAGCTTATCATTAAGGTAACTGAGCATGCGGTTACACGATACCACAAAGGGCAGTTAATTTTTAATTAGAGTATTTAATTTAGCATTTAATTAGCTTAATAATTTGATATTAATTACAAAATAATTAAGTTTTTTAAATATTGCTCTGCTGATTAAGCTAGCAGAGGTGAGGTTACACAGTGCAACAAAGAGCATTTAATTTTTAATTAGCATTTAATTTTTAATTAATTTCATTTGTATAATAATACTTTTATTTCCAACAACTATTGTATGGATCTGTTCTTCATATCTATAATTGTTTCAGATGTCTATATCTATACATATCTATATGTATTTATCTATTTCTTTTCTGAAAAGCAATATATATATAAATTTATATATTTATATATATATATATATATATATATATCTATAAATTTATTTCTTTTCACTACTACTATTGACTCATATTCAATGATTAATTATCAACTGTTTATACTATAAAATAGAAAACTACATATTTACAATATCAATCATAGCAAAATTGAACCTTAAAACACCCTTTTGTCTAGGTAAAATTTTACTTTTTCTTGTTTCATTTTCTATGTTTGTCAGTGGACACATGTGAATAGGTTTTGAATAAATAAAGGGGAATTTGTTATTACGATCTAACCATACCGAAGAGTAGAAAAAGAAGTACCTTTTGTTTTTCATAATAACACTTATTATTTATTATTATTCATTTTCAAGTATAGTACAATATTTAACATTGAATTGTTGCAATATTTGTTCTGTATTACTATATATAGTATATATATATATATATATATATATATATATATATATATATATATTTATTGTCTATAAATAAAATCATTATTATAGTACTTGAACAACCTGATAATATTTTGTTGGTTTTGTTTATTTTGTAATAATAGATATATTTTTATTTCGTAGTTTCGTATAAAATCAATGTATTACTGCTTGTGCACAACACACAAGACATTATTCAAAGTGTTTTAAGATGAGAAAAACTGTTATATAAAGGTCTATATGAGATCAGGACAATTACATTGTCGTACATTGAGTCGTTTAGTTTTTCCCGTGCGAGGTCCTGAAAATCGAATTGGTGTATTACTATTTTTGTACAACGTTTATTAGTAATACTTTATCCAAAAACAAGGATTAAATAAAGTGTAGTTTTTGCGGAAATATTTTAATGATTTTTCGATCCTGGATAGAGATATTTCTGTGTTAGAAATAAAATGAAACCGCCTGTGTATTTTTCAGTATATATACGACAGCAAAACTAGTCTGTTATCATTTGTAACTCTACATAGTGCATCCTTTATATGTAAAGAATATGTAAAGAGGGATAGACGCACCTGCATTTTACTTAAATTTTGACTTTATTGTTCATTGGCAAGTTTGTAAGCTGCAGCTTTTAATGCAGCAAAATGCTTAACTTTAGCTACGCCAAGTTTCTACACAGTAGCCAAGATCTTCTAATGATCTCTCCCAGCAAGTATTAAAGTCTGCCTTGTCAGTGGCGTAAATTATACCCAGAAATAATGTTCTTTTGGTACTAGAACAATCAGTCTATATGAAATAGAAGAGAGCACCGGACGGAAAGTAAATCAATTAATTGATACATGTTTTTCAAATGTCTTATGAAAATTTATCGCATATCGTCGTAACCACAATTGATAAACAGCATTTTAAAAAAATCCGGAAGTCATACTCACATTCACAATAAATCCTAATTTGACAAATGGAAACCCGACTTCAAAAATCAAATATTCTAAAACAAAAAATGCACTAAAAAGTAAAAAAATAATTGCATATTCTTGTGCCAATTTTAGTTCACCTAAGCAAAAATTTTTAAATATATATGTACAATTATTGTTATTTTTGGAGTCGGTGTCAGCATTGAGAAATTCACATAAAATTTGGACACCGCCTCCAAAAATAACAATAATTGTACATATATATTTAAAAATTTTTGCTTAGGTGAACTAAAATTGGCACAAGAATATGCAATTATTTTTTTACTTTTTAGTGCATTTTTATACCCTGTATATGTAAATATACAAGGTATATTAAGTTTAGTCCCGACTTTGTAACGCTTGAAAATATTAATCCTTGTTTGTTTTAGAATATTTGATTTTTGCAGTCGGGTTTCCATTTTGTCAAAATAGGTTTTATTTCTCGCTTTTTAGTGACTTTGAAGTTCTATAACTGATTTTATTTGTCTAAATATGGGTAGACCTACTAAACGACCAACTAATTTTTGGTGCATTTTTTTATAACATTTTTTTTTTTTTTTAATTTTAAGTGCATTTTTTATAACAGATTTTTAATTTATTTTACAAGCTTTTTGTTTTTTTTTTGTAAAAATTTTTTTTTTTGGGGTCGGTTTTTTTTTTGTAAAAAATTTTTTTGAAGTCGGTTTTTAAAAAAATTTTCTTATTTTCCCATTATGAATGAGTATATCCTTTCAAAAAAATAAATTTCGCAGAAATCGGTTATCACATATAAAATGAGGGTTTTCCTCGATTTCCAGGGGATCCCTTCATCAGAATGCGATTTGGTGACAATGGGACCAATCGGAAATCAAACTCTTTAAAACAAAAAAACAAAATTCAAAATCGGTTAATAAATGACGGAGTTCTGAAGTAACAAATATTAAAAAAAAAAAAAAAAATACAGACGAATTGAGAACCATCCTCCTTTTTGAAGTCGGATTAAAAAGAGCAGGTATACTTCCATTGAGTCTGTGACGTGGTCTACGTTCTATCAGATTTCTTTAATTGTGTTCACTTAATATTAAATCGATAATTAGCACAAATTTCAGGAAAAGCCAAAATTTTCTGCAAAAAATAAGGTTAACTATTATTGTATTCAAAATAAATTACATGCCCAAACTGCTGCAAATAATGTAATCTAAACCTATTTTGTAAATTGTCATATCTTAATACCAAATTTCAGAAAATTCTTATAGTATTTTGTTCTGAATTGTTATGAAAATACATATGATAGCTCGAAGTAAACAGTGGTTTATTGTGGTTGATGATAACTTCATTTTATGGAACTAAATCATCATACTATTTCGCAGTAATTATATTACTCACTTTCAGCTTTAAAAATGAACGCACACATATTTGATCCATACACTTTAAACACACAATTTCACGTACCTACTCACATGAACGCATGAATCATTAGTTAATCAACGCCATTTGATTACAAATATATTCATCCTTGCGGCTATGT
Organism: Nineta flava; assembly: GCA_963920215.1. Taxonomy (NCBI): domain Eukaryota; kingdom Metazoa; phylum Arthropoda; class Insecta; order Neuroptera; family Chrysopidae; genus Nineta; species Nineta flava. The sequence continues at coordinate 19,886,647 of OY986041.1, forward strand.
TTCGATACATTAACTCGTCTAGTTATTTACGTTATAACAGAGATGAATGTGGACAATTTTCAAATTAAATCTACTAAACTAATAACCACAAAAATAGAAATACAGAAAAAAACAGAGCTATTACAGAAAGTTGGATGTATTATGCAATTATATTACATTATTCAATATTTTCTAGCTATCGTAAATCTTTTTAACTCTAAACATTTTATTGCCTTGCAATCTTTACTAATATAATAAAGCTGAAGAGTTTTTTTGTTTGTTTGAACACGCTAATCTCTGAAACCACATTCATGAGGAAGGCTATAAGCTATCTAGCACTACCCTACAATTCTTAGTTAGTGTTGATTTTGTAAAATAAGTCTGAAGAAAAAAAAAATTCAATAGATATAGATAACCATCCATTCCTTGCCAGTGTTCTTTTTATTAATATCAATACCATGACTTTGGGTATCATAAAAATCGTCATAACTCACCTCGTGCACTGTATATTGCAGGCCAAGTTTTCTTTTCCGACCGTCATTGCTCTTTGATAATGACATAAGCGAACAATAGCAATTTTTAAAATAAGGTCAGTTGCCTTGATAAGTAGCGTATAGTATTTACTTTTGTAAACTTATTTAACCGTCTATGTTGAATTTGAATTGCAAGCACCTCTCCTACTTTTCCCTTATACGGCGACGTTGGGCAGCCTACTGTTTCCGACAAGCATTTGCATAGTTTTAGTACTATTAACGAATTCCTGAAAGAAAATAGAGCTATTGGTCCCGTACAGAAGTCTAAATTTCGCAAAATTTCTTCAAATGTCCATCGATCCTACCCAGTAGATGTCAAAAATCCCCATCTGTAAAATTTATATATATATATATTTATATAAATATATATATATATATATATATATATATATATATATATATATATATATATATATAATCTGTGTCAGTAATCACTCCAGCGATCACAGTTGAGTTGGTATTTGAGGTGCTTCTTGTATACTAAAGTTCAAGTTCATTAATGGGTTAAATCGGACAAAGGGAAAAGGGGGTTAAAGGGATAGGGAAACACAAGATTTGATATATCTGCTTTAATATTTGAATAGTCGAAAAATTTGTAAAGTAAACCTGTAAGTACTTAGTTTTACTGTAATTTTGTTTCTTATTATTTTTCTGTTACACTAATATTTACAGAAATATTGACGGTTTAAGATTGAAAATTAAATTCCTTAATATCTCTGTACACATAAGAGTTTGAGCAAAACTGATATGGTTATGAATTGTAGCAAATTTGATTTTCTACAACTTTATTATATACACATTTTTCCATAATTATAATATTAAGAGAGATATTTTATAATTTGTGTTTTCTTCTTTCTTTATACCCCCCATCCCCCTCGACGTATGTCATTTATTAATAAAATTGGACTTGCAAATACTACAATCATATACGACATTTCATTTTGATTAGACTAGAATTCTGACCGCCAGAGTATGATTTCTAAGGAAATTCGCTAAGTTGAAGTAGCTCCTACGTAACGAATTTTTTTTCAATTTAAAAATTGAATAATCTCAGAAACCAAGAACAGAACGGTTTTAAAACTTGGTACAGGTATCTATAAGAATTTGATGGTTAATCAGCTATTTTTTTAGAAATTTCAGATTGTCGAGATATAGATTTTTATTTCAATGCGGTTACCATCAAGTCCATTTAACGCGTACATGTAATAGTGTTTCTATGTAGAATTTCTTGAAACCGTAACTTTAACATTTTTTTTTACTCTGAAACTAAGAACAGGATCGACTTAAAACTTTGGCAGTATTTTCTTTGTTATTTAAATAGTAGACTGTCAAATTTGAAAGGCCTGACTTTAAATTGAATTAATTTACTTCTTAACAACCTTAATAAGTAACTTACAACTAAGTAACTAACTAACAACCTTAATAAGTAACAAACCACAAAAAGAGAATCTATAGGTTTTATTTCTCTATTCATGGCTTAAGTTATCTTTTTACCTCTTGTTATATTTTCTTTACAGGAATCGTACCAGTTTATTTATAAAATCTTAATTTGGCAATGGTTTAAAGACTGTAGCCAATATATTTTACCTACGCTACGCTATCTCAATGACGTCAATACAAATAATAATTCTACGTCAACATGTGATGTTGATAACCAAGTTGAACGTCTGTAGAGAGGTTGATATCATGTTGATCCATAAGTTGGAATATAATTTAAAATAAGAATTTTTGTGGGACAAAAAACCATTGTTGACAACCATATTGAAGCGTCCGTCCATGTAAAAAGCATCCATAGTTGACAATTATGTTGTAACATCTGTTTAATAGTGTACTCTTGAGTGGACAGCTCAGGCGAAAATGAAGTTTTATTTTCAAAACACGTTGTGTAGTATTTTTTTGCTACAATATCTAATATACCAAACAACACTAATTATAACATACTGGATTTTACTCAATATTTATTCTATAGTTTGTGAAGGTATACCAGTAAGAAATTTCAAATCTTGGAAACTATGCACATTCGCTCAAAACTGGGGAGTCATTGAAACGCATTCGTTCACAGAAATTGCATTTTGCACACTGGTGCCCTGCTTTTCTTTTCGCAAATTATACGATCCATTCTAAGAATTTTTTTTAAATATTCTTTAGAATAAAATCCTTATATAAATTAATCCATAGTTCTTTATTAAATATTAAATTTGAATGCGAAAAATGTGTTCGGTTCTTATGTCAATCTTTTTACAAAAATGTTTTACTTGCTAAGTGGTATTTTCTTTATTCAATTCATTAAAAAATATCGTATGAAAGTGCTTTATAGGGTATATAGCTGTATTAACTTTAATTTAAATAATACACATCAAATATTTGTATATAGGTACCATATACACTGAAATTTCCATGCAACAAGGTTCCACGAAACTTTTAACAAATTAAACTAATTAAATAAATATTAATAATTACATTTAGTACTCAAAATAACAAATAGAATTCATATTTAGTGAAAATTAAATTTTATGTATGAGAGAGACCACACGATCTTATCCTTCAAAATACGAAGATTAATTTAACACTGTAATAATAAATATTACAAAACTAAAGAAGTGTAACTTTGTTTGTAATGTTATTTAGTTAGAAGTTTGTTTTAGTAGTAGGTATATAGTTAGATTGAAGCAACAACCATCATGTCGTTGTGGTAACGAATGCGCTTAATGACCACCATTTGAGTTCTTTGTTATTATTATTACTATTACTGTAATACACACCTAATGTACAAAATTGTCATTTGTCATAAAATGATATTATACGTACGTGTACTATTTTAAGAGCGATGTTAGTCAATTTGACTAGCAGTAAGGTAATAACCTTATGAGAGCATATTTTAATGTAATATCTGGCAGACGCGATGGATAGGGAATGGCTATAGTGATTGCAGTTTTTACTTAACTTAAACATGAAAAATCCACGATGAAAATTAAAAAAACGGGTGATTATATTATTCCAGCGTTTTAGAATATGTATATAAAATATTAGTCGAGTCTGGCAAGTAATTATTCTACTATGGTTAGTTAAAAAATCACTGAAATTTTATACGCCATATTTGTCATTCAGTCAGATGTTAGCATTATAACATCGCATAGTTATTTAAATCAAATCACCTGAACAAAAATTTTTTTTTGTCACGCGGTCAAAGTTGGCGAAACGAAAAAAAAGGTTTGTGAGTGATAGCGACAAAACTGTGAATTTGACAGAAGAAAACTAAAGTAATCATTTACAACAAGACAAACAATTTGTATATATTATTATTATTTTATTTTAGCGAATTTCCGGAATTTGCAAATATTTTTTCGAATGTCCAACGATCCTACCTAGTAGATGTCGAAAATCATCATCTCTAAAACTTATATATAAATAAATATATATATATATATATATATATATATATATATATATATATACATATATATAAATATATATATATACATATATATACATATATATATATATATATATATATATATATATATATATATATATACATATATATATAAATATATATATATACATATATATACATATATATATATATATATATATATATATCTATATATTTATATATATTTATATATACAAGTTTTTTTACCATTTTATGTACATTCATGCAAAATAAGTCAAAGTTAGTAATAATTTTCCCTCGCCTCGCCTCGATGACCGTAGCTAACCCAACCGAAGCGAGGCGAGGCTAGTCAACATTCTGCCTCCGCCGAGACTGAGGCAAGGTGAGGTTCATATTTAGAAAATGAGGCAAGGCGAGGTGATACCAAAACCTCGCCTTGCCTCGTGCCTTGCGAAACACTAGTACTACTCTTCATCATTTGCTCTTTAATATTAAATTGTTTAATAAGCAAATTGAATCGATTTGAATTGCACACCCGCCAAATTGTTTGTCTTGTTAATACCTAAAAATGGTTCTTTTACTTTTTTCTTTCAAATTCACAGTTTCGTCGCTATCGCTGAAAAACCTTTTTTTTTTCCGTTTCACCAACTTTGAACGGGTGGCAAAGAAATGGGTGGTGAATCGGTGGTTGGAAAATAACATGTCTTCATCTGGGCTATCAGCCCTACAAGAATATGCAATTCGTAAATATTACGGAGAACTATCATAAAAATGCCCCTTTTTGAATCCATTTCCTGTACTAAATACAATAACAAACGAAATTGGTGGTTCAATCGTTTTGCCTGCAAATGTACACACATACATACCATATATATTTTAAGTTACGCATCCATTAAAATAAATACTTAATTAACACCCTGTCGTTCTTGATCTAAACATATAAATTTATTGTGATGTGGTAGACAAATAATGATAATTAATTTATGAAATAGAGAAAATATATTCGAAGGAAATTGTTACAGCATATAAATATTACGAGTTATGTAAAGTTTGTACTTGTAAAAACATTTTCATAGTTATTTATTTAATACATTTCCATTTGTTTATTATATACTTAAAAATGGATGGTTAAAATCATTTATTTATTTTAAAAACATAATTGAATAAAAAAAAAAGTTCTAATTTACATTTAAAAATAACTAAGGAGACCATCACACAACTTCAATGTACAGACGAAAGTTTGCATATAGAAATGGTCAGATTAAATAACATAATAGTTTTTGTAAAAATATTTTACAAATTAGACGATTTAGATGGAATTTATACCAAAGGTAATGAAAATTTGCATTTAATATCATGAGAATTCTTAAAACAAGAATCCCACAAACGTAAACTTATACTAAAATGCATTTGATATTAAACTTTTATATGAACAGGGGTTGAGAATGAGCTTAGTCTCAATTGTCAAGCTAAAACTTTACTAAAGGGCTGATCTTCAATGATGTGGATGACTTTCTGATTGAAGAAATATCTCCAAAAAAATAAAAATACATTAAAATTTAATTATGAACTTCATATATTTTAATTTGTTAATTTTAGCGAATTTCCTGAAAGGTCTAGTACCGACTTCAAAATTTTTTTAATTTTTTTGAAATGTCCATCGATCCTATATAGTACATGTCGAAAAATTTATATCTTTATTTTAATATATATATCTATTTATATATATATATATATATATATATATATACATATATATCTATACGGGCTTATTATAAATATATTAATACTCGTATATATAATTCTTCTGTCCGTGTGTATGTAATTGAACTCCTCCTAAACCACTGGACCGATTATGATGAAATTTTTTGTGTGTGTTCCAGTGGATTCGAAAATGATTTAGATTCACAATTGGGCCCGGTCCTAAACGGCTGGGCTGATTTGGATGAAATTCTATAAAATTATTTTATCAAAATTTTGTTTTAATTTTGAAATGTCAATTTTGATTGTCGTTTCCGTAGTAAATATCGTTCTATTTTGGCTATTAATAAATTTAATTTTTGCAAATACTAAAATCATATCAGATATTATAGATTTTTTCAAATGAATTTTTGTTTTTAAGACTGCCAGACATTAGACGTGCAAACTTAAGTCGCAGAACTCGAAAAGCTAGAAGTGAAAGATATATTGCAAAACGCGGAATGAAGTTGAACGGAATCGATGGAATCGAAATCAACAACATAGAAATGTTGCGTTTACAGTTCACAGTAAATCGTTGCTGGATTGGACCAATGAACGTTATGTGTCAATATTGAATGGCATTTAAGTTTAAAAATGAAGCCCCTGGATTGTGTTGTGCCAGATTCTAAACATTCTATGATTCATATCGAGCAATAAAATAAAACTTGAAACTTATTGTTGAAAATTTTCTATAGAGGGTAAAATATCGATAAATATCGGTAAACTTGATATTTACCACCGTAAGGGGACAACATATATATATAACATAAAGAACGAATGCCGAGAGGGATGGTCAGACCTTTCAAATAACCTTGAATGGACAAGAAGACCATTAGACGTGCATTCGAATATCATATGACTGTTGTGAGTGAATTTGAATATTCGCATTCGTATATAAGTATATTTTCGGATTCGGTCACACCAAACTATTGCGCCATTAAAATAGTTGAAGAGCCAGAGGTGAACTACTCAGGTGTGATCGTGTTGAAAGTGTGCTGGGGATAATTGGGATATTGTGTCACAGGTGTGGACGATAATTGAGTTGAAATTAATTGTGTCGTGTGAGATAACTAATTTTTACTACAAAATTGTTATATGTCTATTGATTACAAAAAAGCAGAGTTTTACTCTATCGTCCGATACGCCGATTTCGGTCGCAGACCCAAATAAAACGATAATCAAAATTTAACCAAACGCCCTGAAGGGACGTTAACCAAAATTAAATCAATTTGAAAATTATTTAAAAGGGAAAATTTAAATGGTATCGTCTGCGGCCTACGTCGACGAATTAACAAAATATTTTAAACAAACAATTAAATTTAATTACAAAAAAAATTAAATGGATATTAATATCCCTATATTTCACTGAACATTGTACTATATTTCATTGAAGGTAACTAATTGAACGAATACAAAACTATTTGGATTGTTAGAATTCAACCAAGAATAATGACTTAATATTCCATATTCAAAATTTAATATTCAATCCTTTATCATTTGATAATGAATTTTGATTGTAACAAAACATAAATTATCGAGTATATGACTCGTTGGTTACGGATAACCGTTTAAAAGAGCTCACTCAATTGTGAATGCACCCTAGAATTGTTGAAAACAATTGATGCAAAAAATTCGCTTAAAAGGGTATACCCGTTGAGGAATACACCGAAGGTATTCTCTAGGAATACGAATTAATTATATTGACTGTTCTTTGGAGTGTCGCGTTGTATTGGTGAGATTCGGATGTATAAACGGGGGAATAAACGAGATAAAACAGGAAATGTAAATTGACCAATAATCGTGTTATGCGCAAGTGCAATAGTTTGTATAAGATTAAGATTTGGACAAGATGTCCGCTGCTTATGAAAACAGTGGAGTGAATAAGCAAAGAAAGAGAGAGAAAACGATACCGGAAACTGGTCGCTAAATATACTGTGCGCAAGAGCGTTAATTGTTTGTGCAGTTTAATTCACATTCACAGAATTTCAATCTGAAACGGTATAAATCTTTCAACCGACCTGACCCGTCCCGAGAGATTGAGAAGTGAATATTGAAACCGCAGTTTAATTTAAATTGAAAAGTATATATATCTTACCAAACGATTCAAAAAATTTCAATCTGAAACGGTATAAATCTTTCAACCGACCTGAGCCGTCCCGAGAGATTGAAAAGTGAATATTGAAACCGCAGTTTAATTTAAAAGGTTTAGAAAATATACAACGATTCGTATGAAGCGAGTTCTCACTTGCACACGCTAGAATAAGTTAATATTCAGAACTGAAACTAAATACAAAACAAATTTCGATCATCATCACCCGGAAGGATTAATAGATTTTTTTAAAAGAAATTAATTAAAATAATACATCACCATGAGAATATGGAATATCGCTGTATTGACGCAGACAATTTATTTGAAAATAAATTGAAACCAAGTCATTTAGAGCGGTGTGTATGAATTCACCACGAGATTCCAAAAACAAATCAATTTTATGATTTCACCTCGACATTTCAAAGAGCAGTGCTTATGCTTTTTGCCTGTCACTTAAAGTTTCGCGAGAAAAAACGAAACAGTAACTTCGCCTCTGTCGAATATCACCGACTGATACTACTTTAAGACGTGAGGTGACATCCATTACTCAATGTGAGAACTATGATGTGACAATTCAACTTTGTCAAACCGTTCATTGCGAGAAAGATTTAGTGACGATTTAATTTTGAAAGTTATGCAACTTTATTGACTCAAATGTCATTGATTTGAAAAATTAATTTGTCACAGGCTACTTGGACTGGTCTTTTAAACGGTGCAAGATCTTTAAATACAAAACGAGTTTTTATCATAAAAACAAACAACTTTTGTTTAAAACTCTAGAAATATTGGATGCATGACAAAATCATTCAAACAAAACTTGTTTCTTTTTATAAGTTCTTAAAAAATATTGTTCTTATTAAAGAACAAACAACTTTTATTTGAACATTTTTTTCTTTTATCCAATATGTCTGGCGTATGTACAAATTTAACGCTGTATTTACACCAAAACTACTTGAAAGAAAGCTCCAAACAAATGTTTTTATGAGATGAACAGTTTGCGATTAAAAATTTTCCCGATCTTAGTACCGTTTAAAAGATAAGTTATACCACACGGACACGTTTGCTTGGAACAAAATTATTGCATTATGAACCACCTTTAAACTGAAAAACCTTTTGTTTGAAACATTTTTTTCTAAAATGCATATATAAAAATATTTACCTGTATAATTTATTGTTATCAAAACTCCCTAAAATTTGACATGAAATGATGAACCGAAAAGACTTAACCTACAGGTTAAGATAAATAAAAGTCTGTGAAGATAGTAAATTCAGTAGCTCTTAAGTATCTATATAGAGGATAAAAACATACATACAATACTCAAATTACATAAAACAGATATAATTCTACAGGAAATGTTTATAATAGAATAAGATGAGTTCTTAGTACGTGTCTACCATTTTAAAGGTTAGTGCAGTGAAAGTTTTTCATTGCTTGCTTTTGTTAAGCTTGTATCTATCTATGTTATATTATCCTCACATTACCGAATCGAGCTGAAACTTTAGAAAAATATTAAATTTTGATGACAGTACAATAATATGGTAGGATCAAGATCAGTGATTCTCAACCACCTGTGCTGCGGCACTTTTGTGTGCCGCCAAATTTTTGAAATGTATATAATTTTAACCCAGAGGTGGGCGTAGACGACTCTTCGGAGCCACGGGGCGCCCCATAAGAAAGTGAGAGTAAGTAAGCAAGGTATGTTTTGAAGTAAGACGGAACGATGTTTCAATACAGGTTTTCTTACCAATGCATCATTATTAATATATAACTTTTTGGCGGACGATGATTCAAAATAATTATTTTTAAAAACAGCGATTACGCGATTGCGTTCTGCTGTCCCTATTTCGAATTTATCAAACTCGGCAGAATGTTTCGTATAATGATGTTGGAAATTATTTCTTTTTAAACAAATAAACGTTTTACCACAAAATAGGCAAATTAACTCTTTATCAGTTTTGTTAAATATACCAAAACGATGCTCCCACTCGTTGATGCCAAAAAATATCCTCGTTTTCTTCGCAGACGGCGCCGCACCTCCAGTGCTGAACTTATCCAAGACTGCTTGCGATGTATCACTACTTTTATTTTTTTTGAAAAAAGAAATTATGCGAAAAATAATTTTCAATAGCACGAATAGTACTTTTCACTTTTTTAATTCAGTAGACTAAGTCAAAACAACTCAGTCAGATTGAGTTAGCTATCATAAAATTCCCACTTCATGTAAAATTTAACCATTTAGAAATTAGTAACAAATTAACCCCCGCCCACCCAGCTTTATCATTGGCATGTTTATTGTCATCAAATTCCCATAACACTATACCCTCTACTAAGAAAAAATAATTAAATCAGGTATATAATTGTTTATTAATTCTCCGATATAAATACTTTTGGCAAATTATTTGGAATTTCCAAAAACCTAATTCTAAAATCTAAACTAAAGCTAAACCATCAAAAAATTTACAAGCGGTTTACAATTGTCAAGCGTAAACGTAAAATATCAAAATATTTATATTTTATTCATACACAAATATATTAAAAAGGTACATTTTATGACCCAAATTACCCAAAATTCCAGAGTATGTATTCAATGAATTGTATAGTCAATAGTGTATACTTTGTAAAATTATAATAGATAGTGACCATAAAAAAGGGTTGGTATTATTATATTTTTTTCAGAAAATGTTTTAATTAAAAGAAGAAAATATTAATAATAATTGATAGGTATTTATTTTATCTGTGTTCCTACCTGTCACTCAGAGCTTGTCAAAACCTGCCCACCTATGTATTAACCAACATGAAAACGAAAAAAAAATGGAGACTTTTAAATGTGGAAGACGATATGAGAGTAGCATTGCCATTTTTATGACTAAATATAAATGAAAAAAACAAAAAACAAAAAACATCAAGCTCAAATTTTTCATTAAAAGTATTCTTATTATTAACTTGTAATTAATACCTTAATAAACGTACTGTTGTTTTTGTAGTACATATATTATTTTATTTTACATTCAAAATTATTATCAAAAACTATTTTACACAGTGTATTAAAGGTAAGTAAACAACTTTTAAACTTATCTTTTTCTTTGTGTGCTGTCAAATTTTGAAATCGTTAAAAGTGTGCCACGACAAAAAAAATGCTGAGAATCACTGATCTAGATGAACTTGAATGAAGATTAATTCGAAAATACTCCCCAACATAGAATTTTGGTGAAAGTGAATAAATTTGGTAGCATTTCCAACTATCAACGTACTGGTAGCGTTCAGTTTTTAGTAGAATAGTTATATAAAACAAATATGCATGCCAAATCTAATTAAATAGTCGATTGTAAAAGCTTGGGGCGCTCACAGAAATTCTCATTCTAAAGCCTCCCAAACTATAAGAATTTAACAATAATATTTTTTTGCGTTTTAGTACGTTAACTATTAATAAAAGTATTTTTACAGATTCTGACACCAATCATAGCCCACGTAAAATTGAATATCGTTTAATGGATTGATATAAATATATATTCTTGATTTTTTTAAATTTACATCGAGTTCAGTATATTTAAAAATAAAAGTTAAAGTAATAATAAGAATCGTATTATTATTATTTATTGTTGACATACTCGTATAATGTTAATGAACTAGAAATTAACAAAAATGTGTAAACATAATTCTAACATAGGATTCAATATTCTAACAACTCTCTATTCAAACATTAGCTTGAAAGTGTTTCAATAATTATTAATCATTATACCGTATATGTTGGAAAGCATTGCTAATATAGAATCAATATTAAATATTATTTACTATAATTACTACGAGTATATACAATATGCTTAATAAAGAAATAAAAATAGTGGGGGTACTCGTTAGTGTGTCTGTTGTGTAGCTTGATGGACTGTTTTGTACTGCATTAACATGTAATGAGAGTGGGTTAAATATGTTCATTGTTGTCTTCTTAAGCTTAGCATTACTTCTAACAATTGAAAATTCTTTTTTTGAAAATAAATGATAGTATTCTATTAACGGTATAACATAAAAAAACAATCCACAAATTGAAAGAAAAATAAAACCCCAAAAAGAAAAATAGAATTCCGACAAAAAAAAAGTTAAACCAACGGTTCGAATATTTCATTATTTGCTAAACAATGTCCTAGTTGATTGTAGAATCTACCCGGGTATTTTCTAGCACTTGAGGAGAAATATTCGCACAATTGTCAACAATTCATTGCCTTAATTGTTGCAAATTTTTAGGCCTACTCCACGAATAGATCTGTGATTTGAGAAAACCCCACAAAAAAGTCGTAAGGAGATAGATCTGGCAATCTGGATGGCCACTTGAAGGTTCCAAAACCACTCATAAGACGTTCCTGGAAAGTTTGTTCCAGGAACAGCTTTACTATCATGGCATTGTGTGCAGGGCAACCATCTTGTTGGAACCATACAGATTCCAGGTCTAAATTAGGAATAGCTCTAACAGTTGACTCAAATATTTTTGAGAATCTAAAGATCCGTCAATGAAGAATGGTCCTATAATATGGTCACCCAATATTCCAGGCCAGACATTCAGTTTCTGTATGTATGTGTATGTATGGTTTTATAATAAATATTTTATTTGTTTATTGAACATTGATTTTCTAGTAGAAATGCTTTTGAAAGCGATCTGTATACAATAATAATAATCAGTAAAGAGAAAAATTAAATTAAATAAATAAAATTGTATTCAAAAACGAGCAATGTACATAATTATTTTGTTATCTAATTTTTAAGAAGAATGATATTGGTGAATTTGCTTATTTAATCTAAAATAATATTGGCGGTTGGAGGAGAAATGATGAAGTATTCAGAAATACTGCTTCCCTCTAAGGGAGTAGGGTGAATATCCTAGAGGTTGCTCGATTAATTTACTGAATATATCATGGACACTAGTCTTTAGCCTTGTTTTTAGCTAACTTGTCGGCTTTATAACAAGCAGAAACCACTTATTTTTCAGTGAAAAAAATCCCTTTACAAACTATTTTGAGGCACAGACAAGAATCACTTCTTGCTTCAAAATACATTGCTCAGTAATACACGAAACGTCATGGAAAACAAAGCTTAATTCGTCGGTGCGTGCTTCTGGCCAAAAGCTTTTAAGAGACTTTATAAATTTTAATAGAAGAAATGACCGACCTATTTTCTCGAAGAATCGTTCGATTTGAAACTGAACCTGAATTTAGATTAAGATTTTCAAACAACAAAACAATTATTTGAAGAAATTTAAAATCAATTTAAATAATTCGATATATTCATTTAATCAAAAATAATATTATGTTAAAAAAGAGAGACTGGCTGTATCTTGGACACGACCATGTGTTTTACGTGAATACGTATACGTTATGGCCAGCCAAGTGGCCGAGCGGTCTAATGCTCGGCCACAAGTTATGCCTGCGTAGTATGCTTACTTAGAATCGGGAGGTTCGTCAATTATTAAGAAAAAATTGGCGGTTAATTGACTAAACTGTCGGCGTATGGACAAGTGCGAAGTAACCGGCTATGCTTGAGAAGTTTTCTGCAGTTTTCTTCACGAACTCCAGATGAATATCGGCATAGTTCCTACCACACTCGGCTGCAGCCGCATATCCTACCAATTCCTAGTCTATATACAAAAACTCCTTCCACTCCACTCACATCCTCACATCCTTGGGCATCACAATGGACCTTATGGTCGAAGTGAAACCCGTCCAGGACAGCCTCTGCAATCTATCTAAGTAATGGGTAATATTTTCTTTGAGCGTATTATATGTACTCTGCGAGAAAAAAATAATTATATCAAGTAAATTTTCTTGACATAAGGATATATATTTTCGATAATTATCAGGAATGATTCTTGTCTCAACCTCATTTCTTTAGTTATTGCTATGAAAATAAATATTGATAATCTTTTGTGAAGAAAAAGTTTATTCTTAAAAATTCTTGAGTCAAGAAGTTTTTCTCTGAACAATAGTTTCTTTTTCTCAATGTATGCCATAATATATTTTGAACACTAAGAAACCCTTTTCTAAGAAGGATTTCCATGTCTTATTTGTGATGGCAAAAATTTCTTTCAATCGATTCATTTAATCGGTTTAATTTCAAAATCATTTTTATTCATTGCTGTTTTTTTTCATTTAAATTCCCTTTTATTGTCAAAAATTTGTTTATCAACCTGTTTTAGCGAATTTCCTGAAAGGAAATAGAGCTATTGGTCCCGTTCCAAAGTCAAAATTTCGCAAAAATTTATTCAAGTGTCCATCGATCCTACCTAGAAGATGTCGAAAATCACCATCTGTAAAATTTATATATATATATATATATATATATATCAATGGACATATATATATATATATATATATATATATATACATATATATATATATATATATATATATATATATATATATATATATATACATATATATATATATATATATATATAAATATATATATATATATATATATGTCTGTAATCACTCTAGCGGTCACAATTTTCATTTTATCGGAATGGAATTTGGTATTTGAGGCGCTTTTGGTATTCAAAAGGTCAAGTTCGTTAATGGGTTAAATCGGACAAGTAGAAAGGAGGGGGGTTAAAGCGAGGGAGAAACACAAAATTTCACATGTATCATGTATCACTAATAATTACAGAAATATTGACGGTTTAATATTGAAAATTAAATTCCTTTATATCTCTGTACACATTAGAGTTTGAGCAAAAATGATAAGGTGATGAATTGCAGCAAACATGATTTTCTACAACTTTATTCCTTACGCATTTTTCGATTGTTTTAATATTAAGATAGCTATTTTATATTTTGAGTTTTCTTCTTCCTTTATAACCCCCTCCCCCCCAATTCCCCTCGACGTATGCCATTTATTAATAAAATTAGACTTGCAAATACTTAAATCATATACGACATTTCATTTTGATCAGACATAAATTGTGACCGGTAGAGAGTGATGTCTTCTAAGGAAATCCGCTAAGTTGAAGCAGCTCCTACGTAACGAATTTTTATTTATTAACTTAATTTCATTCATTGTATCGATCAATTTACATCATAATCAGATAATAAAGTGTATTATCTAAAATTAAAACTGTGTTTATACCTGTTGGGAGAAATTTTTGAAAAAAACAAACAAATATTATTTAAAAATGCTTTCAAGGTCATTCATTTTACGTGTTTGCGTCAACTTGATAAAATAAGATGTGTATTTTGTATATAAATACGAATTAGTTTAGAATCAAAATAAATAAATAAATAAACTTATATTCTAAACTAATTCGTATTTATATACAGACTGTGTTGGAATGCTTTTCCAATATAGAATCATTGTGAAATTGAGATGATTCTCATTACATGTGTACTGACTGACTCCGCACAGTAACCAGACGGCCTGCCAGTAATAAATAATATTTATCATTGATTCTCTATTGGAATAGCACTCCAACACAGTCTGTATACAAAATACAAATCTTATTTTATCAAATTGACACAAACATTTTGTAAAATGAATGACCGATCGGCACCGATTTTACGATCCCGGCACTGATTCAGTCTGTCATATGGTGTTTTACTTGGCTTTTCGACGAGTATATGCCGACAATGCATTATTTATTTTAAATTTTTACTTTATTTAACTTTTATTTTTACTTTATTTATATTCACTATAACTATTTCGCAATGTTTTTTAATGTTTTATACGCAATCGGTAGATATTGGTGAAAGCTGGCGATTGAAACTAAACCAAGCGTCCTTGCTACTCCGAGTCAAAAGTTATTCTAAACGAAAATTATCTGACGCAGCAAAACAACCTCAAAATGATGGCGCTTCCTCCTCCACCGCGCGCGATGCGTCACAGTCCTAACTCAACTTTACGAATTTTTTGATCCTTTAGCTATCGAGTGGTGTACTCAAATTTTCGATGTAGATAATAGCTTTGCAGTTGCAACAGCAAACTGTATCCACCAAATTTGTTATCATCAGTTCTTTTTTATTGCCACCCACTATGGAAGTCAATTTTTAAACGTATTCACGTTAAAAAATGTTTTATTGCACAATTTAGTGAGATTTAATTTGTGATAATTCATATTTGGGTATAAAAATTAAAAAATAAAATTATTATTATGCATAATTTGAAATTTGCTTAACCACTTTTATTAGTGGTTCAGCAAAAATGGTTAAACAAATTTCAAATAATGCATAATAATAATTTTATTAATTTTTATACCATAAATATTTTATTGTATTATCGATTATAAACTAAAAGCGAAATAATAATAATATGGATCATCAAGACATGACTTTATTCCAATTGAAATAAAACAAGTAATGTAACAACTAACTGAGTTAATTGTTTGAATACCCAGTATATACTGAGCTGTATATCAATATTTGAATTGTTCATATTTCTGCCTATTCAATGTTTATAAAATATGAATTATTTGTAAATGTTTGTTTTGTGTTAATAATTAATATGGAAACAGTAAAATTTTCTTGCATTTATAAAAATTTATATTAATGTTCTCGCGATTTTTATATATTTAAATATTGAGTTATATAATTGAGTTAATCAACGCGAAGCGACTGTTAACGCAAGGCGTTGGTCAACGCGAGCCGTTAGGCGACGCGAAAAGTTAGTCAACGCGGAGCTTAAGAAAATCAACGGAAAGCTTTGGTAAACGCAAAGCGTTAACCAACGCGAAACGTAAGCTAAAGCGAACCGTAAGTCAGCCAACGCGAAGAGTTGGTCAATGAGAAGCGTTAGTTATTCAAAGAGAATCGGCAGTGATTCAACGCGATGCTCGATTTCACGCGAATCGTTAACGCTTAAAGTAAGCGTGAAAAGTTAGTCAAATCGTAGCGTTAGTTAACGCGAAGCGTTAACAAGCATAAGTTATACAACGCGAAGCGTTAGCAACCGTAAGTTATACAACGCGAAGCGATAGTAAATCGTTTAGCAACGCTTTGAGTTTACCAACGCGAAACGTAAGCTGAAGAGGACGACAAGTTAGCCAACGCGAAGCGTTGGTCAATGAGAAGCGTTAGTCAATTAGACGTGTTAAGTCTACGCGAAGTGTTGGTAAACGCTTTGTGTTTACCAACTTTGCGAAACGTTAGCGAAAGCGAACCGTAAGTCAGCCAACGCGAAGCGTTGGTTTATGAGAAGCGTTAGTCAATAGGAAGTGTTAGGTCAACGCGTAACGTAGTCTAAAGCGGACCATAAGTCAGCCAACGCGAAGCGTTGGTCAATGAGAGGCGTTAGTTATGCAAAGCGAAGCGTCAGTGATTCGCGAAGCGAGAATTTAAGCGAACCGTTCACCAACGCAAAGCGTTAACCAACGCGAAACGTAAGCTAAAGCGAACCTTAAATCAGCCAACGCGAAGCGTTGGTTAATGAGAATCGTTAGTTTTTCAAAGCGAAACGTTGGTGATTCGTGAAGCGTGATTTCACGCGAATTGTTAATTAACGCAAACCGTTTACCAACGCGAACCGTAAGTTCAAGCGAGCCGTAAGTCAGCCAACGCGAAGCGATGGACAATGAGAAGCGTGAGTCAATAGAAAGTGTTAGGTCAACGCGAAGCGTTGGTAAACGCAAAGCGTTAACCAACGCGAAACGAAAGCTAAAGCGAACCGTAAGACAGCTAAGGCGAAAAGTTGGTAAATGTGAAGCGTTAGTTATGCAAAGCGAAGCGTCAGTGATTCGCGAAGCGTGATTTTAAGCGAATCGTTAACCAACTCAAACCATTAACCAACGCGAAACGTAAGCTAAAGCGAACCGTAAGTTGGTCAATAAGAAGCGATAGTTATTCAAAGCGAATCGCTTGTGATTCGACGCGAAGCGTGATTTCACGCGAATCGTTAATGCTTAAAGTAAACGTGAAAAGTTAGTTAAATCATAGCGATAGTTAACGCGAAGCGAAAGCACGCGTAAGCTATATTACGCGCAGAGTTAGCTGACGCGAAGCGTCAGTCGATACACAGCACTAGATAACGAGAGGAAGTTAACGCGGAGCGCAAGCAAGTTAACGCTGAGCGTTAGCAAGGTAACGCTGAGCGTAAGCAAGTAAACGCGAAGAGCTAGTTAATCAACGCGAAGCGTTGGAAAACGAAGAGCGTTTGCAAACGCGAAACGTTAACTAAAGCGAACCGTAAGTCAGCCAACGCGAAGCGTTGGTTACTGAGAAACGTAAGTTATTCAAAACGAAACGTTGGTGATTCGCGAAGCGTTATTTCACGCGAATCGTTAACTAACGCAAAGCGTTAATCGTTGGTCAATTAAGCGTTAAGTGTTGGTCAATCAGAAGTGTTAGTCAAAAGGAAGTGTCAGGTAAACGCGAAGCGTTAGTAAATCGACGCGAAACGTAAGCTAAAGGGAACCGTAAAACACCCAACGCGAAGCCTTGGTCAAAGTGAAGCGTGAGTTATGCAAAGGGAAGCGCCAGAGTTTCGCGAAGGGAGATTTCAAGCGAATCATTAATCAACGCAAAGCATTAACCAACGCTAAACGTAAGCTAAAGCGAACCGTAAGTCAGCCAACGCGAAGCGTTGGTCAATGAGAATCGTTAGTCAATAGGAAGTGTTAAGTCAACGCGGAGCGTTATTAAATCAACGCGAAACGTAAGCTAAAGCGACCCGTAAGTCAGCCAACGCGAAGCGTTGTTTAATGAGAAACGTAAGTTATTCATAGCGAAACGTTGGTGATTCAAACGTTGGTTAATTAACGCAAAGCGTTAACCAACGCGTAGCGTTGGTCGATCCGAAGCGTTAGTCAATAGGAAGTGTCATGTCAACGCGAAGCGTTAGTAAATCGACGCGAAACGTAAGCTAAAGCGAACCGTAAGTCAGCCAACGCGAAACGTTGGTTAATGAGAATCGTTAGTTATTCAAAGCGAAGCGTCGGTGATTCGCGAAGCGTGATTTCACACGAATCGTTAATCAACGCAAAGCGCTAACCAACGCGAATCGTAAGCTTAAGCGAGCCGTAAGTCAGCCAACGCGAAGCGTTGGTCAATGTGAAGCGTTAGTCAATAGGAAATGTTAGGTCAACGCGAAGCGTTGGTAAACGCAAAGCGAAACGAAAGTCAAAGCGAACCGTAAGATAGCCAACGCGAAGCGTTGGTTAGTGAGAAGCGTTAGTTATTCAAAGCGAAGCGTGGGTAATTTGCGAAGCGTAATTTCACGAGAATCGTTAAACAACGCAATGCGTTAACCATTGCGAAAAGTAAGCTAAAGTATGTTAGCCAACGCGAAGCGTTAGTTAATAGGTAGTGGTAGGTAAACGCAAAGCGTTTTCCAACGCGAAACGTACGCTAAAGTGAACCGTAAGTTAGCCAACGCGAAGCGTTGGCCAATGATAAGCGTTAGCTATCCAAAGTCAAGTGATTCGCGAAGCGTGATTTCACGCGAATCGTTACCCAACGAAAAGCATGAATCAACTCGAAACGTAAGTTAACGCGAACCGTATGTCAGCCAACGCAAAGTGTTAGTAAATCAACGCATAGCGTTGGTAAACGCAAAGCGTTAATCAACGCGACACGCAAGCTAAAGCGAACCGTAAGTCTCCCAAAGCGTAAGTCCTAGTCCCAAACCGTAAGTCTTCCGCGAAGCGTTGGTCAATGAGAACCGTTGGTCAATAGGAAGCGTTAGGTCAACTCGAAGCGTCAATCAACACGAAACACTAGTTAACGCGAAAAGAAAGTTAACGCGGATCGTAAGCATCTCAATGCTTAGCGTTGTTAAACTTAAAGCGTAGCGTAAGCTTAAGCGAACCGTAAGTCAGTAAACGCGAAACGTTAGTCATTGTGAAACGTTAGTGCATGGGAAGCGTTAGGCGATGTTTGTCACGCGAAGTGGTGATTACTCAACTTGAAGCGATGGTTTGGCAGCGTTAGTTATTCAACGCGATCGTTTTTTAACGCTAAGCGTTAAAATAAGGCGACGTGAAGCGTAAAGCCATCAACGCGAATCAATAGCCGATGCTGCGTTAGAAAGTCGCGTAAGTAGCGATATATATCGATATGTATATTTATATATATATATATATATATATATATATTTATATATATATGTATATATATATGTATATATATATGTATATATATATATATATATATATATATAAATATATATATATATATATGTATATATATTTTTTTTTAGAGGGGAAAATCTTCGAAAGACTTCCGGCCAATAGCTATTGACACGGGGAGTGTCGGAGTCATACCGACTAAAACCCCCCCCTTTCTCCATCTTCGTGTGGTAATAGGGCCCTCAGGAGCTGAGTTAACATTACTTCTGAGGGACCCTTCACAGTGCCTGACTAATGTATATATATATATATATATATATATATATATATATATATATATTTATATATATATAGATACATGCATAAAAATTGTATAGATGATTTTTGATACGACAGAATAAGCTTTTTGAATAAGCTTTTTGCAAAATTTTGACATCTGTACCTACAATTTTGACCTACTACCTGAGACCAACTATTTTTTTGAAAAAGAAAATCACTTAAACCTTGACCTTATACATATACCTGGTTAACAAAACTAAAATAAACATAAAAACAATACTATTTGATGTATATTATGATTGCACATGTGCCCGTCATCGATCGACTCATTTTCAACTTTAAGCACAAATTTTGAGAAAACGGTTGACTTTATGAAAAAAGTTTTCAAACAAAAGTTGTTTATTTTAAAGAGAAGAAGATTTTTTGTCTTCAAATTTTTTTTCTATCTCCTACGGTTTCAAAGACATAATTTTTCCCCCCTGGCCGGGGGAAACACGTTCCGATTTTGCCCATTAACGAACTAGACCTTACTTTTTTGGTTTAGAACACACACAAAAATTTTCAGCTCGTTATCTCTTTTCGTTCTTCAGTTATCGTGTTCACAGACAGACGGACAGACGAATAAGGTCGAATTAGGCCATTTTATGAATACCTTTGTGAAGGATTTTTGTCAAGGATTAATATTTTCAAGCGTTAAAAAGACGGGACTAAATATAATATACCTTGTATATTTACATATACAGGATATAAAAATAGTATGTGTAGTTGTTATGTATACCTACGGGTCCATGGAGACCATGCCTTCATTCGCCTGTCAATTGTATTTCTCATTTTTTTCAACTTTGAGGACAAATTTTGATAAAACTGTTGAGTTTATGAAAAAAGTTTTCAAACAAAAGTTGTTTATTTCAAAGAGAAGAAGATTTTTTGTAAGCAAATTTTTTTTCTATCTCCTACGGTTTCAAAGATATAATTTTTCCCCTCTAGCGGGGGGAAACACGTTCCGATTTTGCCCATTAACGAACTTGACCTTACTTTTTTGGTCAAGAATACACAAAAAAATTTTCAGCTCGATATCTCTTTTCGTTTTTGAGTAATCGGCTTCACAGACGGACAGACGGACAGACGGACGGACGGACATGTGAAAAAGGCCGAATTGGGCCATTTTATGAATACCTTTGTGAAGCATTTTTGTCAAGGATTAATATTTTCAAGCGTTACAAAGTCGGGACTAAACTTAATATACCTTGTATATTTACAAATATACTGGGTATAATAATGGGGAGAGCTTATGAGAATATTATGTTTTTTAAATCAAGTCTGATATTAACAGGCAAATCGTGTGCATGCGTCCCATAATTATATATTCTAATCTAGACAGATTATGATAAAATTATTTTCTTACTTTTAGTATATATCGCGGCAAACTTTTAGTGAGTGGTTTTAATACAATTTGAATCATTTTTAAAATAAAAACATGTTAAAAAAAACTGACTTACTGACGTTTCCATATCTTTCGATGTCGGGAATTATTCATCCTCATTGCTTTATATTATTGTATGGCATACATTTGGAAACTTTGAGACCAGCTATGTTGGATTATAGAAAGGGTATAGCAATATATATATAGCTTTTAAAAATTAGGTCAACCAATATATAAGATAACTGCTCAAAAAACCAAAGAGGTGCGCGTCGGGAGTAACAGGCAGAAGATATAAGGTTCCGAATAAATGAAGCCAAGGATGCTTCAGTCATCATGGAGAAACCCACCAAATAAGTATGACCACAAACTGTTATCCTCTATGGATGTAAGACTTGGAAAACAACCATGCAACTTATAAATGGCGTTCAATCTTTTACTAACAGGTATCTGAGGCGCATTCTTGGAATATAGTGCTCACAAGTTGTTTCTAGGAGTTGTAGACAAGAACAGGCGAATAACCCGTTGACAGAGAAATTTGCGGTAGAAATTGGGTATGGGTTATATCCAATCTGCGTCGCAGCGAAAACATTGCCCTGTTTGAAAGTTAAAAAGAGAGCCAAGATACCGCGACAATTGGGGACCGTGACTCGACCTGGAGACGCATTCACAATGGCATTGTCGCGGTACCGCATTACTGTTCCTTTTGGACTGAATTTTAAAACTGACTTTTTCTTTTTATAATTACAATTGTGCGTTGAGGCCTCAAAAAATTATTTCACTAATTTTCATTACAATAGTATGTACTTGTCTTTCTACACTTATCTGAAGTTTTATTGATAAGTCAATACTAGAGGTAAAATATACACAAATTTTAAATTTCAAATTCTAAAATGCTATCTTTACATATTTTATGTGTTTGTAGTTTTTTCTTAAAAATCAATTTATGAGCAAATGAAATTATCGTTTTGAATAATCGTATAACTTACTATTCACAGTCTTATCGATTTAAAACTGTGCTAACGTAAGCAATTCTGATAACAATACGCAAATTGACTAACCTGTGCCAAAAGAAATTACAAATTTGGTATTTGGTATTTGGTAATCTTTTATGAAAACCAGAATCATAATTTTTTTAAATATAAATTTGATAGAAGAACTAGAAATTTAATTCATGTTTTTAATCTTAAGTAAAAAGTTTAGTTAATTCTAAGATTCTTCTAAGAAATTTGTATGTAATCTCTTTTGGGCGAATTTTATAATACCAGCAAGAGTTAAAACTATCATAATTTTATACTCTTTCAAAGTTTTACTTTTCACAATTAGACGTGGACGAAAAGAGAGTTACACTATTTGCTTAAATAGTTCTAACAGGTACTAAAAAAAGCATTTTTCCAACGAACTTTTTTTATGTTTAGATTTAAAAATATATTTTTGTTACTGTGTGGGCGAGAAAGAGGGTATGTATCAATTCGGGAATTTTTATGATCCGAACTTCTAGTCGTTATGAACTTTGGACCAACCTGAAATTTCATATATATTGCATATACTCCTAATTTCGTAAGGTAGTTTAAAAACAGTATCGTATTTATGTCTTACTGTAATACGAAGAGTTTTTAGTACATGACTATAATTTGAAAGGATACATTACATTTATTTAATATTGTGGTTATGTTTATTGTCATTACGAGCGAGCGTGTATACAATTTTGAATGCATTTTGAAATGTCTGGTATATACCTACCCACTACCAAATCTACCTATCTACTACACTAGTCATAGTTTATATAATAGTATCTATAAATTATATACAGATCGTTTGTATCATTTTATATAGGTAGAATAATTATGTTGACAAAATTTGTGAAGGGAAATGTCGAGAAATATTGAAATAAAAAAATGTGATTGTTTTGAATACTAAATAAAAAATTTTTAAAATGATAACAGGCTAAATTTTTGTAAGTAGCTTCCTTTCGATGAGACGCCCAACTTTTCTCTTGCGAAAATTCTCGATAATAGTGACTAACGAAGCACGTAAGAGAGTTACGATAACAAAAATTTTATCAGTAAAAGTTAATTTGTTAGTTAAATTGAGAAATAATGTAATAAATACTTCAAAAAAGCTTGTATCCTACAAAATGGATGGTGTGACAGGCAGGTCCTCCACCCACAACATGTTCAAATAACGGGGTATACATAAGTTTTTAGTTACAAGCTGATTTTAATGCTGTTAATTAATAATGGTATGTATAATTTGATGGCCACCTTGTCCTACAAATTCTGTGGTTCAATTTCCCAGTCCAATGCTCTGAACATGTCAATGTTTCTCATCGAAAGGAAGCTACTGACAAAAATTTTGCCTTTAAAATTGAACCTAAATTTACTGATTATTAAAAAAATATGGAACAGTTTGATGTGATAGGCAGTGCCACAAAACAGTTGTCCGAGGGCTATAATAACATCCTTGATTGCGACATTCCAGATTGATTGTGTAAAAGTATTAATAAAGACGAATATATATAAATAAATAGATAATAAAATGGTTAGTTATCAACCAAATTAGTTAATTACCAACCGTAAAATATGTTTTCCTTTAAAAAAAATAAGTTAGCCTTCTAATAACCACGATGACCTAGGTCAAGGTTAAAATCAAGGTCGCCATAAAATGTCACCTACAAACAAAACAACTGGTATCACAGCAACTGTTTTTAAAACGCTTCCTTGAAGAACTATTAATATACATTGTTTAAAATGAGCCAACTTGAATATTCGTTTATACATCCAAATATTATAATACAATCTTCTATCCCCTATTTTACCTTCTCGAGAGCTGATTTTTAAGAAATTATTCAATGTCCTTCCCTTACTTTCAAGTACTATCAATACAACGATCAAAGATAAATCAGTGGTTAAAATGAAACCGTACATCTCCGAATATATCCATCTTGGAAACCGCAAGAGACAGACGCAAAATTTTTAGACATGTCTTTTTTTTAAAAATAGACAAATTTTTTTTTATATACTTGATGGTTTTGCCACAACTTTAGCTGAATAATTAGTATAATTACTATTGGTTGAAATATTGTATTTGACATGAAAACTTGCTAAAATATATTGCATCCACTTAAGGGGCTGTCAAAATATAACATCACACACTAGGGGGGTGTATGCCAAAATATGACTAATTATGACATGATAGAAGGAGGTTTTATAATCATGATGTCACAATTCAAGTTTTCAGACTTAATTTTTGTCTATTATTTATAGTTTTTATAAAGAAAATAATACAAATATGGGCTATGAACACATTTATAAAATAGAATTAATTTTGTATCCATTGTAATATAATAATATAAACCTGAATATTACTTATTTAGGGAGGGCGGTGGTCTTTCATTGTCCTACTTAAATGTTCAAATAAATGCTATACAGTATTCTAGCCACATGACACCTTGTATACTATAAGTAGGATATCGATTTCCAAAAAGGACAGTTCTTTTTCTACCATTTTTTTACGGGTTATTCATGCGAAACTAGCTTCATACGATTGCTTTAGTATCGGAAGGAAATACTTATATTCTGTTGTTAGTTTGTCACTGTTAAAAATGACTGAAACTAGAAAGTGTAGAACGGCTGCAGCCAGACATTGTACGTAAATAAATTTCCAAGAAATAGTAACGACATTATACATAAGCATAACTTTTAAAATGAAATTTTATGTCCAAACATACACAATTTCACTTAATAATCCGATTTGACATGCATTATTAAAATTCTGTGAAATTTCCAAGAAAAGTATCAACAAATTTGAGTAACTTTACGAGTATATATATCACATACTTAGTTTACACGTATCACTTCCTTCCCCATATTTTCAATTTATGATATCCGAAGCTTCGATTATAACGACTCTTTTACAGTTACAGGATACCAAAACGACAAGGTAGTGCTTTCACTTCTGAACTTCTTGTCTCTTTTAGCGAATTTCCTACAAAGAAAATGTAGCTATAGTTTTTGTTCCGATGAGAGAATTTTGTATAAATTTCTTCAAATGTCCATCGACTCTTATACCTACTAGATGCTACAAATCATCACCATCACCGTCGTTTTATATATATATATATATATATATATATATATATATATATATATATATATATATATATATATAAATACATATATATATATATATATATATATAAATACATATATATATATTTATATATATGTATATATATATATGTATTATATGCTTATGTGTCTGTCTGTGGACTATCTATCGTTGACAATTTTATTCTGATTGAAACGAAATATGGTATTTGAGATGCTAATGGTATTTGAAAGGTCAAGTTTGTTAATAGGTAAAATCAGACAAAGGGTTTAGAGGGAGGGAGAAACACAAAATTTGACATATGTCCCTTAATTTTTGAAAAATCGAAAAATTTATAAGAAGTAAAGTTGTAGGTACTATGTTTTACTCCCCTCTTGTTTCTTATCATTTTTCTGTTATACTAATATTTACAGAAATACTTACAATTAGATATTGAAAGTTTAAATTTTAAACATCTCTGGACACATTCGAGTTTGAGTAAAAAGGATAAGGTGATGAATTGTAGCAAAGTTGATTTCCTACAACTTTATTCTAACGCATTTTTCGATTGTTTTAATATTAAGAGAGATATTTTATATTTTATATTTTGTGTTTTCATCTTTCTTTATATCCCTTTCCCCTTGACGTATGCGATTTATTTATAACATTGGCCTTGCAAGTACTAAAATCATATCAGATACGTCATTTCATTTTGATCAGACTCAAATTGTGACCACTAGAGAGTGTTTTATGTATTCTAAGGATATTCGCTAAGTTTTTTTTTTTTGTTAATTGTACTAGTAATAATTATACTAGTCGTATTGAAACAAAAAACCTTCAGTTCCTTTAGAATAAGCTTAACAGGGAAAACATATATTCATTTGCAGATTTTCAAAGAAAGAACACCGTTTTTCAGGGACTTCGTAATTACTAACAGCCATTTTCTTCATTTTGAGTTTATCACTCACTAGATTATTCACTAACAGTTACTGTTTTATCCAGATATTATTTGAACTTACTGAATAAACTTTCACAAACAGTGTGAGATTTATTTTTTTCGGAATCAGGAGACTTTTATATATATATATATATATATATCTTTTCGTGTATATCTCTCGGGATATGTACGATCTGTATATATACCATAGCATTTATCTATATGTGGTGGATAGCTTGGTTATGTTGTTTGTTAATATTTCTTGTGTTTTCGTTGTAGCAGCATCTAGTAAAGTTTTGTTGTTTTAGATTAAATTGTATCCTTAGTTCTAAACAATAACCAACAACAATAAAGGTGTCATTAATTCTATTATTAACAAGTTGTACACACTAAGCACTGTGTTAAGATAATTCATCATTTTATATGAACGCAATAAGGGCGAGTCGGGATAATACCGAATAATTTTAGATGTAATATTATCGAAACTTAAAACAATACCAACTAACAACAACAACAACAATATACTTTGGTAATAAGTTATTTCATGAAAAATTGTTATTAAATGTTTTGTGCCGGTAAGTTTGGGTTGAGTAACGTAATGGTTTTCGTTATGTTTAGAGTGGATGACGTTTTCATACCTGGTATATGTAACATATTTAATGGTATTATAGGTTTAGTTTCGACTTAACCAGCCAAGTAGCCGCATTTGTAAAGGCGTTGTGTGACCTTGGAACTGGGTGGTTATGGGTTCGAATCCCGACATCGGCAGTTTGTCAATGATTTAAAAAAAGGGGGGTTAATTGACAAGATGGATAAGTATGGACAAGAACGAAGTAACCGGCTATGCTTGTGAAGGTTTTCTGCAGTTTCCTTCACGAACATCAGATGAGTATTGGCAAAGTAAGTGCGACTGTAGCCGCAAATCCTGCCAATTCCTAGTCTACACACAAAGTTCCTTGCCCTCTAGTCACATCCCTATATCCTCAGGCATCACAATGGACCGCATGGTTGAAGCGTGTCCCGTTCAGGACAGCCTCTACAATCTATTTATCTATCTAGTTCCGACTTTATAACGGTTGATTATGTTAATCGCAGAAAAAAAATTTTCTTATTGGTGTTCATATGACATCATAAGTTTATTTCAGCATGTCCGTTTGTCGGTCTGTCCATATACCAGATAATTCAAAAACGTGTTCTAGAGCTAAAAGAAAAGGTCAATTTAATGAATGAACAACATTGGACAGTGCTTCCTCCCAACAGGGGTAGGGTAGCACGGGTGGAGAGGGGTATAATATCCATCTTTATAATCGTCAGAAAGATTTAAAAACAAAAATCTTCCTTTTTTTAAATAAACATATTTTGCCTGAAACTTTTTTTCATAAACTGAGTAAATATCGGTTATTTAAGCTATGAACTCAATTAGTTATTATTTTACTTGATCATTTAGAATTTCAATAAAATGTTCATTAGGATGTCAATAAAATTAAAGGTTCAATAAAATGTAGCAAGCATTGTCATACGCATTAAGTAAAGGGTCCGATAAACGTTCATTCCCTAATTTCTTATTTTAATAAATATCACTCACGCAACGTGTTTTATGAGCTAGTTAGTTAAGTGCGTAATTACGTCGTAAACATTTGAGTTGAAAAGGCGTATAACATATTCAATTATAAACTACATTGTGAATTAAGTATATTTAATTTGTTAATGATTTGCAAGATATTTTTTATTTACCTTGGCAAAATTCTTCTATTGCGCTGATGCGAATATCAATCCGATCTAGATAAGTGAGTAAACATTAAAATCATATAAATAATTTTTAAAATTTGAATATGTAAGGGTGTTTTTTTTTTAGAGGTTCACATCTTTGAGTTGATAACGCTGCTTTATTTGACAACCGATTTAACAGCTGATAGTTGATTTTTGTTTAGTTTGGTTTGCAATTTCATCATTGATAGACTTACACCAGAGCAACGCTTGCAAATTGTTTAAATTTTCATAATTTTCATTAATTCATAACTGCAAATTGTTGAAATTTTCAATAATTTCACGTAAAGGTCGTGTGATTTAACCCCATTGGATTATTTTCTTTGGGCTTATGTAAAGTCACTTGTCTATAAACAGAGACAATAGAACACTTGGAAATCAACATTTGAGTTATTGGCAAAATACGGCTGCAAATGCTGCGAAAAGTGTGTGAAAATTTGAGTTCCAGATTGCGCCAAATACTCGCTACCCGTGGCGGCCAAAACGAGGTACGTTCCTTTTTTCAGCATTATACAACAATTCAATAACGTTTAATTTAGAAGTCGAAATATTTTAAACCTACAGTGACTTCATTGCATCAAAGAAATAATATGCGTGGTATTTGGAACGTTCTATGTTCCACAAGATAATCCGTAGTCCTAGAACAAACTGTATGTATATATTTTGTAAGTTTCTTTAACTTTTACATTAAAAGCTTAACAATCAAAACCATATTTCGACCGAATAAGTGCAAACACGAGTTTTAGATAATTTTTGAGCTCACGAACTTTTTATTGCAGTTTAGGTTATACTAGAGTCTATTAGCTTTAAAAACGGATTTTCAGGTAGGTTGTTGAGAATCACATATTTTTTTTTTTAAATCGACATATTTTGTCGTCCTGAATATGACCCTAAGTTTTTACGTTCCGACTCGATACGGAACAGGCTCAAAATTTAATTTGTTTATAACAAAATTTTTCTTAAGATTTTTTATAAAAGAAAAAAATTTAATATTGGCAAACAATTTAATTAAATTCTATATATAAAAAAAATCCATGAACAGAAAGAGTCCATAAATATTAAAATCGGTTAATTACAACTCGCGTATTTTGAAAAAAATTCTCAAAAAACGCAAAAATTTTAAATTAAAATAAAAACTCTAAAATTTTTTTATTTTTTTAAAACTATGGTAAAGTATTCTTTTTATATGTAAAAATAATGCGCCAAATTTTAGCCCTTTAAGAAAATTAGGTCCGCGACAATTAATAAAATGTCATGTCACCTATTTTTATAAATAAAAAACGTGCAAATAATGCTAGATGAATAATTATTTTTTTAAATAAAATATCTTGAAAATATCGGTTTTATAACGGTTTTAAAAAAAGAATCAATAAAATGAAACAAAATTTTACCCATAATTTTTCAATTTGTAACGCACTATAGAAAAAAAATTTTTTTTTCTCTTAACTTATACATTTTTTGTAGATGTTTAATTTTAAACAAATATCCCGATACGTTAACTTTTACGAGAGTTATCGTATGTTTTACCTTTTGTTCATTTACTTATAAACAAATTAATATTTTTCAGTTTTATAAGGCTTTATCCAAAGTTTAAAAACTTACATATCCAAATCTATACAGCATGTAAACAGGTGATTAACAAGTAATGAATGTTAAACACCCTGATCACTGGGAGATTATTCCGCAACAAAAACTCGGGAAAATACTGCTTCGAAATTCATCCAAGAGACAATCTCTCGATGCACTGAACCTGAAGAGGATACAACTGCGGACGGTTACCCATTTCATCACCGGGCATTATCACCTGCGGAAGCATCTGCCCACAGTGGGACTCCATAACTGATCAATTGTGTGCAGACTGTGCAGCGAGGAGAACGAAACATCCAACCACAATATCTTTAACTACCAATCTCTCGGTTACTGCAGATACAAGATATTCCGGCATCTCACCCCGAGTATAGGAACCTTCGGGAAAAACTGATCAGCAAGCTACTGGCTATTGCCAAGACATGGGAAAAGCGAATCTCGTCAGACTGAGGTTCAAGTGAGAGCACAACTGACCATAATGTCAAAGTGCAATACTTTTTATACCCCAAGATATATCTATCTATCTAACTCTAAACGCAAAAAAAATTTCCGAGCAATTTAATTTATTTCTTAAATAAAAAGCAGGGTATAATCCGTGGGTCTTAGCTTGACCTTCATAACTATTATTATAGAAAATAATTAGTTTATAATTTACAGACAGTTGCATTAAACAAAGATAGAACCACATTATGACTAAATATTACATAGTGCACTCATTTAACAAAAAAAAAAAAAAAAAAAATGAGTCCACTGACATTAAAACCGGTTTATCACAACTCGAGTAAAAATGCACACAGAATGTTTACATAACTTCATTTTTTTTAACTATGGCAAAGTATGCCATTTATGTGTTAAAAATAATGTACCAAATGTTAGCCGTTAAAAAAATTAAGTCTCCGACAGTTAAAATCCATGTCACCCATTTTTATGAATAAAAAGGGTGCAAATAATACTAGATGAATAATATTTAATTAGTAATAACAATTTAATTACAAAATAATAATTTGATAATTTGTAGACAGTTGCATTAAACAAAGACAGAACCACGGTATTACTAAAGATTATATATGTTGCACTCATTTAACTATTGTAAAAAAAAAAAAAAAACAATTGCGGTTCCGAACAACCTGCCTGAATTTACTAAAACCATATATTTAAAATTGATTTTGAACAAGCATAGCATAAAAATAAAAGCATACAAATTATTTATCTAGGATTTTTGAAATTTTAAAATAATTTTCATATAATAATTCGGTTATTTTACACAAAAAAATATACTTTTAACATTTATATAAAATTATCAAATTTTCTACTAAAATGTTTCAATCTTTGTTTGTAGAGACTACAGTTTTGATTCAAATCGTAATTGTTAAGGAATGTTCTTAACTAAATTTTTAACGACGGAATTCATAAAATTATGTATATAAACAAACAATCTATCAAACCTGCCAGTTTTAGTTTTACGTTTAAATTTGAAACTTTATTCGCACAATAACATGTATGGGTAGCAAAAAATTTACTTACCAATAAAATGACTGTTTTAAACTAATCACTGTTCACCTGAAATTAAAAAGAATAGCAATATCATTAACAATTTCATTGTCACTTTAATGAAGAACGAAATATATTTTACCTATTCCCTTTAAAGAATTGGATATTAGGGTAGCCGCTCTCACAGCTCTGCTCGTATTTAAGCAAAAAACTGGGTGGATAAGAAAGTGTTTTAAACAAATATCGTTTGATTATTCAAAGAAGAAACCTTATACCACAATTGTGGTATATACATATATCGCCGATATGTATGTAGGGTGTCTCAGAATCCTGAAAATTGAATAGGGGATAGATCTCCCAAAAATAGGAGGAAAAGTTAATATGAACTTGTATATTTTCAAGCTTGGTTTTCGAGATACAGATTGTTAAGGTTAATAAAAGGTTAATAATAAAAAGGTTAAGGTTAATAATAAAAAAGGTTAATAAGTTGCTTCGGTAGCTTCATTTAATTCCTTGGGTTGTGCTGGGGTATACTAACTAGAAATTTGAAAGAAAAATTTGCGTTCACCACTGCCTGAATACAAAATGCATTTAACGAATTCCAAGAAACTCCACGACAGATTTCCAGTGCAATTAAATCTGTTATTCGGCGTGGAAGGAAATGTGTTGATGTAAGAAGTGTTCGATTCGAGCAATTATTGTAATTTTTTTAATAAAAATGTTTCCTTTTAGCGAATTTACTGAAATAGAGGTTCTTCAAATGTCCATTGATCCTATCTAGTAGATGTCAAAAATCAGCATCTGTAAAATTTATATATATACATATATATATATATATATATATATATATATATATATATATATATATATATATATATGTGTGTATATATATATATATATATATATATATATATATATATGTATATATATATATATATATATATTTATATATATATATATATATATATATATATATATATATATATATACAAATGTGTATGTCTGTACGCTCTCTAGTGGTCACAATTTTAATCCCATGGGATTGAAATTGGAAATATGAGGTGCTTTTGCCATTTCAAAGGTGAAGTTCGTTAATTGGCATATTAACGAGGAGGAAAATTTTTGTGAAGGGAGAAACACAAAATTTGGCATATCTCCCTGAATATTCGAAAATTAGAAAAATTTTTAAATAGTAAAGTTGCAGTAAATTAGTTTGACTATCATTTTCTTTCTCATCATTTTTTCTGTTACACTAATATTTACAATTTAAGATTGAACGCTAAAATTCTAAATATCTCTGTTCACATTGGAGTTTGAGAAAAATGATCGGGTAGTAAATTGTAGCAAACATGATTTTCTACTAACTTTACTCCTTATACATTTTTCAATTGTTCTAATATTACGAGAGATATTTTATATTTTATGTTTTTTCTTCTTTCTCTTTGCCCCCTTTTCCGCTTGACTTATGCCATTTACTAATAAAATTGACCATGCAAATACTAAAATCATATCAGAACGACATTTCATTTTAATCAAACAAAAAATTGTGACAGCTAGAGAGTGATTTATGTATTCTAAGGAAATTCCTTAGAATACATAAAGTTTTATCCTTTCTAACTAGATCAAATTTACTTTTGACAGTTAGCAAGATAAGAAAAATGACCCCTTAAATTTTTTGCTTCAGAAATGATTCGAGTGGTATTCGGCTAAATTCAATGATGGAAAAGTTCTGCTGAAAATTTGTTAAAAATATCATAAAAAAATAAAGTAATTTTTATGCTCTAAAAATGTTATACAATGTGTATGTATGTATGCTTCCATATACAATGTAAAAGATGCATATTTTCATAAGCTTTATTTTTTTAAACCACATTTTGTTCAACAAAATTATTATTTTTCTTATTACTTTTGTTATATAATAAAATATATTTTAATGTTTGACTTCCTTTTTTTTTTAACAACCGAAAGAAACTTTCAACTCTTCAACATACAGAACATTGCAAGTAGGTATTAGGTATTATTATAATAAGATTTTTGTGCAGCTGAATGTGTTGCTACCTCTAAAAACTTCTTGTTTGGCAACTCATTTGGATAATACTTAAATTTAATGTTTTGTTAAGAAAGAAGAAAAAATCTTTAGAAAGAAAAAAACCACAAATTTAATTATGCTATAAAACTATAAAAATATTATTTCATTACCAAGTGAAAAGTTGGTAAAAGGTTTTTCTTTACATAAAAAACTACTAGTAAATAGTATAGTATGTTCGTCAATTTGATGGTTTAAAAACTTTTTAAGCAATCTTTTACGATTTAAAAAAACAAAAAACTTGGAATTGTATATTTATGCTGAACCATTAAAAAATGACAGAACTTTGGCGTCATTCATAATGGAGTTTATATTCACGGTCGATGAATAAGATCATGTTTATACTTCGATTTGGTTTCATTTAGTGCCAATAAAATCCCAAAAGATGTCATATTTAAATCGAAATTGTTAGTTTTGTTCTGGCACTTATCAAAATAAGATGTAACACAAACATTTTCTATAGTTTTTTTAGGTTTTTGAAAATCCGATAATGCTATATTGCTCTTTTTAAAGTTAATTTATAAAAGAAAGATTTGTTTTGCAATTTCCTTAGAAGGTAAATGATAAAAGCCAATTTTGTAAGGCATCATAATTATGGGCTTTATTTAAAAAATGTATGATGCCAGGGACAAAAAAGGTAATACAAGTTTTTTAAATTTAATTCATATTTTATAGGGAACACTTTAACTAAAAGAAGACATTAAGTTCAGTAGTTAATTTTGTGTCAAATTTACCATCGTCCAGTTTTGACTTATTGTTTTATTGTAAGTTCTATGAAAAGTTTAATTTCAAATTTTGCCCCAACTCCTAGAAAAATTATTTGTATTTCTTAAATACGTATTTCGATTACAAGGTAGTGATCATCAGTATTAATTAAATATAAACTCAACAAAAAGTAGTAATAGCATATAAAATGTAAAGAAGGCCAATGCTTTTCGATGGTTTTAAACATTTTGTCATAAAACGTTGTAATATGAGAACGAAGCCTTTGCAAATTTTTCTTCAGCTATTAAATATTATATTTGTTTATAACATGTAATATAAAAACTTTCAATGGCAAAAAACGAAATGGCTCCTATTGACTTGATTTTTGAACTTGACTGGAAAACTTAGTCTTGGCTTTCACGTACATACAATTTCGGCGAAAGAACGAAAACTTCGTCCTGTTTTCGGTATAGATGGGATATAGTATGCCCAGAAGCCTAAATTAAAATTTTTGTATAAGAAGTACTCGTATACCATTATAATATTACCTCTAATATTAAAATCTTAACATATTAAACATTCAATACTGAGAAAACTCTTCGAAAAAAAATTTTTAAATGTTATATGTGCAATGAAATGTGAGTGAAAAAATTTAACAAATAAGTTTTTCTCTACCTCATGTACAATATAAAAAAAATGAAAAATACCCATGGCGATATTTTCATATAAACAATGTACAAATACTCTCGTACAATTACATTGTTAAATTAGTTATTTTGTTATTTTTAGGTTGCCATGTTACATAAAGATGTTACTAGTTCCGTCTTGTTCACTTGCTTACGGGTATAAGTTAGTTACAACAATGTTTAGGCTTTCTTACATACTTACTGTGTTGTGTGATAAATAGGTTATAACAAATCTTATTCCATTGCAGCTACACTTAAAAATGTAATAATTCATTGCAAGATGTAAGTTTTTAGACGGACATGTTATTTTTTCGTTCTAGAATATTAAATGAAGAAGTGTGTGTCCGTTGAGTACTAACGAGGACCATTCAGTATTTTTTTGCGTTTGTGGTTGGTATACTTTGACCATATGACTGTCCCAGTTGACAAGAAATATTCAACAAGTGGGCAATTGAAGCTCTAAAAAAAACATGCGATTGAGAAATTTCATGTGAATTTCATCGTGTAAACAACTATGTAATTTTTGGTATTCAACAACGATCAGTTTCATTCACTTTTTAATCAAAAGTATCAATGGTTTCACGACATCATTCTATGTAATTGCCAGTGTACGTTATGTAAATATACGATATATATATATATATATATATATATATATATATATATATATATATATATATATATATAATATATTTATATATATATATATATATGGTCTTGTAATTATATCAAAAATCATCATAGAGAAATCTAGATTTTTAAAATTAAATTTATAAATTTGCCCCAATTCTTACATCAATTGTTTGCATTTTATAAATAGATATTTCGACTACAAAGTAATCATCGTCAGTATTATTTATCTAATCGTAACATTCTCCGGGATGTGGCCGAAATACTGATTTATGAAATACAACTAATTGATCTGGGACTTGGGAAAAATGTTGAAATTTAAGGAAAATATAATGTTTGTAACGGTTGGAAATATTTCATTTCCAGAACAATGTATTATATAACACGATATTTCAAAATAAAAAATGAGTATAGGGATTGAAACTTGTGGAGCATGTTTTAGAACTAAAAATATAAATAATAAACAATCAATCAGAAGAATATATGATACGAGATCAGAATCCAATAAATCCAAGGAAACTATCTTACCCATTCACAAAAAAAGGAGACAGGGCAACTAGGAGACCTATCAAGGTATTATTTATTTAGATACAGCATATAAAATCCTTAGTCATGATTAAAAAAAGTAAAGAAATTACAAAGAATAAAATTGGATAATACCAGTGTGGATTAAGAACAGAAACTGATCAGCTGCTTGTTGTGAGACAGATAATTGATAAGTGTTGTGAACAAGGTATTATTTTGTTCACACATAATATCTTAACATCTTCATTTGTGCAGCGAAAAAAAGTAACGGACGCAATGAAAGTTTTGAAAATTTAAACCAAACTAATAAATCTGACAATGATGGCTGTGCAAAAATCAGTGGCTAGAGTGAAAATAAATAACGAGTTAACTGACTCATTTGAAATTAATGCCCAAGTACTCCAAGTAATAAGTAACATACAAACTTTTTAACAAAAATAGAACCGACGAAAAGAGAAAGGAACTGAAAAGTGAAAAATAAAAACTTTTAACAAAAAATTAAACCTTCAAAAAAAAGAAAGGAACTGAAAAGCAAAAAATAAAACAGAACCTTGTTAGTCTAATTAAGTCTTATACTAATGTAAATACCTAAATAATTTTGAGCCGGGGTGAAACAAATCTTTTTTCGCCTTTCAGTTTTCGCCTTTCTTTTTTCGTACATTTTGTACTTGTTAAAGTGTCATCAGAGCTACATAAGTGTGCCAAGTTTCAACAGAATCGGTTCACGGATGAAAATTCAGTGGGGGAACAATCAATTTTTGCCTTTTTTCTACCCTTAGGAACGAATTTTTTTTCAAATTTATATGGTACCAGCTTCGAATTAGACATAAAAAAAATTTACGGGTTGACTTGAAAACTTCACCCCCTCCCCCGCGTTTTTTTCGTCGGTTAAATAACATTTAAATTTTGCAAAGATTTTGAGTTCTTTCAAATACTACACAGTTGGTATAATATTTGTTCTTTAGTGGAAGCGCTGGAAAGTCAAATAACACATTCAGTTACATACTTTAAAGTATATATTCAAACAGTACCCAGCGACTCCACTCATAAGATAAAAGTATAAAAAAAAAATTATTTTTGACTTTTTTGTGGCAAACATTTTTTTTTTTCAAATTTATATGGGACCAAATTTGGAGTATACCCTATCCAACAAAAAAGAATTTTCAAAATTGGACTACTGTGTAAAAAGTAATTCGTGATCATACATAAAAAAAATATATATATAGGTTGAATTGAGTAATAATTAAAAAATGACAATTGACAAATGACAAATGACAAATGACAAATATTGATTTCATATAGAATATTCATATAGAGTATTGATTTCATATAGAATATTGTATATGAAATCAACGATATACGCGTGTGAGAAAACATTGCCAAGTTCATCAAATCGCAGGGATTACGATGGTTTGGTCAAATTTAAAGAAAGGAGGAGTATAGAATAGGCAAAAAAATCATGAAAGCGTAATTATACAACTGGGTGTTATTATTATACAAGGGTAGTGTTACACGTGAAAACTTTGATACAAGTTTTCAATCGATTGTTTTACTGAGTACGAGCAGTACTATTTTTGTATGTTAGTTTTTAGTTATAACACAATGCACAAAGGTTTCTTTATCCAATTTTTTTTCTATTTGATGCAATTTAATGTGACTGACACAGTTTACAAACAAACAAAAATTTAAAGAAGAAGGCAAGTAGAGCTGTTAGAAAACATGAGATTGGTAACTTTCATGTGAATTTCATTGTCGTTTCAAACAGCTATGTTATTTTTGGTATGTCAACTGTTTTTTATTGCGATTAAGTTTTCATCGTAAAAAGGGGCTACCGTACAGACTGCTTAGGTCTGTTTATGATTGTGTTTCTTAACTTTGGAACCGTTATAAATATGTGTAATAATGCCAAATTTCATCTTCATAGTAAAATTTCAAATTCGCCCCAATACCTAGATCAGTTTTTGTATTATAAATACGTATTTCGACTACAAACTAGTCATCATCATTATAAATTAGCTAGTAGTAATTTACTCTTTGATAATTAGAAATAGATAATAAATGGAAATCGAAATCAAAAGACACAAATAAAAATAAAAAATTAAACAAAATAAATTGAAATATAACAAATTTTATTGAAATTACTCTTGTTAAAATTTCTTTCATTCAAGTTTACTCTTGTTAACATCACTCTGATCAAAATTACTCTTATATTGTCTCAGGATATGTTATTTGTTGCTAATTTGGTGACAGTTTCACACTAATAGTCACACATGACAAAACAAGAGTTTATCCAAACCAAAATAATGATTTTTTTTGAACAGTTCTATTATCTCTTAAGCTATTATTATATCCGGGATATGTAAATATACAAGTGTATATTAAGTTTAGTCCCAACTTTGTATCGCTTGAAATGAAATGAGATAACGAGCTGGAATTTTGTGTGTGTGTTCTAGAGCTAAAAAGTAACGTCAATGTCGGGCCATGTTTGGGATAAATGAGCAAAAATGACTCTCTTTGAAGCCCGAAGAGATAGAACAAAAAGTATAAAGTTTTGTTATGAACTTTTTTACATAAATTCAAGATGCATCGGGTTTTTTTAGCAATTAACTCAGTTAGTTGTTATTTTCACTTTTGTTGGTAATACGGGTTTATATAAGTAATTCGTTGCTAATAACTGAACCGATCGTAGATATTGTTATAACGAGTTGATTAGAGCAGCTAGCGATCTTAGTGACTGGTTACTATTGAAATAAATATCTACCAAATTCATTATAACGAAAACGCACCCATATTATTTGTCCGTTTACGCTAAAAATTTTCATTTATAAAAATTAGAAATAAAGAAACGAAAAGCTGAAGCAAAAGGTTTCGATTTTTGTATTTAATGAGACACTGACTTGGAAAAAATAATTTGTTCAGTTTTTTTTACTGATTTTAATTGATTTGTTTCCTACTTATAGGAAATTGACTTATAAAGTCCATTGACTAATGAACTTATTGAGTTAATGGATTAATTAAGTCCGACAGTGCTAATTCACCATTGGAAAAAGTTGTCTAATTATTATTATAGTCCCACAGTACAGAACGGTTTTTTTTTAATAGTAACAGGCAAAATTTTTGTCAGTAGCTTCCTTTCGACGAGACGCCCAACTTTTCTCTCGCGAAAATTCTAGATGATAGTAACGTAAGAGTGTAACTTGTTTGTTTGACGATAGTAAAAATTTTATAAGTAACACGTAATTTGTTAGTTAAATTGAGAAGTAAT
Source organism: Nineta flava (assembly GCA_963920215.1). Lineage (NCBI taxonomy): Eukaryota > Metazoa > Arthropoda > Insecta > Neuroptera > Chrysopidae > Nineta > Nineta flava. The sequence goes on from OY986041.1 coordinate 19,925,884, forward strand.
GTAAAAAAGACATCAAGAAAAGATGTGTCTACAAAATGGATGGTGTGACAGGCAGGTTACCCACCCCAACATGGTCAAATAACGAGATATACACTATACATGGTTATTACTTGGCACTACTTGAATAACCGTTACTTGGCGCGATTGAGTGTATTCACCATAAAAACAATATTGCTATTCTTTTATGAACTAAAGGTTTAAGAATGAGACCTACGATATGTATAAACGTTGTGTGTCATTGAAATAAGAAAACATTTTTCTAATTTATAAATGAAAATTTTACATTGACATGTTCAGAGCGTAGGACTGGGAAATTGAACCACTGAACTTGTAGGACAAGGTGGCCATCAAATTATACATACCATTATTAATTAACAGCATCAAAATCAGCTTGTTACTAATAACTATGTATAACCCGTTATTTGAACATGTTGGGGGTTGAGGACCTTCCTGTCACACCATCCATTTTGTAGGACACAAGTTATTTTGAAGTCTTTATTACATTATCTCTCAATTTAACTAACAAATTAACTTTAACTGATAAAATTTTTGCTATCGTCAAACAAGTTACTCTCTTACGCGCTTCGTTAGTCACTATCATCGAGAATTTTCGCGAAGAAAAAGTTGAGATTCTCGTCGAAAGGAAGCTACTGACAAAAATTTCGCCTATCACTAATCATTAAAAAAAAAGCCGTGCTGTACTGTGAACTATTATTTGTATAAATCCCTGATCAATTATGGCAGCTGTTGCAATTATAGGTCCTATGTCGTATTATTTCATTATAACTGCTGTACCATTGGTTTTAGAGAAAAAGGTTCTGGTCATGAAATATTATCGACACTACATAAGGAATAACTTTTCTCGTTACACGTTTTTTAAAACCATTTTGTTTGTTTACGGAACACTGAATGTGCAAGTATAGCTGTAGCACTTGACCGATTTTTTTTTATATGAGAAAAGTTTTGATATAGTTGATTTAAAAAGTTTGTATAATATTTTTGTTGTTATTTATAAAAAAGAAAAACATAAATTACAAACTGTTTACAGATTTATTACAAAATATTGTTCATATTTATAAAATTACAAACCATGTCTTGAATATTATTCCCACTTCGATTATCGAGGGAAAGATAATCGTTGTAACAATAATTAAAAATATTGATTCAGGAATGAAATCATATGAGACACAAATTCCAACTAATAAAAAGTTGTTCACGTACGAGCTGCGTACACTACCCAAACACTCTCAGACGAAGGGAAATGGATATGAAATCGAGATACCATGGTCATATTTGTCAAATTCATAAGTATTACACGTATATATATATATATATATATATATATATATATATATTGTAGCGACCCAAAAATTGCTTATTTTACATTAAATATATTGTCATTTCTTTAAATGCTGACATAGCAAATTTTTACTATTTAATCAATGAAAAACATAATGTAACTCAGATTGTAACTCAGATTGTAACTCAGAATGTAACTCAGATGTAACTCACGATTTTTATTTAAAACAATAAAAATGCAACAAGTGTTAAAATTCTAGAAAAGTAATATCGACCAACGATTCATCCATAAAGTGATAATAAAGTTGTTCATTGCATTTCTACGAAACTAAACAAATCTATTGACTATTTCAATAAATTATAAGTCTTAATAATTTATTAAGTATTTAAATAACTATCATTCCTTCTGGAATCTACATACAAAGATTAACCTGATGACAGCACTAGCCTTGCCTCTTGTTGAAAACAAGTAAAACATATCAAAAATGTAACAAGTGCATCAAGTGGTTATTGGCCAAATCCCAGAATACGACATAAAATTGATGACAGAGCGGTGGGATTTCCTCGACCAATTAGATAAAGAAGTACAAGTTCAAATCAAGAAGATACCTCTAGCTGCCTGATTGGTGTACCAAGTAGTTTAAGGAAAATTCCGTCACATCAAGAACTCGTTCTTTCGCCGAAAACCGTAAGTCATACTGTTCATTAATATTAATCCACTACGAAAATTGCCAACTGGAAATCAATTACATCCGTTATAATAGTAATACGAACGCAGTTATAATATCCGTTATAATAGTAATAATTGGGACGCAGTGCACATCATATCCGCAGTATTTAATGAAATAAATTCTACAAATATTATTCGAAAACCGACGCTAAAACAACTGGAAAACTTCCAATTTGGAAATAGGCAAGAAATCAAACTACTACATACTGACAACGAAATAAAAAAATTACTGGCTTTGTGTCCTAATGTCCAAACTGAGGGTGGAGAAGTTATGGATACGGACCAGTACTAATCAATATAAAATTCTTCAATCATCATATTATTATTTTATTGAAATAAATTAACTTTGTACAAAAAACGTGTAGAGCATTGTCAACAATTAATTGCCAATATAATGACAAACGCAACACCTTTTCATGATTTGATTTCTAATTTGTGTAAAGCTAAAACTATTGTCAATCGAAATATTATTGTGTTATAAACTTATTATAAACTTGAGAATCGCCTAATGAATTGTATACGACCTCCTTTTATGCAGCGACCAAGGTTTTATTGAAAATTTTATATTGTGGTTTGCTAGAATTTTTATTTCTAAAGAGCTCGCTCATCAAGCTTTCAGCTTGTCATTTTTTCCATTTTTAAGTTATTGTGTTCACGTCTAGAAAATCAGTCTCAAAATTTTATTCTTCGATCAGCAATTCCAAACATTATAAACATGGGTTTGAAAATTAATAATAACAATAATGATAATAACAGTAATCAGTATTTGGCAATAAAGCTTTGCAGAAGTTTGTATTACAATTAAATATTGAAGTAGTTCTAAATGATAATATAAGTAAAACAATATCACAATCCAAAAATAAAAAAATATCTGCGTCTCTGTTACTCCGTGCAAGCTTTTGGCTCAATGAAAATATTTCGTGCGTACAGATTCGCGTCTAGCGTATATTACAAAAGAGATTCCGTACCATAAACCTAAACAAAACAGAAAAGATTAGCACTAAATGTCCAAAATTAATAGAAAAAAAATTAACTATATTTTAAGTTTCTTGTATAATGCTTCTAACTTGTAGAGCACTCACAAAATATTAAATGTCGTTTATCCTTGCAGAAGTAACACCAATGCTGAGTAAATTTACGAATTGACTGCACTTACCCCGCCCGATTCCAAATGCTTAAGATATAGTCTAGATTTGCTTTAAATATTCTAGAATTTTGATTATACAATATTTCCCAATTTCCGAAATAAAATAAAGTTTCTTATCTACATTATACAAAGTATAGTATATCGTTAAAAGGATATACAATGGTATGTTTGCTTCATTTTTATTAGCTCCTATCCAAAAAATGTGAACTTAATGAGAGAAAATTAAATATTCTTGACGTACAGGTTTTAAATTAGTATAGCAACTGAATACAGAAAAATTAACTACACAAATACTATATAATTTAATTTATTAATGAAACAAATTTTTACTTTTTTTGATGAATAAAATCAAGAGAGAAAACATACATTTAATTAGCCGTAAATCTTATACAAATAATTACATCGAAAGTCAGGTAAAATATACTACCATTAGTTACCGTATATGGGTATTAAAGTCAGGTAAACTCTATTAGATATATTGTATGCCTTTAGTAAAACAAAAAGAAATGAGATTGCATGATATGACCTATATTTCTTTCGTTTACTAGTAATACATCTCTACACATATAACATTTCGACTTTGAACCTTTTCTGTCTTTATTAAACTGAAGTATATACAGAATGCATCTAAAATTATACGACAATATTCAAGGAAAGATGGCTTGGCTGATATCCTGATAGTTTCTCATTACCGATGCACCAGTAGTCACTCTAGAAGCAGTAATTTTGTACAATAGGAATGGATTTTTAATTAAATTAAATACTGATATGAAAAAATTAATTCGTCAACCAGGAATCGAACCTCGGGCCTCTGGATAACTAGTCCAGTATGTTTCCGCTACACCAAAGAAATATATATATATATATTGAGAAAAACAAGTAAAAAAGTCATAGATATTTTTGAGAAAATCTTATCCTTTCAAATCTATAATACGAGGTGGAATTGAAAAATAATGATTTAATTTGAATAAACAGTACCACAAGTTTTTTCAAATATCTATTAATATTTTTACTTTTTAGTGATCAAAAAAACAAAAACAAATTTAACACGCAACGTTTCCATCAGATCTTGAGTTCGTCTAGACGGTACTACATAATTGTATTGTCATTTGCAAACTTAAAACCATAAGGTGATTCTCATTTTTGAAAAAATTTAATAATTTATTTATGCCTTTATTTCGTTCTCAATCATTTGGTTCTCGAAAAAATGTTTCGGATTGATTAATTATAGATACACTAGCAACTTTTATTCGACACATCCATAACATTATCCAAAAAACCGATGAATACGGCAACAACATTTTTTTAAAAATAAGCTCTACTTCAATTTCCTATAGTCCCTATAATTATAGTCAAGTACAATCAAGTGAAATAAAAGCTTCTTAAAACATAATATGAGTAATTACAGGTATACGCCTGTAATTACATATACGGTTACACGCGGTTATTACGCCTGTAATTTTTATATACGGTTTGTCGTATACCTTTGGAAACACTCTGTATATCTACGTCGTTGTGTATGCATACATATTGTGTATACTCGTATCCCGTACATATCGTAGATACTTTTGCAACCAATGATAATTAATTATCGAGAGATTTGTATCATTTTCTTGTGTTCCTTGTTCTGTGTACAGTGAAAACACACTGTCATGTTATCTCATAAATATAGTAAATAAAATTATCGTATGTTTTAATACTGTCAGAGTTAGTATAGAATTTCTCAATTTTATTGTGGTTTATGAAAATGCTTTTCCTCGATATGAAAATAAACATAAAACGATACAAGGTAACAAAATAATGAAAAAGATAAACTATTCATACCAAAATTTATGGTATCTTAGTTCAGTAATTCTAAACAAAATTTCTACGTTCGGCATTCTTAATTTGCAGTTAACTTAAAACTTTGGCGAACATTCTTATCCCTTTTTTAAACAAAAATTTTAAATTGTAAATTGTTTAAAAAGCGTTTTGTAGGTTTTTATCACTTTTCGATTGGCACCCACAAAACGTTATGAAATTGGAATAAAAATTAGTTGATGAGACAGTTTCTTCACTTGTTTCTTATGTATGCATGACCCTTCTTTAAACGGCGAAAAATTGTGGTAAATGTTTATATCTGATCAAAAACATAAATGTATAAAAGGTCCGAGTTTTCGGGAATATCCTTATTATAATAGTTTGTCCTTAAAAAGTAATGATATGAGATGAGAGGACCGAGTTATTTACCAAGTGTGAGAAAAGGAATATAAATTTATTATGTAAATTTTTCCTTTGAAAATTAATGCGGGGTAAATTGATTAAATGTTGAAAAAATTTGGTAGAAATTTATTTTGTAAGTTTTTCCTTAGTATGAAAGTTTTATAAGTTGGCAAGTTATTTTTCTTTTGTTTCTAATATTTTAAAACTTGATGAATGGAATATTTAAGGTATATGTTTCGCAATGTAAAATTTATCGAAACAATATATGCAAAAATTTTCGATTTCGGGATAGAATTTTCGGGTTTTCATAATTTTCCCTGTGCCTTGGGTAATAGACCTAACTATATGACAAATATAAATTTTAAAAAATATCGGGAAGTAGGGTAGAATTTTGATAGGCAGGTCATCGCGAATTGTAGACGTGGTCGTTATTTTTCGATTTTTTAATTAAAATAACTTTTTGACTGTTTATTCCTTAACGATGAGCGAAAACACGTCACCTGATATTCCGTAATCTGACTATATTTGAAAACTCACAAGCTGTTTACGTTCAAAAGTAACATTGGAATCAATTTTCGCCTAAAATTTCGATAAGTATCATCACTGTAGCACGCTAAGCCAAAACCCATTAAACTCGATATATAAATGTTTGGTTAAGGAGATAGAAGGAGATAGAAGAAAGAGACTAGACAAGTAAAAAATTAAGGATTTAGTAATTTTAGTAAACTGAGTAAATCTATATACGGAATAAGTAAGACATTCACGCCTGTGGTTTCAACCTCAATAGCAAAGTTATAGGGATCAATTTTTTATAATTTTTTTTCAGATCGAAAAGTGATAAACAGCCACAAAAACACTGTAATTGTAAACAATTTGCAATTTAAACTCAAAGAAAAGTTAAAAATCTTCGTTAAAGTTTTTTTAATTTACTGCAAATAATTGTGCTAAAAGTATAAATTCAGAGTTTAGAACTACTGAGCTAACATTCTATAAATTGTGGTAAGAATATATTTTCCTTGTTCATTATTTTGTTAGCTTTTGTATCATTCGCTGTTCATTTCCATATTATGTAAAAGCATGTTCATACAGAAAGCACAATATAAATTACTATTCTACACATATATATACTTTTTCAAATCAGCCATCCACTCTGCTCATATTTTCTTTTAAGAGAAATAATTTTTAGCACACATCATAAAATTTCGTCTTCAAGTGCAGTTTATTGCGCCGTCTGGTGTTTTGTACAAAAAATTATTCTCAACCTCAAAATGGCTGTCTCAAACAAAGCGAGTCACCAAAAAATGTCATTTTTTCGTCATAATTGCTCTGAAAAAATACTAATCTTGCAATAATTTTGACCATTTCACTATTGTGGGGAATTTCGGTGTTGCTGATCACAAATCTAAGGTTTGTGATTTCCAAAATTCAAGATGACGGACGAAATTTTCGAAATGCATGCATGCCAATTTTGGTTAAAGGGTGTTTCTGGGGTCGCTGATCACGATTTTGAAGTCAAATTAACAACATACACAATCGCGGATCCAATATGGCTTTTACTGACTGTGAATTTGATCTAACATTGACCTATAGATAGGTTATTGGAATTTCGGTTATTTTAAATTCCTTGCATTTGCTAGTTTTGGTTCACTCCGGGGGTTGACGATTAAATTCGGACTCAAATCCTTATCAACGAGCCCATCCAATATATCCTATATAATGTATATACACACACATATATATATATATATATATATATATATATATATATATATATATATATATATATATATATATATATATATAAATATATATATATATATATATATATATATATATACATATATATATATTTATATATATCTTAACATATATAATTATTCTGTTCGACTGAACTCCTCCTAAACGAATGAACAGCAAAAATTTTGATGAATTTACAATTGGACCCGATCCTAAACGGTTGGACCGATTTGGATGAAATTCTATAAAATAATTTTATTAAAATTTTGTTTTAATTTTGAAATGTCAATTTTGATTGATGTTTCCATAGTAATAATATATCGTTCCGTTTTGGCTATTAATAATTACTTAATTTTTGCAAATACTAAAATCATATCTGATATTATAGATAGTGATTTATGTATTTTTAGGAAATTCGCAAAGTTAAAGCAGCTCCTGGGTAACGAAAAATTTTTTTTTCAAATGAATTTTTGTTTTTAAAAATGCCAGCAATTAGACGTACAAACTAAAGTCGCAGAACTAGAAAAATTAGAAGTGAAAGATATACCGCGAAACGCGGAATGAAGTTGAACGGAATCGATGGAATAAAATCGCCAATAGAAATGTTTCGTTTAACCAATATCAAGCTAAATTTAATTATAATGTGGAAATCGATTACAGTTCACAGCAAATCGTTGCTATTGGACCAATGAACGTTGTGTGTCAATATTGAAAGGCATTTAAGTTCAAAAATGAAGCCCCTGGATTGTATAGCGAGAGCGATCAAGTCAAATTGGCGCGATTGGTACCGCCAGAAGAGCCACTACATTCATTGGTTTTGGAAAATGGGCCAGATTCTAAACATTCTTTGTCGTCATTTGGCGCAACAAAAGTTATTCGAGAAACTTGAAGCCAAGTTTCAAGGTAAGCATATTGAAAAACACCACGTACCTGATGCAAAATACGTTGACAGCTTTCAATTGAATTGGTGTATCAATTGAAATGGCTTAAAGTACATTTTTAGCTCGGTAAATTGCCATAAGCAGAAATAAGTGAGTGTGTTTAAAAAAGTTGATGGTGGAATGGGAATGCTGAGAAAGTATTTTGAGAGCAACCTGGGAGAACCACATGGTGGTACAAACAATTCACTATACAATATCCTATATTACATATATTTATTATCTGTTATTTCTTTGGAGATTGAGGGACAAATATATCATGTAACAGGTCCCTTATTGCGAACGGGGGATAGTGACTACAAATTTTTGCAGATTTATTTTATGAGCGATTCAGCAAGACAAGTCGATCAGCGTTGTGCACACAACACTTCGGTGAAAGACCAATTGTGGAACAACTCCAAATGTTTTTCCATCAGCACAATGAATTGGTTGCATTATTCACGACCGCATTACACCGCATGTCATCAAAGCCGATAAGACGCCTGCAGAAAATTTAAATGCGCCAACAATTGATGAAGTCGCTAGAAAATAAAACTAAGAATGTTGTGTATCATAAAGCATTAGAATAATAACAATTTGTTTTTGGAATAATTATTATTATTTATTAATTATACCAATTCGAATTCAATATTCATACTTAAGACAGGACAACGTCTTAACTGCATGTAAACAAGTGATCAACGAGTGGTCAAATGCTAAACACCGTGATCACTGGGAAAAAGTACCGCGGCAAGAGCTCGGGAAAATACTGCTTCAGAGTGCAACAAAGAGGGTATCTCTCGATGCACTGAGGCTGAACAGGATGCAACTGCGGAGGGTTACCGGGTTCATTACTGGGCATTATCCCATGCGGAAGCATCTGCACATGGGACTCCATAACGGCTCCATTGTGTGCAGATTGTGTGGCGAGGAGGAAGAAACATCCAGCCACATAATCTTTGACTGCGAACCTCTGGGTTACAGCAGATACAGGATATTCGGTGAATCTCACCCCGAATATATGAACCTTCGGAAGGACCTGATAAGCAAGCTCCAGGCTATTGCCAACATATGAGAGAAGCGAGTCTCGTCAGATTGAGGTAGAAGGGGGAACACAATGGACCATAGGGTCGAAGTGCAATAATTTTTACCCCGATATCAATCAATCAATCAACATATATATATATATATATATATATATATATATATATATATACATATATATATATATATATATATATATATAAGTATATTTATATATACATATATTTATATATATATATATATATATATATATATATATATATATATATATATATATATTTATAGTACTGCACTTCGAACTTATGATCCATTGTGCTCCCCCTTCTACTTCTGTCTAACGCTTCTCCCATATTTTGGCAGCTAAGAACTTGCTGATCAGGTCTTCCTGAAGGTTCATATTTTGTTTCTTCCACCTCGCCACACAATCTGCACATAATAATTAATAAATGCCATTTTTGACATTTATCGTGTGTTTGTTTTCAAGCAAGTTCTATTTCATAATTTCATGTCCTCCCTTTTGATAATGAAAACTTAAGATTCTCGAAACGTGAAGGTTTTATACTATTTAATTTTTCGTAAATTCAAGCAATATTACTACGATCATTATTTCAAACAAATATATATTAATTACCATTATTTTCTATTTAATATATATCTGAAACAAATTTTTAATTGTACTTAGTGTTAATGGGAAAATCAACTACTAGTGCAAGTCGTTTACATACTTCAATAACTACAACACAGGTGTGTTCGTGTCCACTTTTAAGGGATATATTCGAACTAAGAAGCTACATGGCATTAAAACTTAACGCAGTCTCTCCGGAGCCTTATAAATCATCATTTTCATCCAAACGTAATGTTTCTGTACTAGATTCATGTGCTCAACTTCCATAAACAGAGACAAAAGTGAGGCGAACAAATAACTATCTCTGTTAAACCAGCACAATTTCAAAAACAGATTCGATGTTTTAAGCGACAACTCTAAATAATAAGAAACCGATATAATAAGAAGGCATCTTGAAAAGATCTAGAATAGTAATAATGATGGTATAGTTAGCAACTCTTCAAATTCTCCAACACCGTCAAATCCTATAAAAAGTTCACCAATTGTAGTATATTTCTACTTCCAAAATCACTGCAAAACTCTTAAAGAAATCTCTCTTAATAAACGAAATCTCTCTTAAAAGTCTCGCTTAATAAAAGATATTGACATCAAATTCAAAGGTAATCAAATCAGAATATTTCCTTAAACAGGAAAGGATCAAACAACAATATCTCAAGTGCTAAAATCCAACGAAGTTGAATTCCATTCTTATACCTTATCGAATGATAAACTACTTCGAATAGTAACAAAGAACGTGTCACCCAATGTCAATATAGATAAAATTAAAGAAGCACTGATACGCCCGAATATCAAAGCAAACCTAGTTAAATAAATATTTAAATACAATGACGCCAAGTCCAATAAAATATTATTTCCAATAATTCTTATTTTTATTTATGTAGACAGTATTACTTCTATTAATTAAATTAAATACTGATATTAAAAAATTCACTCGTTAACCAGGAATCGAACCTCGGGCCTCTGGATAACTAGTCCAGTATGCTTCCGCTACACCAAAGACGATTGTGACGTGATAGCCAACTTTTTTATATTATTCTAAATTTTTTATTTATTTAGACAGTATTACTTCTGTTGAAGTGATTTTATTTATTTAATATTTGTTTATTTGTGTATACTTTCGTGTCAACATAACGATGTGTGTCCAAATTCCTTTCGGTTACATATGACAAACTGTAGAAGACTTTAGCGTATACTCCGACAAATTTCATTGTCATTGAATTTATTAATTAAATTAAATACTGATATGAAAAAATTAACTCGTCAACCAGGAATCGAACCTCGGGCCTCTGGATAACTAGTCCAGTATGCTTCTGCTACACCAAAGACGAATGTGGCGTGATAGCCAACTTTCATATCAGTATTTAATTTAATTAATAAATTCAATGACAATGAAATTTGTCGGACTATACGCTAAAGTCTTCTACAGTTTGTCATACGTAACCGAAAGAAATTTGGACAAACATCGTATTGTTGACGCTTAAGTATACACAAATAAATATATATGAATAATAACTTCGACAGAAGTAATACTGTCTAAATAAATAAAAATAAGAATTATATGAAAAAGTTGGCTGTTACGTCACAGTCGTCTTTGGTGTAGCGGAATTATTTCCAATGTTTATCGTAACATTCGTTAAAGAAGTCACTCTGAAGTGAAGTGCTAAAAATAAGAAAAGTGTGCCATTGCTTAATATTGTGGGAAAAGTATAGGAACAGTTCTGGAATTACTCAATGCTACAGATACCATTCATGGGGCATACTGCCCAAAACTGTATAGAAAACCGAAATGCGTTATCTTTTCGGAACCCCATAAATGGGAAGAGTACCAAGTAGTGAGTGTAAATAATCACAAGTGTTATAATTGTGATGGTAATCATCGTGCCAGTGACAAACAATGTGTTGAGTATGTTAAACGTCTGGAAACCAAATGAATTCGACATTTAATATCTGACGCACCGTCTAATTTTAAAATTAACTATGCTAATTTCCCTACTCTACCACCTCCTACTTTCCAAAAACATTATACTTATACCAGTAGGAATATTAAGGATAAAACTGTTAGTAATAATAGTGATTAAATTTTAGCTGAAATTAAAAATATTAACAGTATGCGAAACGTACCTAGACTACTCAACACCCTCAATGGTAATAAATGATAGATGATAATGGATGATAAAATCCGTGCACAAAACGATCTGTTCACAAAAATAATGATTCTAGTAGAATCTACTACAGACTTATTTAATAGCGATGGCACATAATATCAATGAATAATACCAATATTCAGCTCTGAGTACATTTAAAAAAATAAAATAAAATAATCTCCTGATTTACAAAACAATTATTCGATCAATATTATCCTACACCGCTCCTTTATGGAGTTCAATGCAAAACAAACTATAGTTAAATGCAAAACAAACTATAGAAAGGTATAATCAGTCCAAAACATAGCAAAACAGAGTTTTGTTGGTAATACACGAAGAATTTAACCAACCATTTTTGATGGAAACAATCTATAACATGACTACAAAATTTTTCAAAAGATCCTCAGCTCATGAAAACGTAAAAATAAAAAATATTGGAAAATAGAAAAAAAAAGACCTATTACAAAAATACAAAAGTTACAAGTATAGGCAAACTAAATAAACATTTAAAACTTTAATGACAACACAATGCTAGGTAACTTCATTATTATAAGTCCAAATAAATAAGTCTCTTTAGTCTTGTTTCATATAAATATAAAAAGTAGGGTTTTTTACTTTCACATTGCACATCATTTTTTCCCTGAAATTGTTCTTATGAATCTCAAATTTTAAATTTTGTCCCAATTCCTACAATTATTTGTATTTTATAAAACACTAGATTTATTAGAAAATGTTATTTTTAACATATATATATATATATATATATATATATATATATATATATATATATTTATATATTTATATATATATATAAATATATATATATATATATATTTATATATATATATATATATATATATATATATATATATATATATATATATATATATATATATATATGTATATAGGTTCATATGGAAATTTGAACAAATATTTTGAAAAATCGGATCATGCGTATTTTCTTAATGACTACACTACAGTGTCTTCTTTCTCTTTTATTTTCCCGATTATTACAATAGATATTATATTTTAATAATAATACTAGACTAGAAAAGATATTTCATTTATGAGCTTAAAAACATATCAACAAACATTATTTAATACAATAGGCTATTTAATGTAATTGTTATAACAATAATTAAGTATTATTGTATGAAAATTTGTATCTGTATTGACTACATTATTATTATTCGTACCTATTAGTTAGATAGGTCCGAATAGCTATCTCATCTCCATACAGATACAAATTTCATTGGTGTCTTTATGATATAGAATGATTTTAAAATAGAAATTGCCTCTTTGTTCTAAAACGTATCGCCAAAAACTTACTGATACATATGTGAAAGTCTAGCCATAGAATTTAAATAATTTATTTGACACTGGATCAGATTATTTTATAACAGTTCATGAATATCAACATAGCAAACAAATTTTAAAAGTTTTCACTTTTTAACTTCGTAGTTCTATTAGTTTTGTGAGAAGCAGATAGATGAAATGGCCTCAAAACTTTCCTGTAACTATACACATGTGGAGGTATTCACATTATGAAGTTTTGTAATAAAATTTATGATGTCAATTAATATTAATATGTTTAACTCCACTCCGCTTGCGAATCGGCACTAGAGTCAATGTGGTATGTAATTTTTGCAACTATACCCTCTGAACCCACTGGTTTCATACATGAATATTTTAAACATAAATTGATGTTAATTGACATAATAAATTTTATTACAAAACTTCATATAGAGGGAAGCCCGGGGACCAATGGGGTACCGGGGACGAATGATGTTTGACGATTTTCGGTGACAAGCGAGTACTTCTAGCGACCGGCAATACGTAGAACTAGACCAAACTGTGGTTATTCAACTACAACATTCATGTTAGTCTAGTTTTCTTGGTCGTTGGTGCGGGAAGATTGAGTTTCGTGATTTTATTCTCGTGTATTGTCACTTATGACGAAACAAGATACGGTATACATACATACTTGTTTACATTACAACTACTGTTCGTATATGCTTGAAATACCTTTAAATGTCTTTAGCTTGGTATAGCTATTTGTTTGTTTACGTATCTTTTTCGAGTGATCTTACCTTCCTAACTTTAATCGTGTCTCTGGGGCGGAATGGGATACCCCATTCAGCCCAATGGTGTTCCCATTCTTTCGCAATGTTTCACAATGTCTTCAAGTGAGAAGGCTAATTTTACTACCCCTGGCCGATTATAGACCTTATAGATTCGAACAGCCTACCTCAACACAAAATGGCTGTTTTCAATTTTTTGGTAAACAGGCTACTTAAAGCCCCACTGTCTAAGAAAAATTATTTTAATGGAATAAACCACATTAAACAAGTTGCAATCTTTAATGGCTTCGATTCTGATATAATTAATAATTTGGTCCCCAGAACTAAATTTGACATACTTCCGCCCATGCACACATAAAATCACTAGAGAATTAAGGGAGAAACAATCTTAACCTAAAAACAGCGCTTGTTAGTAAAAATAAAATTATTGGGCAACATTAAGGATAAAATTACCAATGAAAAAAAATCGGGCATATATAGTGTCAGTTGTCAAAACTGTTATGTTGGTCAAAGTCTTCGCCAAATCGTAAGTTTGGGAAACCGAAAAATATCAATATATATATAAAATCGAATACCTGAATATCAAGGTTAGCTTCGATACCCTTAATTTAGTTGACAAAAAACCGCCGCACAGTCACAAAAGGATACCGACAACAAATAGGTGGGGCTCTACACATACCTAATCCGTTAATGAACTAATTTTTGAAAAGTTTATAATTTATAATTGGAAAACACACAGGAAACTAAAAAAATATTTGATTTGTTTGCCTTTTTACTAAAATACATTTTCTGGAAAACTGTAGGCGTTTCTTATTAACTTCCCCGTGGATTATACTTCAATACTGTAATAATTAAACAGCAATAAAAGAAGTTTCTAAACATTACCAGGAGCTTCAAGAGAAATGGTAATTATTTCAGACAGCTACTGTTCTTTAAGAAATTATTGTTAAATGTATTCTATTTCAAAAATTATTATTTACTCTATAGCGCTTTATTTTTATGAAAATTTTGTTAAAAATTGTTATTTAATTATTAAAGTAGTCGACAACAGCAACTAAGTAAAACAAAATTGCGACTAATTAAAATTTAGCAAAGAAACCAATGCACCAATGCAAATTATTATTCTTTTATTACCTGGAGTCCAGCAATCTGTCGCCTTGTTAGGACAGTAGGCAAGGAGCTTGTCTTATAGTGAATAACATGCTTAGGAGTGCGACCTGTCTAATACAAGTGCACATTCCTTGCAGCACATCCTGCGGAACTTTACGTGTCCATTAACTTTTGAGTCAGGGTGATTTCGAAAGCTTGACTGTATTAAGCTTGGTATGTCTGGCTATTTCCTCTCTGGTTGTGGTATGGATGGCATTTTAAGATCATTATAAACCATGGTGCATTTTTAATAATCCTAATATTTTTGTTTTGGTAACTTTGGATTTTGTCTATGTTAAAGTCTGATGGTGTTTCTCATAGCTGAAATCCGATGATCCACATAGGTTTGAGGATGGCTTTATAAAGGCAGTAGTTTGTTTTCAGTTAATAAATAGTAATTAACCAAAAAATTAGAACTATCTGAAAATGTCAAAAATATTTCGAAAATGGTTCAATTTTGCATAAGACATCGTTAAATTGATTAATGACTAATAACATGATCTTCAATCTGTTATCATAGATAGATTGTAGACGGCTACCCTGGACGGGCTACACTTCGACTATTAGGTCCATTGTGATGCCTAACGATGTGAGGATGTGAGTGGAGTGGAAGGAATTTTTGTGTATAGACTAGAAATTTGTAGGATATGCAGCCGACTATGATAGGAACTATGCCGATATTCATCTGGAGTTCGTGAAGGAAACTGCAAAAAACCTTCTCAAGCATAGCCGGTTACTTTGATCTTGTCCATACGCCGACAGTTTAATCAATTAACCACCCCCTTTTTTTTTTCTTAATAATTGACAGACTTCCGATTTTCGGGATTCGAACCCATAACCTCCCAGTTTCCAAGTAGACATACTGCGCAGCACAATGCCAAAGACTGCTCGACCACTTGGACTGGTAATCTGTTATCATAACGATGACCAGTAATCATTAACCCCCTGTATATTCAAATATTTTGATGTTACATATTATAATAATTATATTTAATATATAATTGTATAAATAGGATATAATCGGATCAATGTAGGTGTATCTAGATATATCAGAGAGATACGTAGGTAGATAGGATACATATATAGAATAGGTTATCGTATACAACAATTTATTTAATAATAGTGGTAAAATAAACTAAACTGTATATAATATAATACAATTTATTAATTGTGGTCATTTGTATTGTAATTGGTATATGGAAATGATTCTCTATTATCTTAATTACTATGCAATTATTATTCATCAATTTAATTTCCTGATTTAAAATGAACTACTTTAACTATACTTTAAATGTATAATGTATACACCCACCTAATACTGAAATGAAAAAGTAATAATGAGTTCAAGTAGATTAATTTAATTTATTCGTACAGAGGGTTACAGAAATATTGAAAAACTTATTATTTCAAAAATTGCACGATACTATACTTTCAATACTGTAATGCTCAGCTTTTAAAGCGTTAAAAGCTAAGAACAATGTTTTAAATAATTCAAATTTAATTACAAACACAATGTATTTATAAATAATATTCAAGAGAACTCTAGGGTTTTACGAAATAAATTTAGATTTTTGCCCCAATTTCCTAGATGAAAATTTTTTGTATTTTATAAATACGTATTTCGACTAAATGCAGATCGTCACCAAATTAGCAACAAGTAACATCTCCTCGGAGAATAATTACAATTAGCTAATTGATACTGATGATGACTACTTTGTAGTCGAAATACGTATTTATAAAATACAAAAAAAAATTTTGATCTAGGAAATTGGGGCAAAAATCGAAATTTACAATGTATTTAGTTATCGTGATATTGGTCTTTTGATAGCAATCACAATCATCGTCAATAAATAATTCCTCGTATTTATATAAAAAAAATTCAAATTAAAATACATGGAAAAAAACGACCATAAAATAAATTAATGAGAATAAATTAAAATAAATTGTACCTTTCCAGGAAGCTAATTCTGAAACAGTATTTTACTAACGATTTTTACATTGAAATCGAAAGGGCGGAATCTTAACGCATATTGTTAGCGAATTTATCCATTTTAAAACTCGGTTTGACAGTTTAATGCATTATTACGTCCAACTTTTTTAAGGACCGCTTTTGTGTATACTTAGCTTAGAAATATATTCAATAATGAAACACATTTTTGCAAACGCGATTTCGTTATGAAAAGAGTTTCGTTGAAAAATCCTTTTGCATTTTTAAAGAGATAAGCTTATCTTTTTGTCCTTTTTCACTGGGCTTATTTCTTCTATCTATAGTCGCCAAAATAACATAAGAATACCATTTTTTATCACTGGATTACAGGATTACATTCTTTAGCGAATTTCCTCCAAAGGAAATGCAGCTATTGCTTTTGCACCAATGTTGGAATTTCGTAAAAATTTCTTCAAATATCCATCGATCCAACCTATTATATGTTAAAAATCACTATCGCTAAAATTTTTATATATGTATATATATACATATCTACATATGTACTTTTTTTAAATGTCTGTGGACTCTTTAGCGGTCACAGTTTTATTCCTATTGGAATGAAATTTGGTATTTTAGTCGCTTTTGGTATTCTAAAGGTCAAGAGGGTTTAGAAGAAAGGGGGTTTAGAGGGAGGGGAAAACACGAAATTCGACTATCTCCCTTAATATTTGAAA
The DNA here is from genome assembly GCA_963920215.1 of Nineta flava. NCBI lineage: Eukaryota > Metazoa > Arthropoda > Insecta > Neuroptera > Chrysopidae > Nineta > Nineta flava. The sequence continues at coordinate 19,943,620 of OY986041.1, forward strand.
AATCGAAAAATTTATCAGGTGTTTAGTTACAGGTACTAAGTTTGACTGTAATTTTGTTTCTTATCATTTTTCTGTTACACTAATATTTACAGAAATATTTACAATTAAAGATTGAAAGTTTAAATTCTAAATATCTCTGTTCACATTAGAGTTTGAGAGAAATGATAAGGTAATGTAGCAAATATGATTTTCTACAACGTTACTCCTTATACATTTTTCGATTATTTTAATATTAAGAGAGATATTTAATATTTTGTGTTTGTTTGACACGAATACATAAAATATATTTTATTGTAAAAAATTTTGATTGTCGTTTCCATATTAACTATAAACTATAATCGTTATACTGTTTTTTATTTTGGCTATTAATAAATTTATTTTTTCCAAATACTAAAGTCATATCAGATATTATATTTCATTTTGATCTCACTAAAACTATGACCGCTAGAGAGTGATTTATGTATTCTAAGGAAATTCACGCAGCTCCTGGGTAACGAATTTTTTTTAAATTGTTTTTAAATTTAATTTTCTAGTATATAATGTTGTGCAGAGTATTGTGGTATTAGTTTTGTTATTTGAATAACTATAGCGTTTTTTTATATAATTATTCGTAATCATTACTCACCAACAGAATTCTACAAATTCTCTTTAATTTAGCAAGACAGACAAGGTGAATAGGTGTGGCAATAATGATGATAATCGTAATGAAGGAAACAGGAATTGGAGTTCGTTGTTGTGGGCTTGTTTACTAGTTTAGAACGTTGGTAAGTAATGTAAGATACTATCATCGATAATTATACGATTATTACACACAATTATGTTGTAATGAGTATTGCCTATGAATTTACATCTGTTTTAAACTTACATCAATATATTTTTAAATTACTACGTTTTTAAAAAGATGGTAGGTGATTCATCAGGCGCGGATCCAGCGCTCAAAAAAATTTGTGGTCTCAGCTACCCGAAAATCGGCCAAGTGTGAGTCGGAGTATGAACTCGCTCATGATCGATATAGAGCATTCCTACAAAGCTGATGTTGACAAAATATATGACGCCCTGACCAAGATTTTGTACAGTGTGTAGTTCCACGTGGGAAAGAAAACTAATAAATTAATAAGTCTGAGAAATGTTAGTTTTTTCGCTCATGAAAAAGTAAATGTGTGTTTGTTTGCACATCACAGTGTCACATTTTGACTTACACGACTGCCAATAACAAAAAATTATATAAAGTAAACTTTTTTTTCGATTCAAGTTAGGTTACCTAAGTTTACAAACAGTACAAACTACTAACGTTAGTGCCACGCCACGCTAGCAAAAAGGAAAGCGGCTTGGAAGTTTTGAAGGTAATGTATATGTGCATACACGCTTACTTTTATATTAGTAGACGATTATGTACTTTTAAATTAGTAGATGACTATGCACACCCAGTGAATAGTCATCTTTTTTTCCAATACAAGTATTCGTGTGCCAAAAAGAAACAGATAAAATGTTGTCAAAAATGTGACATAACGTGTCAGCATATCGCCTATGATGACTAAGTACTTCGCTGCGTTTCGAATTTCGTTTATTTTATTAAGGCATTGGATATAATATCATCAGCCTGTCGACCTCAATAGACCGTGAAAGTGTGACCTCACAAGTCTATTAGAGTTGTGGGCATGTCCATTGTGCCCACAACGGTGGATCCAGGCTTGAGGTTTATTAAAAATAGAGCGAAGTAAAGATCGAAAACATAATGGAAGAGTTAACTTTGAATTTCGTAGCCATATATACATATTCTTATACTAACTGCTTTAAATACATGCATGAATGTAGAATGAGCTGAAACTTCTTTAGCTGTTCTATCGTGTGAATGGATAATTTAAGATAATTTATAGAAGAAAAGCTCAAATGCGACGATATTTTTTTTTAAACGAAACTTTAAAATTTCGCCACACTTTAAGGTCAAATACTTGTCATTACTTACATATTGTATTAAAGCATTGGTGGGCAGACATTGACTGCACTCAGCTCTGAGTGAGAGGTAGGAAGAGAAATAGAGTTAATATAGGATATCCTACCAATTATTATTATTTTCTTTTTTTAATTAAAACATTTTCTGAAAAAAATATAATAATACCACCTATTTTTTATGGTCACTATTATTCAAGTATACAATACATACAATACATTGAATACATATTCTGGAATTTTGGGCTGGTAATTTGTGGCATTAAATGTACCTTTTTAATATATTTGGGTATGAATAAAATATAAATGTTATATAAATTATAAAATATAAATCTTTTGATCTTTTACATTTACCGCTTGTAAATTTTTTGATAATTTAGCTTTAGTTTAGATTTTAGAATTAGATTATAGGAAATTCCGAATAATTTGCCTAAACTATTCATATCGGAGAACTAATAAACAATTATTTACTTGATTTAATATCCAGTATATTTTATCCAGTGTCATTTGATGACACTGGATACAAAAAAGATGCCAATGATAAAAGTGGGTGGGGGGGGGGAGGTAGGTTTTGATAATTTGTTACTAATTTCTAAATGGTTAAATTTTACATAAAGTGGGAATACATATAGTTGTTGTTGTTGTAATTATTGTTATTGCTATCATCATTATTGTTATTATTATTATTATGTTTTTTGGTGTATCTCTCCATATTGTAAAAGATATTTTTTAAACAATAAATATTTTATAAAACTAATTCTAAATTGATTGAATAATATTGGGCAATAATCGGTAGGACAACATGTTTTGAAACATTGTTCCGTCTTATTTCAAAACATACCTTTTTTACCTACTCTCACCTAGCTTATGGAGAGTCCGTTCGAGTCCGGCGAGCCGTCTGCTCCCACCTCTGTATTAAAGAATGTAAATTAATATATAATATGCATATAAAGTACGTTGTTGTATAAAATACAGGCCATATTGATAAATTTGTATGTGTGTAGGAGTAAAATAAACAGTACCAATTAAAAACTCAGTATTTAAACTATGAATTCAGTTATTACATTTCTTGTTATTCTTGAAAAAATGAATTATTCCTTTACTGTTGCCCAGAGAAATCCAAAATAAAGAATTTCTATACTCATGTTTTTATAAACGATTTTTTTCCCATAGCAATAAGTGTAAAAGACAGTACGATTAACTTTCTTACTAAAATTACCGCAATTGAACATATGATTTCACGTTTGATAAAACATACTTCATCTTATACTATGCAAGCTATCTTTCTTACAAATCTCAACGATAACTGAAAATATATCTTCACATCTCTTCACAATGGGCATATTGCACAGATATATAACTCAAACATGTTAACATTAAAAACTTCTTCTCATTCTTATAAATACACCTTGTACTCGTATAATAATTGCACTATATTAATTCTCCAAATAAAATTTTGCTAAAATTACTAAAATGGTTAATATCCACCATTGTAAATTAATATTTTATTAAATTATTTTCTATAAATAGATTCACTAATTATCGTATAGATAATTGTTTATAATTTTCACACAATTTTACAATACTCACATGGGTATGACGATCAACACATCTCTATATCTATATTTTATAAATTAAATCGATAATATTATTAATTGAAAATGAGACTTATAATTTGCGAATTGGCTTGTTTTTTATTTAGTCTCTAGTTATATACACTGTGTACATATACTGTATATAGGGAAATGGTACAAATTTGTTTGTTCTTATCGTAGTTCTTCCGACTCTTTCTCCGTCAACACGATAAGACAAAACCTTAAAGGTAAAACTTACTTCAGATTTTACTGCAGCCCGTCCTAAGGAGTTGCCGCACTTCCTTCTCTCCCAAACATTTTTGTTGTCAAACTCTCCACTCCATTTCCTTCCTCCTTTGTTTCTCGCTTTCCGAGTACCACCTGGAACCTTTTACTAGCTCTTCCTTGATTACCACATCTACTCTAATGGTGGCTGATAACCTTGTCCTTAAAAACGGGGTTAAGAACCCAGGGTTTATTTTCTCTGCAGTGAAAATAGGTATATTGCTTGCGTACTAGGAAACTCCGTAATTTTTTCCGATATGTTTTCGTTTTGATCGACATGGGTACTGTGTGCGTGTGTATGCGTGCGTCGTTATATTTGTGCATGTGAATGTGTGAGTTTGTTTTCGGTTATATACAAGGGAAAGCCGAAAGAGTCGATAGTACATACCTCCAGAACAATAGTACATACAAACCGATTGTTTCTTAAATCAATTTATACAGGAATTGCTGCATAGCATGTATATCGTAAACAGTCAATAAGATTGTTCTGATAATGTTTATAACACTATTTTACATAGTTTTCACGTTCATTTAATGATATTTATTTTTATTGAATGTTAGAAAGCAATGTTAGAAAAATACCGTTTTCATGGTATACATCCATACGTGTCGTTGGAGTAAAATAAATAATCGACGCCAACACAAAGTCCTCAATACAAACACGATGTATTTACAGTAGTTCAATTGTTATTTTTATTGCCACATGCTGAAATTATACCTGGAATCATGGGAGCGGTGGGGGAATATAATATATATCCTTAAAACCGTACAGATAGAGGAAATGCAGTTTTACTACAATTTTAGCTAAAATATCTGTAATTACTTTTGATTACAAAATTATTAATGTATATAGATGGCACTTTTATACACTACTTTGTACATTTAGCGAATTTCCTTCAAAGGAAATGCAGCTATTGTTTTTGCACCAATGTTGGAATTTCATAAAAATTTCTTCAAATGTCCATCGATCCTACCTATTAGATGTTAAAAATCTCTATCGCAAAAATTTAGATATATATATATTATATATATATATATATATATATATATATATATATATATATATATATATATATAATATATATATATACATATATACATATGTACTTTTTTTAAATGTCTCTAGCGGTCACAGTGTTATTCCGATTGGAATGAAATTTGGAGTCGCTTTTGGTATTCTAAAGATCAAGTTCGTTAATGGGTAAAATCGGACGAGGAGAAAGGAAGTTTAGAGGGAGGGGAAAACACAAAATTTGACTATCTCCCTGAATATTTGAAAAATCTAAAAATTTATCAGGAGTTAAGTTGTAGGTGTACTAAGTTTTACTGTAATTTTGTTTCTTATCATTTTTCTGTTACACAAATATTTACAGAAATATTTACAATTAAAGATTGAAAGTTAAAATTCTAAATATCTCTGTTCACATTAGATTTTGAGAAAAATGATTAGATAATGAATTGTAGAAAACTTGATTTTCTACAACTTTAGTTCTTATACATTTTTCGTTTACTCTAATATTAAGAGAAATATTTAATATTTTGTTTTTGTTTGACACGAATACACGAAATATATTTTATTGTAAAAAATTTTGATTGTCGTTTCCATAGTAACTATAAACTATAATCGTTATATAGCGTTCTATTTTGGCTATTAATAAATTTAATTTTTGCAAATACTAAAGTCATTTATGTATTCTAAAGAAATTCGCTAAGTTGACGCAGCTCCTGCGTAACGAATTTTTTGAATTTGTATTAAGTAAAATAACTTGTTCGCATGTTTAATATGAACTTTGTATGTTATAGTTTTTCATACGTAAATAACTCAGTTGGTTGTTATTTTTAATGCTTCATATTAATATACGTTAATTTTCCACACTTTTGTAAATCGAATTTATACATCAATTTGTATCCGTAATTTGACACAGTAGTTTTTCTTAACTCCAAACATTTCCCGACTAAACATTTTCCATTTATTTTTATTTTGCAAACAAAAAATTAATATAATATTCAACAAAAATTTGGGGCCGTTATTTGTATAAAAGTTAATTTGCTATTGTTTGCCGCTGGCCTACATTAGGTAAAACAATGCTGTAATGCGAGTAACTCGTAAACTTTTAGACATTGATACAACTTATTTGGGTTAAATTGATACTAAATAACCTTTACTATAACTTTATTCAGTTTTTAACCACTGATTGTGAAACCCTATCAAAATTTTATATATTTTGCAATAAACTAGATGATGTCCAAAGATGAAATATATCGAACATGTTCTTTAATAATAAAGGAAAGTATAATTTATAACTCATACTTCATGTTAATGGTTTTGATAAAACATGACTCGGTAATAAAACACATGATTTAATCTCTTTTTTTTTAACACAAACGACCACAAAATTATTATTTGGTGTAAATTTAATTATCATTATATTTTGTAGCAAAAAAGAACACAATACCCACCCAAAGTCAAGTAAAGTGACGACATATTTGAGTGTAGCTAGACGAAGGTACTACACATACTTTTACCACAGTATACAGTGAAAGTCATTTATAATGTAATCATAGTGGTGAACATTTAATATTCTAATTGATAGCTGTGTAGTAATAACAATTAGAAAGAGGGTTACCGCAAACGGATCCCTAGCACTTTGGCCAAGAGTTCCTCTGTGCCCTCCTTTAGAACAACCTGTCACCCGAAGGCGAGACGTCTCCTGGTAAGAGGTGCTATTTTAAGCAGATGAAGCTGTAGGATTCTGTCGAGGTCAGACGCCACACAGAAGGCCCATAACTTCTTCGCCGGGATTGCTCCCAGGATTGATGGATCCAAAGTTTCGGACCCAAACATTCTATATCTGACACTCTGCAGGCTTCGGCAAGTGCATATAACATGTATGGAGGTTTCATCGTCCTCCATACAGGCCCTACAAGTGGGATCATCAAAGATCCCCAAGTTATGAAGGTGGTATTTCAATCGACAGTGTCCTGTCAAGAGCCCCACCACCCTTCTCAACAGTGTTCTATTGAGTTTCAACCGAGCACAGTCGAATGGCTTAGCTGTGCTTGTGTACAACTTGGTCTGTCGCATGTCGCCATCTCTTCATTCGGTAAATTACGGAGTATCAGGAATAATAGGCTCAGTGAAGCTGTGTACATTTACCGTTACAAAGGTCAGGTATCAGACTACTTGTATTGCTCTACGTGTATATTTGGACCAGAAGCCAAATTTTCCAATCCGAATATCTTGACCTCAAAATACCTAAATTTTCTGTGGGCTTAAAACGACTAAATTTTTGTTTTTTCTCGGTAATCATCGTTTGTACAACATGAATAAATTTCCAATTTAGGAAGAAAAGTTACAAACAAATTTTTCTTTTACAATTAATAAATCAATTAAATATTAAGAGGCTGAAGAAAACTGAGACATTTTAATCGTTACTTAGGACACGAGCTTTGTGTATTGAGGGCAAGTATATCTGAAGACAAATCAATATAAGCAGAACCGAATATATGACACAAACTGAATATATAAGTCAAAAGTAAATAGGAATTCAAGAGTCAAATGAGTAAAGTTCAATTAAAGAGTCAATTGAGTAAAAAAATAGATATATCCAAATATTATTTTTGTGTATACGGTTACGATTGCAGTACGGCTACGAATACACAACAATGAATGAACAAGCATATAATATACAAACTGACACGTTAAAGAATTTATTAATAAATATTAATATGAACAAATTATTATTCATATTAATAATATTCACTTATTCACCAGAATCAAGGACCTCTGGATATCGCACACAGTGCGCTTACCGTTACACCACGGATGATTAGCTTAATGACTTGATTTTTTATATCATTTATAGTATTACTTTGAAGTCTTTGACTAATGTACTCTTTTTGTATATACTTAAACGTCACTATACCAATGTCAATGTTCAGTATATGTATCTGCGTAAGCTATTTTCGACCCAGGTTTGTCCATGTCCAATAAATAATATTTTTTTAATGAAAATAAAATTTTTTACCGTTTTGCTGATGCAAAAAGCCTAAATTTGAGTTCAAAGAATAAAATATTATTTTTAAGCAACATTTCGTAATGATTTACATAGAATATCTAGTATGAACTTAAGGATGTTCCAGCATACCACCACTTTACGACAGATTTTGCTAATTTTTTGTTCACAGGCTAAAAATAACGTTTTCTAATAAATTCCGAAGTATCAGAATTTTTGACCGTTAAGAACACAAGATAATTAATATCAAAGTTATCATTCTCTCTCACTCTCTCTCATTAGAAACATGTAAAACTTCTTTCCCACCCAACTATTATCTGTTGTATTAGAAAAAATACTCGACAGGATTTAAAAAAAAAACTAGGAGAGTAAAGCTAAATATTTATTATATAAATTTTTTTTAAAAATCGAGTGTTACCGTTTTGTTTTCGAAATTCAACAGTTTAAAATTATTCCTTTTCTTCAACATAACATTAGTTTGTATATGTGAACAGTGTTTTTGTCTATGTGTTGTATATAAGTGTTTATCTATCGCTGCTATAATAAAATCAAACCGGTTTGTTGTACTGATTGCGTAACACAGTACTGGAACGTCCTTAAACCATTACATACCAGATGTATTATGTAAAGAGTTGTAACATGTGTTTTAAAATAACAATTTTCCTTAAATTTATTTTAAAATAAGGTTGTTGGTGGGATAGTCGGCTGGTTAATAAGCGGTACTAACCAGCCATGGGAAATACAGCCATAATATTTATGAAATGGGAAAAAAACTTTTCAATACGTGGTACTTTAAAATGGTTATTTTGAGTAATTGACTGCAGAGTCCGTAATAATGTTGTAATCGAAGGTGAATTCATCAGGAAATCATAGTTTACAATTTGCCAAATTGAAAAATAATAGGTATGTTTTTCATCGCCTGGATTTTGCAGCGTTAAGGCGTCAAAAAGGAATGTGTGATTAATCATAGTATCGCCTATAGTTTGATCTTATTAGCATCGCTCTATCGTTACCGGATGCTTTAAAAAAATGAACTTGTATTTGGTCTTGCTCCTTGATAAATGGAATACTATTTCTGGTTCATTAACTAAAATTTTGTTTTTGAACGGCACGTGAAAATTGAGAATGAGGTAATTTATTTACAGCATGAGGATTGTATGAAAAAATGTATACGTTAATTTGACACAACCTTGACATAACCTTCCATGTGTTTTGAAAATCTATTATTTTGGAGTTATGTGGTAATGAAGAAAAATTTATCTTCCCATGTATAACATGTTTATTTCCAGACATTTAATCACTATCTACCCTACCTACCCGTGGATGACACCAGAAACGACACGCAGGCAATGATTCATTGTCTTTATCGCACCTATTTTGTATCAACGACCCAACTAGTCGACAATGAATTAATAATATAGCTGTAAATCTTATGATGATCATGATATTTTTTATATTACATGCGCTATTGAAGACAATGTACCAATGAAAGCGTGGAACATTTATAAGAGGATTGTCTAGGTACTGCGGGTTTCCAGCATGATAGACTTTTCAAGATACGTATCGCAACAATTTTCGCAACACAGATGCTCACTGGCTAATCCCTGCACCAGATAAGTGATGTATACTAATATTTTAAATACGTTCACCATTGGCGAAGATCTTATGAGCTTGTCTTATTTACATTTTACGTTTTTGAGTTTCTTATTTATATTTAATGTCAATACATAAGAAAATAAAAACACACCAAACTTTGGACTACTATCACAGCCAACAAATTCAAAATACGAAGCGAGAAGTTACAGCTTAATTTGATAACTTTCTATTTATGTAAACTACCATCTCAAATCCCATCAAGGAATCAACAGAATCATTATATTCAACGTTGACTGTATAACCTATCTATATATAGAAAGAGAACTGCTATATTACATTTGAACAAAGAAACATGCATAACATAAATATACTCACAGACAAAGAAACCATTATATATTAAAAATAAAGATAGAAAATAATAGATGTAATTATCGTAAGTAAGCAAGGGAAGGACATGTTTTTGAAAATTAGTTTCCGTTTTAGACCATTAAATTCATATTATCGGAAGCAGATGTGGAGACATGGACTTTATAATCATTTAGTATATATATATATATATATATATATATATATATATATATATATATATATATATATATATATATATATATATATATGTGAGTGTGTGTGTGTATTTTCTTGTGTTTAACTTGTCTTTAATCGAGGTATAATATTCTAAAACATTTATTTCTAACATGTATGCATGTATTTAAAGTAACAAATGAGTATTGGATATGTCCTCTTTATGTAACTGTAATACGGATCTCTCACTAACATGTGGATGTATTCTTCTATTCCGTTCATAATCTTCTTCAATATAAATTCCTTAACCGGTATGTTGTTAGTTAAATATAAACAGTTCTCTGTATTAAAATACTCTTCGAACCATCAAAAATCAAAAGTGGAACATTAAGGTTATTTCCAAATTTATTAGAAACAAAGCCAAATTATTGTGTTTTCTTGCGTATGTGTTATATAGTATTTTCTATCTAGGCGCAATCACATTTACTTCTCAACGACATTGGTTGGGTCACTCCGTCAAGAATAATTCTTTCAAATCTATACAATTTTATTTAGTTATATACATGAAACAAAATAAATAATCTTTCACTAGAAAATAATACTGTCTCTGAGAAACTTTACAGTTTAGATTAGTAGAAGTACTATAATATGCACAAAAATATTCACTTTAATCGGAGACGTATTCCGTAAAAAAATAAAAATTCGTGAAAAAACTTAACGTTTGTTGGCGCGGTGATGATTAGCTGCTATATTCTCGGTATAAACATGTTAAAAAAATAAATATATAATGTGAATGAATATATAATGCGATTTCTCTGTAAAATGAATAAGATAAAACTTAAAAAAAATAAACATGCATCTACCGTTATAAAATAACACTTTTACTATTTGATGTGGTATTGTATCTAGAAAACTTATCATTTACCTAAACGATCTGAAAAAGATACTGCTTGTTACTTGCATGGGAAATATTGCCATTTAAAAACCAAATACATAACCATCCTGGAAAATATTTCCTTATAGATTAATTCTTCGACAGTAAAGAAATGCGACAAATGAAAAGGTAGTGCAGGGCATATGGCACATTCGTTTGCAAAGTGTTCTAATTATTTGCTAAAAGCCCTAATTATTAAACGAAAATAGTGATATATTTAAAAAATATATTTAATAGATTTAAAAATATGTTTAAAAAAAAGAAAAATCACATAATACACAACCAGTGAATTAACTTAAACCAGTGAATTGGAAGAATAAATTTTTAAATAATTTTAATGCCCAAAAACAGCTAACAACAATTTGAAGCGCGACATCTGCCTCTCTATTACTTGTGTCATACGCTGAGATGCAAGTGAGTAGGTCATACTTCTCTTTTCAGAGTGTAGGCGCGTGAAGAGCGTATTGTTGTAAAATGTAAAGGATATAAAAAAATGTTCTATTTGATTTAACCCCTGATGGGGTATATATCTAATATTTGCACTTGTTTTATTGCCAATTTACTCTGAAAACGTCCCAAATAAAAGTTGCCAAACTTTTTTGAGCAACCATGTGGCCTAAAGTTTTCTCTACCTGTGACAGATTTTGAAAAAAATCTTGTGAGTAGGGTGAATTTATTGAAACCACATTTTTGTCTATCAATACAAGTACGTCTTAAAATTTTGTGCACAAATACTCATTTCTATTCAGAAATAAACATATCTATTGAGGAAAAATAAAAATGTTCTTCAATTTTTTGTGATAGTATTTACAATAAAAATTACGGTTGATTATATTTGATGTTTTGTCAAAGTGGCGAACCTTTTTCGGATTTGCCAGTATTGGGCTCGATAAATTTAAAGTGGACCAACTTACTTTACATCAGTCAAGATGTTAATTAAATTTTCATGAAAGCACTCAGTAGAATGTTAAATTCTGACTTTAATAATTCAAAGGTACATTTGTACTGTTTGGTGAAGGTGAATAATCGCAGTTAAGTGAGCCAAAGAGTAGACCAGTATTCGCGGTCAGAATGTCTCCTGGCGACAACTTCCGACAAACAAATGAATCAAACCGGGGGACAGTTCCTATATGTTTTATATGGACATTGCTAATAAATAAATTTTTATTAAATAATAATAAACTTACATTTTATTAGAGTATAAAAAATAAAAGACAAATAAAATCTTCACTCTTAAAGAAAAGTGTTTTGGTAAGTAAACAATTTTTTCAAGAGCAAATATTTGCTATTTTCCTAAAGCAAAATAGTTTTTTTAGGTATATTGACATTTTATATATTGAAAACATATAGGCATTATATTGTATCGTTATTTTATGTTAAAAAAGAAAAGATATTGTTTACAAATATGTTATATTTTTATATTAATTATGTTTTACATTTGAATAAATTATTTAAAATAGATTGTTATTTCTAGCACTATAATGTTAATTTACAATAAGAAAAGAAATGAATTTACTCATTATAACTGGATTAAAACAACAGGAAAAAAGGGAAATTAGAAAATTTACGGGAATTCACATCTTAAATAATATTTCATAAAATATTTTCAGTGATAGTAGTGTGCAAAATTTTTTTCAAAGTGATATTTGATATAAATGAGTTAAAAAGTGATTTAGAAGTTCAAAAAATTATAAAATAATAGTTTAAGATGAACATTTTTTAAAGGCAAATTTAAATGTAATTTATAAGTACGAAAAATTTCTGTAATTTTAAGAATAGTTGCAATGATTTGTATTACGTTAATTAAAAAAAAGCAATAATAAAATATAATTTTGTGTAAAACTTATTTTATTATTATTTATCAGACATAATTTTCACTCAGATTTAAAATTAGTAATAAAAAAATAAAAATAAAGTTTATATTTTAAAGAAGCTCCTGCAATATGTACAACATCTTGACTAGTTTTCACTGATGAAAGTCCTTCGAAACCAAAGTTTTTTATTGGAATTGTTTCATCAATAAAATCAAGTCCTGCAGAACGATCTACCATTTGTGGGGAAGATGTTTGACATCCCTTATTACAATATTGTTTTTGGCTTGGAATTTTTATAGGACCATTGCTGTAAGTTAGGTCTGTTTGTACTGCAGCGTTACAGGTTCTTTAATTTTCAGAAATAAACATGATACACGTAAAAGATTCTTTAGGAACTGATTCATTAATAAAAGTTTCTACTTGACAAGCTTTCTCATTTGTCAAGTTTGACTGTTCAGCTGAAATCTCATTATCTATGATTATTAAATTTTCATCCATATTTTCTTCAATGTTTTGTGATTTTTATGATTTTTTTTACTGGTGCATTCAATACAATTCATTAATGTAGCGTTGATGCCTGTTAAAAAATAAAGTAAATGATGTACATTATGTTTTTCTACACAGTCCATAGGTGGGCAAACTTTGACCGCTCTCAGCTCTGAGTGAGAGGTAGGAAGACAGATAGAGGAAATACAGGGTTATCTACCAATTATTATTATTTTCTTTTTTTAATTAAAATATTTTTTGAAAAAATATAATAATACCAACTCTTTTTTATGGTCACTATTATTCAAAATATACAATACATTGAATACATACTCTGGAATTTTGGGCTGGTAATTTGGGGCATAAAATGTACCTTTTTAATATATTTGGGTATGAATAAAATATAAATGTTATATAAATTATAAAATATAAATCTTTTGATCTTTTAGATTTACCGCTTGACATTTGTAAGGCGCTTGCAAATTTTTTGTTGATTTAGCTTTAGTTTAGATTTTGGAATTAGATTTTTGGAAATTCCGAATAATTTGCCTAAACTATTCATATCGGAGAACTTATAAACGAATATTTACTTGATTTAATTATTTTTTCTTAGTAGAGGGTATAGTGTTTTGGGAATTTGATGACACTGGATACAATATAGATGCCAATGATAAAGCTGGGTGGGTGTTTGGGGGTTGGTAATGTAATTTGTTACTAATTTCTAAATGGATAAATTTTATATAAAGTGGGAATACATATAGTTGTTGTTGTTGTTGTAATTATTGTTATTGCTATCATCATTATTGTTGTTATTATTATTATTATTATTGTTATAATTATTATTATGTTTTTTGGTGTATCGTTCTATATTGTAAAAGATATTTCTTAAACAATGAATATTTTATAAATCTATTTCTAAATTGATTGGATAAATTATTGGGAATTAATTAGTAGAACAACCTGTATTGAAACATCGTTCCGTCTTACTTCAAAACATACCTTTTTTACTTACTCTCACACAGCTTATGGAGCTGCGTGGAGCTGCTTATGGAGCAGCTTATGCATACACTGTTAACTACCTGTCTGGGTCTTGATCAATTGATTAACGTACTTGTGAATTGCAGACTTTATTTATTTTTATAAACAGTTGGAGAAATGTTTGGAACCTAGCTTGGACTTAACAAAATGCATATGGCATATTTTACTGTTTGCAGTAGGGCTCCGTGGAGTTCCATCTTCACTAAAATATATGAAGCCATTTCTATGAGAATTGTCGCAAGCAACTACGCAGCAAACCTCGTGAACCATATATTCATTTTTATTGAATAAATAAACACCAAATTATATTATAATTTAATAAAAAACACTGACACATAAAGTTAAGGCTGGTCTATTGTTAACCTCAAATTCTTCCAATTTTTTTATTATATCTTTTTTTAAAATTGTCCCAATACATAAAACTTTTTTCCACTTTATTAATAATTATTAGAACTTTTTAATGGTTTGAGTAGAAAACTATGCAATTCCCTGGTTTTATGTTAAAATTCAAAATATTAAAATTTCCTATTCACTTTCAATACAAAGTGTCCCCCCGCAATTTTATAATCGCCACCATGAGCGCTGGTATAGATTCTTGAATCCCCACCACTTGCTTGCTGACGTCCATGTGGGTTGGGGATTTTGTTGTGTAATAACCAGTAGTTAATATATTCTGTAAATTCATATATATTCGAAAGGAATAACAAAACGAGCTGAAATTTTTTTGCATGGTCTGGAAGTAAAAAATGTTCATTGAGAAAAATTCGTTGGTAACAAAAATTCAAATATAAAATATATTCCATTTTTTAGAGGTATAATTTCATTTTAAATATACAGTAGTTTTATTATAAAAGAATTATTATAAAAGATGTCATGTTTTTAGAATAATACAAAATAAACATTACATGCACTGTTCAAAGAATTCCGGATATAAAGAGTATTTAAATAATTAGTATTAATTAAATAACATGTTAAAAAAATTTTATTAATAATTTTCGAAAATTTATTTATAGTTTATAATTAATATACTTATAGCATTTTTTAAATATCCTTAACGTCTATAAGAACAAGGAACATTTCAACTACTATAAAATAAACTTTTAAATGTGTATTTTAATTTTAATATTATGAATGATTTAATGAATATTTATTTAAACAATTTATCAATGTAAAATTATTATCGCATGAAAAGTTTAAAAATGTTTTTTTGTATTTTAATTATGCATTTTTTAATAATAATTTACAATCTCAACAATAAATAACATTTTATTTTGTTTATCAAATCTTTAGGTACCTACCAGAGTAGTATGAATGTATTTGTTGAAAATAAAACAATGGATTACTCACTATATTTTTAGAGTACCGTTTCGTATAACTGTACTATGTTAGATTATATTCATGGAGTCAAAATAAACTGTTTAAAACATGATTTGTTTAATACCAGTAATTCGCGGTCAAAAGTATGATCACACACATATCGTATTTATGTTTTACCGGTGTTTAGACCTCTGTAGATAAATAGATAGCTTGTAACGGCTGACCTGGATAGGCTACACTTCGATTATATGGTCCATTGTGATGCTTAAGAATGTGGGCTTGAGGATGTGAGGATGTGATAATTTTTATACCGATATTCATCTGGAGTTCGTACAGGAAATTGCAGAAAACCTTCACAAGCATAGCAGGTTACTTTCGTTCTTATCCCTACGCCGACAGTTTTGTTAATTAACCGCCCATTCTTTTTCTTGTTTTTTCCTCTTTAATTGACAAACTGCCGATATCGGGATTCGAAACCATAACCTCCCAGTTCCTAGTAGACATAACGCCTCAGACATATGCCTTAAACTGCTCAACCACTTGGTATTAAGCACAAATCTAAAACGTAGCGCACACCCAGCACCTGACGGTACGTGCTAAACTCTGACTCAATCTTCTTTCGATCGCATTGGCTTCTTTCGTTATCACATTGGACAGTTGTTTTAAGCCTGTCATATCCTCGACAGCCGCAAGTCCCTAGATAGTAATGATATATCCGCTTAACTTGTAAATTCGGTACCGTAAAAATAAAAGAGATCACAAAAATCATCTGCGACAAACTTCTATTTCTGCAAATTTTATACCTATATTTCTATCAGTTTTACTAATATTCTGAGCAAGTTAATCTAACCAATTGGGTTTAAAATAATATCTAACATAAGTAATCTATTTAACTGGATTTAGATTACTAAATAAGCAGTATGTTGAGTTCAATTTTATTGACGTATATTTTCTAATGGCAATTTATCAATCACTGGAAATTTTATCTATAAATATTTTTCATGTCTTTCGGGTATTTTATCAGTTTTTTTTTTTACTACATTGTCCGAAAATTAAAAATCTCATAATATGAATTGCTATGGATAAGAAGACGCACACAGTCTACTTCTTCTGGGGAATAAAATGGCTGAGAAAATGCTAATAGGGTAGATATTTTGTTTCTATCTGCCATAAGCAATTTGAACATCACTAATTTGTTCTCCAGAAGCTGAATTTAGGAAAATATCTCTTATGGCTTTTTATATACTAACACAAAATAACAGACTTTGATATTAAAATATTTTGATATGAAACCACAAACCTCACTTTTCTGCAATAACTTAAATATTAAGAACCGCACAATTCAGGAACTGGTATAATGTATAACCATCGGTTTTATTTCTGATTTGTTCACTTTCGTCGCTTCTTACCAGCCAAGTAGCCGAGCGGTCTAAGGCGTCATGTCTGCGCAGTATGCAGTACTTGGAAACTGGAAGGTTATGGGTTCGAATCCCGACATCGGCAGATTGTCAATTATAAAAATTAAACAAAAAGGGGGCGGTTGATTGACTAAACTGTCGGCATATGGACAAGAAAGAAGTAACCGGCTATGCTTGAGAAGGTTTTCTGCAGTTTCCTTCACGAACTCCAGATGAATATCGGCATAGGTCCTATCATAGTCGGCTGTAGCCGCATATTCTGCCAATTTCTTGTCGACTCACAAATTCCTTCCACTCCACTCACATCTTCACATCCTAAGGCATCACAATGGACCTTATGGTCAAAGTGTAGCCCGTCCAGGGCAGTCTTTACAATCTACCTCTACCTCTTCGTCGCCTCTTAGGAAGGTAAAGACTTTGCAAACCATTACCCACTACTCTCAGGTATAAAAATTAATTTGAACGCAAAGTTTACTTTTTGAAACGGGAAATATATCGTAGAAACACATAGAAAATTTTAAAATAAAATCACTTTCGTCTATGGATTTTTAAACTTTAAAGCTCCAATCATTATATAATAGGTATATGAAAATAAATGAAAATAACCAACTGAGTTAATTGCTTTAAAACCCTGGATATACGGAGTTCACTATCACTGCGTTAACTGTTTATTTTATCTTGCACATATGCGCAGATTCATGAAAAGCAAAAAGTGTACAAAAATGCTATAAGCATATTATATCCTTTTGTGATCAATAATAATTATAGATGTTTAAGCTGAAATTTGTGGAAAATTATTCAGATTACGATAAATATTGACTCCCATAACTGCCTGTATTCTTAACCTAAACATTTATGTTATGTAGGTATATAAGGCAATTAAAATTCGATTTTGTCTTCATAAAATTGAAAAATCTATGAAAAAGAATAGTATATTATTAACCATGGGACTAAAGTGACTCTTTTAATACAACCACTCAAGGGATTAAAGGCACTTTAGTCCCACGGTAAATATACTATTTTTTGCACTTTCGGGATTTTTTAGAAAAAAATCTAATTTTGCTCCCATGGGAGAAAAAGTACTGCTTAAGTACTTAGTTGGAGGGAGTAAAGTTGTCATTTTAGTCCCGAAAGTGCAAAAATATCTTTTTATTGCAATTTTTCCGGTGCCGATGCACGAACTTGATGTTATTTTTTGGGTTTAGAATATTCACACCAAATTTTAACTCGTTATCTCTTATCAAATAGACTTTTTTTAACTTTTTAAAGTGAAAAGTAATGCGCCTTTTTACAAAATAATTCAAAATATCAAATACATACATAATGTTTTCTTTTGCAATAATTTCAATAATAAAGAAAATTCAACAATTTTAGATAATTCAACAATTGTTGGGTCAAACTCGAGATCCACGCATCTTAACACGCGACAAAGAATTAAATTTCGGGCCCAGCATTGAATTCAACACTGAATTGCCAATTTCCACTTATGCACTCTGCAATCTTTTGGTTTAGCTATACTATCCAACATAATATTTTGAAATTGATTTGTTTATTATTTTCAGTTTAAATTTTTATTCATTTGATAGCAAATCAAAGAAAGATTTGGTACATTTCCAATTTGAGTATCATTACTTCATATCTCAATTTTTTTGGGTTTATTTAAAAATACCCAACCATAATTTTTACTTTCATTAGATAATTTGCTGAACATCTGTACCAAAAATCTGTTTGTGCTGTGATCAATATATTCAATCGTTAAAGCCTAGATTAAACATATAAGACTCTTATTTTTATTTTGGTAAACAAAGTGTATAAAACATACATCCGAATAAATGACAGTTATAAACCAAATGAAAATTTGAAAATATATGTCTTCAACATTATTTAACAGCTACGTGTTCATTAACGTTATGATTAGTATATATCTAATTTACTACTAAATTACTACTGATAATAGGATAAATTTTTAAATTTAGAATGCAAACTTTTGTTTTGTAGATTTCAATCCTACTATTTATTTCTCGATATATATTTCAGCCACATTCGCACTTTACACATACAAATCTTAAGAAAAAATATCGATTTAGAAACCCGATCTTCCTTTAATTTTATATTTTCACAATTGTAACAATTTCGTTTTGTATCCAACTTATCGGTTTATATTTAAGAAATAGACCTTAACGATTAGAACCACATTCATAGAGAATAATCCTATGCTAGTGAGAAAATCGAAAAACAAATTTAAGAAATGAAATATGATTATTACATAAAAAAATTAAATTATATGCAAAAATACTGGAAATATCCACCCTTCCTCGTAGTAAATACTGAATATTTATTTGACCTATGTAAATGAATTTTCATCGGGTGTATAAAATAGAAAAAATGTAATATTTTATTAAATTGAAATATTTTAAGATGGATGCCAATAACTAAAGGCCGGATAACATAGTTCTGTTTACTGGCCGATTTTATTAAGAAAATTCAGCAATTGGCTTGTAGCAATAAAATAATTTTTCAAACATTTCATCAAATATCCATCAATCACAGTTTCGAGAACAATGTACGACTTGGGGAATCGGCTACGGGACTAGCCAGCGATTTCCGAGAGAGAAAAAAGTCCTAAAATTTTCACCGTAGCAAATGTATTGAAAACATCACGTAATGTTGAAAGAGACGGTGCTATGGATAGCGCAATGGACAGTGCGGATGGCGAGCCTACCTTTTGACCAAGGAACAAGGGTTCGCTAGTAACTTGGGTAACTTTTCTTTATTTTATTATAATTGGTAATTTTATAAAGCAATTAATAAGTTTTGATTGTGAATCCTATAAATTAAAACAAATAAAATATTACTATATATTATAAATTTGTTTGTAAATAACTAATTATTTGTGGGAAATTATATAAATATTAAATGTATAGCAATTACAAAATCAAGTTTATCAATTTGATTAAAAAAAAAACTTTTTTCTTCGCAAACGCCAAATTTAAATGTATATATTAAATACAGGGTGAGTCAAAAGTTATGGAGTTTTTTGAAAGGGTGGATAGGGGATGACATTCTACGATGAAAATTCCTTGGGCATTTTAGCACCACACCCATAGTTAATTAGATATTAACTAAATAAAGTATCCAATTAAAGAAACACGTTCACCGAAAATAAATGGTGGGGAATTAACGGAGCGGCACCAGAGATACGCGAGGGAAGCGAGCTCTCCCCACCACTAACGTAGAGCGAGTCAACCTTATGCATTTCAAATCCTGTACAGTTTTAAAAGTAGAATTAGCATTATGCCCAAAATGAAAAATTCAATCCAGGTTTGTTTGATAATGAAAGGTACCTCACGAAAAATAGACAATACGATGGTGTTTTGTATTATTTTCGGTAAATCTGTATTTTTCCATTTTGTTGTAATATTTTTCAGATCAATTGCAACCTAAAACTCTTTCTTCTTACGAAAAAAATGATTGCGAATTTCAATTTCAAGTCGATTTACATGTTGTTGTGTTAATTATCAAGAGTAATTTTTGGGACCTCAACTCATAATTCTACGTAGAAAAAGTTGCAAAGGAAAATATTTAAGATATAATATTTTTCTCCTATTAGTGAAGGGGTTTTTGTAAGTACAAAAGTATAAGGTTCTAATCGAACAAAAATAAGATCTAATTTTGATTTATTTTGTTTTGTTTCAAAAAAGTTTTTTTTTTTTTAATCAAATGAATACAATTTTATTTTATTTATTTTTACTTTGAAAGTATAAATTAAAAATTGTATAAGATAAATTTTGTTAAATTTCTTTTATACAAACATATTAAGTCAAAACAGCAAAAGTTATCAAACAACTATTATGTTATAGTATGCATGTAAATTTTGAACTGGTGAATAATACTGCCAATAGGCGAGCGTACAAAATGGGCATTCTACATAGGGGTATCACATCTTTACTTGGTTCGTATCTCAGTCGAACCAATATAATTTTTAATAAATTCTATCTTTTATAAAATTTATTACTGACCTATCTGAATCCAACCATGACAGGATAGTAACTAAATGTTCTGGAAGAATCTGCAAAAAATAGGTTTTTCAAAACAATAAGATTAGTTAATAATTGACATTCGTGCAAGTAACAGTAGTTTAAGATTGATATTCGATCAATGCTAAACATTAACATCAGTTGTAAAAAGTTGTATTGTATTGTAAGGAGAAATAGACTCCTTATAGTAAATGTGGTATTAAATTAAATTCAAAATTATTATTTTTTCAAATCAAATAAAACCAGGTTTGAGGACATACAGATTTTGTATGTATTTAATTTTGTCTCTTACGTCATATTCATGTTATTTTCATGGAAATAACTTTAGTAAACTTTTACTAACATTTTGTGTTTTTTAGTGTGTCGAGTTTCGGAATCTGTTGCAGGTTCTACAGCACTCCTTTGGAAGCTTTAGAGAACTAAGATACCGCTGCAATGTTGCACAATAATGTATGTTACAAATAAATTCTAATATTTCATATAAAATTTCATATTTTGCAAGATTAGTTCATATTAATATAACCTGGTTAATATATTTCGCTTGACTATAAGAGCATATTACAATTTGTTACAGTGTATCATCCGACCTTTAGCTATAGCACATATTTACAAACACGTAAATGGAACCCTTGCCATAGGAGCATAGATTGCTGCCACTTGAATGTTGTTTTTATTTTATAAATGTCAACTTTTATAAAATTTATATGTTATTTATGCAGTGTTAGAATTTACTATGAAATCATTCCACGCTATGTATTCTAGTTTGGTAACTGATTCTACCTTCAGTTGCTATATAATACAAAAATACAAATATTATATATGCACTGTTTATATATACAGGCTGTGATTTAAAGATGTGGAAAAAGTTTTAGAAGGGTCTTTGTTCGAATATCGCTGGGTGATGATGATATAGTTAGGGTGATAATAGTGCATTAGTTATACTATATGGTATCAACCATTTGATTTCTGTAGCGGATATTAAAATAAGCATTTGTAAAAACTACGAAAAAAAAAGTGTGGATACAATAAAACTGTTTTCAAGAAATAGTATAATTAGTTTGATATCAATTGTTTCTACCAAAAGTGTACAGGATAAGTGCTATATGATACACTGACTGTTTTTTATCGTAATATCGTTGTAAAATCAAAACCGAACTATTAAAGATTATTAAAATAATCAAAGAGAACTCTAGGTTTTTTGAAATTACATTTCAAATTTTGCCCCTATTTCTAGAACATTTGTTTGTATTTTATAAATACGTATTTCGACTACAATGTAGTCATAATCAGTATGAATTAGCTAATCGTAACTATCTCGGGGATATGGATTCAGAGATATGTTACTTGTTGCTAATTTGGTGCGTGTCCATATCCCAGAGATAGTTACGATCAGCTAATTCATACTGATGATGAACACATTGTAGTCGAAATACGTATTTATAAAATACAAACAAATGTTGTAGGAATAGGGGCAAAATTTGAAATGTAAAACCGAACTACTTACATAAAGAGGAAATTTATGAATTTTAATGATATTAAAATTGAATAGGCCATTTAATTCATTTAGGGTATTTATTACGATTAAACTTTATACATTGAATAAGTGGCATAGTATGTTTATAAAATACGAATACTATACTATCCATACAACACCAGTTTAAGTGGCCGACCGGTGTAAGGGGTTATGTCTGCGCAATGTGCCTGCTTGGAGGTTATGGGTTCGAATCCCGACATCGATAATCTGTCAATTATAAGAAAAAAAAAAGGGGGCGGTTAAATGACTAAACTGTCGGCGTATGGATAAGAACGAAGTAACCGGCTATGCTTGAGAAGGTTTCCTGCAGCCGCATATCCTACCAATTCCTAGTCTATAAACAAAAATTCCTTCCACTACATTCTTATCCTCACATCCTTAAGCATCATAATGGACCTTATGGTCGAAGTATAGCCCATAGAGGGCAGCTTTTACAATCTATCAATCCATACAACACTAAAACCAAATTTTAGACACGAGTTTTTGGATTTTTTAAAATTCAATCTTAAGGGACAAAATATAAATGTTAATGTTTGTATAGTGAAATAAAGATATATGAATTAAATTTTGGCATGCTATATTTAAGGATATATTAAGGTTTGTCACAACTTTGAAACGGTTGAAAATATTGATCGCAGAAAAAAAATTTTGGTATAGATGTTCATCAAATTATGTAACTAGTTCATTTTCATTTCCTTCTGTCCGTCCGTCTGTCCATAGGCACGATAACTCAAGAACAAAAAGAGATAATGAGCTAAATTTTGTGCGTGTGTATTAGAGCTAAACGTGAGATTAAGTCCATGAATGAACAATTTTTGAAACCGTAAGAGACACTAAAAACAAATGTTTCTTCTTTAAAAATTACCAATTTTGGTTTAAAACCTTTTTTCATAAACTGATCAGTTAAGTTGCAATTTAAACTCTAAAATCTGAACTAACTCTTATCGGTATTAAAACAATTAACTCTGTTTGATGTTATTTTCACTTGTTTTTCCATACGTCATTATTTTAGGTTGGAATTTTATATTTAGCAACCATTAAATCGAGTTGAAAATAGACTCACCCTGTATACATGTAGATATGACATAGAAAATAAAAAAAAGTTATAGATTTGCCTTATCGATATTCCCAGAACAACACTGAATTTATATTTTTGATAATATGGAGAAAAAATGTCATTCCTTTAGAGGTTTTAAATTTTATTTATGATAATATCATATCTGGGTAAATATCAATGTATTGTACTATATTTTACCGTAATCAAATTTGCAAAAAATATTCAAGAACAATTATAACTAATTTGTTATCTAACTAATCAATCAAATAAAGGAAAATAAAAAAGAATAAAATTGAACTAACAGACTAGAGTGAAATGGTCGGAAAAGCATTGAATCTCATATATTTGTTTAATTTACCAATTATATGGGATTTTCGTCAAGGAACGATCCAAAAAACCTAGAGAACATAGGCAATCAAATAAAAAAACTTATGGTTGTAACAATGGTAAGTAAGGAAATGTTACCAGCCAAGTATCCGCGCTTGTAAAGGCGTTGTGTTTATTTGGGACTGGGAGATTTTGGGTTCGAGCCCCGACATCGGCAGTTTGTCAATTATTTTTAAAAAAGGGTGGGTTAATTGACTAAACTGTCAGCGTATGGACAATAACAAAGAAACCGGCTATGCTTGTGAAGGTTTTCTGCAGTTTCCTTGACGAACTCCAGATGAGTATCGGCATAGTTCCTATCATAGTCGGCTGCAGCCGCACATCCTACCAATTCCTAGTCTATGCACAAAATTCCTTGTCCTCCACTCACATCCTTACATCCTTAGGCATCATAATGGACCTTATAAGAAATGGACCCTAAGGAAATGTTAGCTGCATACTACAGCAAAGGAAGGCGGGCTATTAAAAAAAACGTTTCGGAAGAGCATCTGGTGGACATTGTTTACTAGTTTAAAAGTCTAGTGGAGTTATTACTATTTTAGAAATAAATGACGATCGGATATATGTGGAAATAAATTTTGAAAGCTACAGTAAGAGAACTCTAAATAATACAGCTATCCCGATATATCAACTTAAATAAAAAATCATCTGGAATAAATATAAAATATAGCTGAATACAATGGCTTTGTGAATAACATATTAGAGTTAAACGAAGTTGTTCTCTGTTGATATTGTAACTGTAAAAGTTACAATTGAAATTTTTTTTTATTGAACATTCAAGCTATTATATGTCTAGTTCAGATGATTTATCATTTCAGCTTAAATAAATATTTACTAATATAAATATTTTATTTCATTTTACATATCGGGATAGTTGTATTCTTTAGTATTCTCTAACTGCAGTTTTCGATGTTTATTTGCAAGCAGTTTTTATACCCGGTATATAATATATACTAGGGTATATTAAGTTTAGTTCCGACTTTGTAACGGTTGTCCGTCTGTGAACACGATAACTATAAAACGAAAATAGATAGCGAGCGGAAATTTTGTATGTGTGCTCTATAGTCGAAAAGCAAGGTCAAGTTCGTGAATGGGCAAAATCGGGCCATGTTTGGGCAAATTGGGCAAAACTGCTGAGCTATGAAACCGTAAGAGATAGAACAAAAATTTAAAGAAAAAAATTCCCTTTTTTTTTTAAAAAAACCAACAACTTTTGTTTGAAACTTTATTTAAAATAAATTCAGTATATACCGGGTATTTAAGCAATTAACTCAGTTAGTTGTTATTTTCACTTGTTATCAGTTACTTTTAAAATCGGAATAATTTCACTAAACTTTTTATCTAGTAAACAATATCCACCAAATGCTCTTGCATCTTAATGTGTAAATGAAAGGAGGGGGGAGCAAGAGAGAGGGGGAGATATAAAATCTTGTTTTAACAATAATCCAAATAGAAAAATTTGTAATGAATAAAGGTGTAGTAAATAAATTTTACTACAATTCATTACCTGACTAAACTTTTTGTAAGTTAATATGCACAGAAATATATGCAATTAAAATTTAATACCTAAACTCTTGAATTTGTCTCATGATATGAGTATGTATTAAAATGTATTAAAAGTAAAGTTGTGGTAAATAAATTTTTCTACAATTTGTTACCAGACCATATTTTCTATAACTCTAATATTTACAGAAATATTTATATAATTTAAATAAAATATCGATATTAATGAATCACCATAGATTGATTGATCGGGGTAAAAAACTATTGCTCTTCGACCTTGTGACCCACCATAGTTAATTTCAGTTTAAAATATTTTCCATAAATAGAAAGTTTTTGTTAGGTGAATACTTTTAAATGATATGATCAAATAAATATTATTTCTATTCCCAATTTTTGAGGAAATTCGTTTAGTTTACACAGCTTCTGCGTGATGAATAAAAAAAAATACTCTTCTGATATTTTCACCTTACGACAGTTTGTGACAAGCTGTGACAAGGCATCCTGTATTTTTTATTAGTATTCAACACACTTTTTTAAATTTCATTCAATTAAGTATTACATTTTAAGGCAAGTTAATAGAAAAGTAAAACAATTCACGTTTTGCCAACGTGCCAACCACTAATAAACGAGTAGTAATTAAATTTCAAATTTAGACTCAATTCCTAGAACAATTATTTCTATTTTATAAATACGTATTTCGACTACAAAGAGGTCATCATCAGTATGAATGAGTTACAGGCAAGGATTGTCTGGAGGAACTTCTGAAACTGACAAAAGGGAACAATGTTAAATTGATCTGAGTGCCGGGTCACAGTGGTTTCGAAGGAAACGAAAAAGCAGATACCTTAGCAAAGAAAGGAGTCGGAATACCTTTCATTGGGTCAGAGCCTATTTTATTAATTCCAAGAACTGCATCTAAACAGGTGATCAACAAGTGGTTAAATGCTAAACACCGTGATCACTGGAAAAATTACCGCGGCAGGAGGTCGGGAAGGCACTGCTTCAGAGTGCAACAAAGAGCGGAGGGTTACCGGATTCATTACCGGACATTATTCCCTGCGGAAGCATCACACAATGGTACTCAATAACGGGTCCATTATGTGCAGATTGTGTGGCGAGAAGGAAGAAACATCCAGCCACATAATCTTTGACTGTGAACATCTTGGTTACAGCAGATACAAGATATGCTTTGCTTCTCACCCCGA
Organism: Nineta flava; assembly: GCA_963920215.1. Classification (NCBI taxonomy): domain Eukaryota; kingdom Metazoa; phylum Arthropoda; class Insecta; order Neuroptera; family Chrysopidae; genus Nineta; species Nineta flava. The sequence continues at coordinate 19,970,293 of OY986041.1, forward strand.
ATTTATGAACCTACGGGAGGACATGATAAGCAAGCTCCAGGCTATTTCCAACATATAGGAGAAGCGAATCTCGTCGGACTGAGGTAGAACGGGTAGCATAATGGACCATAAGCATGGAGCATAATACAAAATTTTATCTATCTATGTATCTATGAATTAGCTTAATCGTAACTATCTCCGGGATATGGTGTCAAAGATATGTTACTCGTTGCTAATTTGGTGCGTGTCTTACACGAATAGTAATTAAATAATACTTTTGATATAGCTGATTAATGTCAAATTCATTTGGTTTTCGAAAACATGTTTCAGATAAAAGTTAGTAGTATTTACGTAATAACCAACTTTTCTTCAGAATATTTTTTCGAAATTAAAAAGGATGCAGCACAAATAGACTGCAAAAATTTTAAAAGTAACGCCAATTATCATCACTTATGAACCTGATAACTTATGCATATATGCCTACATACTCATAACTACCCATCACACATATATTTTAGAAACTCTTAAATGAATATAAAATTTATAAGAGAATAATTTTCAATTGTGTAAAACAACAATATCTACAATTCTATAACTTTCCTGTAAAGCATTGTACATCTATATACAGACTATATGGTAAGATGTAATATAGAGGTTATGTGTTTGATGTGCCAAATCAATGTTGATTTCATTGGCTTTACCCTCTTTTTAACCCGACTTCAAAAAGGAGGATGGTTCTCAATTCGTCTGTATGTTGCTTTTTTATTTTTATTTTTTTTTAAGTTTGTTACCTCAGAACTCCGTCATTTATGAACCAATATTAAATTTTTGTTTTGTTTCAAAGGGTTTGATTTCCGATTGTTCCCATTGTCACCAAATCGCATTCTAATGAGGGGATCCCCTGGAAATCGAGAAAAACCCTCATTTTATGTGATAACCGATTTCTGCAAAATTTTTTTTTTGTTTGAAAGGGTATACTCATTCATAATGAAAAATAAGAAACTTTTTTTAAAAACCGACTTCAAATAAAAAAATTTAAAAAAAAAAAAAAAACCGACAACGAAAAATAATTTTTCCAAAAAAAAACTAACATGCATGTAAAAAAAAGTGAAAATTTGTTATAAAAAAATGCACTAAAAATTAAAAAAAAAACGGATATAAAAAAAATGTGTTATAAAAAAATGCACTCAAAATTAGTAGGTCCTTTAGTAGGCCTACCCATATTCAGACAAATAAAATCAGTTATAGAACTACAAAGTCACTAAAAAGCGAGAAATAAAAAAAAGTCAATAAAAAGTAACAAAATAATTGCGTAGTCTTGTGGCAATTTTAGTTCACCTAAGCAAAAATTTTTAAATATATATGTACAATTATTGTTATTTTTGGAGGCGGTGTCCAAATTTTATGTGAAGGATAAATTTTATGTGAAACATTAAAATTTAAATAAATGCAATATTTTTTCGAAATAAAAACGACAATATTTTTTCAATTTCTCTATGCTAATACCGACTTCAAAAATAACAATAATTGTACACATTATATTAAAAAATTTTTGCTTAGTTGAACTTGTAGCGGTATCGCTTCTTCATTATTAAATTATTATTATAATATTAAATAACTAATACTACATACTACATACTAAAATTGACACAAGAATATGCAATTAGTTTTTTTACTTTTTAGTGCATTTTTGGTTTTAGAATATTTGATTTTTGAAGTCGGGTTTCCATTTTGTCAAAATTTTTTTGTTTCTTGATATCAGAAATATCATTTTTGCCATTTTGCCGGCGGGATTACAACGTCATACGATATGAAGTATGTTCTATTACGAGTTACATATCAAATTACTTTACAACTCCTTCATATTTAGGGTTTGAATCCTCAATATTTGGAATTCAAATGTTACAAGTACTTGACGTTTTGCGTATTAAAAAACTATCCAAAAATTATTTATTAAACTTTATACTGCTCGAACACACCAACTTTTCCAACAGCAAAAAATCTGGTGCTGAACAGACACACAACCTTTATGTACAGATTTATGTCAGTATATAGAGGTTGTGAGAGACAATTTTTCTATAGAATGTTGTAATGATAAGCTTAAGGTAATAATTAGAACTTTATAATGATAATTATTATATGCGATGGAATCGTTTACTGTATGACAAACAAATAAAAAACTTTTGTCTTTTCATTAGCATACACTCAATTGTATTCCACTTCATTGTAATTAAATTATTGAGCAATTAAAAAAATTACTGCTTCCCCCTTGACTTTTTTATTTTAACTTTGTTCGTTTACCCACGATTTGAATAAGTACTAATTTACCAGAATTAATAATATGTGGAAAATATTTGTTTCAGTCAAATTTGTGCGTAGGGATTGGTTCGCACAGTTCAAAACTTCGTATGCAGGAGCTGCGTCAACTTCTGAGAAAATTTCCTCAGAATTACACATTAGTTCTCTGTTGGAAATGCGATCTGTGAATGGAAATGTTTACTCCCGTTCAATAAAATTGAACCGACCTGAAATGTAAATTTTCATACATTTCATAAAACTCCTCACTTTTGTAACTCTCTGCATATTATTTATTTATAAACAAAGATAAGTAGTATATTTTTTAAATGTGATAAAAGAAATGGAAGTTTTATATTTTTTATTTATGTAAACAAGTCAGTGATAGAGAAGAATATGTAATTTAAATAAATGCTAAGTGTTATATCTCCCTGTTACGTATAAAAATTTAATAAAATGTTGTATCTGTAAAAAACATTTACTACAAGAATAATCAAAATTGTGAGAGACTAATTTGGATCAGATCGGTTAAATTTCATTGAACGGGAGTGTTCGTATACAAATGATAAATGTTTACAACAAACTTTATTTTAATATCAAATAAAGTCTTGCAATTTCAATGTTTTATTTCTTAAATATTCATTAGAATGTGATTTTCTCCAAATACCGTTTTTATAATTTGACTAATTAAAATTTTACTGGAACATTTGTAATCCGGCCCTGCCTGCCCAGAATACGTACATTAATTTTAGTAAAAATACATGGCCAGAAAGTTTCACACGCTTCAGGTGATAGATGAGGTCAAACCTTGAACTTGCAATTCTTAATCGATAGTTGCAATTGCAAATATTTTAAGTTCGAAGAGTTTAATAATTTCATAATTCGAAAATTCATTATATATACAAACAAAAATTAAAAAAATATATGTCGATAAATGAATTTAAAACAAATATTTAATCGAACGTCCTTAATTTGTTTCTAAATCTTTAAAGTTGAAAAATATAATCTTGGTTTTGTTATTTTAGTATGGAATTAAAATACCGCATACTTTAATTTAATAATTATAAATAAATAAAACAAAATTATAAAAACCACCGTTGAATTAAAGCCCCTAAAAAAAGTTACAAAGTTACAACTTGTATTAACAGCGTTCATCAAGTTTATAAATATTCCAACAATTCATAAAAAAAATTCAAATAATGCTCAGTTAAAAGTTTTAAAAATAATAAAGAACCATTTATTGAATAATGGGAAAACTTCTGTTATCTTCGTTAATCTTGGTTATTTTTCGTTTTCATATATTCCTGATAGAAACACATTTTATTAAAAAAAAAAGTTTCATGAAATATATATTTTTATCAAAAAACTTCTGCAATATACTTTTACAGACAAATTACGTGATAGATATTCTTTTTGGTATAATCAAACTTTATTTATTATTAATAAATATTTTCAAATAATTTATCCAAACATAAATATATAATTAACTCAATTTTAATTTTAACAAATTAATATTGGAAAAAATTAAAGCAACTCCTAAGTCCATGCGTAAAGGCGCAATTCCACTGAGGCAACTTTTAGACAACATGTAGCATGCGGCATTGACGCATGATACACACAGTCTTTTAATAGACGGAACACAAAGCGACAAAAAATATGTCTCCTTGCCGCATGCTACAAGTTGACCGTTGTTGCCTGTCGATTGCGTCATCTCTCGACATGATTCAACGTGTCGAACAGTGTCGTCTTCTAACCAACAGCCAACAGATCGGTGCGCCTTGGAGCGGACAACATAGAGTGGATGAACGAAAAAATTGCGTCTTTTATTGACGATTAGCATAATTCTCCCGAATTATGGAATAATAAAATCGCCGAGTACAAAGATATAAGAATTAAAAACGATAAGTTGAAACAATTATCGGGTATATATATTTATTGTATGGTGATGGAGGTAAAAATAATTAGTTTATTTCGAAATTTCAAATATAAACCATCATCGTCAGCAACCAACTTGATGTACAAATTATACAAAATTTTTGACCATCAACATATCGACAAAGCCCTCTTCTCCAATATCATGGCATTTTTATTTTTAGCGAATTTCCTCCAAAGGAAATGCAGCTATTGTTTTTGCACCAATGTTGGTATTTCGTAAAAATTTCTTCAAATGTCCATCGATCCTACCTATAAGATGTTAAAAATGACTATCGCTAAAATTTATATATATATATATATAGATATATGTATATATATATATATATATATATATATATATATATATATAGATATATACATATAGATATATACATATAGATATATACATATGTACTTTTGTTAAATGTCTGTGGACTCTCTAGCGGTCACAGTTTTATTCCGATTGGAATGAAATTTGTTATTTGAGTCGCTTTTGGTATTCTAAAGGTCATGTTCGTAATGGGTAAAATCGGGGGAGGGGAATGTGGATTTAGAGGGAAGGGAAAACACAAAATTTGACTATCTCCCTTAATATTTGACAAATCGAAAAATTTATCAGTAGTTAAGTTAAAGGTACTAAGTTTTATTGTAATTTTGTTTATCATTTTTCTGTTTCGCTAATATTTACAGAAATATTTACAATTACATATTGAAAGTTAAAATTCTAGATATCTCTGTTCACTTTAGAGTTTGAAAAAAATGATCAAGTAATGAATGGTAGCAAACTTAATTTTCTACAACTTTACTCCTTATACATTTTTCGATTATTCTAATATTAAGAGAGATATTTAATATTTTGTGTTTGTTTGATACGAATACATGAAATATATTTGATTGGAAAAAATTTTGATTGTCGTTTCCATAGTAACTATAAACTATAATCGTTATACAACATCGTTCTATTTTGGCTATTAATAAATTTAATTTTTGCAAATACTATTAATATTCTAAGGAAATTCGATAAGTTGACGCAGCTCCTGCGTTACGAATTTTCCTTTTACGATTCAAAGTGATTGCCAAGTAAGCAGCTGCCGCGACTATTTGTAATGACATGATGCACCAAACTGAAGTTGCCTGCATGGAATCGCTTTAGACACATGCTACACTCATGTTTGACAACTCGCATACAATGTACAGTAACTAATTCGGCATGCGACATTAATTGAATTTTGTGCCACATAGTCGGATGCCTATAATAGGCAACACTAGGAAACAAGTATCAAGCCACATGTCGTTCAGTGTTGCCTCAGTGGAATTGTGCCTTAAGAATCGTAAATCCATCACCCTTTTACTACAGTTCTGAAATATCACGAATACATTTTGTTTAAGTGGCTACTAAATATTTATGCTCTGCGAAAAAAATATCCTAATAAGGTTTCATCCCTAAAATGCAATCCGTCCAATTAACTAATTGGTACTGGATTAAAATTTCAAGTAGATAACGACCACATGTTATGGTTGTGTGTCTCAGGTAGCTCAGTTAGTAGAGCATTGGTCTAAAATACCAGAGGTCATGGGTTTGATTCCCATCCTAAATGTTTATGATTTTAATATTCAAACATGTTACTTAAATGTCAAAGTAAGTAAACGCTAGTCATTTCCTTTGGTATAATAGAACCGAAAGGCAACCATTCTAACAAGCGGTATCAATAGACGCAAAATCAATTTAAAAAAAAAACTTATTAAAAGCTTTCAAAATAGTCGAATCGCAAATTCAGTTCTCAATTGGTTGCTGGGCTCCTCAACAGAAGTCTCTCCAAATTTTATATCTCGCTTATAAATAAATATTCAGAAAATCCCAATACACATAGGAAATTAAAAGCTCTACAACCAGTCCAAGTGGCCGAGCAGCTAAAGCGTTATGTCTGCGCAGTATGCCTACTTGAAAACTGGGAGGTTATGGGTTCGAGTCCCGACATCGACAGTTTGTCAATTATTAAGAAAAAAAAAAGGGGGAGGGGTTAATTGACTAAACGGTCGGCGTATGGACAAGAAAGAACCGTAACCGGCTATGCTTGAGAAGGTCTTTTGCAGTTTCCTTCACGAACTCCAGATGAATATTGGCATAGTTCGAATCATAGTCGGCTGCAGCCGCATATCTTACGAATTCCTAGTGTTTAGGCATCACAATGGACCTTATGGTAGAAGTGTAGCCCGTCCAGGGTAGCCTCTACAATCTATCTATCTATCTACCATACGCCAATAGTTTAGTCAATTAATCTCCGCATTAATTTTTGTTAAATTGAGAAACCTCCCAGTTCCAAGCAAGCGCATTTGCTCGCTCGACCACTTGGAATGGTTGTTTATAATATACGAAGGTATAGGTTTATGTAGCCCAACGTTAAAAAAAACAACAGATAGCATAAAATGTTGAGCATCAGAGATAGTTGACAGATTTATGCGTTGGAATCGCGGTTAAAAATCTCAACTTTGACTACGAATATCTCACATCACAATCGACAGATTGTAAAGAAATTTGACAAATTTCACGTTGTATTTTCATTTAATTCTATCAAAATATAGATTTAGGAGTGTAAAACTTTATACGTACATAGTAATCTACATATACATGAAAAAAGAAAATAACATAATAAACTTCAATATTCGAACCTAAAAATAAAACTCTGGAAGAGAAAACTTTTCTTCTTTTGTTTATGGTGAAATATAAAAAAAAAAAGTAGAGTACAAAAACAATTAAAACTTGTTGCGAGAAAGGAGATGACGTACACACGAACGACACCCAATTATTTATGTTCCGTTATTGTTGTAAAAAGATAAGTGTTTTGTTATGTTCTTTAATATTGTAAAAAGGTTTTCTTTTTTTATAATTAAAGTTAGCAACGTACACAGCCATCATCAATGTGTGGTAGATTCCTATCCATTTATGCCAAAAGATCTGGTACAGTTGAATAGAAAATAAAATGAACAACTTTGTACTGATAAAATGAGTTTTTGTCCACTACGCGCTAAGACATGGTTATTCAAATAATAAAACTTATACCACGATACTGGAAAACAAAATTGTATATGAGATAACTTATTTTAAACATTATATAATAGTATATTATTAACCAAGGGACTAAAGTGACTCTTTAAATCCCGCGAGTGAAGTTTGTTCGTGCGGAGCCCTCAGAAACAACCACTCAGGGGATTAATGGCATTTTAGTCCCGCGGTAAATATTATATTTTTTGCACTTTCGGGACTAAAATGACAACTTTACTCCATCCAAATAGGTACTAAAGTAGTACTTTTTCTCCTATTGGAGAGAGAGTAGATTTCTTCCCATGGGAGAAAAAGTAAATTTAATACGTATCCTAGCAACAAAATCAAAATGACATTACTATTTAATAAATTTTTTCCTTTTTCTCCCATGGGAAAAATAACCTACTTTTTCTCTCATGGGAGAAAAAGTACTACTTTAGTACCTATTTGGAGTGTAAAATTGTCATTTTAGCCCCGAAAGTGCAAAAATAAGGTTTTTGCCAGATGCCGGTATTTTAATTGCACCTCGATCATAATCAGTAACTCATTAAATTATTGTATAAGTCATAGAATTAAAAATAAACCTTGTGAAAATACAAGAAACGGGAGTTAATGGGTTAAATATTCTGTATATACAGGACTTTCTTATATATGACTTGTAATGTGTATATCCAGATACTGTGTATTATTATGCTCAATTAGTGTATTGGTTTTGTACCTTATAACTATGACACCTGGTAGTTAAGATTAGAAACAGAGTAGTCAGCCACAACCTTGCTAGTTACATATGGTAGAGTCAAATTAGCTTCAAAAACGGGTTTTCGGCAGGTTGCTCGGAATCGCAAGTTTTTATTTAATCGATTTATCTTTACGTTTTGACATTCTAAATATGACCCCAAGCTTTTACGATCCGACTCGTGACGGAACAGGATCAAAATTCAATTTTTTTATAACAAAAAAGAGTTTTTTCTTAATATCTTTTTCAAATCTAAAAATTTAAAAAATGGCATTAAATATTATTCAATTCTATATAAAAAAAAAGAAAACAAAGTTCGAAAAAAGCAAAAAATTTAGATTAAAATAAAAAATCTAAAAATTACATTTTTTTTAAACAATGGCAAAGTATGCCTTTTTATGTTAAAAATAATGTGCCCAATTGTAGCCCTTAAAAAAATTAGGTCCCCGACAATTGATAAAATACCATGTCACAGATTTTCATAAATAAAAAAGGGTGCATTTCATCTTTGACGAATACATTTTTTTTTTAATAAAAGTCTTAAAAATATCTATAAAATGAAAAAAGAATTTTTTTTTAAATTGTATTTTTACCCATTATTTATCAGTTTGTTTATAACGCGCTATAAACAAATTTCAGAAAAACAGTTAAGGAATTATTTAAATAAACTTTATTTTCTTTTAACTAATAGATTTTTTATAGATATTTTCTTAAAAATAAATATATAATGATACGTTGACAGTTATCATATGTTTAACATTTTCCTAATTTACTTATAAACAAATTAATATTTTTAGATTTTATAAGCCTTAATAGAAAGCTTAAACTCTTATCTATTTAACTATAAACTCCAAAAAATTTTTCGACCAATATGGTTTATTTCTTAAAGATAAACAGGATAAAATCCGTGGGTATTTAATTAGAAAATATTAATTTTATAAATTATATACAGCTTCATCGATTTCATCAAAACAAAGACAGCATGATTGTTTAACCATCGTCTACATATCGTCATTTCAAATGGCCTGCAAATGAATGAACCTGCCTGAAAATTCGTAATTTGACTCTAGTAATATGCGAGAATAAGGTTATGTTATTACAATAAACAAAAAATTATTAATTTGTTTATGATAGTCATGTTTTTTTATAAAAAGTGATAATTATGAGGTTTTAACCAAGAAAAATGGCAAGTTCACTGTTCAATTCTATAAATTTCCTATATTTGGTCAACAACGTTTTATAAATAAAAAAAACATATGTAAAGAAATTAAAACAACAGATCGTACAAAAATTTAGAAGAATATTTTAAAATGGTGCGTCATCAAATAACCAAAGTATGTTTTTCTTTATATTCTTATCTTGGAATATAAAATATACATATACCTATAGCCATAAAACAAGTCTTCTACATTTTCTGAAAATTTACCAACATGATTTGAATTTAAAAATAACATGATTTAAATATAACATGAATTTAAAAACAACATGATTTGAATTTAATAATTTTTTACCTGACGTGAAATTACGGGAACATAATATCAAATACGCGAATGCAACAACTTCAGCAACAATAAATACAATTTCATGAAACAATTAATACAATTTTTATTTCTTAAAATTTGTATTTATTCTATTGGTACTGACCATTTTGGTTACGATGTCGTAACTTTACCAATGGTAATTACATATTTCGTATATTTATTTGTGTCTACTTAAGCGTCAACAATACAATGTTTGCCCAAATTCCATTTAGGTTACGTAAGACTAAGTCTAGAAGACTAGCGTCTACTTTATAAACCAATGTCATTGGATTTTTAATTAAATACTGACCTGAAATTACATAAGTTTTAGTTGACATTGCGGAAATACTATTAGTTAATGAAGTACGTTTCACGTTGCGGGTATACTTGGGACTATTTTGCTCCTCAGGATCACGAGTCACTCTAAGCTCTAGGACAGTGATTCTTACCCTTTTTTTGTCGCGGCACACATGTAATGATTTCAAAATTGGACGGCACATAAAGAAAAAGATAAGTTTAAAAGTTGTTTACTTACCTACAATACACTGTGTAAAATAGTTTATGATAATAATTTGGAATGTAAAATAAAATAATATGTACTACAAAAACAACAGTGCGTTCATTAAGGGATTAATTATAAGTTAATAATAAGAATACTTTTAATGAGAAATTTGAGGTTTTTTGATAATTTAATTTATATTTGGTCGTAAAAATGGCAATGCTACTCTCATATCATCTTCTACATTTAACAGTATCGATCTTTTTTTCATTTATGTTGGTTAATACTTTACTATATACATTTGTAAAATTGGGCGGCACACTTTAAGAATTTGGCGGCACACTTTAAGAATTTGGCGGCACACAAAAGTGCCGCGACACAGTGGTTGAGAATCACTGCTCTAGAACAAACTCAAAAAGTTCCAACTCGTTTTTTTTTTGAATCTTTGAGTTATTTTGTTTACAGACTGATATATAATTTACAGTTAATTGTTTCGAAGTTATAGATCAGAAAAAATCGTTACGCAGGAGCTGCTTCTACTCAGCGAATTTCCTTAAAATACATATATCACTCTAGTATATATCTAGCGGTCACAATTTTAGTCTCATCAAAATGAAATGTCGTATATGATTTTAGTATTTGCAAGGCCAATTTTATTAATAAATGGCATACGTCAAGGGGAAATGGGGGCATCAAGAAAGAAGAAAACACAAAATATAAAATATATCTCTTAATATTAGAACAATCGAAAAATGCGTAAGGAATAAATTTGTAGAAAATCATCTTTGCTACAATTCATCACCTTAACATTTTTGCTCAAACTCTAATGTGAACCGAGGTATTATGAATTTTAACTTTCAATCTTAAATTGTAAATATTTTTGTAAATATTAGTGTAACAGAAAAACTGAGGAGTAACAAAATTATAGTTTAACTAATTAGCTACAACTTGACTACTTACAAATTTTTCGAATTTTCGAATATTAAGGGAGATACGTCAAATTTTGTGTTTCCCCCTCCCTCTAAACCTCCCTTCCCCATTGTTCGATGTTACCCATTAATGAACTTGACCCTTTGAATACCAAAAGCGTTTGAAATACCAAATTTCAGACACACATATATATATATATATACATGTATATATATATATATATATATGTCCCTAGATATATATATATATATATATATATATATATATATATATATATATATATATATATATATTTATATATATATATATATATATATAAATTTTACAGATGGTGAGTTGCAACTAGGTAGGATCGATGGACATTTGTAAAAATTTTTGCAAAATTTTGAAGTCGGTATGAGACCAATAGCTCTATTTCCTTTCATGAAGTTCGCTAAAAAATCAGAAAATGTGAAAATCGGCTTTTGTTTTCACCTTCTAAAGTTTGAACTTTCAACCATATTAATAATAAAAGGTAGTATTTATATCAATCACTTTTACCGGAGTTCATAATCGATACTTTTGAATATCCCACATCCCAACATCCCAAGTACCCATCATTTTTCATTTTTAGATAGATCATATTTGTTAATTAGAAGTGTACAATGCACCTTGTGTGTTGTGTGTTATTTGATACGTCACTGTCTCGTTTTTGTGTGGACGTTATTTATTTTATTTAATTTTTTTTTTTTTTGAATATAATAAGAATACACAAAAAAGTATATATAACAAGTTTTTCTGAATAGAAAAAAAAAAAACATTTCTAACAACACAGTGTTTCTTTTTTCTACGTTGTTATTTGTGCGACAAACAGAACATTGTGTACACTTTTCTTGGTATCCATGTATACCGTAAATAATATTTAAAACAGATTTTCTTTACATAGATGTAAAATGGAGTATATATTTTTTTATATTTATTATTTGTTAAAAAGAAATATAATATTTTTATTAAAAATAATATTATATGTGTTCAAGAGAAAACAAAGTTTTTAAATATAATATAAAGTTAAAAGAAAAGTTCTTACTAAAGTGTATATCAGTCATATAACCATAAAAATGGGTTACGTTCACTTAAATTTGTACCAGTAGAGTTAGACCAATAGAGTACTCTACTATGTAGACTTTATTCTGCAAGAAAATTGGGGTTTTCTTTTAAAACACCTGGAATAAATTTTTTGAAGTCTGAAAACCACAAAATTCTGGAGGTTTTTTGTTTTTTAAATATTAGTATTCGTTGGTTAAAGAGCTTTAGTCGTTAGAATTCAATAATAAGTGCACTACAATTTCAGGAACAATTTAGCAGCTTTTGTCACTATTTTATGTTGAAAGCTTATTTTTTTCGAGTGGCAGCTTCGGCCTCATAATGGATGAGGAAGAAACATCAGCTTTAACAATGGGCTATCTCAATCACTTTGAAAATTATGTAAATTTCTATGGACTGTAAAAACCTTTCGAGGTCTCGTCTTCTTCTCACTCAATGTTGGCAGTATTACCATGACGGTTGCATTACCAAGAACTAAGTCGTCGTTTCACTGAGCTCTATATAACTGGACAGATTATCGCATGTTACGGCATTAGCCAGAATTGAAACGCTCCTCAACAAGGCATGGTAATAACTTTTACACCACCGCGCCTGTGCTGCATTTATGTGTAGAGGTAGATTGTAAAGACTGCCCTGGAGTTCGTGAAAGAAACTGCAGAAAACCTTCTCAAGCATAGCCGGTTACTTCGTTCTTGTCCATAAGCCGACAGTTTAGTCAATCAACCGCCCCTTTTTTTTTATAATTGACAAACTGCCGATGTCGGGATTCGAACCCACAACCTCCCAGTTTCCAAGTACACGACGCAGACACGACGCCTTAGACCGCTCAGCTACTTGGCTGGTCGCATTTATGTGTAATAAGTATGCGTGGTAATGTGTGCGTGGCTGAAACGAAATTTAGTACCTTGGCTAGTTGAGGAGGGGCTGACTGCCTTCAACTTTTTAAAGTGGTTTCACGCTGAGACTCAAACGCAAACTCTGTCCAGTAATATGGAGACCAGTTTATGCGTTTGCAGAATTCTACGTAACTGTCAGTGTCCACTTTTCATATAAATTAGCTTTACTTAAGCTGATATTGAAACGAAAACACGATACCGGTGCCGGTAATCAGATTAAAACATCAAATAAACCGATTTAAGCAGATTTAGACTAAAACATAATTAATATCATGGTAATAATCATGTGCGAAGTTTGACAAAAAGTCCCAAGTTCCCAATACGAAGAAATTAAAAGAAAATTAACAGTACCACAAACCTGAAATTCACCTAGCCAAGATATCAAATATTAGTGACTATTTTTTTACTCTATCGTTGAATCTCGAAGAGTGTATCAATCGTTGGATAGATCTTTAACAAATTCGATCTGTTTATTCGATCTGCGATCTGTTTATGAAATATAAAGCTTTGAAGTGGACGTTTTTTAATCTGTGGAACGATCCTAATATTTTAATCAAATTTTTTGTCGTATTTGATTTAGTTTTATTACCACTTACATATAACTTCTTCATTAATCAAAAACTTTCAGTGTAGTTCAGCTTGAATAATTTTCAAATATCGACCAAACAATTTGATTAAATATACATATAAAATATTGTGAACTAGTCCATTTCAAAGTAATAAATTCACACTAAGAAGATGACTTTATCAACATGAATAATGAATATGGAGCCATTTACTTTATGATCAAAACAAAACCAAATAAATGAAGTTTCATATAGAAATTGCATATAAACTTGTAAGATTATGTTATTTTAAAATATATATTACTTTTCTATATAGTGTAGGATAGTTCGTGTTTTGCTTTAAAATAATTTGAACGTCGACATGACCTTGTGGAAACGTAAGAGGGATTAACCTTCAACAATAGCAATATTGTTTAAACAGAAATATAATGGGGTACCATTCTATTTTTTTTTTTTGGCATTTCTGCCTCCTAAACTATGACGCAAAGAATCGATCAAATGTGAGAATTTTTATTTCCTACAAAATTTCTCTACAACTTTTTCAATAAACTAAACGGTTGTTATCAAACCACTGTTATCAAAACGTGTAAGCCCCACTCACACAAACTGACCGGGGAAGTGATACTTCTTTAGTTTTATTGACCCGACTTCAAAAAGGAGAATGGTTCTCAATTCGTATGTATTTAAAAAATTTTTTTTTTATGTGGTCACCTGAGAACACCGTCATTTATGAACCGATTTTGAATTTTTGTTTTATAAGGTTTGGTTTCCCATTGGTCCCATTGGCACCAAATCGCATTCTGATGAGGTGATCCCCAGAAAATCCTCATTTTATATGTGATAACCGATTTCTGCGAATTTTTTTTTTTTTTTGAAAGGATATACTCATTTATAATGGGAAAATAAGAAAAATTTTTTTAAAATCGACTTCAAAAAAATTTTTTTACAAAAAAAAACAAAATGTATGTAAAAAAAACTGAAAATGTGTTATAAAAAAATGCACTAAAATTATTAAAAAAAAAAAACGGATTAAAAAAAATGAGTTATAAAAAAATGCACTAAAATTTAGTAGGTCGTTTACTTGGTCTACCCATATTCAGACAAATAAAATAAGTTATAGAACTTCAAAGTCAATAAAAAGCGAGAAATAAAAAATATTTTGACATAATGGAAACTCGACTTCAAAAATCAAATATTCTTAAAAAAAAAATGCACTAAAAAGTAAAAAAATAATTGCATATTCTTGTGCCAATTAGTTCACCTAAGCAAAAATTTTTAAATATATATGTAAAATTATTGTTATTTTTGGAGGCGGAGTCCAAAATTTATGTGAATTTCTATATGCTGACACTGACTCCAAAAATAACAATAATTGTACATATATATTTTAAAATTTTTGCTTAGGTGAACTAAAATTGGCACAAGAATATGCAATTATTTTTTTACTTTTTAATACATTTTTTGTTTTAAAATATTTGATTTTTGAAGTCGGGTTTCCATTTTGTCAAAATATTTTTTATTATATAACAATCGGCGGCTTATGGTAGTTAAAACGGATGTTTGAATACACTGTATACATAATTTATACGTTGCCCCTTCCATTCTCTCACTTAAGATTTCTCTTTTATTTCTTCGCCGTTGGATCATTTCCCCTTTAACGTCACATAAAGTTTCAAATAAATACCTTGAAAAGGAAGTTGCACTGCAAAATTTCTAAGAGTAGACAAATTATTACAAAAATAAGTACAAAAGTTCATTTTTTAAATGATTTAGGCATTGTACATCACTAGACATTTGAAAAAGTTGAAAATTACCAAAAATTATACGATTTTTGTAATTACGTTCGCCTAATAAAAATGTAATTCCATCTTATCTCGCACTCGAGGCTTGTCTCATATTTCTCCTTATTTGAGTCCTTTCCCCTATATTGTAACAAAAATTGCAGATACGTCGCTAAAGATGTTTTAGTTAAAAAATGCAGCTGCGGGCCCTTGCCCTAAAGTTGATTTCACAGTTGAGTTGAGGTATAACACCTCTTAGGATCGCACAGGTTCCGATCGACTAAAACATTTTTTCAAAGATGACTTCAATTCCATACTCAGTACTAAAAGTGTTGAAATGAATTTACTTGTTTGTGTACGTACTACTATGATAAAATTATAACGAAAGTGGAATGTAATGATGCTAGTGTAAGTTCTACGTATAACTGATACTGACCAGAATTTAAAATAGTTCTACTACTATTTGATGCTAGACCAGGGTTTTCCAAATTGTGTTCCACAGAATACCAATGTTCCGTGAGAATTTAAGTTGTTCCGTGAAAAAATGTTATTAACAAAATATTTGTTTTGACAAAACTAATGAGACGGATATAAATCCATAGTTTTTCGCTGTTGGCTGCAAAAGAATCACGTTTGTTAATTTACCAATAACAATACGCATTTTATCCAGTTTATATCCTTATAAAATAATCTTATACGGTTGATAACGATTGGTTATTTCTGATATTCTCTTCATACGCTCTTCATAAATTAGATTAATAAGCAAATTTAAAATTCATGTTTAATGTTCAGCATATCGACTAATAAATGTATCGACATACATTTAATTATTTTGGAACATAATAATTAATTGTCTTAAAATGAGTTATGATTTAAGACTTAAATAATTAATACATTTAACAACTGTATGCAACTTTCCTCGGAGGAGTAAAGATCGTTCATACTAAATGTTTTTTGTGAAAAATTTCACTAAGCGACATTTCGTGATCAATTTTTACTTCTTCAGGATTCAAATTAATCGCAAGGAAGTGTCAATATGTTTCTCAGCTTTGGGTACACCCAATTGTAATTCGTTTCATAAATTTATAAATAAAAAAACTAGTTTTATTTTTTAAATTTCATTCATTATGTATTATTACTCTCCCTGCAAATTAAACACGTGGTTCCGTAAAATTTCAGAATTCTCAGAATTTCAGAATTTAAGAAGAATTTCAGAGTATTTCTTTCAGAGAGAAAAAATTTGGAAACCCCTGTGCTAGACATTGTTGAATAGACAGTAACGATAGTAACGAATAAATATCTGTAGTAACGATCCACAGCTGACCGAAAGGAATTTTGACCATTTCCGAAGAGCATAAAATGAATGTGGTATGCCAGTTTCTATCAAAAGAAATATTTGCAATGTAGTCGATACAATAATTCTAGTTTTTTCCAAATATCTAAAAAATTTTAATATGTATTGCGGCTCTCAATTGTTTTAATAAATGGCATAGCTTAAGGGGAAAGGGGACATAGAGTAACAAGAAAACACAAAATATCAAATATCTCGCTTCATATTAGGAAAATCGAAAAATTTATGAGTTTAGTTGTGGAAAACCCTGTTTGCTAGAATTGATTACCTGATCCTGATTTAATAAATTTTTAGATTTTTCTAATATTACGGGAGATATATCAAATCTTGTGTTTCCCCCTCTCTCTGAACCCCCTTTCAGTTCACCAAAGCAAAAATTTAAATATATATGTACAATTATTGTTATTTTTGGAGGCGGTGTCCAAAATTTATGTGAATTTCTCTATGCAGACACCGCCTCTAAAAATAACAATAATTGTACATATATATTTAAAAATTTTTGCTTTGGTGAACTAAAATTGGCACAAGAATATGCAATTATTTTTTTACTTTTTAGTGCATTTTTTGTTATAGAATATTTGATTTTAGAAGTCGGGTTTCCATTTTGTCAAAATAGGTTTTATTTAAATAAAATTAATAAACACATAGATGCAACATATTAGTATTATATGTAGATATTTTGATTTTTCGTATATAATGTTTTGAAACCATACTTTGTATAATTAAGAGTTTGGTTTTTCAATTTAAATTTTGCAACAAAAAAAAAAAAATATATATCATACAAAGCTGTAATACTGCAAGTTAGTGTGGTTGTTATTTATGAAACAAAATAAAAATAAAAAAGTTGTCTTTTTTTCGATTAACATGTTATTTTATTTAAATATCAAAGAAAATTAAAAATAAAACATTTTATGGTGGAATGTGAAGGGTTTTTGGTTGTGTGTTAATATATGTCCCATATATATATATGATAAATGTGATAGCATTTTACTTGTGGACTAGGTGTGTGCTTTGAGTTTACCATATTACATGTAGAGAGAATTTACAAAATATTAAAAGGGGAATTTTATATCGAATGTCAAAGTATCGTTTCGGATATGAGTAAAAATATATATATATCAATATGGTTATAAAAGGTTGTGCTCGTATATATCAACTCAAACAAAGTACAAATATGTTTACATGGCCTTTTGAAATTTTCTACTTAGTAGCGAATTACCTCCAAAGTAAACGCAGCTATTGTTGTTGTACCAATGTTAGAATTTCGTTAACATTTCTTCAAAAATCACTAGATGTCTAAAATCACTATCAATAAAACTTATATATATATATATATATATATATATATATATATATCTATATATATATATAAATTTATATATATATATATATATATAAATATATATATATATATATATATAGATATATATATATATATATATATATATACATATATATATATATATATATATATATATATATATATATATATATATATATATATATTTATATATATATATATATATATATATATATATATAAATATATATATATATATAGATATATATATATATATATATATATATATATATATATATATATACATAAATTTATATAAATATATATCTGTGGACTCTCTAGTGATCACAGTTTTATTCCGATTGGAATGAAATTTGGTATTTGAGGCGCTTTTGGTATTCAAAAGATCAAGTTCGTTAATGGGTAAAATCTGACGAGGGAAAAAGCAGTTTCAGAGGTAGGGGGAAACACAAAATTTTACATTCTTTCCTTAATATTTGAGAAATCGAAAAATTTTGTTAAGTTTAGTTAAGTTGTAGGTACTTAGCTTTACTGTAATTTTTGTTTCTTATCATTTTTCTGTTACACTTATATTTACAAAAATATTTACAATTAAAGATTGATAAAGTTAAAATTCTAAATATTTCTGTACACATTAGACTTTGGAAAAAATGATAAGATAATGAATTATAGTAAACTTGATTTTCTACAACTTTACTCTTTATACATTTTTCGATTGTTTCAATATTAAGAGAGATATTTTATATTTTTTGTTTTCTTGTATACTAATGCCCCCTTTCCCCTTGACGTATGCCATTTATTAATAAAATTGGCCTTGAAAATACAAAAATCATAGACATAGTATAATACTAAACTGCGAATTTGATGAAATTCATTTGCCAATAAAACAAAGAAAGTTACGGTAGAGCTTTCTCTGTCCTTCATTCACAGTGGAACAAAGATAGAAACACTGCAGATCAGAGACTGTCTGTTTCTAAAGTTGGCACAACTTTTCAATACAGAAATTATATGAATTGCGCAGTCTAGTAATATTATGTCAATGACTAAAATGATATCAAATACAACGTTTCATTTTGATCAGACTTGTGGCTAGAGAGTGATTTATGTATTCTAAGGTAATTTGCTAAATTGACGCAGCTCTTGCGTAACGATTTTTTTATTCTGTTTTAGTTCCTTCTGTTAAAAAAAGAATAATGCAATTTATGTTAATGAAATTGAAAAATGAGTATAATTTTATTTTATTTGAAGGACTATAACAGACAAGCAATTTGAAATCGAAGTTTGGTAGGGTAGTTTTTTCTTTATAATGAATATGTTTACCCATGCTTTCAGTTGTTAATTTATGTGTGCCATTACTAAGAAATTCTTAAACTTAAGACTTTCATAAGACATACTTATAGATCTCTCCCTGTAAGCAATGCATTATTCTTGTCATTTTCTAATTACTTACATAAGCAGAGTTTTGGTTGATGATTGATTATATTATATATTGAATAAACATTATTAATAAAATAAAATTGATTAAATATTATTTAAATATTATATAAATATTTATCTGGGTTGTCAAAATTAAAAAAAAAAGCCAGCTTTCAAACACTTAATTATATTGAACATATAAATTTAATTTGAACATTTTTCTGCCTAGTTTGGCTTTTTAAGGCCTTCAAAAAGGAGAATGGTTCTCAATTCGTCTGTATTTTTTTTTTTTTTTTTAAAGTTTGTCATCTCAGAACTCCGTCATTTATGAACCGAATTATGAATTTTTGTTTTTTTGTTTTAAAGGGTTTGATTCCAGGTAGGTCCCATTGTCACCAAATCGCATTCTGGTGAGGGGATCCTCTGAAAATCAAGGAAAATCCTCATTTTATAAGTTATAACCGATTTTTGCGAATTTTTTTTTTTTTTTGAAAGGGTGTACTCATTCATAATGGGAAAATAAACGGATAAAAAAAATGTGTTATAAAAAAAATGCACTAAAAATTAGTTGGTCATTTAGTAGGTCTATCCATATTTAGACAAATACAATCCGTTATAAAACTTCAAAGTCACTAAAAAGCGAGAAATAAAAAAAATTTTGACAAAATGGAAACCCGACGAAAAATCAAATATTCTATAATTATATATTTTTGGAGGCGGTGTCCCAAAGTTATGTGAATTTCTCTATGCTGACACCGACTTCAAAAATAACAATAATTGTACATATATATTTAAAAATTTTTGCTTAGGTGAACTAATTATATATATATATATATATATATATATATATATATATATATGTATATATATATAATCAAAAAATTTAATGATGTAGAGCGGTAAATTATGTGTGAAACACTTTTGTTCCCCTGGTGTTTCTTCGTGTGAAATTCTGTTGCTCGAGGGAATAAAAAATAATTGAAAAACGGAATAGGAAATCTGTATTAAAAGTGCTAATATTTCCTAGTAACAATGAAACAGTCAATCAATAAATACAAAACCAACCCATCTAGAGTCTTGGCTGCCTCGATAATATTTTCCAAGTCTCGTCTATCTTGACATACAGTGTGCCAGTTTTGTTGATTTGAGTTCCTATATCCTTTTCTACCTCATCAATCCATCATCACTTCGATCTAACCCTTCTTCTTGTGTCCAATGGCCTTGTTGTCGTTAATTTTTTTGTATTGTATTGAATGGGTCGTTACTTGACGAGAATCTCTTATAATTATTAATTAATACCAATATTTGAAATTTTTATATACAGACCCTTCCTGAGCACAGGATGTTGGAGAAGGAGTAATAGTTTTGAAATACGCCTCTACGCGTAGTAGTTCAATCAATACGATTATCCAAACTAAAACAGCTGGATATATTATATGATTTGGCAATGACAACCCAGTAAAGAAATTAACTAACAAATAAAACAAATATTGGAAATTTTCGTAAAATCACTTTATTTGGCTAGTTTCGAAAAACAGTTCCTAGAAAGATAAATAGAGAGATTGAAGAGGCTGCACTGGACGGGCTACACTTCGATAATAAGGTTCATTGTGATGCGTAAGGATGTGAGGATGTGAGTGGAGTGGAAGAAATTTTTGTGTATAGACTAGGAATTGGAAGGATATTTAGCTGCAGCCGACTATGATAGGAACTATGCCGATATTTATCTGGAGTTCGTGATGGAAACTGCAGAAAAGCTTCTCAAGCATGGCTGGTTACCTCGTTCTTGTCCATACGCTGACAGTTTAGTCAATTAACCGCCCTTTTTTTTCTTAATAATTGACAAACTCCCGATGCCGGGATTCGAACCCATAGCCTCCCAGTTTCCAAATATGTATACTGCGCAGACATAACGCCTTAGACCGCTTGGCCACTTATACTGGTAAAAACAGTTCCTTCTTCAGAAATAAAAACTTGAAATGTTCTAATTTATAACAAAGATTAAAGATGTAACTGTTGTCAGAACTGTTAACTGTTCAAAAATTGAAATGGAAATGGGGCGGATTTATTACCAGGCTAAAAGATGATATACGGACGACCAGATGTACTTCATGGGTACCAGTAAATTTCAAACGTAAAAAGGGCCTACCACCAACAAGAAGAGATGAGATTGATGGTTTTGCGAATGGTCAGTGGACTTGAAAAGCTATGAATATGGTAGTTTGGGAAATACTGGGGGGGGGGGGCATTTTCCCAACAGGGCTAATTCAGGCTATAATCTAATCTTATCTTATGAGAGATCAGTTACAGTTGAGTTCGAATATTTTATACACTCTGAACTCTAGTTATAGTTAAAAATAAAAACAAGATTGGTATTCTCACTAATAGATAGTATTCGACAGAACTTTATGTACCAATACCGACATCTCCGCAAGAAGATTTGAAAGCGGGCGTAGTTCCAGATTCAGTTTTTCATTTAATTTAACTATGAAACACAAAAATTGTCTTCATTTTTCTAAATTTTATAGTTAATTTGTATTTTATTCGGTTTTTGGGGAAAATGTTACGAATAAAAGTTGTTAGTATATTTATAAAGAAAAAATTTTCATTGAAGTACTTTTTCAGAAACCGAATGATTTAGGCACAAATAAATTATAGAAGTTTGAAAACATAAAACGCTGCTTTTGTGGTCAATAGCACATAAAACGGAATTACTTGTATAACTTATTTTGAATAATTTTTGGACATAACACATTTTTCTAAGTTCTAAAAATAAAAAAAGGAAAACAAAAGTAAAATATTGATGAGATTGATGAGAATATTTTCTCATCTTTAATTGTATTCAATAAAGAAAGGAGTTATTCAAAAAAATAACAAATTTACGAAAAGATTTACGAATAAATTTACGAATAAATTTTCTTTTTGTTCAAAATATTTTTTATAGTAAACGATTCATAGTTGTAAATAATTAATGTATATTACACACAGCTGGTGGGTCAGTGAGTAACGTCTTAACTCACTGACAAGCGGGGTATTGTAAAGTATTGGTTCGGACCCGGATCAATCCAGGTTATAAATTTTAATAAATTTTACCAATTGCTGACCTCTATGAAGACGACCATGACTAAAACGTAACTGAATATTCTAGAAACATCTATAAAGAACAAAAATATTAAAAAACAATTTGTTTTATATTTGATGCAAACAAGCACTGTTCTAGAATAGCCCAGGACCATACAAAACAAAGAAATTTACCGATTTTAAATCAGTTAAAAATTGACATTGTATCAATTAAGATTAAGACAAATATTCAATTTAAAAAAAAAACCGATTGTTCGATTGAGCCAGTTTAAAGTAAACCTATGTTAGATTAAAATAATCAAAGTTGAAAATTAAAAATTTTTGAAAACAGTTAAATTCAAATTATTTTTTTTAAATCAAATAAAGTCAGGTTTGACTTTCATAAAATTTTTTTGTTTTATTTAATTTTTTTTTCAAGAGTGCGTGTTATCCAATTGATTGCTATTTAGTAAAACATTTACAAATATTTTGTTTTTTTGTGTATCGAGTATCGGAATCTGTGGTAGGTTCGACAGCGATCCTTTTAAGGCTAAAGAGCCAAGATACCGCGACAGTCTACACGTTCGATGTTCAATGCGTGTACATAAGTACGCATTTTTTCGTGTAATGTCAATGTTCATGTAATATCATAGTCACACATAATTTATTTCCAATTCTATTCAATTTTTAAACTCGAAATTATAAGTTGCTCCACTTTCAATATCTTATAAACTTTGTATACCAAATGTAATAATATATAAAATGAATGAAAACGGTTGGGCTACGTATGAGCTTTGGGCTACCATTACTGTGACTTCACGACTGTCCCATAGTGACTAGTGAGCAACTAAACAACGCTGGGTGAATTCATAAATTTATTATGAGTATTATAAAAGTCTGTGTATATTCATTCGTAGGTTCGTATATTGAAAAAAAAATTCTGTTGAATAAATTTAAATTATTTATTAATTTTTATATTTTTTTTTTTGTAAATTATTTAACAAAAGTATTTTTTGATTTGTGTTTTAGATATAAAACTTTTTCGTGTAATTTATTACATTTTTTTGAAGGATTTCTAATTAACAGGCATATTGTACATTAAAATTTCATATATTAATATTCACTGGATATACATTCAGACATACAAGAAAAAATGCATAGGTTTTTAAATTCAAGGACTCCAATTTCTTTTCCAAACGCAATTTTTATTTCTTATATGTAATGTTCTTCTTTTCAATAGTCCTCGCAACTTTTTGGAGCAATTTGCAACAGAGAATCAAAGCAAACATAGACAGCAAACAACCAGTCCAAGTGGCCAAGCGGTCTAAGGCGTCATATCTGCGCAGTATGCCTACTTGGAAACTGGGTTATGGGTTTAAAGTTAAGTGACTAAACTGTCGGCGTATGGACAGGAACGATGTAACCGGGTATGCTTGAGAAGGTTTTCTGTAGTTTTCTTCATTAAGTTTCCTCTTCTATCTATCTATCTATCAAAGCAAAGTTGAATTTTTGTGTCTTCTTTGATTTTATAAACATAAATTGAAAAGTAACCGTAGCTTAAATCGTGGCTTGTTTTTAGCGAATTTCCTGAAAGGAAATAGAGCTATTGGTCCCGTACCGAAGTCAAAATTTCGCAAAAATTTCTTCAAATGTCCATCGATCCTAGCTAATAGATGTTAAAAATCACCATCTGTAAAATTTATATATATATATATATATATATCTATGGACATATATATATATATATACATATATATATATATATATATATATATATACATATATATATATATATATACATACATATATATATATATATATATATGTGTCTGTAATCACTCTAGCGGTCACAGTTTTCATTTTACCGGAATGAGACTTGGTATTTGAGGCGCTTTAGGTATTCAAAAGGTCAAGTTCGTTAATGGGTAAAATCGGATCAGGGGAAAGGGGGGTTTAGAAGGAAGGGGAAACACAAAATTTGACATATCTCCCTTAATATTCGAAAAATCGAAATATTTATAAGAAGTAAAATTTTAGGTAGTAAATTTTACAGTAGTTTTGTTTCTTATCATTTTTTCTGTTACACTAATATTTACAGAAATATTGACGGTTTAATATTGAAAATTAAATTCCTTAATATCTCTGTACACATTAGAGTTTGAGCAAAAATGATAAGGTGATAAATTGTAGCAAATATAATTTTCTACAACTTTATTTTTCATACTTTTTTCGATTGTTCTAATATTAAGAGAGATATTTTATATTTTGTGTTTTCTTCTTTCTTAATACTCCCCCCTCCATTCCCCTCGACGTATGTCATTCATTAATAAAATTGGACTTGCAAATACTAAAATCATATACGACATTTCATTTTGATCAGACTAAAATTGTGACCGCTAGAGAGTCATTTATGTATTCTAAGGAAATTCGCTAAGTTGAAGCAGCTCCTGCGTTACGAATTTTTCAGGATGAATTAAAATGAACAAATTTTCGTTAATATAGGTGGCGCAAAAATATCTTCACGTTTTTCAAATTCAATAATTCTTTCTGGAATTCATATTTGTGTTTCTCTTTTTTAGATAATAGTAAATAATTATGAGTATCGATATTGAGCGATACCAGCCTGCAGAAAGGATAAATATCGTGACTTTTTGTTTGGAAAACTGAAGAAGCTTTATTTCTACTCAGAAAAAATATCGACGATATTTCAATGTCAGATATACTCCTTCTAACCAAACGATATTACTGATTATTTTCTTTGGGGTTATCTGAAAGAAAGGATTTATGTAAACAAGGCACAATGCTTGGAACAACTTAGAATATTAGGCGAGAGATTTTGGGGATATCTCAAGAAACTTACTGCGAAAGTACGAAAGGTCAGATGTGCTGAAAAGAGTTCATAGTTTTCAGCGCGAAAGGGGATATCATTTGTTAAACATCATTTTTCGTAAATACTTGGAGTAAAACTTCAAGAAACACACTTTATGAGTTGAAAATATAAATTTTCTTAATTTCTCGTGTACTTTTTTTAATTTAAAAACGTGAAGGTACTTTTGCGCCACCTTGTATATTGATAATTTAGAAGAAAATTTGAACTATTAAATTCGGGCTACTCTGTAAGAAGTTATTCGTGATCATACATTAAAAAAAATATAC
Source organism: Nineta flava (assembly GCA_963920215.1). Classification (NCBI taxonomy): domain Eukaryota; kingdom Metazoa; phylum Arthropoda; class Insecta; order Neuroptera; family Chrysopidae; genus Nineta; species Nineta flava. The sequence goes on from OY986041.1 coordinate 19,995,838, forward strand.
AGGTTGAATTGAGTACCTCCTTCTTTTCGTCGGTAAAAAATAAAAACAATGCTCACGCTAGAAACAATTTTCAAAAATTAAAGTAAACAAATTGTGCACAAAACACTGTACAAAGTTTCCTTGAAGCTTCCTTTTCGTTTTTATGACAGTTAGAGAAAATTAAATAGTTTTTTTCATAGATTACAATTATACAATTTTTTTAGTGTAACGTGTCATTTGCAAAACAAAACAGTATCACATCAGTGATTATCTGATTTTCTGTCTTTCACAGACGCTTTTCTCAGGGAGTATTTGAAGTAATTGATTCAAATTTACAAATACGGAATATCAGGTTTAATATTGTTGAGTTAAAAGGTTAGTTTTGGGGGTTGAAACAGGAAATAGAAATTTTTAACCAAGGACATCATTTAGGATATCAAATGAAAGCTTATCTAGGTAAAAATTCAGCAATATAGATGATGTATTTCAATTATGCAATGTTTTAAATATTTTTGGGAAAAAACTGTTAAAAACGGCTGTTCCTCATATCCAAAATTATCGCTGAGAAAAATGTTAACATGGTCATGAAAGATATTGAGTTTTTATGTTAAAATATAACATATATTTATATTTATATTTTATATATGCGAGTTGAAACGGAAAATAAAAAGAATTATTTTTCAAGATTTCCTCGAACATTTTTGCAAAAAAAAAAAACCTTAAAAATTACTGCCTCAGAACGTATCGCCAAAACTGTTACTGAGGAAGAAACATTGAACAAAATCACGAATCAATATAATAAGGTGTAGGTAGATGGAAAGAACACAAATTCGAGGGCTAAAACTCGTCATAAACATTAATTATTTTTTTCTTCACGCTGTGAGGCTCCTTTAATTTTCCATTAATAGTATTTTTTTTATAGATAACTTATTGAGCAAGCATAAGAACAGAGATATGTATAAAAGTCCTAATCTAAAGTCATCAAAAGTTAACATGTTCAAAAATATATGGTAGCCATTAATTAGACCACATAATTATTATGTTTGAGCTTTCACACAAAAGTTTGTTTCTGATAACTACACACACGTGTATTTAACACAGGAAAAATGTATTTGAAAAAAATTATAATTGAATTTTGTATTCGATTAATTAATTTTAATAATACAAACATTACATAATATTTATATACAATAAACGTAAATATAGAACATAAATTCTATTAAATACGCTAATTATTTCACGACAACAACAAAAAAAAAACTAAACATATATTTAGCATGAAGAATAATAGGCTTACTGTAATCAATTGAAACATCGGTTAAATATAAATCATCATCGTACAGAATCATAAATGATTCCATACGTAACAAGTTTTAAATTGAGCTCAATAATGTAATAATAATAATCCTCACATAAGTTGGGCAAAGACCTCCTCCAGAATACTCACTTGTGAATACCATTTCGTCTGCTCATCATCTATTAGGGCCTTTCCTCTAGGTACGATTGATTGTACGGTGTGCAATAATATTAAATTTATGAAAAACATGATAACTACGTTTTTAATGATACAACTAGTATTGCCCGTGTCGGCTCCGTTACTTATAGCTAAATAACATGATGCTTCAACCCTTCAAGGACGATTGTCTTCATAAGCAAAGAACTGAACTTCCATATAAATTCCCACCCCGTATTTCACTCCCTTGAGGATCGAAAAACTGGGAAACACGTATTTTATGTTATTTTATGTGTAATTTTCATGTTAAAAAAAATGAAAACTCTGACAACCTATTTTATCCCCATAAAGTTGAATTTCTAATCAACTAATAATTTAATCTTCGCCTAAATGCGTATTACTCATAGTTTATTCTTTGCGTATTACTCATAGTTTATTCTTGATAACCGAAATACCAACTTCAAAAAGGGGAATCCAATGCAAACTTTCATACTCTATTTCACCACCTTAGGAGCTGATTTTCGAAAAATCCTTTCTTAGTGCACCTCCACATTCTCTTTTAATGAATGTTTCTTAAATTTTGTCGCGGTATCTTGGCTCTCGTTAGCTTTTTACAAAGGATCGCTGTAGAACCTACAACAGATTCCAATAATCGACACACACAAAAAACACAAAATATTAGTAATAGTTTACTAAATTCATGTCAACTAAAACAACACGCACTTGAAAGAAAAATTGATTGATTCATTTGATTTGATAAAAATAATAATTTTGAATTTAATTTAATTTCATAATTACTTGAGTCTTTTTCTTTTCAATACAATACAACTTTTTACTACTGATTTGGCTGAACAAATGTTACTTTTAAACTGACTGTTACTTGGTCAATTGTTAATATATAATTAACTGTTAATCGAGCAAGTGGTAATTTTAAACGGATTTTGAACTGGCAAATGCCGCTGCTTATATAGTGACCGTGGATCCTTCTAGAAGAATGCTTGTTTAAACTAATAGAAAATATTGTTTTTGAAAACATATTTTTTATAAATTCTTTCAGAACAAGTAATAGTTTCTCAACAACCACGGACGATTTCAGAGGGGTCGATAAGATACGAACCAAGTATAGATGCGATACCCCTTTCTAGAATGTCTATTTAGCATGCGCAGCTAATGCCAGTTCAAAATTTACATTCATAGTTTAACATAATGACTGTTTGTAAGTAGATAGAAAGCTTGCGGCTTCGACTTGTTTTCTATTTATGTTATTTGACGTAATTCGAACACGATGGAATTATTTTTTTATAAAATAAATTATATTTGATTTTATAATTTTTTTGATTCATTTGGTTTAAAAAAAAAATTATGTTTTAAAGAAAAAAAAAAACAAATCAAAATTAGATCTTATTTTTGTTCAATTATACTTTTGTATATAAAAAAACGCTCTACAAAAAAGGTCTCTTACACATTTTTCATTAACCCAAGCCTTCAAATGATCTTGGAGGTCAAAGTTTGAAGAATTAAAAAGAATATATAGCTCACTAAAGAATGAGCTATACATTCTTTCGTAGGAAATATATTGATTTACAAAACTGGTCTCTTTTGTTCAATCGATTAGTGTAAGTGTTTCAAAGGTAATAGCAACCTAATATTTAACAGGGCTATTTTTGTTTCCAAGTAGCTATGAGATATTTGAGTGAAACAAGAGTGAAGTAAACGTTAAACACCGTGCGTAAAATTTGGATTATAAATATTGAATCGCAATAGCAAAAGACAACATTCAAACAAGAAAACACTCAATGAAATACATTTATATTTTCAAGCTAGAAAAACAGAATTCGAAATGTTGGAATAAAAACACGGAACCCTATAAATGTACCATATACCTCTAAATATGCTACTATGATTAAATACATGTTAATGAATACCTATACAATACATTATATTAATAAACATATACGGGGTGTCTGACAAAGAGTCAACAAACACAAAGCATACTTGATGTTCATTCAAACAATTGTATGTTGCTTAGTTTAGCACTCCTACACATTCGATTCAACTAGGGCCGATGTGAACTTTGAAATATTTTTTAAGCGAATAGCTCTTTGCAGAAATATATGTACAATAATTCATTAACTGACATATTTTTTGTATTTCTAATATTTACAGAAATATTTGCAATTTAAATACAACACCTGAAATCTTGAATTTCTCTTTTAATATTAATGTAAAATTAATATTAGCTGTAATAAATAAATTTTACTACCTGTATATACTTTCTGTAATTTTAATATTTTCAGAAAAATTTAATTATACAATACTATTTACCAGTCCAAGTAGCCGAACGGTCTAAGGTGTTATGTTTGCGCAGTATACATACTTGGAAATTGGGAAGTTATGGGTTCAAACCACGACATCGGCAGTTTGTTAATTGTTAAAAAAAAAGGGGCGATTAATTGACTAAACTGTCGTATAGATCAGAACGAAGTAACCGGCTATGCTTGAGAAGGTTTTCTGCAGTTTCCTTCACAAACTCCTAGTCTACACACAAATTCCGTCCACTCCACTCACATCCTCCTATCCTTAGGCATCAAAATAGACCTTATGGTCGAAGTGCAGCCCGTCCAGGGCATCCTCTACAATCTATCTGTCTATCGATACCATATTATGTACAATTATAAATATTACAAATGTATATCAGCATACTTACTTGATTTTTATAATCTATGTAAATGAATTTTCTGGAAAGAATGACGTAAATAAGTCTCAGAGTTTGAAATTCTGAATCTAAATTAAAAGAAAAGCACATCAGATACGTAATAACATTTTGATCAGACTAAAGTAGCGACCGCTAAGGGTATACTATTAGATAGATAGATAGATATATCTTGGGGTATAAAAAGTATTGCACTTCGACCTTATGGTCCATTATGCTACCCCTTCTACTTCAGTCTGACGAGATTCGCTTCTCTTATCTTTTGGCAATAGCCAGGAGCTTGCTGACCAAGTCTTCCTGAACGTTCATATATTCGAGGTGAGATGCACCGAATATCTTGTATCTGCTGTACCCTTGTGGTTCGCAGTTAAAGATAATGTGGTTGGATGTTTCTTCATCCTCGGCACACAATCTGCACATAATGGACCCCTCATGGAGTCCCACTGTGTGTAGATGCTTCCGCAGGGGATAATGCCAGGTAATGAATCCGGTAACCTTCCACAGTTATATCCTAATCAGCTTCAGTGCATCGAGAGATAGCCTCTTGGTTGCATTTCGAAGCAGTATTTTCACGAGCTTTTGCTGCGGTACATTTTCCCAGTGATCACGGTGTTTAGCATTTATCCACTCGTTGATCACCTGTTTACATGCAGTCTTTTGAATTCCCAACAAATGCTTTTGGCCTGTGAAGGTTATTCCGACCCCCTTCTTTGTTATGGTATATGCTTTTTCATTTCCTTCGAAACGACTGTGACCCGGCACCCAGATCAGACCTTCAGACAATCCTTGACTACACGGGTATAATATTACAAAGAAGATATGTTAATTTGTATATATCTATCTGTAGTCTATTTAGCGGTCACAGGTCGCCATGAACATTAGTTGTCAGCTAAATGTTGTCAGCTAACTCGAAAGAGGGAGAATGCTAAATCTACCACCATTTAATAGTCCTCTAAAAACATTGAACACGTACTTCAATGCGGGAGCTACACTAATTTGGAACAACCAATTGTACATAAAATTAATTCCTAAACTCATCTAATTTATGGACTTTAATCTAGTGGAATTAGTGAGTTCAAGTGAGTTCCAATTTTTAATGCTTTATACGATAGTTATACCTACTGACGATAATTGTGTCACCATTAATATACAGTAGCAGGATTCACCAACTCCTTAACAAAACTTGTGGTTATCATTAAGTATACCGTACGTTTAGTTTACATCGTCGCATAGTATATCTCCCACGAGTATAAGACAGTACATATGTGTACATTAAGTAATGTGTATGAAAAGAGGTCTTATAGGTTTGATAAACCAGCATATTTTTCAAAACAGTGAATAATATTCATAACTGTTCGAGTGGTTGGTGATTGTCTCATACAACACAACACAACACAATAGTAACAAAACGCATACAACACATACATAGTCACATAGGCACATACGACAAAACACATAGATACATACAACAGTAACAAAAAAAACCTATAAGACCTCCTTCTCATACACATATGTACTCTCTCATACTCGTGGGAGATATACTATGCGAAGATGTAAACTAAACTTACGGTATTAAACGCCATTTGACTTATAAGAGAGATTTTGTTAGTTAGAGTTAACGACATATGTCGTTAAAAGTGTCTTTATATTACCGATACGTTGCGTTAACCTAACTACAAGTAATGTCGCTGAGTGGTGAATGGCACTATTTATCCTATTAATGTGTATCTAATTGCTCTATATTTAATTTCTCTGTATATCTTAATATATATAATTCTTCTGTCCGTGTGTATGTAACTGAACTCCTCCTAAACGGTTGGACCGATTTTGATGAAATTTTAAAATTTAAGACGTGTGAACAGGACAACGTATGTCAGGACCGCTAGTCTATATATATAATATTATAGAATGAAGACGGTTTTCAAGCATTAAACTATAAATTTAGAAAATCGAGTTAGATAGATCGAAAGGAGACTGGGGCAAAGGGCAAGAAGAGAAGCATATAAACCATTTGATCTTCCAAAGAATGTATTTGTGGAATTACAGCGATTAAGTTCCAATATGGTATTATATTTAGTGGTGGTTAAGCAGTAAGCTTTGAATATTGCTACGTTGTTTATACCATTTTCTCGAGTAGAAACTATTCTGACTGTTATTATATTATAGATTTAACTTCTCTGAGATTAAACGTTACGAGGTGCTACCAACGTCCAACTAAGCAATGCGGTTTATGGTTTATCAATGAGTCAGTCAACAGTTACATAGAAAATTATATTCATTGTGTTCGTAAATGTTTGCAATTTTTTAAATAATTGAAACTTATATTTAAGAAAGCTATATTTTTATTATGATAATATTCAGTAAAAATTCGTTACGCAGGAGCTGCGTCAACTTAGCGAATTTACTAAGAATACATAAATCACTCTCTAGCAGTCACAATTTTAGTTTAATCAAATTAAAATGTCGTTCTGATATGATATTAGTATTTGCATGGGCATTTTTATTTATAAATGGCATAAGTCAAGGGGAAAGGGGGGGGGGTGTTTGCGGGGCAAAGAGAAAGACGAAAACACAAAATATAAAATATCTCTCCTAATATTAGAACAATCGAAAAATGTATAAGGATTAAAGTTGTAGAAAATCAAGTTTGCTACAATTCATAACCTGATCATTTTTCTCAAACTCGAATGTGAACAGAGATATTTATAATTTTAACTTTCAATCGTAAATTGTAAATATTTCTGTAAATATTATTATAATAGAAAAAATGATAAGAAACAAAATTGTAGTAAAACTAATTTACAACTTACAACAACCCCTTATAAATTTTTCGATTTTCCAAATATTAAGGGAGATTTCGTGTTTCCCCATTCCTCTAAACCCCCCTTTCCCGTCTTCCGATATTGCTCATTAACGAACTAGACTGTCCAAATACCAAAACCACTACCCAATTTCATTCCAATCTGATTAAAATTGTGACCACTAGAGCGATTACAGACATATATATATATATATATATATATATATATATATATATATATATATAGATATATATATATATATATATAAATTTTACAGATGGTGATTTTCGACATCTACTAGGGAGGATCGATGGACATTTCAAGAAATTTTTGCAAAATTTTGAAGTCAGTACGGGACCAATAGCTCTATTGCCTTTCAGGAAATTCGCTAATAATTTATTGAAAATGGACACCATATAAATTATAAAACATGCAAACAAAATACTTGAAATGTCAGTGAAAATTAACTTCATATTAATATGAAAAATCTCTAAATTTTTTAATGAAATCTGAACAATTTGCCAGGTTTACCAGCAGTGAACTATAATGACCAGCTTCCAGTTTTGCAACAAGTGTCGTTATAAAGTAGTTACAGAATCAATGTCGAATGCCAGTGGCGTTACCGCAAGCGATGAGTGTTGTTGGTTAACGATAATACAAGTGTCGTTAAAGAGTTAGCGAATCCTGCTACTAGTGTCTAGTTTTGTTATTGGAATAATAATTTTGATATCTTAACTCGCGATCAACAAAAATACTTTTTTACCATATACACCTTATAATACATATTTATTTATACATATTATACGTATTTGGAAATATATAATATACAATTATATAGATTTGTTTATCCTTTTGGTGGCGTGATTACAACATACATTACAGCATTATTTATATGCCAAATAGCCAAAAACCTCTCTCTATGTATAAAACACATACTTTTCTATTTAAACAAAAATAATTATTCAAAATTTAATTTAAATTTAATAACACACTGGCATTATAATAATTTCAAATATGTTCATTAAAACACTATTATGTTTTTAGTATATATTATGCAATATTTTTCATTGTCGAATTTATCGATTGTCCAAAATTTTACTCATTACGCGTTGTAGGTAGGAATGATGATCGTCGATTTTAACAACTAAGAACACTGAAAAAAATTGTCACGTAAAATCAACGTAGGCTTCACTAATTTACCTCCCGGAAGGTATCCTTTTTAATTACGTAACGATACATAATAGTACTAGATAGATAATTACATGACCAGCCAAGTAGCCGCGCTTGTAAAGGCGTTGTGTGAACTTGGAACTGGGAGGTTATGAGTTCGAGTCCCGACATTGGCAGTTTGTCAATTATTTTTAAAAAAAAGATGGAGCTGTTAATTGACTAAACTGTCCATGATTGTGAAGGTTTCCTGCAGTTTTCTTCACTCCAAATCAGTATCGGCATAGTTCCGATCAAAGTCGGCTGCAGCCGTACAACCTACCAATTCCTAGTCTACACACAAAATTCCTTGTCCTCCACTCACATCCTCACATCCTTAGGCATCACAATGGACCTTATGGTCGAAATGTGTCCTGCCCAGGACAGCCGCTACAACCTTTCTAATCTATCTAGATAGTCACATAAACGGTATGAAAAGTTTGCACTTTAACCTTATGGCTCAATGTGGTCCCCTTATTACTTCTGTCTAACGAGGTTTGCTTCTCCCATATTTTGGTAATAGTCAGGAGCTTGCTTAATATGTTTTTCTGAAGGTTCGTTCATATATTCGGGATGAGATGTACCGAATATATTATTGTATCTGCTGTAATCGAGAGATTCGCAGTTTAAGATGATGTGGCTGGATTTGTCTTCTTTCTTACAGAACAGTCTGCCCATAATGAACCCGTTGCAAATGATACACTTGTAATAAACTTTATAATGGATATCAAAATGTTAAAATCATAAAAATTTCTAATTATTATTCTACTAGAAAAATGGTTAGATGATTAATTGTCTGCCTGTCTATACAAGGTCCAAATTCAAAGTCAAGAATGTTGGAGACCACCTGATTCCGCCTTCTTCTGTTGTTAGCCAATCTGACTTGTTTTCCCAAGCATAATTTTAGCTCTGGTTTGATACTATTCATCCATTTTATTTTTTTCTTCTCATTCAGTTTGGATGCAGTTCAATTTATCGAAAACATAATATCCTGTAGCTAGTAATTTTTTTCATTGAATTGAGTTCCCAACATATGTCGTTTATGTTGCTTCTATAGTCCTTATCACAATTTTTTTAACTTTTGGTTTGTTTAGAACATCTTCAATTTTTATTTTATCAGTGTACTTCACTCAGGGTCGGATTAAGCCACTAGAGGCCTTTAGACACTTCTCGGGACCCCTCCTTGTTTTTTAACTTCCTAATACAGTTTTTTTCTTTACTTTGGGGCCGTAAAAGCCGCGGGGCCCATAGACACTTTTATATATTGTCTATTAGATAATCCGGTCCTGACTTTACTTAAAGAGTTCTGCAATAACGATTCAAAAGTATTCACATTAACATGGTATTATCTTTAACACCCAATTTTCTAAATAGTCCACAAGAATAGATTGGACATAAAATTTTCTTCAAGGTTTTTTCTAAATTTTTCATTAAATTTTTATGGTTTTTGGACTTTTTACTATTTTTTATGGTATTCTCTAATTTGCACACCATTCACTAAATTAGTTTAACATTCAATTCGGAGCAAATCACTCAAATCAAAAGTAAACAAATTGTTATCTAGCTATAAAAGTTTGGAACTATACTAATGAGCAATTAGGTGATTGGGATGTGATTTGGGTAAAATAGTTCAAACAGTAGGTAAATTCGGTTATAGTGAATAATATAATATGATAATAACATAATAAAATTTTCGATGTTTCAAATAATAATAATGAACATTTTTATTATCGTATCTATTGCGGATATTACCTGCCTGGTTGAACAAATCAGACATATTAATTTTAGAGCTTATAACATTTAACACTATTAATTTAATTTTCAAGTATTCTTCATTCAGATAACTTAATTTCTCAAATTATATTTTATTGCTATATTTAATACTAGGATCAACGAACAATGTAACATTTAAATAAATTATGTTTGTTCCTATTATAAATATTCATTGGCGATAAACCAAACAGAAACCTTCACATCTGGTAAAATATTTGGTTGTTTCATAGGTCAGTAGTACTATACACTTACCATACCAAGCAATGCGTATTCAATATTGTTCGTTTCGCAGTATATGTTGAAACCAGTAGAGAAATATCAGTTGGCTGAATTTTCTGTAGCCATAACATTTTTCTTGTTGTTTTAAAAAATAAAATAAACAACTCAGTGTTGCTTGGTTTCAACGTTGCTGTCAATTGGAACGCCGCGAGTCGAGACGAGACGAGAGTAGGAAAATCTATTGTATTGTATTGTCTCGTGTATTGTATTGACTTGTAAAAGTTTTCCTACGTCAAGTCTCGTGTCGTTTCGAAAAAATACAATGACACAAAATTGTTTTTTGTACTTAAGGTTGAACGACCAGTACCCAGCAAATCATAATAAACAGAAACACTATTTTTAAGGATTTTCCCGCATGAAACCACTTTTCGACAGATTTTGCTCATTTTTCACAGGCTAAAAATAACGTTTTCTAATAAATCCCGAAGCTTCAGAATTTTTGACCGTTTAGAACGCGAGATAATTAATGACAAAGTACTCATTCTCTCTCACTCTCTCTCATGAGAAGAATGTAAAACTTTATGCGCGCCTAACTATTATCTGTTGTATTTAAAAAATACTCCACAGAATTTAAAAAAAAAACTAGGATAATAAAGATAAATATTTATTAAATAAATTTTTTTTTTAATCGCGTTTTACTGTTTTGTTTTCGAAATATAAAAGTTTAAAATTGTTTTCTTTTTTCAAATTAACAATAATTTGTGTTTATGAATTGTGAATATTTGTTGTTTTGTTTTCGAAATATAAAAGTTTAAAATTGTTTTCTTTTTTCAAATTAACAATAATTTGTGTTTATGAATTGTGAATATTTGTTGTGAATGTGTGTATATGTATTTGTACTATAATAAACGCAAACCATTTTTGTGTCCTGATAATGTAATACAGTGCTGGAACCACCTTAACAGAAATTAAAAATTTTTTTCTGTAAATTAATTATTTCAATTTAGATAGCATCTAACATCACTAGTAATCGGATTAATGTAATTATTTAATTATCGAAAATAATAAATAATTGTCTTTTGACTCTGAGTATGGCGGACGAAAATTATCGTTAATTTTTTATATTTTTTAATTAAGATATTTACAAAACTCTTCGTCAGACTATTTTTTTATTTATTTTAACGTTATGTTCGAAATTTAATTTATAAAAGTAGAAGTTTTTTACTTTTTAATCTATAGAAGGTGGAGCAACATTATCGCAATTGTATGCGTTCATTCAACATTTGCTATTCACAAAATGTAAAAATTCCTATTTTTAATGATTAGTTACATGAAAACCCTTCCTCAGATTTTTTTCAAAAAATTATTTTATATGTATGAGTTAGCAATTAATCACATATACATACATGTGTCCGATCAACGTTAAGTAAATATAATAATTATTACTGATGTAAAAAAAGATATTATAAAGACTATAGAAAAGCTTAAATTAGTACCACCCAAATGATATAAAGATTGAAAGAGAGTACTATTCTCTGTTTCTTGAATATTTATGAAAAATCACGAATCTAATTTTCGCCTCGACTCTCGCTGACTTGTTCTCGTATCTTATAGTTTCTATCGTCTCCGGTGGAATCACTAGTTATCAAAATATTGTCCCCTTTTAAAATGATAACAGCTCGTAAAACTTTTTCAGTGCACAATTACAGGCCATTAATTTGAACCCAGATACTGGGCTACTTGTTATTTATTTCAGATCCTATATATTATAAATACAAGTCTGAAAGTAAATGAGATATTCATATCAAAACTATTCTGTAAACTTTATTATTTTTTAGGCTTTTGCTATAATCCACTATATGATTACCTGTACGTTTATGGTATACTAACGGGAGTGACTAGCTTTTACTTTTAATTTGACATTTGAGTAATATGTCTAAACATTCATAACATTCTTTTGCATCAATATTTGATATGAAAATGATATCATACTTATATCATTTTCATCGTATTTATTTTGAATGGAGGTTGAATCCACGATCTCTGGTTTCCGAACCAGTGCTCTTCCACGTAAGCCACCGAGATATCATACAAGTGGGATGCTTATAATTTTTCCTGACCTTGATGTTGATAATCTTAATTGTTTTCGAATTCTTTTAATTATATTTAAACCGATTTGTAATATAATCACATAAGACAACTATAAACTTCAGTGTTACCCGACCTTCTGCGAGGCATATTCCCTTCTGACGCCGTCATGATTGCATTGCAATCTACTTGAAGAAATTTTATGCATTAAGGCTGTAGTCTGAGTATTGTGCAGTTAAATGTATTTCATTTTTGTGTCAGTTAATATACATTAAGTATTTCATAAAAAAAAGGCTACATTTTTTATAGAATGATAGAATTCATTTTCGTTAGACACATTATTTGATCAACCATATGTGTATGCATCTCTAATGAACACAAAACAAAACAAAAAAACACATACTAACCAAATCGAACAATGAAACCTCACAAACAAATAAAATGCTTTGTTCTCCAATAGCGAATGGAATATATTGTACCGCACACAAATATTTTGTGGAAAAACAAAACGTAAATTGCATAAATACAGTTCACCGGAGGCAACAGCTGGACTTGAGTGTGTAAAAAAACCGAGTGAGAATGTGTATAGCCAGTAAACTTGACCAAACAAGTTGATGTAGTTTTTTTTTAAATTTTATAGTTGATATGTGCCTTCTCCATTCGAATTTCGAAAAATTTTTCGAATTAAAGTTGATACTATATTTATAATAAACAACTTTCATCTGAAGCATTTTTTCGAAAACCGAATTAATAAAGGCACCAACTATAAAATTTAAAAAACGAAAATCAACTTTTATGGTCCAAAGTACCCAAACATAAAATATATATATATAATGGTATCTAGAGCACGGTAGTCCGAGTTTAGGGGGTTTTTGCCTGTGTAAGTTGTGTTTGCCCGTGATATTACTTATCCTTAAATTAGACCATATTTGACCCCGAAATAACTTAATAACGAAATGGGTATGATATGAGTATGAAATGAAAGGGCTTGATGATCGAAACACAGTAAGTAAAGTGACGTCATTCTAAATCTAATATGACGGCCGTCGCAAAATGGCGACTTATAATTTTCACATTAATCCCTACGATATGGGTATAAACTGAAAGGGCTTGATGAGCTTGACAGTATGTATGGGTACATTTATTCAAATATACCGTTTTGTGCAAAGCCTTCGGCTTTGTATATTTAAGCCTTGCAAAAAGTAGTCATATCCGATCAAAAACATAAATGTAAAAAAGGGCCGAGTTTTCGGGGAGATACTTCATATAATAATTTCTCCTTAAAACGTGATGATATCCCATTAGGGATAATAAGGACCAAGCAATTCACCAAGTAAATAGCTTGGTAAATTATTTACCAAGAAACTAAATGACAACTTAATGAAAATTTGGTTTAAATTTATTTCGTAAGTTTTCCTTTCGTATGTTTTTAAAATTTTATACCGCGGCAAGTTTTATATTTGAAACAAAAGAAAGAATAACTTGCCAAGTTATTGCCAAGTTAACCGATATAACAACGCGCATCATCAGATCTAATGAACACTACTTGTTTATTAGCAATTTTGAATTTACAATGCCTAAATCATTAAAAAAATCAACCTTTGTACTTATTGAATAGAAACTTCTTTAGTGAGGTATCTGTTTCAAATTTTATGTGACCTTAAAGGGGAAATGATACAACAGCGAAAAACTCAACTATATATAAAAGAAATTCAACTATAAGAGAAAACTTGAATGATAGAAAGGATGGTTCAAGGTACAATTTATGTATACAGTGTATACACAATTATATATAATACGCTGCTAATAACATTTGTAAATAAATAGTGGAACTAAAGAAGTTTCACTTTCCCTGTAAGTATAATATGTGGGTGAGATGATCCTTCTTTATTCGAATTTTGGAGTATTAGAGCTATGTCCAAGATATCAAATTTCAAATTTTAACCAAATTTACAATTTGATACAATACAACATAATACGAGTATGCATGCACACATCAACATTTTAATTACACCAAAATATGATGAGTAACCTCTCGAAAACTATTATAACTTTCAAGAATATTTTTATTATGTCATGTAGATTGATTGTATTTTTCAAGTATCTATCAAGATTTATCCCAGTAAAAATTTTGACTTCTTATAATTAAGAAACTTAAAAGGATTTTACAGTTTTCTGAGAGTATGTGTATGAAAGTCGATCGAAGGAAGGGTGTTGTCACATTTGCTAATAAGAGCTGGAAGTAAACAAATCCAATTTCCAACCGTTACGCCCGTTTACGTAAATCTTCTAATTGCTATATCTGCTCATCGGTGTTGGTAAACACAATCCCGATCACAGCCTATTCTAGGTTGTGTGCCTGATATAGTGGTAGTGCAATATGTGTTACTGTGAATCATGTGAATTGAATTTTAAATAAGGAAGAGATAGATACACTTCACTAGATAGATTCTCTTTTATATTATAAATAAATAAACTGTTTGGTTTACTGGTTCATATATATATATATATATATATATATATATATATATATAAATTATAAATAAATGGCCTTGGGAATGAATTGTTCAAACGTATTTCTATCCAGATTAGAAAGAACATATAGAAACACACATCACCAGATATTGAAACTTACGAAGATACTATAAATCGTATGCTCTAATCGAAAAAAAAATTTAAATTGGTGTGTAATTATTTGACACAAGTATCCAAACTATATACTCTGTTTTCCATTTAACGACATGATGCGTTCGATCATGGTACTATAACCATCAAAGTTGAAATATAATAACAACTTTTATTCGAAAAATGTTTTCGAAACCCGAATGAACAAGGCACAAATCAATTATAAAAATTTGATTTTGATTCTTAGTGTACACTGTAGATGGATTCACTAACTTCTTAACGACACATGTGGTTATCGTTAAGTAATGCCAGTCATCGCTTGTAGTAACGATATTAGTGTTTAAGACTGATTCTGTAACTATTTTTTAACGATATTTGTTGCAAAACCGCAAGCTGTCGAATGTAGTTAACTGCTGGTAAACCCAGCAAATTTTTCAGATTACATTAAAAAAATTTAGAGATTTTTCAAATGAGTTTGCTGTAATTTGTGGTCATTGACATTTCAGGTATTTTGCTTGAAATTATAAGCGATTTTTAATAAATATTATTTTCTGTTTCTCTTTGGGAAGTTTTTTTTTAACGCAGTATTACCTACCAATTATACAGTTCAAAAATATATATTATAAAAAAATTGGAAACTTATATATTTTTAACTTATTGAAAATATATATGTTTTATTATTTGAATATTTGTGAATGTCGTTAACCTTTACTTACATAATCACTTTTAGTGACAAATATCGTTAACTATGGTTAACGATAGCCACAGTGTCGTTAAGAAGGTAGTGAATCTCACTACCATTGTCTGTAATGTAACATTTATATTCGTATACGATGCTCCAATCGTTATTCCAATGTTTCACCTAAATCGATATTCTTATTGAATTTAAAAACAGAATGATATTGACATTATGTTTGAATTATAAAACGCTGAAAGTAACTTTTTATGCTTAGTTCATGCTACTATATTCACCAGTATAGATGGCTCTATTGTATGTTTTAATTTGGACGATTTTTTTTTACGGTATAAAGAACTGCAGTCCATATATTCCGTATATCAGAAATAATATGCAAACTTTATAAACTGAGAAAATCACAGCGTGATAACGTCTACTCACAAAATGTATCGAGAGCCGATTCTCCTTAAGACTGACTCACTCACTCAAAGTGGACATCGAACGACGTTGTGAATTGGTAATTAGTAATTAAATTAAATACTGATATGAAAAAATTAACTCGTCAACCAGGAATCGAACCTCGGGCCTCTGGATAACTAGTCCAGTATGCTTTCTTCTACACCAAAGACGATTGTGATGCAACAGCCAACTTTTTCATATTATTCTAATTTTTATTTATTAGACAGTATTAACTTCTGTTGAAGTGATATTTATTTAATATTTGTGTAGAGGTGTAGAGGAAAGCATACTGGACTAGTTATCCAGAGGCCCGAGGTTCGATTCCTGGTTGACGAGTTAATTTTTTCATATCAGTATTTAATTTAATTAATAAATTCAATGACAATGAAATTTGTCGGAGTATGCGCTATAGTCTTCTACAGTTTGTCATACGTAACCGAAAGGAATTTGGACAAACAAAGGTATATTAACACGAAAGTATACACAAATAAACAAATATTAAATAAATATCACTTCAACAGAAGTTAATACTGTCTAATAAATAAAAATTAGAATAATATGAAAAAGTTGGCTGTTGCATCACAATCGTCTTTGGTGTAGAGGAAAGCATACTGGACTAGTTATCCAGAGGCCCGAGGTTCGATTCCTGGTTGACGAGTTAATTTTTTCATATCAGTATTTAATTTAATTAATAAATTCAATTACAATGAAATTTGTCGGAGTATGCGCTATAGTCTTCTACAGTTTGTCATACGTAACCGAAAGGAATTTGGACAAACAAAGTTATGGTAATTAGTAGTGTTCGTGAAAAAAATAAATAACGGTAAAAAACTGGTTTTTAGCGAATTTCCTCCAAAGGAAATGCAGCTATTGTTTTTGCACCAATGTAGGAATTTCGAAAAAATTTCTTCAAATGTCCATCGATCCTACCTATTAGATGTTAAAAATTACTATCGCTAAAATTTGTATATATATATATATATATATATATATATATACCACTAGAGAGTCCACAGACATTTAAAACAAGTACATATATCCGACCAAAAACATAAATGTAAGAAAGGGCCGAGTTTTCGGGAAAATCCTTAATGTAATAGTTCCTTCTTAAAAAGTGATGATATGAGAGTAATGACCGAGCTATTTACAAAGTAAATAGCTCTAGACTTCATATAATAGTTGCTTCTTAAAAAGTGATGATATGGCAGAAAGGACCGAGCTATTTACAAAGTAAATAGCTCTAGACTTTATATAATAGTTGCTTGTTAAAAAGTGATGATATGGAAGAAAGGACCGAGCTATTTACAAAGTAAATAGCTCTAGACTTCAGATAATAGTTGCTCTTTGAAAAGTGATGATATCCCATTAAAGAGCCGAGCTATTTACAAATAGCTCGGTAAACTATTAACTAAAAAAAATAATGAGGGTAAATTGATTAAATGTAAGAAAAAATTTGGTTTAAAATTATTTCATAAGTTTTCCCTTAGTATGTTTTTAAAATTTTATATAGCGCGGCAAGTTATTTTTTCTGATTTCCAATATTTTAAATCTTGCCGCGTTATAAAATTTTAAAAACATACTAAGGGAAAACTTATGAAATAATTTTAAACCAAATTTTTTCTTACATTTAATCAATTTACCCTCATTATTTTTTTTAGTTAATAGTTTACCGAGCTATTTACTTTGTAAATAGCTCGGCTCTTTAATGGGATATCATCACTTTTCAAAGAGCAACTATTATCTGAAGTCTAGAGCTATTTACTTTGTAAATAGCTCGGTCCTTTCTTCCATATCATCACTTTTTAACAAGCAACTATTATATAAAGTCTAGAGCTATTTACTTTGTAAATAGCTCGGTCCTTTCTGCCATATCATCACTTTTTAAGAAGCAACTATTATATGAAGTCTAGAGCTATTTACTTTGTAAATAGCTCGGTCATTACTCTCATATCATCACTTTTTAAGAAGGAACTATTACATTAAGGATTTTCCCGAAAACTCGGCCCTTTCTTACATTTATGTTTTTGGTCGGATATCAATAATTTTTGAAAGGCTTAAATATACGAAGCCAAAGGCTTCGCACAAAACGCGTAGCGTTTTGTTACTCTTCGCATATGCTTCGCGTATGCTATGCGTTCCTTTCGCTTCGCGATACTTTACTCTTTTAGCGAATTTCCTGAAAGGAAATAGAGCTATTGGTCCCGTACCGAAGTCAAAATTTCGCAAAAATTTCTTCAAATGTCCATCGATCCTACCTTGTAGATGTCAAAAATCACCATCTGTAAAATTTATATATATATATCTATGGACATATATATATATATATACATATATATATATATATATATATATATATATATATATGTGTGTCTTTAATCACTCTAGCGGTCACAGTTTTTATTCTATCGGAATGAGATTTGGTATTTGAAGCGCTTTTGGTATTCAAAAGATCAAATACTAAAATCAGATACGACATTTCATTTTGATCAGACTAACATTATGACCGCTAGAGAGTAATTTATTTATTCCAAGGAAATTCGCTAAGTTGAAGCAGCTCCTGCGTAACGAATTTTTTTTAATAAATAGTTTACCGAGCTGTTTAGCTTGTAAATAGCTCGAAACTTTATGGGATATCATCACTTTTTAAGGAACAGCTATTATTTGAAGTCTAGAGCTATTTACTTTGTTAATAGCTCGGTCCTTTCTCGTATATCATCACTTTTTAAGGAGCAACTATTATATGAAGTCTGGATCTATTTACTTTGTAAATAGCTCGGTCCTTTATCCCATATCATCACTTATTAAGAAGCAAATATTTTATTAAGATTTTCTCGAAAACTTACCTTTCTTACAAACGGAAAATTTAACAACTTTAATTGTAATTAAAATAACATATGAAGCATATATCGATCTGATTTGTTGACAAGGTTACCGCCTCCTTTTTGATTAGATAGACATTTAGTATTTAAATAAAAATTTTCTAGTTTAATATAACAGTATGTTTTAATACTCCAAATAGAAAACATTGATTGTTGTATTGTATTGTTACAATGTAACTTTTTTTAAGTAAACAAGTTTAAAAATAAACAAGTTTATTTTCAATTAGCAATTCGTAATGATGAAAAGAATTAAATAAATTGTTATAATTTGTAAGAATTGCTCAAGGCGGTATATTACCAAATATTCAAGCAGTGTTATTGCCAAAGAAAACTGAAAAGAAAGCATAAATTTTATACATTGGATTATTGATAATAATATTCATCGATCATATATCATAGGCCTTTTATTAAAACGCCACAAATTAATGTGAAATAAGAGTGATATATTTTTTATTAAAATAACTATATAAAATTTAGTATATATAAGATGTTATTTGATTTGTTTCGATTATGACTTCTAAACTAATCGTTTATTACAGATAATTGATTATCAACGTTATAGTCTTTGAAGAAATGACTTGACCCGTTGGCTCCACTTCACAAAAAAAAATTCGTTACGCAGGAGCTGCGTCAACTTAGCGAATTTCCTTAGAATACATAAATCACTCTCTAGCGGTCATATTTTTAGTCTGATCAAAATGCCTTAAGGCAGTTTAAGGGGTGTTTTTCCCATTTTCGGAGGTTTGCGTTATAGGTAAAAAAATTTTTCAAAGTGTTCTGTTAAATTGACTTTATTTCGGGTCGATTGGTCAAAATTCCATCATTTCATCATATATAGAACTGAAAAACGTAATTTTGGGGGGTGTTTTTTCAATTTTTCGGGAGTTTGCAAAAAAATATATTAAGTTTTTCGAAATAACTTCCTAATTTGTAGCTATTAAGCGTCGATTGCAAAAAACTGCATCTTGTTGTATGTATAGATTAAAAAGGTTGGTTTTGGGGGTGTTTTTACCAAGTTCGAAGGGTTGTGATGGAAAAAAACTGATCTTTCTATCATGAATAGAAGTAAAGAGGTAAGTTTTAGGGATGTTTTTCCCATTTTCGGTGTGGTTGCGATGTAGGTAATGAAATTTTTCAAAATATTCTGTTAATTTTGACGTTATTTCGGGTCGATTAGTGAAAATTCAAACTTTATAGCATTAATAGAACAGAAAAACATAATTTTGGAGGATGTTTTTCCAATTTTCCGAGGCTTCCGTTGCATAACTTTTAAAATCAACGCATACTGCTGTATTCAAATTGCAATATCTATTTCTATATGGTATAAAAATTAATAGGTATATATGATATATCGTTCTCTACATGGTAGTTTGCGTTAAACTAGTCTTAAAAATAAAAAATGTTAAATTTTCCACTTTTCCGATACAAATTTCGAGTTTTCGCAATTTTCCCGTCGGTTTGGGTACTACAGCTATCTACATGCCCAATATCAACTTTACAGCACATCTGGAAGTAGCTAAACATTTTGATGTATTAGTTACCAAGAATTGTGGGCGTTCCCACGAATTTTGCGTTTTTGAAGTGAAATAACTTTTTAACGGTTAATTCGTTAACATTGATTGAAAACATTGGTTCTTATAATTCCGTAAAGTATCTATATTCGAAATATCAACCCTGTAGCTCTTTCCGTTCAAAAGATACAGCACCCAAAAAATGAGCCTAAATTAAGGTGTAGTAATAACACTGTAGTGAAAAGTCCGAATGTCTCCCTTAAAACTCGGCCACGCACTACCGTGCTCTAGATAAATGGTAATTTAAAAATAATTTATTCTATTATATTTATTTACTATAACTATATAATAATAATTATTCTACTAAATACTAAATTTGTATTAAATCTACCAAAAAAAGTAATTAGGGAAAATTGTTTAAATTTAAATGTAAAAAAAAATTTGGTATATAATACCTCTTTGTAAATTTGGGATATCATCACTTTTTAAGGAGCAACTATTATATGAAGTCTAGAGCTATTTACTTTATTAATAGCTCGGTACTTACTCTCATATCATCCCTTTTTAAAAAGGAACTATTACTTTAAGGATTTACCCGAAAACTCGGCCCTATCTTACATTTATGTTTTTGATATCCGATATATATTTACACATTAATTTTTTAGAATGGACGTTGATAAAGAAGAAGGAGGAATTGAAACTGTTCAAGATCAAGAGGAATCTCTCGCTCAGGTTGCAGTTCCAATTGCAGCTCCAATTGTAGCTCCAATTGCAGCTCCAATTGCAGCTCCAATTGTAGCTCCAATTGCAGCTCCAATTGCAACTACAAATGCAGCTCCAAATGCAGCTCCTATTGCAGCTCCAAGTAGAGGTTTTAGAGCCAATTATCGCGGTAATGGATTTAGTCGCGGTCGCGGCAACGGCACACGCAGTCGCCGACACAGTCGCGGTAACAGATATCATAGTCGCCGTAACAGTCGCGGTGGACAATTTGTAATTCGGGGGTATGGGTGGGATTTGCATTTCAAATTTAATTAAAGTCTCCCCAACCCCCGAATATATTTTTTTTAAATAAATAAACAAAAAAAAAAATACAAAAAAAAAAAAAATAAAATTATTCGAATAAGAGTAATTATTATTTATTTATATAATAAATATATATTTATAAAATTTTCCGATTTTTCAAAATTTGCAACATTGACATGAAATGCATCCAAAAAAATTCAAATATTTAAAAAAAAGTATGATCAAATAATATTTACAACCAAATATTTATTAAATTATACAAATATTATTATATTTGATATTAATAATAGTTTACTCTTATTTGAAAATATTTGATGGCTTTCTTAAAAAGAAAGCCGATTTCATAGGATGATGTTTGTATATTTATTAAATATCACTTCGAATTATATTATTTTGAACTTGTATATTTTGTAACAGCTTTAGTACCTTCACTGACAGCATGTTTTGCTAATTCACCAGGTAATAATAGTCGAACTGCAGTTTGAATTTCCCGACTTGTAATTGTTGAACGTTTATTATAGTGAGCTAAACGTGATGCTTCAGCAGCAATACGTTCAAAAATATCATTAACAAAACTGTTCATGATACTCATAGCTTTACTAGATATACCAGTATCAGGATGTACTTGTTTCAATACTTTGTATATGTAAATTGCGTATGCGTAAATTGCGTTTTTTATCACTCTTTGATATATTCTTTTGTGCTTTACCAGCTTTTTTGGCTGCCTTTCCACTTGTTTTAGGTGGCATTTTTGTTAACAATTGATACTTCTCACAAAGCAATCTGTTTATCAATAAAACTAGTTGCCCAGTTTTATGATATATATATATGAAAACCGATCTTACATGATATATGAATGCTGTGCGCTCATTGGTCTATGACATGTCTATATATATAATACTATTGGTTAATACCTAACATATGATAAATAATAAATATTATAAATTAATTGAAAATAACCTTAATATATATATATATATATATATATATATATATATATATATATATATATATATATATATATATATATATATATGTATATATATATGTATATATACATATTACATATATATAATTATAATTTTTTATAACATAAATCTACGTAAAACATTAATTAGGGGTAAATTGTTTAAATGTCAGTAAAAATTTGGTTGAAATTTATTACGTAATAAGTTTTCTTAAAGTACAATTTTTGTAGTATGTTTCTAAAATTTTATATAACGCGGCAAGTTGTTTAGCGAATTTCTTGTAAGGAAATAAAATAGTGACCGCTAGAAAGTGATTAATGTATTTGAAGGAAATTTGCTCGAAGATGAAGCAGCTCCTGCGTAATTTTTGATTTCAAATATTTTAAAACTTACCACGTTATAAATAAAATTTTTAATTATAAAATTTTAATAAAAACATACTAAAGAAAACTTACGACATATTATTTCATTTCAACCAAATTTTTTCTTACATTTAATCAATTTACCCCTAATGATAACAAGAAAACTCGTATTATACCTCGTCATTTACAATTAGCAATTCGTAATAATGAAGAAATAATTAATTTATTATCTGGTGTAAAAATCACTTAGCACTTTCAGCGTTATAGTATAGCAAAAATGTCCATCGATCATAGCTTATAGATGTCGAAAACACCATCTATAAAATTTATATATATATATATACATATATATACATATAATTTATATATATATATATATACATATATATATATATACATATATATGTATATATATATATATATGGGACTATCTAATAGTTAATTTGTTAATATAAAACATAGAAAAAAGGAATTATTAATATTTAATATTGTCGGTTTTCTACAAGGTAGTTTACTTATATATATAATATTTTTATGGAATTTTGTATAATTATAATTTTTGATAACATAAATCTATGTAAAACAATATTTCGGGGTAAATTGTTTAAATGTCAGTAAAAATTTGGTTGAAATTTATTATACGTAATAAGTTTTCTTATTCTTAAAGTAAAATTTTTATAGTATTCCGAGAAATTTTTGTAGCAATGTTATGTTATTGCCAATGAAAACTGAAAAGAAACCGTAAATTATTTACATTGGATTATTGACAATAATATTCATCGATCATAGGCCTTTTATTAAAGCGCCACAAATTAATGTGAAATAAGAGTGATATATTTTTTATTAAAATAACTATATATAAAATTTAGTATATATATAAAGAGCCGAGCTATTTACATAGTAAATAGCTTGGTAAACTATTAACTAAAAAAATTAATGAGGGGTAATTGATTAAATGTAAGAAAAAATTTTGTTCATCAAATTTATTTCATAAGTTTAGTATGAGTAGGACAACCGAGGTTGGATATTTTAGGTAATCTGAAATGAAAAATAGTTACCCAGTTTTATGATATATATATATATGAAAACCGATCTTACATGATATATGAATGCTGTGCGCTCATTGGTCTATGCATTTCTATAATACTATTGGTTAATACCTAACATATGATAAATAATAAATATTATAAATTAATTGAATAACCTTAAAATTTTAACATTGTTGTACGAGATTCTGTACAATAAACATACAAGTGTTACCCATTTATTTTTTTTATTAATAAAAAAAAATACAAAAATGTCTGGACGCGGTAAAGGTGGTAAAGTTAAGGGTAAAGCAAAGTCAAGATCAAGTCGTGCAGGATTACAATTCCCTGTTGGAAGAATTCACAGATTATTGCGGAAAGGAAATTATGCTGAACGAGTGGGTGCTGGTGCTCCAGTTTATTTGGCAGCAGTTATGGAATATTTAGCTGCTGAAGTTCTTGAATTAGCTGGTAATGCAGCTCGTGATAATTATTATCTGGTGTAACAATCGCCCAAGGCGGTATATTACCAAATATTCAAGCAGTGTTATTGCCAAAGAAAACTGAAAAGAAAGCATAAATTTTATACATTGGATTATTGATAATAATATTTATCGATCATATATCATAGGCCTTTTATTAAAACGCCACAAATTAATGTGAAATAAGAGTGATATATTTTTTATTAAAATAACTATATAAAATTTAGTATATATAAGATGTTATTTGATTTGTTTCGATTATGACTTCTAAACTAATCGTTTATTACAGATAATTGATTATCAACGTTATAGTCTTTGAAGAAATGACTTGACCCGTTGGCTCCACTTCACAAAAAAAAATTCGTTACGCAAGAGCTGCGTCAACTTAGCGAATTTCCTTAGAATGCATAAATCACTCTCTAGCGGTCATATTTTTAGTCTGATCAAAATGCCTTAAGGCAGTTTAAGGGGTGTTTTTCTCATTTTCGGAGGTTTGCGTTATAGGTAAAAAAATTTTTCAAAGTGTTCTGTTAAATTGACTTTATTTCGGGTCGATTGGTCAAAATTCCATCATTTCATCATATATAGAACTGAAAAACGTAATTTTGGGGGGTGTTTTTTCAATTTTTCGGGAGTTTGCAAAAAAATATATTAAGTTTTTCGAAATAACTTCCTAATTTGTAGCTATTAAGCGTCGATTGCAAAAAACTGAATCTTGTTGTATGTATAGAACAAAAAGGTTGGTTTTGGGGGTGTTTTTACCAAGTTCGAAGGGTTGTGATGGAAAAAAACTGATCTTTCTATCATGAATAGAAGTAAAGAGGTAAGTTTTAGGGATGTTTTTCCCATTTTCGGTGTGGTTGCGATGTAGGTAATGAAATTTTTCAAAATATTCTGTTAATTTTGACGTTATTTCGGGTCGATTAGTGAAAATTCAAACTTTATAGCATTAATAGAACAGAAAAACATAATTTTGGAGGATGTTTTTCCAATTTTCCGAGGCTTCCGTTGCATAACTTTTAAAATCAACGCATACTGCTGTATTCAAATTGCAATATCTATTTCTATATGGTATAAAAATTAATAGGTATATATGATATATCGTTCTCTACATGGTAGTTTGCGTTAAACTAGTCTTAAAAATAAAAAATGTTAAATTTTCCACTTT
Source organism: Nineta flava (assembly GCA_963920215.1). Classification (NCBI taxonomy): domain Eukaryota; kingdom Metazoa; phylum Arthropoda; class Insecta; order Neuroptera; family Chrysopidae; genus Nineta; species Nineta flava. The sequence goes on from OY986041.1 coordinate 20,021,251, forward strand.
TCCGATACAAATTTCGAGTTTTCGCAATTTTCCCGTCGGTTTGGGTACTACAGCTATCTACATGCCCAATATCAACTTTACAGCATATCTGGAAGTAGCTAAACATTTTGATCTATTAGTTACCAAGAATTGTGGGCGTTCCCACGAATTTTGCGTTTTTGAAGTGAAATAACTTTTTAACGGTTAATTCGTTAACATTGATTGAAAACATTGGTTCTTATAATTCCGTAAAGTATCTATATTCGAAATATCAACCCTGTAGCTCTTTCCGTTCAAAAGATACAGCACCCAAAAAATGAGCCTAAATTAACGATAAGATATAGCACTGTAGTGAGAAGTCCAAAGTGTCCCTTAAACTCGGCCTTGCGCACTACCGTGCTCTAGATATATACATATGTACTTGTTTTAAATGTCTGTGGACTCTTTAGTGGTAACAGTTTTTTTTCCATTTTAATGAAATTTGGTATTTGGAGGGAGAGAAAAACACAAAATTTGACTATCTCCCTTAATATTTGAAAAATCGAAAAATTTATCAGGAGTTAAGTTGTAGGTACTAAAGTACAATTAAAGATTGAAAGTTAAAATTCTAAATATCTCTGTTCACTTTAGAGTTTGAGAAAAATGATCAGGTAATGAAATGTAGCAAACTTGATTTTCTACAACTTTACTTCTTATACATTTTTCGATTATTCTAATATTAAGAGAGATATTTGAAATTTTGTGTTTGTTTGACACAAATACATAAAATATATTTTATTGTAAAAAAGTTTGATTGTCGTTTCCATAGTAACTATAAACTATATTCGTTATACCGTTTTTTTTTTTGGCTATTAATAAATTTAATTTTTGCAAATACTAAAGTTATATCAGATATTATATTTCATTTTGATCACACAAAAATTATGACCGCTAAAGAGTGATTTATGTATTCCCAGGAAATTCGTTAAGTTGACGTACGTTGCTGCGTACTTAATTTTTTCAAATAAAATAATCGGTTTCGATAACGGTATCGATTTTTAATTTTTTAATTTATAACGGTAACAGTTTCGGTTATGGATATGAAAATTAAACGGCTTTAACCAAATTTCGGTTTTATTTTCGGTTCGGTTAGATTCTCTGATTATATACTACGTTCATATTGTCTGTATATAGAGATCATTTTGATTCTACTCTAATCCTAAAACAGTATTAAAATTCATTGTAATCACTTAATTTAAATGACAAATGTCATTTGTTCAACTTCAAGTTTAATGAATCCTATTAATTTCACGACTGTGATGACACGTCGAACTCCGCGCGACCCAGAAGAAAGACTACTATCTATACATCGAGATAGGTAATAGATAGATATTAGGATGAATAGATTGATGATGCTGTGTAATATGGATGTGCAACAGCAGCTTACATTATTAGTGACAAAGCCAATCAACTCATTGAATTCATTGACGATCGACTACACTGATAACATTCAAATGAAAATAAATGTAAAGTACTCTCTCTATGTACTGCAGATGCCGATAAAAAGAATAATATCATTTTGTTAATTTAGTTCTTGAACAGATCCATACGTACCGTTTAAAGCAAAAAAAATTGAGCCTAGCATTCAAAATAAATGTAGATATTATATTTAAAATTTTGCCCCTATTCCTAGAACATTTGTTTGTATTTTATAAATACGTATTTAGACTACAATGTAGTCATCATCAGTATGAATTAGCTAATCGTAACTATCTCTGGGATATGGATTCAGAGATATGTTGCTTGTTGCTAATTTGGTGCCTGTGTCACAATGATATTAAAAATTCTGTCCTTTTATACGATTTGGTTGAGGGTATAATCTGACTTGAGGATTATTTAAGTTGCCTGACTACTGGATTAGGTTTGTGGAAAGCCCCACCTACTTATTGGCGGTATTCTTTGGTGACTCTGCGGCGTTTGTTTTGTCACTAAAGTGAGTGTACCTACGTTAACCTTGACATTCAGGTACTGGATTTTTATTTTTATTTTTGAAAATGGTTTAATTTTATTAAATCAGAATTTGGAATTGGGCCATTGTCTAAATTCATTATCTGTTTTCTCAATTTGTATATGTAGATGCTTTCGTATGCATCTAATTCTGTGGGGTTTTTCGTACCGATTTAAGTAGTTTTAGATAGATAGATACATTTTGGGATCAAAAAAGTATAGCACTTCGATCTTGTGGTCCATTGTGTTCCCCCTTCTACTTTAGTATGAGATTCGCTTCTTCCATATGTTGGCAAAAACCAGGAGCGTGTTTATCGGGTCTTCCTGAAGGTTCATATATTCGGGGTAAGATGCACCAAATATCTTGTATCTGCTGTAATCTAGAGGTTCGCCAGTCAAAGATAATGTGGTTGGATTTTTCTTCCTCCTCGCCTCACAATCTGCACATAATGGACCCGTTATTGAGTCCCATTGTGTGCGGATGCTTCCGCAGGGGATAATGCCCGGTAATGAATCCGGTAACTCTCCGCAGTGGCATCCTGTTCAGGCTTAGTGCATCGAAAAATTGCCTGTTGGTTCCACTCTCAAACAGTACCTTCCCGAGCTCCCACTGCGGTATTTTTTCCCAGTGATCACGGTGGTTAGCATTTGACCACTCGTTGATCACCTGTTTATATGCAGTGCCTGGAATTCCTAAAATAGGCTCTGGAAATAAATATGAGTACTCAAAGTAAATCCAGATATCCAGAGAGCCGAGGTTCAACTACTGTTTGGTGAATTTTTTCATATCAATATTTAATTAATACTCAAAATAACGTTTAGGACACTAAAAATTGTTTAATTTTTATTTTCTGGCAGTTGATGGAGGAAATGTAAAGCTTTTACAAACGAAATAATACTTTTTTTTTAAAATTAATCAAAATTTAATTGTTGCGTTATAACGTTTTTTCAATGTCTTATTTATCAATTTTAGAAAACTGGTCAAATTTTGTGTTTATAAAATTTTTTTTAAAAACCCGAGACGCTGAAATGGTTAACCATAAGAACCATTCAATCATTCGTTTGTAAGCTACGATATCAATGACAGACAAGCAAAGATTTCAATCAAAAGCTGTGTATGTCTATTGCATCGTAGCTCAACCGGATAGAATGCGTTTTTTATGTATTTTGCCTTCTTGAATCGGGATGGTTTTTAGTTATGAATGATAAAAATTTATACAGCTATTTAAAGATCATCGGCTCTTCTCCTAGTTGGTATAGGGTGTATTTAGGAGTGGAACCGCCGGGAAGATATTTTTTTGAATAATTTTATGTAGAATTTATCCCAGGGCTTCCATTGCTAAAACATTCCCACACGCAAAGACATAGAAAAATGTCCATCGAATCAGTTAATACAATAAATCGCATGAGATGGATCTATCCGTTTGGCCACAAACAGGCCGAAACTATATTCTTATAAACCTTCTCTCCTTTGGCTGGGGGTTAAAAATATCAAAAGCAATCCAATATCAATTTATTTTAAGCAATTCTGATGTACTAAGAGCCACAAAAGCGTCACTCATTTTTCAAATCTTTTTAGTTAATTTGTACATTTTCATCGGGTTTTTGGGAAAAAATTTAAAAAAAAAAAATTGTATATTTATTGTGTATTTATAGAAAATTTTTATAAGGCACAAATCAATAATAAACTTTTGGAAAATGAGTGCTACTTTTGTGGTTCATAGATATAAAGATTGTAGCGGCTGTCCTGGACGGGCCACATGTCGACCATAAGGTCCATTGTAATGCCTAAGGAATTTTGAGGAAGTGAGTGGAGTGGAAGGAATTTTGTGTGTAGACTAGAAAATGGTAGGATGATCGGCTGCGACTCTGATAGGAACTATGCAGATATTCATCTGGAGTTCGTAAAGGAAACCGCAGAAAACCTCCACAAGCATAGCCGGTTACTTCGTTCTTGTCCAAACGCAATTAACCGCCCTTTTTTTTCTTTACAATTGACAAACTGCCGATGTTGGGATTCGAATCCATAGCCTCCCAGTTCCAAGTAGACATAACGCCTTAGACCGCTCGGCTACTTGGACGGTACAGTTTGGGTTTCATTCTACAGTATGATATTTTTTTAAGAAAACTTAATAGTTTTGCCTTGGGGAATAATAGAGTTACATCATAAATACACCACTGCAACTTTTCATTTTTCACAAGAGAGTTTTTCACTTTATTGAATAATAAAATACGTTAGTAATATGTTCTGTTAACTGAGATGCTGATGCTTATATGTGTAACAATGTATCATTCAAGTTTAAATAAGATATGAATGACACTTTATATAAATCGTCCCAAGAATGTAACTTACTGGTTTGTATATATTGCATTTGAGTGTACGTGTATATCTGCTGTCACGTATAAACAAAAATCTACTGGTTCGTTTTTACCTCTATACATAGACTAAAATGTTAACCTAAACCAAAAAAAAAAACGTGTGGTTGTCAGCTCCGACGCACGATGGAGTTTACTCCTTAAGAACGATTGTCTTTGAAAAGGCACAGAAAAAAATACTTACTGGACTTAAAAAAAGACCGATATCATATTGGATCTAGAAAAACCTGTCTTTCTATAAATTTTCTTGAATTACAATATTTATAATTATTCAGATAATGTTATTTAATTATTACTTATAATTATTTATATTACAAAAAATAAATTATAATAACCTTGAAAAAATGTTTGAAAAAATTATAGATATTCAAAAAAAATACAATTTTAGGTTAGGTTCAGAAATTGTCGATTTGGCGTGGAATGCCCCATATAAATTGTCCATACTAAATTAAATATTTAATTATATGTATAGCTCATACATATTTATATAAACTACACTAATAATTAAATGTCTAATAAATAGAAAGCGCACATGTGTATATCGATTATATGTACAATATATATCATAAAATTTTAAATTCGCCCCCTTTACCTAGATCAGTTTTTTATATTATAAATACGTATTTCGACTACAATGTAGTCATCATCAATATAAATTAGCTAGTCGTACTTTACTCTTTGACAATTAGAAATAGATAGAAATTCGAGATCAATAGACAAAAAAAAATAAATAGAAAATTAACTAAATTAAAATATACTGGATTTAAAATATAATAAATTTTAAATTACATTGAAATTGTTAAAATTTCCTTTATTCACATTTATTCCTGTTAATTTTACTCTTATTAAAAAGACTCTTATATTGTCGCAGGATATGTTACTTGTTACTAATTTGGTGACAATTTTACTAAACCTCACTTTCAACCTAACTGACTGACTGACTGAACAAACGTAACGAGGTCATTCATATCACTGTATTTCATTGTTCATATTTTTTACAAACCGGCGCTTATATGTAAAATCGATTCTTAAGGAGTAAACTCCAAAAATTTAGCCCATGAACCATTATCAAGAGCTATATTTAATATTACATACCTATACTATGTATAATTGGATGCAAAAGTTGCTATTTTTTTAAATTTTATAGTTGATTTGTGCCTATTCATTCAGTTTTCGAATAAAAGTTTATTTACAACCTTAATCCGAAGCATTTTTTCGAAAGCCAAATTAATAAGGCTCAAATCAATCATAAAACTTAAAAAAATCAACTTTTTCAACCAATTGTACTAAGAATTCCTAGAGATGGCCAATAGATTTTTGTGTGTCCTTCGTTCAAAATCAATGTTGAGTTTTACCTTATCATTAAGTTTTGAGGTCCCCGAATGCTAAAGGTTTATTGAGAGATTTATCAGATTCCACACAAATATATCAAGATTGACTAAGATTGTAAGCTATATATTTTTCCCTTGAATCTATGTCATACCCAACAATATTCTGTTTATTAATCACAACTACTAATATCCCATCTAGACTACATGCCCATAGCAAAAATACCCTGTGAAATGACCCACCGTGAATTACGTTTAGAAGACTGCTACTATATCAGACAATAACAATCGGCCCTATGTCGTCAATTTTGAGCGGTACAGGTGAGTACATGGGATAATTGAATTTTCCAGGTGCAAATGAGGAATTACGACTAATTAGTTACAGATTTCTTCTAGTTAATAAATCATTTAAAAAAATAACAGAACACCTAGTGCCGTACAAAAGTAGTGGTACCGGAAGTCAGTACAAATTTTTAATTCACCGATAATTGGGTTGCGACCCCCGGCTTTTCCCCCTGTACTGGAAATATGTACAGCATTAATGGGTAATGTATCTGTATTAGTATAGAAAAGAAATTACACAAATGCCGTACAGTAATAAATTACTTATACTGCATCTACAATTATCGGCGAATTAAAAATACTGACTTCCGCTACTACTAGTTTTGTTCGGCACTAGGTTTTTTATTCAATGATCTATCAACTACAAGAAAACCGTACAAAAATAATTAGTCGTAATTCTTCACGTGCTGCACCTGGAAAATTGAATTTTCCCATGTACTCACCTGTACTGCTCAAAAGTGACGGCATTCTGATATAGTAGCAGACTTCTAAACGCCATTCATTGTGGGTCATTTCACAGGGTAATTTTGCCATGGGCCTGTAGTCTAATCCACTGAAAATAATTCTCTTATTATGATATAGTTTTTAATTGTTCGGCAAAACTGTAAGGTAAAACATTACGAATTTTTTAAGAGTAACTCTATCTACATAATTCTATACATAGATTTTCATAAAGGTAATAATTTCCAATACAAAACCTAAAAATAAAATTTGTCATTTTCCCAAGCATCTCTTTTTTGTCACTGGAACTTGCCATAAAAAAAAAACAAAAACGCTGAAAGAATGACTTTAGTATTTGCTTTGGCGATAACACGATAACACGTTCGACAAATTGTTTTTTTAATTTACTTTGTCAATTTTACACCTACACATGGAAGCATCTCTAGAAACCTTACTGGGTTTTCTTGAGAAGGGCAGGACATTGAAAAAAATGCAAAATAACTGTAATGTCTATTCTGGTTTGACAATTTTGATCAAAAGATTATTGTTCAGTCTATTTTGAATATAACAGCTCCAAGTTCTTTCCGTTCTTCTGACATTTGATTGAGAAATCGTAGATGTTTTTCAATGAGATTGTAGTTTATCAAAACGTATTTGAAAAATAGCCTAGTATGAAATATTTATACATGGAGATTGTGCGGCGTTGACACCAGATTTTTCAATATTAGAGAGACGTGATACTACATTCGTAATTAACATTTGAGAACATTGGAAGAATGCAATTCATTTATTTGCATTATATATCAGTTGTATAGTCTATTAGTACAGTTACAACAAATTCAAATGAACCTTTACTTTTTATATTCAAGCGATAGAAATTCGTATACACTAATAAAGTATTTTTGGCGGGTGATCTCTGTGTCGTTTCGTGTTTTTTTGTTTTAAATTATGCTTCTGTCAAAACTCGTAAACATACATGTCAAAACGGATAAACGTATAAAAAGTAAAGTTTAATTTTAACTATATAGAAATAATTACATACAATGCCAGTCAAAAGTTGATGAGCAGCTTCCAAGAAGTGCAATTAGATGTTTTTAGAAAAAAAGTATTTCTGAAAGTACAAAATTATGTACTAGTTTACATGTTTCTAATGTCTATGAAGAGATTGATGTCAATGACTCTCGGCGAATTTTTGGTAAAGTATTAAGAGAAACGCCAGGCCAAAATAGCTCTAATCTTATAATGTTGCTCATTGAGGTAAGTTTAAAACCTTAATTTATAAATAACCTAAAAATTGAATGTTAATCAGATTATTAAATAACCAAAAATTAGCGTATACACACTTCTACAATCATAATGTCACAATTCATTTGAAATGTTCACATAAAACTGCTGTTATAATTAATAACATAGTTAATTACAACGAATAACAACAATAATTTGTCACTTGACAAATGTGTGGCAAAGGTGTTGCTCTTAATACTGTACCAAAAAATCGCCGAGAATCATTGACATCAATCTCTTCATAGACATTAGAAACATTAAAACTCGTACATAATTTTGTACCTTAGAAAAACTTTTTTTTCTAAAAATATCTAACTGTACTTCTTAGAAGCTTCTCATCAATTTTTTCACTGGCATTGTATGTAATTATTTCTTTATAGTCAAAATTAAAGTTGACTTTTTACATGTATATCCGTATGTTTACGAGTTTTGACAGAACCATTATTTAAAATAAAAAACACGAGACGGCGCAGAGGTTGCCCGCCAAAAATACTTTACTAGTGTATGGTGAATTGAAGTTTTGTTTGTTGTGAAGTATATTCTTTTAAACGAATGCTGTCAAATTTGTATAGTATTTGTTTGAATAGTTTCCTAAAAAGAGTCGTTTTCGTAAATTCACTTTTTTTCTTCTAAATATGGAAACATAAATATTGTGCAGTGATTAAATACTTTCACTTAAAAGGTTTAAAACCTAAAAAAATTAATGAGATGAAAAAAGTGTTAGGTGAACATGAAACTTCAACAACAATCGTTTATAATTGGGTAAATTAATTAAATGAAGCGTGGCCGTACAACCACAAGTGACGCTGAACGTAAAGAAAGATCAAAAGAGGAAACAACACCAGAAATGGTCAAAAAAGTCTAAACTCGGCCTTGCGCACTTCCATGCTCTAGATGAAATCATGGATAATCATCGTATAAAGTTCCGCGAGATTGCTGACATTGTAAACATCTAATATGAAAAATCCTTTTGCACCCCTAAATGATGTTTCGAAAACGGTAAGCGGGACGGCATATTTTAATTAGACAGTTAATCAAGCGACAGTCTTTTCCACTTAACCTAGAACTGCAATTTCGTAACAACGTATATTTTGTAGTCTATACATCCACATATAAAAGAATTTTCTGAATTCAACCCTTAAGAGAGTGAAAAAAGAGTTAATTTTTGCAGATATTGTGCGGAAATTATGTCAATAATTTCTATGTATTCGTGTCACTATAATTATTAGATAGTCTTAACATTTGGAATTTTGAATGAAATCGAATAGCTGAATTTGAATTATAGGTAATATGCTACAAATCCTATTATATATACAAAACAATCCTATTATATATACAATATATATGAGGGTATTATATGTCTTGAATTATTGAACAGTTGGATGTATTGAAAACAGAAAGAAACTTTTGTAAAGATGTTTATAAAATGTTCTAATTACTGTCAAAATGAATTACTGAAAATCAAAAATAAATAACGAGCTGAAAATTTGTGTGTTCTAGAGCTGAATTTTTCAAAAAATTTGTGATTAGGCCAAATCGGTCAATGTACTTTACTGACTAGGTGAAATATCTACCTTTAAACCCGTAAGTGGTAGAAAAAATACATTAAATGTTTCTTTTTGAATAAAAAACAACATTTGAGTTGAAACTTTTTTTCATAAGCTGCACAGTTTTTCTTCACTTTCAACTAAAATTTCACCATATATATATACCACCTGTTTTGGAAAGCTTTGCTACTAGAGAATCAATGTCAAATATTTTTTACAATATAACTACACAATGCTTCATAAAGAAATAAAAATAGTGTGAGTACTCTGTAGTCTGGTGTGTGTGTGCTGCAAACGTAATGGATAATAATATGATAAATTAAATGGGCATCACTAAATCCTCACTCTTAAATGACATCAAGCAAACACCATATACCACAAGCTCATAGTCAGATACATGTATGTATGGGTATGGTTTTATAGTAAATATTTTATTTATTTATTTAACATTGATTCTCTATTAGAAATGCTTTTGAAAACAGACTGTATACAAAGTATATTGACGCATCAATTATATTTGTATATGCGTGCGTGTGTAAAAAATAAAATAAACAGTTCACGATGAACTCATTAGGTACATGAATTCAAAATATAGAACATTTAAATAACTAACTCAATTAGTTTTTATATTTTCACATATCATCAATGATATTTCAATAGTATCAATGAATTTTATAAATATAAAATCGATCGACCCTGCTACTTTGTGTAGTCTATATATAGGAGGTAAACAAAATGAAAGACTAATGAAATATTTTCTACAATAATTATTATTACATTTTAAAAATTTTATAAAATATATATACAGATTATATTTCATATCAGCTTACAATTGAACTATAACATTGTAGATTTAAAACCGGACTATTTGTATGAAGGGAAGCACATGTTATTTCAATGTTAAAATAATTATCATATATTGTAGTCCATATACAGAACCATGTGAAACAGTTTTCGCTATCGTTACTATCAGTATCTTACGCCTATTTTACACATGTAACATTTCATGTAACTATTCACAACGCACTTGGTGAGCAAGTGCAGTAGTATTTTTTGATGAAACTATGTAGTTATAACACAATAGATCTCGCTTAGAGAAATCTTATATGTAACTTCACATGTAAGAATAGGGTGTACGATATGTTTATATCCTAGTTCCTTGTGATTGGTTTACTATGATCATGTGACAAAAGTGGTGGACAAAGAAAGAAATATTTAGCAAGACGAGAGTTATAGCTATTAACAAAACATGCGATTGATATATTTCTGCATGTGCATAGAGAAGTAAGTCTAGTTATAATATCAAATACATTTATTTCGATTGAAAACTTTCATCAAAACTTTAACGTGTAAAAACGGGCTTATACCGTTTGGAACGCATTTGGAATTTATTTCTAGAAAATCGAAGATTGAGAAGAAACTGGCAGCAAACAAGATACGCTAGATAAAAACGCATTCAACAGGGCTACTCAAAATTTAATACGACTGTTGGAGAAACTAAAACAAGAAGCTATCCAAGACTACCTCGAAAATTTATCACCAACAGATGCTGCAGACTATTCACTCTGGAAAGCTACTAGGCGCTGTAAACAACCTCAAAAGCCTATACCACCTCTTCGTCGTGTTAATGGCAGCTGGGTTAAAAGTTCTAAAGAAAAGGCTGATTTGTTTTCTGACAGTTTATCCGAAATCTTTCAGCCAAATCCTGGAGAAAACCTAAATGAAGAAGAAGCCTTTTTTCTGGATGCTCCCTTACAGTTATCCCTCCCTATTGTTTCCTTTTCACCTAAAGAAATCAAATCGGTCATTTGGAATATCAATAATAAAAAGGCTCTCGGCTATGATCTTGTAACTGCCCGAATTCTTCGAGAGTTGCCAAAAAAAGGTATTGTCATGATGTGTACTATCTTTAATTCCGTCCTGCGTCTAAAATATTTTCCTCAAATCTGGAAAGTATCGCAGATTATCATGATACTAAAAGCAGGAAAGCCTATAAATGATCTTACATCCTACAGGCCAATAAGCCTCCTACCGTTACTACCTAAACTTATCGAAAAATTATTTCTAAGGAGGTTTTTACCAATTTTGGAAGAATCCAATCTTGTTCCTGATCATCAATTTGGTTTTAGATCCAAACATTCAACGATCGAACAAGTTCACCGAGTTATCAGTGGCATTAACAATGCTTTTCAAGAAAAATATTGTACGGCAGCGTTTCTTGACATCAGTCAAGCTTTCGACAAATTATGGTATCCTGGATCATTATATAAATTGAAAAAAAACATTCCAGATTCGTATTATCTCATTTTAAAATCATATTTAACTGACAGATATTATCAAGTAAGATTTCAAAATGAACTATCTGATATATGTCCTATTTTTGCCGGAGTTCCTCAGGGAAGCGTTTTAGCTCCAATTTTGTATCTTATTTATACACTCGATCTGCCAGTGAACGATGAAAACATTACTGCCACTTTTTCAGATGATACTGCAATCCTAGTATCAGATTCGGATCCAAATGTAGCATTGGAAATACTTCAATTAAGTTTAAACCAAATTCAGCAATAGCTGCATAAGTGGCGGATTCGTGCTAATACAAGTAAATCGGTCCAAGTTACCTTCACATTATGCAGGTGAATCTGTGCACCAGTAACTTTAAATAACGCGATACTTCCACAAAATGAAGATGTCAAATATGTTGGTATACATCTAGATAAACGTTTAATTGGCGAAAGCATATATGGGAAAAAAGAAAACAATTAAATATTCAATTCAATAAATATTTCTGGTTGCTTAATCGTAACTCTAAATTATCCCTCGAAAATATGTTATTAGTGTATAAAAGCATTTTGAAACATTTAGATTTTACAGCGTTTTCTGTCTAAAGTGCTGCGTGCGGTAAGTGATTCACCATGGTACGTTCGAAACGATGACCTACATCGTAGTTTGAATGTGTCTACAGTGCGTGAAGAAATTGTGCGATTTAGTGAAAACTATATGTATCGTTTAGAAATGCATCCAAATGTGTATGCGCTTAATCTTCTTGACAATAGTAAGACCTTAAACAGACTAAATAAACTTAATATCTTAGAATTAAAAAATAGATTTATTTGACATTTTAGTGAATGTACTTAAATAATTTTAATATATAATTCTTTATTCTTGTGAAAACTTAGTTTTGAGTACGAAATCGCTATATTTGAAAATAAATCTGATTGCCTGCTTTATCAGCATGTGCTGACCAAACGGTTTGAATAAACATAGTATATTGCAAAATATTCGTCTTTGTTAGTTCTATTAAAAAAAATCAAATATATTATGCACCTAGCTTTTATGTTTGTCACATAATAATGGTTTTCATGTTAAATGTTAAAGAAACCAACTTAGGTGATGTTTAAGTTTATTTATTCAGTAAAAAATAATAATATATAAAAATAAATAATTTAATTACGAAAATTTAATGGAGATAATATTTAATAGGTGGCAAAATATGGGGCAAACGATGTTACACGAAATTGCTAGTTTATATATAAAATTATTTCAAATACAATCGGTATACGAAAATACATGATAATAAACAAATTTAAAAATAAAATTATCATTCAAAGTTTTTGTTCAACAAAAAACATATAAAAAATGTAATCATTACGATATTATTAAACTTTTTAAATGTTGACAACGACGATAATATTATTTGTGAGTGAGCAGTCAGCAATGAGTAGTGTACCAAGTGGTACAACAAACATTTTCAACATACAAACATAACAAAAAATAACATTATTTCCTATACTCAAAAACTAAAATTGTATATGTACAATGGTAGTGAAAAAAAAAGTAATAATTTGGTGTTGACGCTACACTACCAGCCTCTATACCTCTATATACACTGTAAATTTATTTTGCTTACATATGTGGCGTTTAACTTTTTGCTTTGACCTTTGTATTTAATAGCAAATTGTAAGTTTTACGCTGAACGATTTTATTTGAGCCTGATAAAAGTTCCTTATAGAGTGTATCATAAAAATAGTTTGAGGAAACGCGCGGTGCGAAAAAGATAAAGCGAATATATATATATATATATATATATATATATATATATATATATATATATATATATATATATATAACATAATAGACAGAGATAACTATTATATCTATAAAACGGATAAACCCTATCTATGAAAATATTAAGCAGATATCCTATCTTCTTCGTGTTAAATTAGATGTCTGATCTCTCTAAAAAAATTAATTTATGTATATTTACTATTGATTAATAACATTATTAAATTCAGCTCGTTATCTTTACTTTGCCTTAATGTACGTATAATGTAAATCCTATTTAGACAAAATGTTTTAAATATATATGTACAATTATTGTTATTTTTGGAGTCGGTGTCACATAGAGACATTCATATAACTTTTGGACACCGCCTCCAAAAATAACAATAATTGTACATATACATTTAAAAATTTTTTTTTAGGTGAACTAAAATTGACACAAGAATATGCAATTAATTTTTTTACTTTTTAGTGCATTTTTTGTTTAGAATATTTAATTTTTGAAATCGGGTTTCCATTTTGACAAAATAGGGTTTATTTCTCGCTTTTTAGTGACTTTGAAGTTCTACAACTTATTTTATTTGTCTAAATATGGGTAGACCTACTTAACGACCTATTATTTTTTAGTGCATTTTTTTATAACATATTTTTTTTTTATCCGTTTTTTTAATTTTTATTTTATTAACACATTTTTTTTTTAATTTTTGCATTTTTTTATAACAGATTTTCAGTTTTTTTTACATGCATTTTGTTTTTTTTTTTGTAAAAATTTTTTTTTTTGGGTCGGTTTTTTTCTGTAAAAAAATTTTTTTAAGTCGGTTTTTTAAAAAATTTTCTTATTTTCCCATTATGAGTGAGTATACCCTTTCAAAAAAAAAAAAATTCACAAAAATTGATTATCACATATAAAATGAGTATTTTCCTCGATTTCCAGAGGATCCCCTCACCAGAATGCGATTTGGTGACAATGGGACCAATCTGAAATCAAACTCTTTAAAACAAAAAATTCAAAATCGGTTCATAAATGACGGAGTTCTGAGGTGACAAACATAAAAAAAAAAAAAAACAGACGAATTGAGAACCATCCTCCTTTTTGAAGTCGGGTTAAAAAGAAAAAAACTGATGGTTATTCCTATGGCTATTCCTGGCACACATCAACGAGACATTATTGTATACTTGATCGATGTTATTGTACCGTCATAATCACCAGTCCAAGTGGCCGAGCGGTCTAAAGCGTTATGTCTGCGCAGTTTGCCTACTTGAAAACTGGGAGTATGCCTACTTATGGGTTCGAATCCGGACAAGGGCAGTTTGTCAATTATTAGGAAAAATAAAAGGAGGGCGGTTAATTGGCAAAACTGTCGGCGTATGGACAAAAACAAAGTAACCGGCTATGCTTGATAACATTTTCCGCAGTTTCCTTCACGAACTCCAGATGAATATCGGCATAGTTCCTAGCATAGACGGCTGCAGCCGCATATCCTACCAATTCCTAGCCTATATACAAAAATTTCTTATACTTCACTCACATCCTCAGATCATTAGGCAGCACAATGGACATTATGGTCGAAGTGTAGTCCGTCTAGGACAGCCTCTATAATCTATCTATCTATCTACCGTCATAATCGCAGTTTAATAGAAGAATTCTGTGAAAAGTTGGTTGAAAGATATCAAGATTTCAAACAAATAAATAAACTAATGAACAAAGCTTCTAGATAAGTAAAACCCATTAAAATATGAAAATTGAACCGATGGAAAAAGAATTCGTTACGCGCAGGCGCTACGTCAACTAAGCGAATTTTCGTAGAATACATAAATCACTCTCTAGCAGTTACAATTTTAGTCAGATGAAAAGTCTTATCTGACATGCTTTTCGTATTTTCCAAGCCAAGTTTGTTAAGACGGCATAGATTAAGGGGAAAGGGGACGTAGAGAAAGACGAAAACACAAAATATGAAATATCTGTCTTAATACTAGACAAATTAAAAAATGTTTACGAAGTAAAGTTGTAGAAAATCAAGTTCACTACATTTCATCACCTGTTTTTTCGAAAACTCTATAATTAGTACAGAAATATTTAGAATTTTAACTTTAAATTTTATTTCGTAAATATCCCTGTCAATATTAGGGTAACAGAAAAATAGATAAGAAACAAAATTATGGTAAAATTAATTATCTATAACTTTACTGCTGAGACATTTTTCGATTTATGCAACATTAACACAGATAAACTAAATTTTGTATTTCCCCCTTCCTCTAAAGCCCCCTTTCTCCTCGTCCAATTTTGCCCATTAACGAACTTGACCATTCAAATACCAAAAGCACCACATATACTGAACTTTACAGATGCTGATTTATGTCATCTAATAGGTAGGATCGATGGACATTTGAAGAAATTTTTGCGAAATTTTAACTTTGGTACGAGGCCAATAGTTCTATTTCCTTTCAGGAAATTTGCAAATTATTTTTATGAAGTTCGTTTTTTACGACGCAGATCATATATTTGTATACATTATAAATATTGATCTTCGAAACAAAACGAGTTCTGGTGTGGCCACCAGTTCGGATTTTGGTAGAGCTATTTCTTCGAAAAACTTTTCTTTGCAATTCTAGGCTCTAATTATACTCTAAGATCTTTAAGGTATTTTTAGCATCGGGGGATCTCAAAACGTGAATATCTAGTGTAAACGCAGTAATGATTTTCGAGAAAGGAAACATATAATCTCTAAATACAATATATTCTATGTTGTAATCTGTATATTATAAATGCTACGTTGTGGCCTTCATACAGAGGAAAAAAATATTGAATCATTTTCGTTCTTTTTCCCATCTGTATCATGTATCCATTCATTCGTTTCTCTCCACCATACTGTGCGATGCTATGAGTGAGTTTCGTTACATATATAAAAGTCCTATACCTACATTATGAAAGTTCTCTATAGTCTTCTTTTCATTTAAAACCATCGATGTTAATAAATGTTTGATACGCGATGTTCACTTTTTACACTAACTACTATCCCTTCTCAATATATTACAGATATTTTTTGTGTCATACGGTGTTATAAAAGTTTAACGAATGAAAAATAGTAGCTAAAGTTCAATACAAACAATCCAATTTATTGTCAATATTTGCACGAAAGGAATTTATAACACCTTTTTGTAACACATTCGTTATCGATGTTGTCGATACGTGAATCAATTGATTTCATGAAGCGATTATTTTTACTTTGGGGATGATATAGTTCGATATTTTTTTACAATGGAATTTATCGAGACATTTGTCTCAACGGTTACAGATGTTATATAATTCTCTGATCTTGATTTTTAGAGCCTGATTGACTACATTTTAGAGTCTGTATGCATTGTGATCATTATCTAATTTGAACACGCAAATAATCCGATAAAAACAGCCATGAATGCCCGCGCCATGAGTTATATTTCGATTTAGCTCACTTAATAATCAAAAAAGGATCATTCAAATATAAAAATTCGAATCCTGGCGAATGAGTTAACTTTTTCACATCAATATTTAAATTAAAAATTCAATGACATGTTTGTCTTTATAGTATACGCTAGTTATTTCACACTATGTCTTATGTAATCATAATGGAAATTGACTGAAGTCTTGTATTGTGACGCCTAATAATAACACAAATAATATGTTAAGAAAGTAAAAATGCCAATGAAATGAAGAGATTGATTCACATTTACCAGAGTCATTTGTGGTGTAACGGTTAGCACACTGGACTACAAATCCAGAGCTCCCGGTTTCATTCCTGGTGAACGTGTTAATATTTTTATATCAATATATGAATTAATATAAAAATTATTTCCCGAAATTGTCTAACTACTGATGAAAGTTAAAGTATGAAACAAAAAACTAGTTTTTTTTTTAATCGTCTTGTTCAAGCAGAACTTACGGTCGTTCTGTAAGCAACAATCGTTAAAGGTAGTATAGTACAGTTCCACATATAATATACAACAACTCGCATACATACACATACTACATGCATTATATCCCGTTGGATACACGTGTTTATACGTGCATATCAAGAATAATAGATTAAATATGGCAACATTGTGCTTACCAGCTGCGTACTTTTATATACATTGTAAAAGTATTATGATGAGAGATGCTTTACAACAGCTTTTAGAAATAAAGAGAACTTCTTTCTCAACATGAAATAAAGGAAGAGTGCCGTTGAGTGTGATATAATATGTGTACACAATAAGAGGTTCAGTATTTTCACATTTCCGTGTAGATAGTTTATTAGTGCAATTTTTATGACACGCCTTTAGCTTTTAGATATCGTTAGACTGTCTACGAATACGTTCTTTTTATTTGATAATATAAATAAATAAAGTAAGTAGTAGTAATAGTAGCAGAAAGAGGCCAAAGTCTGGGTAGTAGAGGTCTATTTAACCGATCCCTAATGGACAAGAAAGTTGTATACAGACTAAGAATTTGGTAGATTTTGTGACTCACACCTAATCCGTTAGTCAGTCAACTCAAATAATCCTCAGGTCAGATTATACCCTCAGTCAAATCGTATAAAAGGACAGAACTTTTTTAATGGCATTGTGAGACACGCACTAAATTTGCAACAAGCAACATATCTCTGAATCCATATCCCAGAGATAGTTACGATTAGCTAATTCATACTGATGATGACTACATTGTAGTCGAAATACGTATTTATAGAATACAAACAAATGTTCTAGGAATAGGGGCAAAAATTTGAAATGTAATTTCAAAAAACATAGAGTCTCTTTGTATATTTTAATAATCTTTATCATTGAATAGGAAAATTTTTCGTTTATAGTGAATATTTAGTGATCTTAAATCTTCCAATTATAAATATCAAGAAAAGTTTGTTGTTTTAAAAGTTATCATATTGGTTTTGGGGTTATAAGATTTACGGTGCACTGATATTCTATGAATATCGCACAAAAAGAAAATATTGAGTTAAGACTAGATGGAACATCTAAAATAACTCATTAAAATACGTTACACTTAAGAGAATACTATTTAGGATTCAGAGAATAGGAAATGACTTCGCCAATCACCCTTATCAACTGTTTCCTCCTTTTGTCAAACAATTTTACCAATCATAGTGATAATAAATATTCTTCTATACTACAATTTTGGCTAAAACATGTGATTGCAAAACTATATACATATGTATAGCATTTGTATACACTTGTATATACATACGGGTATAAGAAGTAAAATAAACAGTTCCTGCAGTCATAATGAGCTCAATATTTAAACAATTGGCTCAGCTAGTTGTTATCTTCAATGATTAGTAATATTCTTTTCTGTCAATCTTTGCACATATGCCAAGGGGAGCAAATTTTTTAAACGAAGGAAAATATCGGATAAAATTTTTTTTATATTAATGATCTAATGGGCTTAGCTTAGTTACATCTACTATAAGTTTGATACGTAATCCTAAAAATTTTGATGCACGGTTATTGTTTGTAGGAAAAAAATAAAAAGATTTTTTTTACAGCTCATCTGGAGATGTAAGAAAATGATAGCAATCGTTAATCACAGCATTCTTTTATTTATTAAGATATACATAATGTTTTATTTGAGTAGTGCAGTGTCTTGTATGTGTGAATATAATAAATTTGTATAACTATTTATCAACAGACTTACAAATCGTATTAGGAAAATTATATTTTATTCCAATGTCTAAATTGTTTCTAAATGTATGACAATATATATATATATATATATATATATATATATATATATATATATATATATATATATAGATATATATGTATCTGAAGTTCTTGAAGGGAAACTGCAGAAAACTTTAACGAGCTTAGACGGTTAGTTTACATTTGTCCATATGCCGACATCATTAGGAATCGTATCCGCAACCTCCCAGTATCAAGCAGAGCGCTTTAGAGTGCAATGCCATTTGGACTCTCTTGGATATACATATATATATATATATATATATATATATATATATATATATATATATATATATATATATATATATATATATATATATATATATATATATATATATATATATATATATATATATATATATATATATATATATATGTATATATAAACCGTACGTTTAGTTTACATCTTCGCATAGTAGATCTCCCACGAGTATGAGAGAGTACATATGTATACATTAAGCAATGTGTATGAGAAGGAGGTCTTATAGGTTTGATAAACAAGCATATTTTTTAAAACAGTGAATAATATTCATAACTGTTCGAGTGGTGGGTGATTGTCCACCTTCAAATGCCACAGTAAATAAATTGACACATTCGTAATTCATTATTGGAATGTCCGGAAAAGTACCATTTAACAATTTGTACTTTTTCTTCTTTTGTGTAATAATACCAATAAATAAAATACACAAACAGGTATTTTCCAAAAGCATTCACATAATAATGATTGCATATTATCAAACAATTAAGAATATTTGTATTCAGCAAAAATCCCCACTCTCTAAAATTTATACAGGCACATACAACACACAACAGAAACAAAACAAACCTATAAGACCTCCTTCTCATACATATTTGTTAATGGATACATATGTACTCTCTCATACTCGTGGGAGATCTGCTATGCGAATATTTATATATTCGCATAGCAGAATATATTTATATACTTATATATATATATATATATATACATATATAAATATATATATAATATATATATATATATATATATATGTATATATAAACCGTACGTTTATTTAATATATATATATATATATATATATATATATATATATATTTTTTTTTTTTTTTTTATCCAAGAGAGTCCAAATGGCATGGCACTGCTTGAAACTGGAAGGTTGCGGGTACGATTCCTAATGGTGGCAATATGACAATCAAAATTAATGGGACCAAATTGTCGGCATATGGACAAGAGTAAAGTAACCGGCTATGCTTGTGAAAATTTTCAGTAGCTTCTCTTCAAGAACTTCAGATGAATATCAACATAATTTCTATCAAAGTCGGCTGCGTTACTGAGGTTAAAAATTGATCTGGTCGAGCTTTGTTACAGACTGTGAAGTCTTAGAAACGTAGGTAAATCCCATCGCTTGTGGAACCGTAGCTCCCAAATGGGTAGGGCGATTTCAATGCGATTTTTTTAAATTAAAGGTTGGTTTGGTTGGAATGCGATTTTTTAAATTAAAGGTTGGTTTGGTCGAGATGGTTCTGAGGTATAATAAATTAGTTAATCAGTACTTTTCCAAGTTGGGTAAGGATTTTTAAGAATTTGGAAGTATTTATAAATTCTATATAAAATTATTTAATAAATAGCTTTCCTTCCCAACCAGAAAAAGAACCAATTATTTTGAACGGCTAAACACATTTTCATCATAGCGAAGATTAAACCAGCCTTCATATAAAACTAAACTGAACTCAAACCTGTGTATCCATTTGGGATCTACGATGCCATATTCACAAGCTACATATATTACCTCTTTTTGGGTCAGGGTAGTGTTTCACGAGGCACGTGGCGAGGCGAGCTTTTGGTATCGCCTCGCCTCGCCTCGGTTGGGTTAGCTATCATCTTCGAGGTGAGGGAAAATTATTACTAACTTTGACTTATTTTACATGAGTGTACTTAATATAGTTTTAAAAAAACTTGAGACGATGATTTTTGACATCTACTAGGTAGGAAATTTGAAAAAACGTTTGCAAAATTTTGACTTTGGTACGAAACCAATAGCTCTATTTCTTTTCTGGTAATTCGCTAAAATAAAATAAAATATACAAATTAGAGAGAGAGAGAGAGAGTTGAATAAAACAGGGCTGCGCTTTTTGGCATGACAAAAATACACTAATATAATCAAAAGAAATCTACATATTTAATCACGTTTAGAGTTGAAAAAATAACGTAAAGAACTTCGTTCCTAACGGGGTCCCCCGACCGCACATTTTTTTTGTCTCTAAAATAAGAATATGCAGTCGATAACAAACTAAAAATAATACATTTACTTTTCTCTATAAAATTTGCAAACCGGCGATTAACAAATTTATGATTGATATTATAAAAAGTAATCATAGCATAAAATTTCTTTTTCCTTTAAAATGCATCTATCCATTGCTTCATGTTTTTTGTAAAAATACATGTTACTATATTATTATTTTTTTTAAATTTACTTTTTGTAAATTTACCTCGGCCGAGGCGAGATTTTTGGGACAATATACCTCGCCTCGCCTCGGTTAGTAACCAGGATTAAAATTTTGAACCTCGCCTCGTGCCTCATAACCGAGGACCGAGGCGAGGCGAGGTTACCTTGTAGCCTCGGTGAAACACTAGATCAGGGGTTACATAAAATTATTGACTTTTCGCTTATGTCTTGAGGCATTTTTGCTAAGAACTGTTATTGGCACACTTGGTCTGGTAGCTAGTATACTCGTACAATATATAAAAATGGCGTCAAAATTCGAGCTATCATTTCAATATTTTATAATTTTATAGATTTGCGCCTTATTTATACGAATTTCGGAAAAATGTTTTGATTAGAAGTTGTTAGTATAGTTTTAATGAACAACTTTAATCCGAATGATTTTGAAAAGCGAATGAACAAGACACAAGTCAATTATAAAACTTTGAAATGATAGCTCGACTTTTGACGCCATTTTGACGCCATGATCGGATATTTACTCATAATAATAAACTCAATTCCATTAATTATTAGTTTTATTTAATAATTATTTCGTAAAGTAACGACATTCAACATAAATTTCTCAATTGGCGTAAAATTGATGACACTATTCGTTGTTTCTTTTATTAGCTGTATATTATAGACAGCTGATCACTCCAAATACGCTGTAATATTTGTCACATGATTCACTTTTGGCTACATTTTTCTCAATGCCTTACCGAGATATAAAAGCTAATATCATTTCACTTTATTAAGCTGTTGTATGATTGAATCCAACGATATTTTTCCTCGAGTATAAATTGATCTGAAAATAGTGTAAAAATTACGATATACGCGACGGCTAATTTTTTAATGACAAAATTTTTTTTAAACTTTTAGTTGCATCGAAAATAAAAGTGTTTGAACTAGGAGAAAAAAGAGATTCTTAGAATATTTGTCAAAATTGTTGTTCTAATAAAATAAAATAATCAAAATTGGTGTCTTTGGAACTACTAGTAAGCGAATTTCTTCAGTGAACGACCTGATGATAAATATCACAGGAAGTTACAATGGTCTCATTGCAAAATTAATTATGAATTTCGAAAGAACGAAGTATTAGAACATTATAATTGCATTTTTTTTACAGAAAAAGTAAGCAAGTTACCATATTGTAAATATTACAAAATTTATTTTCTACAACTCTACTTCTGATAAAATTTTTCACTTTACTAATTGGAAGAGACAAATTATTTAAGCTTACCTATCCCGTCTAACAAGTTTGTTCGTTTAGGAATATATGTATATATAGTTTCTTTCTATCCAAAACTGTGTTCAATTGTCCGTCAATCGAAGCTAGTAGGTTAATGACGTCCTAAAAATCGAAAATGACCATCGTTGGACGACAACGGGTCCATTATTTGCAGATTGTGTGGCGAGGAGGAAGAAACATCCAGCCACATTATCTTTGACTGCGAACCTCTAGGTTACAGCCGATACAGGATATCCATGCATCTCACTCCGAATATATGAACCTTCAGGAAGACCTGATAAGCAAGCTTCTGGCTATTGCCAACATATAGGAGAAGCGAGACTCGTCGGACTGAAGTAAAAGGGGTAGCACAATGAACCAAAAGGTCGAAGTGCTATACTTTCTAGACTCCAAGATGTATCTGTATATCGTTGGATCATCGGATTAGACAAAAATAATCCGGTTGATGGACACTTGAACAATTTTGTCCGAAATTGCACCTACGGTTCAAACGCAATACCTAATTTTTCATAATTTTAAGAAAGAAAACTGAAAACTTCAAAAGCTAAAAATACAAAATTTAAAAATTTAAAATCAGGTTTCATTGGCATGTTGTATAGTGATATGCATCCAAAAGATAATTGTTATACAGGATGAGTGACTCACGTGCATAATTTTGTTTTTATTGCACTGTACTTACAAAGAGGGTTGGGTGAATTTCTTTACGATGAGGAATGCTATTTTGTAAATTGTAATTATTAAAATGTAACTTTTCAGAAAGAGACAATGGGATGCTGTTAAATAATTGCAACGTCGGTGGGTATGGAAGAGTACCATGACGTAAATCCATCTTGATTATAGCCCAAAATGGAATTGCAGAACGTTGAAATGACCACTAAGTAACTACGTTGTGGTACTAGCCCGCCAACACTCCATTGTGAGAGAGCAACGGCCCGTTAGGATTTGCGTGAGAAAGAAGTTGGTTCCCGCGTGCTCGCACTCTAACCAGGTGTTGATGGTCGGGATCAGTCTAGCTGTCCATCTGCCTGTGCTAAAGCTTTGCCATTCGACAACGGTTCGCCTTCTTTCGAAGGCTCTTTGTTCTTCACTGCGTCGTCCCGTCGTACGAAGTTGGTGAAGTCTCTTCCGCTCTACAACTAGAAGGTCAACCGGAATAGCCTTAGCAATCAGCAGCTTCCTCGGAGACGGTGTGGTACGCACAGGCAACTCTTAGTGCCGCTCTGGCTGTTTCAACAAATACCTGCACCAGGTGGAAACCAGAAGCAGTTTAAATTGAATGTACTGCTCCGAGGAAGACGATGTTTTCAACACATTATTGTCTGTCAAAGATGGTCCCAGGAAAGAAACACAGCCTGGGAGGTGATCGAAGAATGCCATAATGCTCTACGCAGAAGCAGCCTTGAAAGCTAAAAGCCGACAAGGCCAGGCTGAAGTAATGGGAGAGCAGAGTCAGGCTTGGCCACCTCCTGCATAGAGGGAAGAAAGAGGAATGTTTTTAGTTCGTAAAAATCCCACACAACCAGTGAACTTTATCACAATTCTTTTCGAAGATTTTTTAACCTCTCAAAATAAAACCACTCACGTTGTGAAAACCAACTTCTTGTACGTACAAAGGAAGTTATTCTGAGTATAAAATTATTTTTTCGTGAATCAAAGTATACTCAACATTTATTATTGTAAGAACTTAAAATCGGTAATTAAAACCTCATATGATCTGACGATGCTTTGTTGCAAGATACGATATTTCAAAACTCAAAAATCTCTTTTTTACACCTTGTCTCTTGTACTCATATTTTAATGACTATGGATCCTGGATATTTAGAGTTTTAAAACGATTATATTTTTGTCACTATAACCTATTTTGTCGTTCTTATAAACATACATTTTGCATATATTTAAATAAATTATAAAGTAATTATTATTAAATAATTTACTTACCAAATAAATAACGAATATGAATAATAATCCTTGTTTACCTAAAATTAAAAAGAAAAATTATTTAATAATAATAATATTAATAATAATATGTTTTTATTTGTAAGACCATTTACATTGGTTTACAAATCGGCACATAATATACATTACATTGCGAATATTGGCACGTTGTTACTAATGAACTGAAAATCTTTTAGTTAATGAATTGAAATCATATGGGTAAATTTCCAAAAAGTACAGGCTTAGTTGTTACTTAAACCGTGAGTGATTTCGTTAGCAATGGAAATGCCATTATGGATTTTAATCGTCTTGGTTCTACCATGTAAATATTAAGTAGTGTCAATATGTAATAAGTAAAGATACTATTTTGGACTCTAGAACACGCTCATGAAACTTATGCGGGCATTCGAGAACGACGTAAAAATTATATGGCCACGTGCAGCAAGTTTTTTAATTTTTTTCTACAATCAATATTTCCACCTGCTAAGCCTTTCAGATCAAGGTTTTCATATACTTTTCTATTTGTATACTTATCATAAAATTGTAGACAATAGTTTCAAATTAACATTAATCTGAGACGGTCTGTTTGTTTGCCCGCACATTACCTTAAAACAGCTTAACCGATTTTGCTGATATATATATATATATATATATATATATATATATATATATATATATATATATATATAAATATATATATATATATATATATATATATATATATATATATATATATATATATATATATATATGTATATATATATATATATATTCCAAATATTTGTATATGTGTATTGAATACATACATATCTACATATGTTAAACGTGAATAATAAAAGCGTAAATAATTTACTTCGAATTAAATTAGGAGTTGAAGAAAAGTCATAATGAACTTCGTTCCTTCGTTCCTGAGTGGGTGAAGTCAGGGTCCTCACTCACTTTTTTTCCAATAAAAAAAATACTTTAGATTTCTGTTAATTTTCAAATTCAAATAAAATAATTATAATTATAAGATAATATATAATACTTTTTAACAAAAAATAGAACCGACGAGAAGAATGGAACTGAAAACAAAAAATCATAACTTTGTAACAAAAAATTAAACCTTCGAAAAAAAGGAAAAAATAAAAAGGTAACTTTTTAGCCTACACTAATGTAAATAACTAAATAATTTTGAGTCGGCGCCAAAAAATCTTCATCGAAATGGGTGAAGGGTAAATCTGATTATCGGTTTAAAGTAAATATTAAAAAAATATTACATTTTGTTTGCTTAGTTTCTTCTTTCATCGGTTCTAGTTTTTGTTAAAAAGTTTGATTATTTATTTTTTTGTGGCTTATAGTGCATTAGAACGACATATTATGTGTGTCAAGTTTCTACAGAATCGGTTCAAAGATTAAAATTCAGTGGTGAACAATCAACCATTCCCTATTTTTTAACTCTTAAGGGCGAAATATTTTTTTTCAAATTTATATGGTATCAATTTCGAAGTATACACTATCCAATAAAAAAGAAACCAGACTACTCTGTAAAAAGTTATGCGAGGTCATACATTTAAAAAAATATATAGGGGTTGACTTGAGAACCTACTTCGTGTTTTTTCATCGGTTAAAAAATCATTCAAACTGCGCAAAGATATAGAATGCTTTCAAATAATGTTTACACACTGAACGTATACTATGATATTTTATGATATTTTTCTTTAGTGGAAGCGCTGGGAGGTCTTATTTTTATTTTTTTGTGATTAAAATTTGAATTTTTTTTTCAAATTATATGTGACCAAGTTTGAAGTACCCTATTCAAGAAAAAAATAATTATCAAAATCGGACTACTCTGTAAAAAGTTATGCATGATAAATATACAGGTTGAATTGAGTACCTGATTCTTTCGTCGGTAAAACGCAACATTTATTGGTATATATTGCGTCGAAAAGAAATTGGTTTTTTAGAAATTAACGAACATAAAATCGGCAATATTCCTGTTAATATTCGAACTATAGAAAAAATGGTCACTGGATAAATTATTGTAAATTTTATTTGCTACAACTTTACTTTGGATAAATTTGCGTATTTAACTAGTATTAAGAGAGTTATTTCAAACTTTGTGTTTCCTCCTCCCAGTTCCATTTTCACGCCATTAGATACAATTTCTTTCAGATTATATTGACGTTAGTACACTTCAATTGACATTTCAACGTATCAATCAAGTGAATATCCATTTTGGTTCGTGAGATTTCATGTACAAAAAAAAAATGGCTTACGAACTAACTGATACAATATTTATTCCAATTTTCGGACCAATTACTATAACTTCCATATACTGGGAATTGAATAAGGCACATATCAATTACAACATTTTGAAAAAACAACGCTACTTTTATGGCCACGTCTATTATCTCTTTTAGTTTTCAATATATATTTTGTAGCGAATTTCCACCACTGGAAATGCAGTTATTGTTTTTGCACCAATGTTGGAATTTCGTAAAAATTTCTTCAAATGTCCATCGCTCCTACCTATTAGATGTAAAAAGACTATCGCTGAAATCTCTAGCGGTCACAGTTTTATTCCGATTGATTCTAAAGGTATATAGATATATATATATATATATATATATATATATATATATATATATTAATGGGTAAAATCGAACAAGGGGAAAGAGGGAAACACAAAATTTGGTATATCTCCCTTAATATTTGAAAATTTATCAGGAGTTAAGTTGTAGGTACTAAATTTTACTGTAATTTTGTTCTGTTCTGTTTGTTCTAATCATTGTTCTGTTACACTAATATTTACAGAAATATTTACAATTTAAGACTGAAAGTTAAAATTCTAAATATCTCTGTTCACATTAGTTTGAGAAAAATGATCAGGTTATGAATTGTAGAAAACTTAATTTTCTACAACTTTACTCTTTATATATTTTTCGATTATTCTAATATTAAGAGAGATATTTTTATTTTTTGTTTGTTTGATACAAATACATGATATATATTTTATAAAAACTTCTTAACAAACTTCAACCGACTTCAAGAAACGCAAAAACTCATTACATTACAAAAAGCTAAAAATAACAATAAACAGATTTAATCCAAAAGACAATTTATCACGCATAATTTTGACACCCAGTATATGTAAATGTATAAGGTATAATAAGTTTGATCCCGATTTTGTAACGCTTAAAAATATTGATCGTAGGGATGTATGTTTGATATATTTGTGCATAAATTTCGGCCATTTCCACATGTCCGCCTGTCTGCCTGTGGACACGACAATTCAAGAACGAAAAGAGATAACGAGCTGAAATTTTTCTCAAAAAATAATTTTCAGTTTAAAATAAACAACTTTTGTTTGAAATTTTTTGGAGATTACTCCTTCAGAATCGATTTTACATATAAACGCTCGATTTTGAAAAAATATGGAGACTAAAATATAGTGATAGAATGACCTCGTTACAAAAAATCAATCAGTCAGTCAGTCAGTCAAGTTCATGTCTCGCTGTATAAGAGTCGTACACAGGTTATGCTGTATACGTCTGTCACTGCACTCAGTCAGTTAGTATTAATATGGTATATATTGTATACATAATATAACATGTGATTTCTATTTATAAGACATTTAATTATTAGTGTAGTTTATTTAAATAAATATTTTAAAGTTTCGATAATTAATATTATTATTGTGGATTATTAATATTGATAATTATATTCACATAAAGTGAAGTGAAAATTATATATACTATGGAAGAAACTGGTATAGATAATAGTGCCGGAACATCCGATAAACAGGTGGGTGCTACGTAGGTTATAATTCATATATTAATATGATATATATTGTACATATAAACATGTGCGCTTTCTATTTATTGGACATTTAATTATTAGTGTAGTTTATATAAATTTGTATGAGCTATACCTATAATTAAATATTAAATTTAGTATGGACAATATGTATGGGGCAAAAATAATTGTTCTTAAGGAATAAACTTGAGTCGTGCGTCGGAGCTGATTCACACACTTTCTATTTATTGGACATTTAATTATTAGTGTAGTTTATATAAATTTGTATGAGCTATACCTATAATTAAATATTTAATTTAGTATGGACAATATGTATGGGGCGAAGACAATCGTTCTTAAGTAATAAACTTGAGTCGTGCGTCGGAGCTGACACACAAACTTTTTATTCATAAACTCAGTAGTTTTCTCATAATTTATGCTTAAATGTTCCTCGGAAAGCGAATTGTTAATAATTCGAATATGCAGAAGTGTTAACAATACAATCATTGATATACAACTCAGTATATACTGGGTATTCAAAAAATTAACTCAGTTGTTACATTCCTTGTAATAAAATATTATTATTGATCGGTTTGAAGTCGGTTTCTCTTCCCTAGATTCCCATGCGATCCCCTCATCAGATTAGGATTTGGTGCCAATGGGACTACCTCGAGAAAATACCCTCTCAAACAAAACAAGAATTTTCAAAATCAATCCACAATTGGCTGAGAAATCGGTGAGCGAAATTTAAAAAAAAGTACATACAGTTGAACATAGAAGCTCCTCTATTTTTGGAGAAGGTTAAAATTTTCGTTCAATTTTTCATTTCCACAGGAACTATTGTTCTAAAAAATAATTATAAAATTTTGTTCGTCGTTGCCATAGTAACTACAAAATAATAGCACATTGTTAATCATTAATATCATCGCCATCTAAGCAGAATATTTCAAAATTCATTCAGTTTTTTGTATACATAAAAATATATAAACAAACAAACTTATTTAATTTTTGAGTAAAGGATCCCTATATCTATTTTCAAGCAAAATTCCTCAAGGTAATCAGCTACAAATTTTCAAATGTCGATCGATCCTACCTACCAGATGACAAAAATCACTATCGTTTATATTTTTATATATGTATGTATAAATTCATATTCATATATAAATTCATATATACGTGTGTATGTTGGAACGCTTTGCTAATAGAAAATCAATGTTAAATATTATTTACTATAATAACTATACACAATACGCTTAATAAAGAAATAAAAATAGTGGGAGTACTCTGTAGTGTATGACATGTGTTGTGTGCATCACAATACATACAATTCACAATTAAGTGTGCATCAGTAAATTCCCACTTTTAAATGACATCATCTCACAAGCAGCATGCAAGAATGAGTATGTATGGTTAGTAAATATTTTATTATTTATTTAACATTGATTCCCTATTAGAAATGCTGTTGAAAACAGACTGTATATCAACATTTATATGTAAATATAAGTTTATGTGTCTGTGGACTCTCTAGTGGTCACCGTTTTATTCTGATTATAATAAAATTTGGTATTGAGGCGCTTTTGGTATTCAAACGGTCAAGTTCATTAATAGGTAACAACGGGTGAGGGGAAAGGGGGGTTTAAAGGGAGGGGGAAACACAAAATTTTACATACTTCCCTTAATATTTGAAAAGTCGAAAAATTTATCAAAAGTTAACTTATAGTTATTTAGTTTTACTATAATTTTATTTCTTATTATTTTTCTGTTACACTAATATTTACAAAAATATTTACAATTAAAGATTGAAAGTTAAAATTCTAAATATCTCTGTTCACATTTGAGTTTGAGAAAAATGATAAGGGAATAATAATAAAATAGTAGGGGATAATAATAAAATAAAAAAAACTAAAATGATATCAGACACGACATGTATTTTTTTAATAACCTTAAATTGTGACTAGAGAGTGATTTGTGTATTCTAAGGAAATTTGCTAAGTTGACGCAGATCCTGCGTAACGCCTTTTTTAAAAATGGCTTTTGTTATTAATTTTAATTATCAAGCAATTGATGTAAAAAAAATGGTATCAATGTTCATATTACTTAAATGCCAAATAAAGTAAACGCTAGTCGCTTCCATTGGTATAATATAACCGAAAGGCAATCAAACTAACAATGGAAATATATAGACGCTAGTTTACAAAAAAACAATTGAAAACTAGATCATGAATAATTTGTGTTAATAGCTGTTATGAAAAATCTAAGTCAATAATTTTGTGATACCAAGAAAATATAAACAACTTCTTAAAATTCCAAATTCCAAGCTTAGATTTTTGCATGACGAGTGCACGGAACGAGTTGATTTGATAATATTTATTATCGTACATTATGTGCACTTAATGTCTGAGAACAATTAGCCCTTTACATTCAAAAGCACAAGTACCGTATTAAGTTGAAAAATCATTAAAATATACGTATTTTCAATACCATATTATTTTGTATGGATCTAAATAAAGTTTTACAGCTACAACCTTAAATCGCAAAATTCGACTTGTTAATTGCTTTATTTTATGTGGACCGGAAGTGGTGCGCGCAAAAATTAAATCACCGTAGGCATTCGTCTTTGAGACCCTTAGTTCTACAAACAAAATTAAAATTACTGCAGCAACGATTTTTTGTTAATTATTTCATATGGAATGACTCTATAGATAAACAAATAGTTATTATAGTTATTATTTCTTGTAACTTTTAAACAGTAAACAGTAAATTTTTATATCTATATAATATTTTAAAAACTAGAAACTCTCTGAATCATGTTATGGTTTTACTCGGATGAAGTAGTGAAATTATAAAACTAATAAAAAATTTAAACAAAATGGCAAATAATGATATCAATGTGAAGAATATTAAACTTGAAATTAAAGATGAAATATTAGATAAAAGTTTTGTAATGGAACATGAACTAACGGCGGAATATTAAATGAAAATGTTAAAATGGAACATATCAATTTGAAGAATATTAAACTTGAAAAATTGCTAAACACAGAATTGATAATTAAAGATGAAATATTTGATGAAAGTTCTGTAATGGAACATGAACTAACTACAGGCAGAATATTTAATGAAAATGTTAAAATGGAACATGAACAAATTCTTGCAAATGAAAACATAAAGCTTGAAAAAGAATTGAATACAGAATTAAATATTATTAAAGATGAAATATTCGTTGAAAATGTTCCAGAACATCAACAAATTAATAGTGAAAAAAAACGTTCAACATGTAATGCTTATAATAAAACATGTACAATTCAAAGCCATTTAACTGAACATAAACGAATCCACACTGGAGAAAAAACCATTTCATGTGATGAGTGTGTTCAAATTTGTAATCGACAAGAAAGTTTAACTCGCCAGAAACTAATCCACACTGGAGAAAAACCATTTTCATATGAAGTTTGTGACAAAAAATTTAAAAATCAAAGCTATTTAACTCAACATAAACGAATCCACAAGGGAGAAAAACCATTTTCATGTGATGATTGTGAAAAAAAATTTTACACACGAAGCCATTTAATTCAACATAAACGAATCCACACTGGAGAAAAACCATTTTCATGTGAAGTTTGTGACAAAAAATTTAAAAATCAAAGCTATTTAACTCAACATAAACGAATCCACACGGGAGAAAAACCATTTTCCTGTGATGATTGTGAAAAAAAATTTTACACACGAAGCCATTTAATTCAACATAAACGAATCCACACTGGAGAAAAACCATTTTCATGTGAAGTTTGTGACAAAAAATTTAATAATCAAAGCCATTTAACTGGACATAAACGAATCCACACTGGTGAAAAACCATTTGCATGTGAAGTTTGCGACAAAAAATTTAAAAATAAAAGCTATGTAACTGAACATAAACGAATCCACACTGGAGAAAAACCATTCTCATGTGATGATTGTGACACAACATTTAATAGACGAAGCCATTTAATTGAACATAAACGAATCCACACTGGTGAAAAACCTATTTCATGTGAAGTTTGTGACAAAAAGTTTCAAAATCAAAGGTATTTAACTCAACATAAACGAATCCACACGGGAGAAAAACCATTTTCATGTGATGATTGTGAAAAAACATTTTACACACGAAGCCATTTAATTCAACATAAACGAATCCACACTGGAGAAAAACCATTTTCATGTGAAGTGTGTGACAAAAAATTTAATAATCAAAGCCATTTAACTGGACATAAACGAATCCACACTGGTGAAAAACCATTTTCATGTGAAGTTTGCGACAAAAAATTTAAAAATAAAAGCTATGTAACTGAACATAAACGAATCCACACTGGAGAAAAACCATTCTCATGTGATGATTGTGACACAACATTTAATAGACGAAGCCATTTAATTGAACATAAACGAATCCACACTGGTGAAAAACCTATTTCATGTGAAGTTT
Organism: Nineta flava; assembly: GCA_963920215.1. NCBI lineage: Eukaryota > Metazoa > Arthropoda > Insecta > Neuroptera > Chrysopidae > Nineta > Nineta flava. The sequence goes on from OY986041.1 coordinate 20,054,184, forward strand.
GTGACAAAAAGTTTAAAAATCAAAGGTATTTAACTCAACATAAACGAATCCACACGGGAGAAAAACCATTTTCATGTGATGATTGTGAAAAAACATTTTACACACGAAGCCATTTAATTCAACATAAACGAATCCACACTGGAGAAAAACCATTTTCATGTGAAGTGTGTGACAAAAAATTTAATAATCAAAGCCATTTAACTGGACATAAACGAATCCACACTGGTGAAAAACCATTTTCATGTGAAGTTTGTGACAAAAAATTTAAAAATAAAAGCTATGTAATTGAACACAAACGAATCCACACTGGAGAAAAACCATTCTCATGTGATGATTGTGACACAACATTTAATAGACGAAGCCATTTAATTGAACATAAACGAATCCACACTGGTGAAAAACCATTTTCATGTGATGATTGTGGGAACACATTTACTAAACGAAGCAATTTAATTCAACATAAACGAATCCACACTGGAGAAAAACAATTTTCATGTGAAGTCTGTGACAAAAAATTTAAAAGCCAAAGCCATTTAACTCAACATAAGCGAATTCACACTGGAGAAAAACCATTTTCATGTGATGATTGTGACAAAAAATTAAAAAATCAAAGCCACTTAACTGAACACAAACGAATCCACACTGGAGAAAAACCTTTTTCATGTGAAGTTTGTGACAAAAAATTTAACAGTCGAAGCTATTTAATTCAACTAACACGAATCCATACGGGAGAAAAACCATTTTCATGTGAAGATTGTGACAAAACATTTAATGTGCAAAGTTATTTAACTAAACATAAATGAATCCACACTGGAAATAAACCATTTTCATGTGAAGTTTGTGACAAAAAATTTAACAATCGAAGCAATTTAAATCGACATAAACAAATCCACATGAGAGGAAAACTTTATTACATGTGACGCTTGTGACAAAACATTTAACGATCGAAGCAGTTGAATTAATCATATGACACAAAACCATGCAAAATAATAATGAATAGAAAACGAACGATCTTGGTTTTGATATTTGTGTTTGTGTAACATTAATAATTAGAAGAAATGCTCAACACTTTGGAAAATATATTCTGTAAACAAATATTAAACTTAGAAATGTAAATTAATTAAAATTTAAAGTTGATGACTGTTGAATTATCAATTGATTATGATTCAAATAAAGCTGAAACTTAAAACGAGTGTTTTTAAAATAATTTTTTTAAACCTCCTGGCGGTGTCAAAGATATCTCGAGAATCAATCTAAATCTAAATCGATTTTAACATATCTAAAATTCGTTTGTAAACGAAAGAATTTTAATGTTATTGAATACTATTCTTTTTTATTTATTAGTAAAAATATAGTAAAAATATGAAATTTTACCAACTTCATTTGAGAATAGCCAACACGAATTTCGCTGAAATAACTTTTTTAATTTAATTTGTTCCCAATCGTTGGTGAGTGGTGTGTGACACTTTTGACTTCGTTTGTGACTCAATAGTTACTGAGAATACATTCATTTGGGACGCTTACACGGAATGCTCAACACTTTAAGCCCTATCAAGCGTTGTTTTTAGTGTTCGTCTAGACGCTGTGTAGAAGCTGATAAACCGTAAGCAGTAGTTTTCTCATAATTTGAGATTAAATGTTCCTAATAGGGTAGTTGCATGATACCAAATATGTCATATTTATTTTCAGAATATGAAAATACTGTAATAATATTTAAATCGAAATGAAATTAAAATCCGACAAATATCAAGAAAGCTATAAGCTTTTAAAGATTATTATCTGTCTCTCTCTTTCTTGCAAAACCAGTTTTACGTGAATTTTAAATGGTGATAGTATATTATGTCGTCACAATGCATGTCAAGAGGCCTATCACCCTCTTTGTCTAATCGGGAATTTCAATCATTCATATCTCGCTTCTTTTTAAAGTTATTTAAAACGTAATTTTACCTTGATATTTGTCAAGCAAACATGGTTCAATAGAAGTAAAAAAAAATTTTCATGCAACACCCCAATTCGAATATGTAGAATAGTTAACATTTCAATCATTAATATACAACTCAATATATACTGGGCAGTGGTCAAAATTTAATTCCGATTGGAATGGAATGTGGTATTTGAGGCGCTTTGGTATTCAAAAGGTCAAGTTCGTTAATGGGTAAAATCGGAAAAGGGGAAAAAGGGGTTTAGAGAGAGGAGGAAACAGAAAATTAGACATATTACCATTAATATTCAAAAAATCTAAAAATTTATAAGGAGTAAAGTAGTAGGTACTAAGTTTTACTGTAATTTTGTTCCTTATCATTTTGCTGTATACTAACACTAATTTTGTTGTATACTAATACAACAGAAATATTTACAATTAAAGACTGAAAGTTAAAATTCTCAATATCTCTGTACACATTAGAGTTTGGAAAAAATGATAAGATAATGAATTATAGCAAACTTGATTTTCTACAACTTTACTCGTTATACATTTTTCGATTGTTCCAATATTAAGAGAGATATTTTATATTTTGTGTTTTCTGCTTTCTTTATGCTCCCTTTTCCCCTTGACGCATGCCATTTATTACTAAAATTGGCCTTGAAAATACTAAAATGATATCAGATACGACATTTCATGTTGATCATACTTAAATTGTGACTAGAGAGTTAAAATTGGGGCCTTCCCTGACAAGTTATTAGCGGTGCCCGTTTAAATTGGGTCATCGTTTACCTTGAGATGACCTTCGTTACCCCAACCAAACATATCATTCTAAACATAAAATATTCACCGTGTATCGTGCAAGATGCACCGTCTTATCGTGTACCATGTAATAAAAAATTATTTAATGAAATATAAAAAAAGATGGCAGAAAACTGTTGAATTAAGTAATATATCATATCATATTGCTGCATACAGAGTCACGTTGTTACTTTTAATATAAAACAATATACGTTAGTAGTACAGGCATACAGACTTAGTATTACATTATATATTATGAAACATCATAATTCAATTCTGTGTGTTATTCTGTATCTATTTTTCAGTGATTTCATTTTATCATTTCCGTTCTAATATTGTTATACATAGCCCCATCTTTCAACACCGCCAATATAAATTTTAACAGAAAGTAATAAAACATACAGAATAAAATTTTTACGTCTTTATACTAACTATAAAAAAAAGTCCATTACGTGAATATAAAATTTAAATAGACAGGGTCAATAAGACCAGGCAAGAAAAGGTTTTCTTAACAAATCGATAAACAAATATCGAAAAATCGAAAAGCAGAGTGTGCCAAAAACTGCCCTGTGTCAAAAAGAATGCGTAACTCTCTAGTTTTTAGGAGCTGGTGTTTTTTGTTACATTGAACTAATAAGCACGCTAATTGACAAATCGAAAAGTATTACAAACGTTTTTTGTAGCATATTTTATGGTATAAAATTTTATTTACATACACTTCCGTTCAATAAAATTGAACAGTCCTGAAATGTTAATTTTCTTACATTTCATAAAATTCCTCACTTTTGTAACTCTCTGTATGCTAATTCATTTATAAACAAAGATAAGTAGTATATATTTTAAGTGTGAAATAAGAAATGACAGTATAGAAAAAAACATTTACTACAAGAATAATCAAAATTGTGAGAGACTGATTTGGTTCAGATCTGTTCAATTTTATTGAACGGGAGTGTACATTTCTGAAAGTTAAATACATTTCGAGTTATTCATGACAAACTCGTAGTTTTGGGATATTTGTTTATGTTTATAGTGATTTTTTTAAAACGAAACACACATCAGGTGTTCTATTTTATTATAATTTATGTCTGACACCATTTTGGAACTATTTTCGTCAATACCTTTCTGTGATGAATTTGTGGAAATCCTCAATAGTATTTCTTTACATGCGCTGATTCTTGATGTGGCACATATTTTCAATATAATATTAAATTTGGTTAACAGAATAAAAACAGATGCCAAAAAAACTTGTTTTCAATATTTTTGTCTGAATTTAGTGTCTGAATTTAGTTTTTGTGTGAATGTAGTGTATAGCATTTCCACACCATGTTCGTACAGCTGTATGTTCAAATGTTCGAATGGCTGATCTGGATATTGATGTGGTGGTATGTTAAAATGTGGCGTTTGAAGAAAATGTGCCATAAGCACCATTGGTTTTAATTTTTTTCAAGATATACAACTCTTGTTTGAAACAGTTTTTGTTAAATCAACAGGTTTTGACTAATATGTGGTATATTGGTTTTTATTCCTTAGGACTATGACATCTGGTCATTAGAGACAGAGTAGTCAAGCTCAACTGTGATAGTTAAATATGCGTCAATGGGATCATGCTATTAAAATAAACAAAAAACTATTATTTTGTTAATGAAATATAAAGAGTGATAATTCTGTTATGAGGTTTTTACCGAGAAAAGGGAAAGGTACGACATATTTTTGTGTGTATGGATATTTGCTCAGGTGAAGAAAATATCGACATCACTGTTCGATTTCATAAATTTTCCATATTTGCTCAACGTCTTAGAAATAAAAATTCGGTACGCAGAAACTCAAAGATTTATGTAACGTAAAGTGTTACATAACGCGATGCGTAAGTGGAGACGAAGCATTAGTTATTTACGTTAATTGATAAGCGCGTAGTAATAGCCGCTTGACGCGTGCCTTAATCTTTTAACGCTTCGCCTTAAGCGACGCATCGTACTAACTACACCTTTGTGTTGACTACCGCCTCGCATTAAGTAGTGCTTCGTTTGTGTTTATTACCGCTTTACTTAACGCGAAGTGCTTTTGTTAAACTTTCTTAAGTTGTTTATTTAAAAAAAGAAGAAGATTTAACGGGATATACACTCCGTTTTGCTCATAACGAACTTGACCTTACTTTTAGCTCTGGAAAATTTCAGCTTGTTATCTCTTTTCATTTTGAAGTTATCGTGTCCACAGGCAGACAGACGGATACCCACATAAAATCAGATCGTTATTTGTCATTATTTTTGAGTTTCCGTTCTGACAGATAGAAAGGCAGGCTAACAAAGGGAAATAGACAAATTAGGTCATTTTAACAATCAACAAAGTAGGGACTGAAGTTATAATTATCTTACAATTGTACAGGATATAAAGTGTGATTTAACCACGTGGTCAAATGTGACCACGCGGCAAGTTTTATGAAACTGAACATTGAACTAGCATTTCTATTATTTTGTGTCCCAGCATCAATAAATTTTCGTTTTCAACATATAGATGAGAGATAACTTATATTTTAGTACATATAGTTAATCTTTCCAGGTTATAAAGATTATTAAAATAATCAAAGAGAATTCTAGGTTTTTTTGAAATTATATTTATGTTGATCAAAGTCGTCGCCAAATCGGTATTCGAATCAAAGAACATCTGGCTTATGTAAAATTTGGGAGAACCGAAAAATCGTGTATAGCGGCGCACGTTATTGAGAACAACCATAAAATTGATAAATCGAATCTAAAACTACTTAAATCGGTACAAAACCCCACAGAATTAGATGCATACGAAAGCATCTACATATACAAATTGAGAAAACAGATAATGAATTTAGACAATGGCCCAATTCCAAATTCTGATTTAATAAAATTAAACCATTTTCAAAAATTAAAATTAAAATCCAATACCTGAATGTCAAGGTTAACGTAGGTACAGTCACTTTAGTGACAAAACAAACGCCGCATAGTCACCAAAGAATACCGCCAATAAATAGGGGGGGGGGGGGCTTTCCACACACCTAATCCAGTAGTCAGGCAACTTAAATAATCCTCAAGTCAGATTATACCCTCAGCCAAATCGTATAAAAGCACAGAATTTTTTAATATCATTGTGACACAGGAATAGGGGCAAAATTTGAAATATAATTTCCAAGTTATAAACAAATTATACAATAACGAAATTGATTCCAATCTCCCAAGGATTATTCACTAGCTCTTAACCTAAACAAAAAACGTGTTAACAATTTGTAGTTTTAAGACTTTATATTACACAGATACACAGTATAGATTATAACACCATTTTTTATATAGATTTAAATAATAAAATTACAACTGTAGTAAAGATAAATATTTTTGTAAGCAAGTTCTAGCTTTAGTGTGTATACTTAATAAAATCCATGCTTAAATGTCGTGTATACATATAAATGTATTAGCTATTTATACTAGCGACAAGCATATTATTTAAGTCAATAAATTAACTGATTAAACTTTTATTACACATGTGTTAGTGAATGTAACAACTATTTGTGTACAGGATGTAATGCTTTAATAAATATTGCGGAAAATGTGTGAATATTAAGCCCATTTTCAGTGAAAGACCAGAAGAGCTAGAGTTTGAGAACCGAACTGGTCTTATGCCGATAACTATACCAATTGTTAAGCTTACAATAACGTTAATTTTAATAAAATTTAAAAATACATGAGTAAAATTAGAAATAAAAAAAATAATCGTAGCCTGTGTTGTAACAATTTAAAATACTAACAATTTTAAAATTCAACTCATAAATAATTTAAAATAGACTAATTTAAAAAATGTTACAGAGAAATGTTGAAAGAGACATTAGATTATCAAATGATAATTAATGAGAACTCTAGGTTTTTGAAATAAACTTGCAAGTTCGCCTAGATCAGTTTGTGTATTATAAATACGTATTTCAACTACAAAGTAGTCATCATCAGTATAAATTAGCTGGTCGTAATTTACTCTTTGACAATTAGAAAATAGAGATCAATAGACAAAACTAAAATAAGTGAAAAATTAAACTTGTTAAAATTGCTTTCATTCGATTTACTCTTGTTAACATCGCTCTTATTAAAGTTACTCTTATATTGTCTCAGGATATGTTATTCGTTACTAATTTGGTGACACTTTCACGACGTTTCTTGGTTGTGCCTTGCTTATATTAGTTCGACCGACGTTTAACTCTGTTGTAAAGTCGCTCTTGATTGGTGCTAAGTTATGCGTTGCGCAGTAAACGGGTTTTTATATTTTGACATTTATAGAAAGAGAGAGACGGGCATATTGACGATTAATTTTGGATTGTAGCCGTTAAATATTACAATGCGTTTAAATGCTTGATATCTTGCAATATTTAACGGGTACAATCCAGAATAAATAAACAACATGATCCGTAAAATTAAATACAAAGTTGTGACATGTAGACCTTTGCTGTATTTATTTATTGAGAAAAGGTCTCAGGCCATCTATGGAGTGCGCTGATTTTATTTGTGGAAGCGAATGAATGGACAGTATGAAGGATCTACTCCAATAAACACAATACCCAACTTGACAAACTACGTCCGTACAGCGCGCACTAGCTGTGGTTAGCCGTACGCCAACTATATAAGCTTCAGCTGTATGATGCATACACTGTGGAGCAAGCCTACTAATTTTATGTCACAGTGCTTGGACGTGAACAAAACAAATGGATGCTACTGTCAAACGTAAGTATTAATTTTTATTGCTTAAATTAATTTTAAAAAAAAACTGTATTCATTGATAATGATATATCATTTATTAATACGAATGGTTTTATAACGAAATTAATTAACACTAATAGTTTTATAAAACAAACAAATAAATAAAATTATGGACAGAAAATTTTTGAACGATCAAATGTCGTAAACACGATTACTATCAGACACTAAATTGTATCGTAAGAATTTTTTGCAGTAAAAATTGGTTCAAGTAAATGGTCGCTAAACGATTGAAATTTCGCAATCCAATATTGAAATGATCGTCGATAAATTTGCTATAGGTAGTATAATTTTTATTAATTGGGGTGATGGGTGATTAGATTTTCGGACGACGGTTGTCGAATACGGGAGTCACTTATGACGACCCACTTGGCGCGTGCGCTAGACGGGGTATCAAACGCCCGTCGAAGACGCGCGTAATGTGGATAAAGGGGAGTCGCTTCACGTGGCAACACTGGGGGTGTTGACGTCCTATGAAGGGCAGTCCAAACCCAGCGCCTAGGAATGTCCCGTGAACTACTGCGAGTGTGACTTCCTCCGAGTATCCGGCGTGTGACGAAAATCGAAGCACCCAACCCTCGTATATTGTTTATTGTAAATCCAATTTATATATATATCCTTTTTAAATTTTAAGGTAAACCTCCAACCAGAAGATATGGGAAAGAGAGAGAGAGAGTGACTAAGTCAATAATGTACGCACCTTGTAATGGGGCCACCAAATGTAACTGATGCTGCCAGGCGAATAACCACCACAATCCGACGGTAATATGTTTTGTAATTCCGGAATGATGTGTAACGATTTGTCCACGTGATGATATTGTGTGAACCAGGTGGATAAACTATCCAAATATCCAGACTCAGAACTTCTGTATCGTGGATCTATTCTCGGTAGGTAGTTTTAATGATCCACGTCTTTATCATTCGATCGTAAACGTATACTATATGTTATTTTAATATAATCGCGATTCTTTTTTAATTTAACTTTTCTATCTTCCAAAAAATTCAAATCCTGACTCCGATCTGACTCGTCTGGAATCCAGTGATATAAGAGACATGTTTTTTTTTATTTCATCCGTCAATAACAAATTTTTGCACATCATCCCGTTGTTTGCGAGTTTCATTAGAATAGTAAATATTCCGTGTAATTATCGCTACCGGACTGGCTGTTCACACGGTTCCGTCGGACAATGCATTTCGCGTGTATCTTTTTGTGTGTTAACTTTATTTTTTTTTTTTTTTTTTATTTTATCTTTTTTTTTATTTTTATTTAATACACATTGGTTAGGTTTTAACAATCGGTTAACACCTAATTTAATTTTTTTTATTTTTTTTTTTAAATTTAGATTTAGGTTTTTTGCGTTTTATTTTAACTTAGTTTTAGATTTCTTTCTTTTTTTTTTTGATTTTACTTCCCTCTCTCAATCAACTCATCTCTTTTATTTTATTTTTATTTTTGTTTTGATTCATTCATGGCTTTAATAGACTTTAAATCTTGGACCATTTGGGAATGGTTCATTCTCCCCCGCTCCAAAAGAAATACCAGGTGATTCGCCTGTTATTTTAACCCCCCTCCCCCCTGTCGTTGTACGGTTTAAGATCTTCGATGTGTGCCTTGTAACGTACCCTAGTTTCTGTGTCTTCGAGATCACATGACACCGGGGTGGTAAATCGGAGGATCCTTCTTGGGGTCGACCACCGGGGTATAAATTTGCTAGCCTCATTAAATTGGGGGCCTCCATGGATCCGTTGAAGTACAAGTTGTCCTTCTTGGAATGGGTGTTCTGGTGGGCGTTTGGCGTTGTGGAATCGTTTCATTCTGTCATGTGCCTTCGATAGTGACGTACGGACCTTGTCAAGGTCTGGTGGGGGGTCATCACCCACTATCTCGGGGAGCTTCCACCGTAGGTCTAGAGGGGTGAGAACTGTGCGACCCAAAAAAACTGTTGAGGGGGAACTTTGGATCGATTCGTGGAACTGATCATTATGCGCGCGCTGGAAGTATGGGATGAATTGGTCCCATTCCCTATGGGAGTTTGCGTATTGTTTTAGCATAATGGTCATTCCACTCTTCAAATCTCTGTGGACCCTCTCCACGGAATTTGATGAGGGGTGATAAGGAGAGCACAGGATATGTTTTATGCCCCACCGAAGACACATGAACCTAAATTTTTCGCCGGTGAATGCCGCATGGTTGTCTGTAACAATGTTTCGAGGTGGTCCAAAGTGCAACCAAACCCTGTTCAGTTTGTCAACGGTGTTAGCGGCCGTGATTCTTTTGACTGGGATGGCCTCCAACCACTTGCTGAATCCATCTAGAATCGTGAGAATATATCTGAACCCGTTCTTGGTCATGACTAGTGGTCCTATGTGGTCGATATACACTTTATCCCACGGGCGCTCGGGTTTTTTTGATGCTAAAGGGGCCCCGATTGCGCGATTATATGGTTTACACCGCTGACATTCCGGGCAGGATCTAACATACTTTTGAACCTCCTTGAACAGATTTGGCCACCAGAAGCGGCGAGCTATGGTGCGATAGCACTTGGTAATGCCGGGGTGGTTTGAAGCGATTCCGTCATGGTGGTAATACAGCAGCATTTCTCTCATGGATTTGGGGACTGGAATTCGTCGTAGCTTATTTTTCCCTACAATTTTGATGAGAAGAGTGTCTCGTAACTCATAGCCTATCACATCGTCTCCTGCTCGAAGGCGCTCGAGGATGAGCCTTAGTTCCGGGTCGTCTTCCTGCTGACGTTGTAGGGAGGTAAAAGTTTGAGGAACCTCGTCCAAAACTGTTAACTTACTAGTCGGTCTGTCAGTCATATTAATTTGGGGGTCATTTAATGAAAATGTTTCGGGGTCTGTTGCTTGTACCGTGAACAGCCTTGATAGTGCGTCAGCCACGACGTTGGTGGGGCCCTTAATGTGTTCCACGTCAAACTCAAATCGCGACAACTTGAGGAGCCAACGACCCACTCTACCGAGCTGTTTGGGGTGGTTTGCCATCCATACTAAGGCCGATGAATCGGTGTGGAGGAGGAAACGATTGCCCAGCAGATACTGTTTGAACTTCTCCAGGGCCCAGATGACTGCGAGACATTCAAGCTCATGTGCCGAATATTTAGCTTCTGCAGGGGTTAGCTTCCTGCTTGCGTATTGTATGGCTCTATGGCCACCATCTAGGTCCTGGAGCAATACCGCTGCGATGGCGACTCCCGATGCATCTGTTTGGACGATGAAACGTCGTTTAAAGTTTGGGAAGGATAATACTGGGGCCATCGTTAGTGCTTGTTTGACGGTGTTGAATGCTGCTACCTGTTCATCACCGAAGTGGTACACCACGTCTTTTTTCCTAAGTGCGTTTAATGGGGCGACTATCTCCGCATACCGGGGAATGAAACGCGAAAAGAATGAGGTCATTCCCAAAAAAGATCGCAGTTGTTTAATATTTCGGGGTATTCGCAGGTCCAATACGGCTTCCACTTTCGATCTGTCTAAAGCCACACCCGATGCCGAGATTACGTGGCCCAGAAATTTAATGCTCGGCAGACATAGCTGTATTTTGTCTGGGCGTATGGTTAAGCCAGTGTTCCGGAGCCGGGTGAACACAATCTCCAGGTGTTTGATGTGTTCATCGAATGTGGGGCTATAGACGAGTATGTCATCGAAGTAGGGTATTACGCATTTATATCGTAGGTCTGCGAATAACCCGAAAATCAATCGATTCAGTGCTTGGGGGCTAACACTCAAACCAAACGGAACGGTCCTAAACGAATATTGTCCCGTGGGCGTGGAAAATGCTGTGTATTTCCGGCACCCTGGAGAGAGCATTATTTGGTAGAACGCGCTGGTGAGATCTATTGAGGAGAAGAAGCAAGACCCGCACAAACTCTGAAATACGTTCTCCATGTTAGGGGAAGGGAATGCGTCGAAGATCACCTTCGCGTTGAGCCGTCTGTAGTCGATACAGAGCCTGTTCGAGCCGTCCTTCTTCTTTATTAAGAACGCAGGCGCGGAATACTCGCTGTAGCAGGGTTCAATAATGCCTCGCTCCAGGAGGTCGTCTATGTGGAGGTCCATTTCTTCCGCTTTCGGGGGTGATAGTGGGTACGGTGGGCTGCGTACAGGTATGTTGTCCCTCAGACGAATGGTGTACGAGTAATCGCGGGCGCAGCCAATCCTATCGGTGAGGATGTCCCTGAATCGTGTGATTAACGATTCCACGTCAGCTGATTGGGATTTCCTCAATAAGGGTGAGGAGACGATGTTATTAATCGCATTGGTTGCCCCTGGAAACATGGGGATGGGTCGTTCGGGGTCAAACATGAAAGTCACTGTGTTTTTAGTGAAGTTCAGCACGGCCTTCATGTGCTTCAGGAGGTTTACCCCCATGATCAAGCTGTACGTTAGGTTTGGTACAATGTACAGGGACACGGGCCATGTGTATCGGTCGATCTTGATGGAACAGGTGAGTAACTGTTGGATATTACTCAACGTTCCATCCGCCAAAACAGTTTGGAACGATATCGGAGCGATCTTGCCTAAGCCCAGCTTGACCACGGCGGTCGCTACCTTCTTCGCACAGAAGCTATGACTGGCCCCTGAGTCCAGGAGGCAATCATACGTGCATGGGCCTATGGTCACGGGTATTGTAGGAAGACTAGAGCTGTGAGCACGAGTAGAGAGAAGCTTTCGACGACCAGTAAGAGAGCGGTGAGGGGGACGAGACAGTGTTTGAATGGTTGTTGGTCGGTTGGAGGTTGAATCTAGTTTTTTGGAGGCTTGGGCCTCCCGGACGTTTGTTCCATGGCTGCGTACATCGCGTGCCTGTCCGTTATTTGGCGTACCTCTTGTGCAACGAGGTCTAAGGCCTCAAACGTATCGGGCAGCATCTTGAATTTACATATCTCGTATGTGTCTCTGTTCATACGAGCCCAAAGTATGGTGATAATATCCCGTTCACTGAAGGTTGCCCCGATGATTTTTGCCTTCAACTTTATGTCGTCGATGAAGGACGTGAACAATTCATCGGATCGCTGCCACCTATACAAGTGTTCGGAGATGAGCAGCGATCTGTCTGCTGGACCGAAAAATACATCCAGTATCCTGGTGCGGAGTGCGTCCCAAGTGGGGTATACTTGGATGTTGGCGGCCCACCATCTTTGCAGATTCCCATCGCAAAACTGTAATAGGTGCGTGAGGAGTGGTTTTTCCTGCAGGATACGTAGTTCAGCAAGTTTTTGGACTTCCTCCAGGAACTTAATAATATTGGGTTTACTGGAACCGTCACACCTGGTAAAATTTTTAAAAAAATCCCCTATGTTCACCTGGTATTTTATTTGGTATTGGCCATCCCCGGGTCTGATTGATGGAATTTCTGTTTTATTATTGTTTGGAATACAAGATTGATTAACTGATATTTTACTAATTGATTCACACAGGTACTGGAGTTGGAGGTTTACCTCGTGTATGTCTCGCTGGTGTGACGAGTTGAGACTAGTTTGTGATCTCATAAATTGGATGACTCTAGATGGTGTGACGTCTTCTTCAGAAGTTGCTGTCGTGGGAGCTGGCTCGATGTTGTGACTGGTGGTTGCATATGGCGCTTGTGCATGGTGTGGAGGTGATGATGGACCAAGTTGTGATGTAGGCGCCAGAACACTGTTGGAGTATCCTGATGTAGGCGCATGACCAGTATGAGTTGGGGGCATCAAATTGTATTCGTCGTGTTGAAGAGCTGATGTCGTACTAAAATGTGGAGGTGGTGCATATGTGTGACTTCCAGATAGTAGCGTCGTAGGGATTTTGCCCATGGTTGTTGGTACGGATGGTGCCGTTGTCGTGGTGAGGTAAGCTGCTGGTGCCATTGGAGGCGTGACAAACCCAGGAGAGGTGACTTCGTCGTTTGCGTTGTGAGTACCATCATCTGTTGTTGTCGACGGAACATTTTTACCGGATCGTGTGGTTGGCATCTTCTGGCAGCTCTAGTTTTCAAGTGGTTGCACTCGCACAGACAGAAAGGTAAGAATTAGAAAGGTGTATACACTTAATACTAAGGAATTGGTAATGGTACAATAAAATATAGAACCATTATGCTGTTTCTTTTGTTTAATATTTCTTTTTTTTTGTTTACTAGAATAGATCCTCCATCTCACGCTCTAGCTACCAACTGTGACATGTAGACCTTTGCTGTATTTATTTATTGAGAAAAGGTCTCAGGCCATCTATGGAGTGCGCTGATTTTATTTGTGGAAGCGAATGAATGGACAGTATGAAGGATCTACTCCAATAAACACAATACCCAACTTGACAAACTACGTCCGTACAGCGCGCACTAGCTGTGGTTAGCCGTACGCCAACTATATAAGCTTCAGCTGTATGATGCATACACTGTGGAGCAAGCCTACTAATTTTATGTCACAGTGCTTGGACGTGAACAAAACAAATGGATGCTACTGTCAAACGTAAGTATTAATTTTTATTGCTTAAATTAATTTTAAAAAAAAACTGTATTCATTGATAATGATATATCATTTATTAATACGAATGGTTTTATAACGAAATTAATTAACACTAATAGTTTTATAAAACAAACAAATAAATAAAATTATGGACAGAAAATTTTTGAACGATCAAATGTCGTAAACACGATTACTATCAGACACTAAATTGTATCGTAAGAATTTTTTTGCAGTAAAAATTGGTTCAAGTAAATGGTCGCTAAACGATTGAAATTTCGCAATCCAATATTGAAATGATCGTCGATAAATTTGCTATAGGTAGTATAATTTTTATTAATTGGGGTGATGGGTGATTAGATTTTCGGACGACGGTTGTCGAATACGGGAGTCACTTATGACGACCCACTTGGCGCGTGCGCTAGACGGGGTATCAAACGCCCGTCGAAGACGCGCGTAATGTGGATAAAGGGGAGTCGCTTCACGTGGCAACACTGGGGGTGTTGACGTCCTATGAAGGGCAGTCCAAACCCAGCGCCTAGGAATGTCCCGTGAACTACTGCGAGTGTGACTTCCTCCGAGTATCCGGCGTGTGACGAAAATCGAAGCACCCAACCCTCGTATATTGTTTATTGTAAATCCAATTTATATATATATCCTTTTTAAATTTTAAGGTAAACCTCCAACCAGAAGATATGGGAAAGAGAGAGAGAGAGTGACTAAGTCAATAATGTACGCACCTTGTAATGGGGCCACCAAATGTAACTGATGCTGCCAGGCGAATAACCACCACAATCCGACGGTAATATGTTTTGTAATTCCGGAATGATGTGTAACGATTTGTCCACGTGATGATATTGTGTGAACCAGGTGGATAAACTATCCAAATATCCAGACTCAGAACTTCTGTATCGTGGATCTATTCTCGGTAGGTAGTTTTAATGATCCACGTCTTTATCATTCGATCGTAAACGTATACTATATGTTATTTTAATATAATCGCGATTCTTTTTTAATTTAACTTTTCTATCTTCCAAAAAATTCAAATCCTGACTCCGATCTGACTCGTCTGGAATCCAGTGATATAAGAGACATGTTTTTTTTTATTTCATCCGTCAATAACAAATTTTTGCACATCATCCCGTTGTTTGCGAGTTTCATTAGAATAGTAAATATTCCGTGTAATTATCGCTACCGGACTGGCTGTTCACACGGTTCCGTCGGACAATGCATTTCGCGTGTATCTTTTTGTGTGTTAACTTTATTTTTTTTTTTTTATTTTATTTTATCTTTTTTTTTATTTTTATTTAATACACATTGGTTAGGTTTTAACAATCGGTTAACACCTAATTTAATTTTTTTTATTTTTTTTTTTAAATTTAGATTTAGGTTTTTTGCGTTTTATTTTAACTTAGTTTTAGATTTCTTTCTTTTTTTTTTTGATTTTACTTCCCTCTCTCAATCAACTCATCTCTTTTATTTTATTTTTATTTTTGTTTTGATTCATTCATGGCTTTAATAGACTTTAAATCTTGGACCATTTGGGAATGGTTCAAAGTTTAAAAAAGAAACACAACGGCACTAACACCAGAACGGACTAACATCGAACAAAAGAAATGGTGCAAGCTAACGTACTTCCCATCTTATACGAACAAGATTTAAAAAAAATGGAGGATCATAATTTAAAAATAGCACTCGTGAGCAAATATAAAATTATACAGATCCTCGGTAACCCGAAGGACAAAATAGGATACTAATTGGGGCGAAGTGTCATATATCAGTCATAATTAATTCACAAATAAATAAATACAGCACAAATATCGCAGTTCAATTGAATTTTCGCCGCATTAAGCTAATTTAAGCCTTTAAGGCCTAGTTGTCTCCCAACAGTCCAGTTAAAAACTTGTAGATCAGATCCCACACAAATATATCGAGATTGACTAAGCTTGTAACTTGTAAGCTATATATTTTTCACTTGACTGTAACTCATACACAATAATATTCTGTATACTACAATGTGTCTATTAATACACACGATTATTAAAATTTCAAATTCGCCCCCAGTTTTTTGTATTATAAATACGTATTTCGACTACAATGTAGTCATCATCAGTATAAATTAGCTAGTCGTACTTTACTCTTTGACAATTAGAAATAGATATAAAGTCGAGATCAATAGACAAAAATAAAAATAAATAGAAAATTAACTAAATTAAAATATACTAGATTTAAAATATAATAAATTTTAAATTATATTGAAATTGCTCTTGTTAAAATTTTCTTCATTCACATTTATTCCTATTAATTTTACTCTTATTAAAATTACTCTTATATAGAACGGACTAACATCGAACAAAAGAAATGGTGCAAGCTAACGTACTTCCCATCTTATACGAACAAGATTTAAAAAAAATGGAGGATCATAATTTAAAAATAGCACTCGTGAGCAAATATAAAATTATACAGATCCTCGGTAACCCGAAGGACAAAATAGGATACTAATTGGGGCGAAGTGTCATATATCAGTCATAATTAATTCACAAATAAATAAATACAGCACAAATATCGCAGTTCAATTGAATTTTCGCCGCATTAAGCTAATTTAAGCCTTTAAGGCCTAGTTGTCTCCCAACAGTCCAGTTAAAAACTTGTAGATCAGATCCCACACAAATATATCGAGATTGACTAAGCTTGTAACTTGTAAGCTATATATTTTTCACTTGACTGTAACTCATACACAATAATATTCTGTATACTACAATGTGTCTATTAATACACACGATTATTAAAATTTCAAATTCGCCCCCAGTTTTTTGTATTATAAATACGTATTTCGACTACAATGTAGTCATCATCAGTATAAATTAGCTAGTCGTACTTTACTCTTTGACAATTAGAAATAGATATAAAGTCGAGATCAATAGACAAAAATAAAAATAAATAGAAAATTAACTAAATTAAAATATACTAGATTTAAAATATAATAAATTTTAAATTATATTGAAATTGCTCTTGTTAAAATTTTCTTCATTCACATTTATTCCTATTAATTTTACTCTTATTAAAATTACTCTTATATTGTCGCAGGATATGTTACTTGTTACTAATTTGGTGACAGTTTCACGTCACATAATCGTGGATGATTATATCACAAAATCGTGGTTGGTCAGAGGGACAGGGGGTTGTGCAATATTTTCACGTAATCGTTCCACGTGACATTCTGTATATAAATAATAGTAGCAATATACATGTTTTATATACATTGGCGAGGCGAGTTTTAGGAACTATTATATTTGAAAATACTTTAAATCCATATGGTATTGAGGTAAAACTCGTATAAACTAAAACAAAGTGTCTAATTACATTTAACACCACCATTTTAATATTGTTTGAAAACTAATTGCACTTTATTGCATCATATAAAATACAAAACTATATTATATAAAATATATATACAATAAATATTTAGAAAGCTATTGTTTAGCTAACTATAGCAGCAGCAGCAGCACTATTAGAATGGGATTAAAAACTTTGACTGACATATTATTTATTTAAATATTAAATTTGTATAAATTAGAATTGTTCTAAATACAAGATTACAATATCACTTGAGTCAATCAATACTTTTTATAAAGATCCAATTATTTTAATGTAATTATAATAACAACAGACTTTATTATTTTTCAAAGAAGGAAGTTTAAAAACAAATGATGAACAATGTAATTAACAGTTTATAAAAACATGTTCTAACACAAGGAGCGGCATGAAATCTTGCTGATTTTTACCCAAAGAAAAATAAAGAAAGAATAAAGGATTTTTATAAAGAAAGAAGAAAACAAAATATAAAATATCTCACTAGATATTAGAACAATCGAAAAAAGCGTAAGAAATAAAGTTGTAGAAAATTTTATTTTCTGCAATTCATCACCTTATCACTTTTGCTCAAACTCTAATGTGTACAGAGATATTAAGGAATTTAATTTTCAATATTAAACCGTCAATATTTCTGTAAATATCAGTGTAACAGAAAAAATGATAAGAACCAAAATTACAGTAAAACTTAGTACCTACAACTTTACTTCTTATAAATTTTTCGATTTTTCAAATATTAAGGGAGATATGTCAAATTTTGTGTTTCCCCCTTCCTCTAACCGCCCTTTCCCCTGGTCCGATTTTACCCAATAACGAACTTGACCTTTTGAATACCAAAAGCGCCTCAAATACCATTTTCATTCCGATAAAATGAAAACTGTGACCGCTAGAGTGATTACAGGCACATAAGGAAATAGAGCTATTGGTCCGGTACCGAAGTCAAAATTTCTTATATATATATATATATATATATATATATATATATATATATATATATATATATATAAGAAATTTTGACTTCGGTACCGGACCAATAGCTCTATTTCCTTTCAGGAAATTCGCTAAGAAATAATGAATCAAATTTTAGCAGCTAATCTACAAAATGGACGAATATCACATAATACTACGCATTTTTATATATGTGTCGTACTTCAATGCTTCTGCAACACTAAACCAACGTTTACCAATTGCTTCTATTACTACTTTTCTTCCGCCCTGAACATATCATAAAACCGATCACAGAAACAATATGCATAAAAAAAACTAAATTTGTGGTTGTAGGTCAGGCTATGTTATATGCTTAGCTCAGAACCATATGAGAATAAAATCTACAAATGTTACCCAAGAACGTTGAAATAAGACACAGAAACTTTCACAAAAAGTTTACGAAAAAATAAGTTCACAGGAACTTTGGTGAAACTGTCACCAAATTAGCAACGAATAACATATCCTGAGACAATATAAGAGTAATTTTAATAAGACTGATGTTAACAAGAGTAAATTGAATGAAAGTAATTTTAATTAGAGTAATTTCAATAACATTTATTATATTATTTTAATGCTTTTGTTTAATCTTTTACTTGATTAGTACTTTGTGGTCGAAATACGTATTTATAATACAAAAGCAGATCTAGGTATTGGGGCGAATTTGAAATTTTAAAACGATGTTTATTCGATAATCTGCCTACAGTTGATTGCATACCCACCATTTGAACCAAATATGATAAATGTCTGCACTAATACGCGGAAAATAATCGTTATGTAAGTTAGATAGTATACCAAACTAGTTAACGATAGCTACTAGCCTGATTTTTTCAATTTTTCTTGAAATGAAAATTCTGTAGAAGCAAAAAATATAGCACACGATCATTGGTCAGTGTTTTTGTAAAAATTTGTTATGTAGCAATAATAATTTACGGAATTAAAACTGGACATCATGATAAAAACAATTTAGAGAACAAAATTAAACCATGGTCACGTAAAATATCGAAATTTCTCCATAGAAAATGTTATAAACTTTTTCAAAGACCAAACTTCTATTAAAAATGATTACAAAAAAAAGTCAATTATTAATATGAATCGAATATAATTATTGTAAAGAAACAAAACTTTTTCGAAAGCAGTTCATTCTTTATTAAACATTCGGTAATTTTTCTTCAATGTTGAGTCTCTGTGTCTCTAATAGTTAATAACTACTATACAGTACTATTTACTACCTAGCATACACATGCATACATACACAAAGAGTCTTGGTAGCGGTGTGGATAACATTATTAGTGCCATTCCATACAATATTAAATAAAACAGCATTACAATTTATTCCAAGTTTTTCTGTTTTCTATATCGTTCTTATAATTGGGTATTATATTCATATATCGTATATTTTAATTGAATTCTGAATAATACAGAAAATTCTAGTAGAAGGTATCCAAGTATGCGGAGAGTTTTTTATATGAATAATTAAATGTTAACGTATAAGTTTTAATATGGAACACAACCCGCAACCACTATGCATCGAACTTTAACAAAAGATTTGAAACTTCATGCGTACAAAGTTCAATTGACTCAAGAGCTAATGCCGGAAGACCATGGGCAACGAAGCGCGTTTGTTGATTGGATTTTGGAATAACGACAATTGGATGGTGATTTTTCAACGAAAATCATCATTATTGACGAGACTCATTTTCATCTTGATGGCTTCGTTAATCGACAAAATTGTCGCATTTGGAGTTCCAAAAATCCACGAGTGATTGTTGACAAACAGATGCATCCAAAAAGAGTCACGGTTTGGTGTGCATTTTGGGCTGAAGGCATCATCGGGCAATTTTCTTTCGAAAATGCAGTTGGTCAAGCATTAACCGTGAATGGTATTCGTTATCGTGAAATGTTAAGTAACTTTTTTGTGCGAAAATTGCAAAATATGGATCTCAACAGTATGTGGTTTCAACAGGACGGTGCAACATGTCATACAGCCAGAGCAATTGTTGAATTAATACACGAGTCATTTCCTGGTCGTGTTATTTCTCGTATTGGAGATCGGAATTCACCCAGATAATGCGATTAAACGCCTTTGGACTTTTTTCTATGGGGTTTTTTAAAGCCACAAGTTTATGTGAAAAACCTCACAACAATTGCAAAAAACGAAATTCAACGCTGTATCACCGAAATACCGCAAAACTTATGCGTAATAGTCCTTGAAAATTTCATGAAAAAAGAACGCCTGTGCCAGCAAAGCTGAGGCGGTCATTTGCCCGATGTCTTATTCCATTCATAACCTCATGATGTGTACTTCATTATTCAATAAATGTTTCAAACTTATACTATAAGTATATATGATTTATTTAAAACTCAAAACCGGCGTTTTTATTGGAACACCCTTTATAAACTTCGTGAAATGATTATTTAATACATTAGTTTGATGCAATCAGCCAAGTAGCCGCGCTTGTTAAGGCGTTGTGTCGTATACTTGGAACTGGGAGGTTATGGGTTCGAATCCCGACACCGGCAGTTTGTCAATTAAAAAAAAAATTAATGGGGCGGTTGTTCGACTAACCTGTCGGTGTATGGACAAAAACGAAGTAACCGTCTATGCTTGAAAAGGTTTTCTGCAGTTTCCCTTCACGAACTCCAGATGAATATCGGCATAGTTCCTAAAAAAGTCGGCTGCAGCCGCACACCTACCAATTCCTAGTCTGCATACGAATTCCTGATCCTCCCACATCATAAAAATGTAAAAAGTAAAAATTAATAAAGGTTGAAAAATAATGATGTGGGTGGCCTCGTTATAGACCGTCGTGTCTCAAAAACGGAAGTTAAACCCCATTATTATTAACCCCCATTATGTAGGAATAACAAAATAATACAATTGAATTAAAAAAATAACGCAAAATAACGGGCCGAAACATAACGGATAATCCAGCGAGTTGATGCCACTTTATAAACTATCATTATTTATAAAACATCATCCAAAGGTTTATTAATTAGGTTCATCACTTGAGCTTAACTGCCTTTTTTTTTCTCCAAAAAACCGAATATAATTACTCTATTATGCTATTACCCTAAATTCACCATGCGTATATGTTACTTTTGCACTTTTTGGGAAGCAATTAATTATCTTTTGTTCCTTAAGTGATAACAGATATTAATTTTTGATTATAGAGATATTAAGTATTACTTTTTCCAACGAAACTGAAGAACTCATCATATCAGACGTAACGATCTAATATAAAAAATTGGAATCGACATCAATAAAACAAAACACATTTATCTCTTTGACTTCAAAACTATTCCGACTCCTTTACAAAATTAGAAAAAATTTTGTAACAAAGTCGGTCATTGCAAAACTGAGAAGCGAGTCAAATTCTTATCTAAAAGTACTAAGTCAGTGAAGACATATATCTGATGTTTCAAGTTTCTAAGTTTTAAACCGACGGCAATAATAGTTTCTGAAAGTGACTTAAATTAACTTTTCAAACTTGCCGCCAGATTTGTACGAAAGTAGTTCACATGTTGAGGTTTATCTTTTTCCTAGTGAATTTTTTCAAAAAAGGAAATTTGCTATTTAATTCTATTCTATTTTTTTTTTGTACACAAGAAACTACCGCAGTATTTGTTAAAGTTAAAAATATAGTGAAAAATCATTTGACATAGGAGTATCGTTTTGGGTGACTAAATATATAGATACTGTCGATAAAGGTTTGTGATCACTTTCAACACGTTATGTTGAAATGAATATTGTTATAATAAAATGAATATTGTTTTAGTAAATAGTCTTGTGACTATTATAATTTTACAGTAGGTCACCGTTTGTGGACCGTAAAGAATAGTCTCGATTTATTTAGGCCCTAATGTTTTAATTAAAAAAAGAAAAGAATAATAATTGGTAGGATACCCTATATTTTTACTCTATCTCTCTTCTTACCTCTCACTCAGAGCTGAGGGAAGACAAACTATGCCCACCTATGATTATGGGGATACAACTTTCAGAATAGATAATATGTACATTGTGTTCAATTACTTCCCTAAGCAACTCTGCGAAAACTTGATCTGTAAGGGGGTGGCCCCACCCCCAACAAATTTTGTATGACCCCTTTTTTTCATATCTATTATAGTTTCTGATATCTATGTATCTCTATATCTATATATCTACATATATCTATACATGTATATCTATTTCTTTTCTCAGAAACTGTAATCAACAAAACTGATTTTTCTCAATTATTATAGAAAAAGTTATGCGCTATGAAATATTTGTAGGTGGGACAACTCCTGTTTGGATCAGGTTAAATGGGCACCGTTTTCATTCCTATTGTAATATAAGTACTCGTATATGAAAAAAAAAATTGTGATGAAAAAATATGTGTTTTTCTGGTAATTATTATACATAAAAAGTTATACGCGACAAAGGATTTAGAAGTGTGACAACTCCCTTTTGGATCAGGTTCTTGCAGGGTTACTTTGGTATGTGATTGAAGTCACTATTGTGAACTGGGGATTACAAAAAATGGTTGGCTATTGTGTGCAACAAAAGAGTTATCCATTTGTTTACATTAATAATCATAATTATTTTTATTAATTTATTTCAAATAAAAATTTTTTTCTTTAATTTGACACTTTTAATCGGAAATGTTTTTATTTTTAAAATTTTTTGACAAATAATTTTTTTCCCTAATTTTTTCCAAATTACTCAACTTCCAAATTTGTCCATCAGAGGCATTGGTGGCGCTGCGATCGGCATATCGGTGGTTTGAAACTTTGCTAGGCGAGTGTTGGTCCGGTGGTATAGGCGCAAGGCGGGGGAACTTGGCGTTGAAAGGTTCTTATCTGGGCTAAGTTTGGTGGATGGCGCTGCGATCGTATTAGCCAGAGATAAGAGTGGGCAGTGAAAGGTTCTTATCTCACCTAAGTTTGGTGGATGGCGCTGCTATCGTATTGTTAAGAGATAAGGAGATTTAATTTTAGAGGTGGGCCCCAGATAAGAGAGTGCATTTTAATTGGTTGGTAAGAATAGTATATTTTAATTGGTTGGTGATAACGGATTTTGGTGGCTCATTGGTGAGATTAAGCCACGTGTTTTGGATATGAAAATGACGTATTAAACAAGGAATTGTTATATGTGTGTGATAAACTTTGATCTATTAAAAAAGTTTAAACGGAGTTTTTTTTATGTCCCTCGTGTTTTTAGCGGTATGATGACCATTGATCGATTAATGCACGCCAATTAGCGTATTTATTAAGTGAATTATTTATTTATATATGTTAGTATTGTCTGATAATACAGTATCCTATTTCGATAATGATATTTTTTGAGTCACGTGTTTTTGGATATGATAATGACGTGCAATTTTTTATGTCCTACGTGTTTCATTTTTGGCCACCACGCGTTATGATGAACGTGGTCATCTATCCATATGCACTCTCTTTTCTTAAAGTTCCAACCCTCAATTAAAGGGGACCATTTTTTAAGATCACCGCTCCTACTACAGGTTTTTATTTGTTTACGCAACCAGTCCTACATTTAACGTCTATTAATATGTCAACATTGTCTTAGAGCTGGTAAAAATTCTCCGTGTATTAATTATGGTGTATGAATGTGTACGTGTGTATGATCGTAAGTCTGTATATTGCTTGCTTATTACGATGACGGTGGACTTAAAAGTTTGAATGAAAATTATTAAAATGGTAAAGAAATTATTTGAATTTATATTTATTGAACTGAAGAATTATTCAAGTATATATAATAAGGAACTTTTTTAAGTATATAAACTTTAGCTGTGTGCTACAAGTTTATGTGCAGTGGTAGGGGACAAATTTTTTCTTTTTTTTTTGTACCTAAATACAGATAGTTAGTGCTTAATATATAAATAATCACCAGGAAATCTTTTAATTTCTTTAAGTTTAATGCGTTTATATGAACTAGGTTATGTTTTATACCTTGATTTAAAATATACAGCAAGGTCTATAGTTTTTAACCGATTTCGATAAAGTCAATATTGCTTTGTGTAATTCTTTGTCAGATGTAATCATATACGTCTGGAAATGTTTTAGAAAAACATTATTTTAAAATTATTTGATTCCGTAAAATCTGAATTTAGTGGAAACACTAAGAAATATAATATGAAATACTGGACTGATAACTAAAAAGTAAAAATGAAATATTTTGAAAAAGAGGAATTCCAAAATATTAACACTATCAGAGGAGTGTGTAGTAAAATTTATACTAGCAATGCATTCCGAAGTTAAAAAATAGATCAGTATATATTCCCAAAATTAGATGCGTTCCCTGTTTTCTGACGTCACATTTAGCGGACAATCATGAATGTTGTACTTCAACTCGTATGGCACGAGGTTTACTAACTCTAAGATTCTTTTTAGAACTAGCTGACTCACAGACGGTGTCATGTTCAATAATCCTTTTGAAAAAAACACTTTTAGTTTTTCCGAGTTTTCTTTCCCTAAAAACCTTATTCGGACTATTACGAACTTTTTTTTTACAAACTAGCCAAGTGATGCGCTTCTCAACGACCAGCATTTAATTTGAATTATATAGATATGGTGAAATTTCCAAAAAAGCAGCTATCGTCATTGTTTAGCCCATTTATTATATTACTATAATTTATGAATTTATCTGCTATTGTGAATGCTTTGTACACGGTATATAAGCATGATATAGATCGGTAATTGCTTGGAACTGAAAGCACTTCTTTCTTTATCAGAACTGTTTGCCCTTCTGCGAACCAAGTTGGAAAGGTTCCACATCCTAAGATATATGAAGTAAAGTGTCTAGCAAGATGTGTATGTGTGGAACGTAAACGTAGCTAACAAAAGTTCGACAAAGTATCCATGCCAGGCGCCAAGTGATTTTTATTCCCTTTTTAGGCAATGGAAACTTAATCAGCGGTAACAGATGTCATTAGAACAGTCTGATTGGTGGTATGTTTTTATCTACATTTGTCGACTCCTCATATAAATCACGTCAATAGCAGTCGATTTGGTCAACTATTGGGGATTTCTCCACAAGAGAAGTAGGTTTCGCAAATAAACGATAAGGACTCGAGGGAAAGGTCTTATTTTCTCGAATACACTTTTGCGTGTTAACCCGGTTTATCCGCGCGGGAGATAGTGCACGTATGTTTCTCTGCTTGATACTGAGCAGGATATCTTTCTTGAGTGTGTGCTATTGGTGCTTGTTCACGACCGAACCTCCGCACCTTTGGGGTGAACAGTCTATCTGTCTTCTGGTATTCTAACACACACACACTCGATACGTGATATCACCTGTCGGAGAGGTACCAACTTGGAGTCAAGTTGCTCTATGTGTTTGCATGTCTTCTTCTTAGCTTTCTGCAGACTTGGGAGGAGGTGACTGGAGTTTGTTAGATGTCAACAATTTTTTCATTGGCCAAGGCAAGGTTTTATGCCTTTTCAAACGCCTTGCAATATTTTGGACGTTTGCGTTTGTCAGGCCATTGTCGGTTATTTTCAGCACACTTTGAGACCCAGCTCTTCCAAACGAGTGTTTGTTTGGTGGTTCAACAGAGATTTCTGACCTATGGTCACTTCAGTAATAGGGCTGAATGGCGAGGCTGTCACCGCCGTTAACACAAGTACCGATGGACCATCTCTAGACATTGATGGCATTAGTGATATAACTTTTAACACAGATAGTAGTGGGGTATTTCAACATTCTTTTTCCTGTGTCTCAGTATCAGAGCTGCCACTTTCGGACATTGGTTCATCCTTAGATGTCCAAGCCTGTGTATCAGCAACTACCTTCTCACGTGTAGAATCCCTCACAGTTACTCGTACCCCTTTCCGTGCCCAAAATACTGGCTGGTGAGTCATATCCGGTTTTGATTAGATGGGATGGGCTGCTGGATGTCGTAGATGTTAGGATTTAAAATGGGCAAGTTCGGAATGCTTTTCGAACCATATAAGTAGCCACGTTGATTCACTTGCTAAGTGACCAATGTCTTAACATGGCTCTTCGGCGTCCGTGACATGGCTAGGCTCTTGAACTAGCTGTGATCCTTAAGTCAAATTTGTGCCCCTCTCATATCCGAAGGAGCTGTCTGCTACAGGTTCGGTAGCAGCGTCACCTTTTAGGGGCGAGATTCTGTGTGGAACGAATCTACTATTTCCCGCCCGAGAAAAAAGTTTCGCCCATTTTAAATGTGACATGACCAGGAATTCAACTCATTTATCCGCTGAGTTGACCCGCGATTGGATCTTTAGCTTCTCCTCTTGCTGCCTTGCATTCTAGGTACTGTTATTATGACTATTATTATTATTATGACTATTATGATTATCATTATTGTTGCTGTTGTTGTTGTTGTTGATGTTGTTGATGTTGTTGTTGTTGTTGTTGTTGTTTATATTGTAAATGATTAAATAATTCATAATGTGATTGAATCCATTGGTTAAAATGTATATATAATGTTATTATTATTATTATTATGTTACTAGTGACATGGTTACTTAGATGTCTACACACATATCAAAACATATCATTATGTACTGTTTACAAACCATACTGTATAGTAGGTAGTTAGTTATATATAGGTCAGTGATATTGTTATTTCCTTATTGGATAACATTCTCTTAATTCTGTTATTTAGGATAATCTACACTACATTGATGGTGATATTTATTACAGCTCATATATTCGAGTGTGGGAAATGTTTTGATAAAAACATTACGAGTGTGATATTCAATCGTGAGAACTTTTGTATTTCCGTAAAGCATAAAACGTAAGTATATATGAATGTATGTATAAATGAAAATTATATTCAGCCATAATAGACAGGACGGCATGAAATTAGACTGTCATTAAATGTAGGCCCGTTAACTATAAAGATTATTAAGATAATCAAAGAAAACTCTAGGTTTTTTGAAATTATATTTCAAGTTTTACACCTATTCTTAAAACATTTGTTTCTACTTTATAAATACGTATTTCGACTACAATGTAGCCATCATCAGTTTGAATTAGCTAATCGTAACTATGTCTGGGATATGGATTCAGAGATATGTTGCTTGTTGCTAATTTGGTGCGTGTCTCTAATTTGGTGGGTGACGATTAGCTAATTCATACTGATGATGACTACATTGTAGTCGAAATACGTATTTATAAAATACAAACAAATGTTCTAGGAATAGGGGCAAAATTTGAAATATAATTCCGTTAACTATAATTTAAGTCAAATATGTGTAAAACTATCGGTCGGCTATCGCAAAGACTGTGCTGTGATCAAAAATTAGATATGGTATATATTTATATATATATATATATATATATATATATATATACCGTCTGTTTAGTTTACATCTTCGCATAGCAGATCTCCCACGAGTATGAGAGAGTACATATGTATACATTAAGCAATGTGTATGAGAAGGAGGTTTTATAGGTTTGATAAACAAGCATGTTTTTCAAAGCAGTGAATTATATAAATTTTACTTTCGTTATAAAAATAACAATATAACAAAATATTTGATTATAAAAGTGTTCCTTTAAAAACTAATATTTTTGTAAACCTACAATAAAATCTAGCGAATAATAGTAATGAAACGATTTTGCTCGTAATGAAATTTCCTACAAAAAAGTTGTCTTTTCATACTCGGATTGTTTCTAATAAAAGAAAACATTTTAAGATGATTAAGGAATGGGAAGAATTATCTATCACGATTAAAGCAAAAATAAAAAACTCTATTCTCCTTGCCACTAATCCTATGTCTCAGAAAAAATTTCATGTTAATCGCTTAAAAAGCAAGTTCTTGCCGTTCCAACAAGTCCGCCTGTGTCCTTCTTTTAAGAACTCATTGACTGAAGTATATATAACAATTGAAAATAACAACAACACTGAGTTAATTGCTTAAATACCCGGTATATACTGAATTTATGTAAAAATTTTTACAATAAAAGTTGCTTACTTTTAAAAAAGGAACATTGTTTGTCTTTACTTATTTGTTCTATCTCTTACGATTTCAAACTTGGACATTTTTGCCCAAACATGATTCGATTTTGCCCATTCACGAACTTGACCTTACTTTTTCGCTCTATAACATACATTCTAAATTTCAACGCGCAATCTGTTTTTGTTTTTGAGAGATCATGTTCATAGACGGACAGCCAGGTAACTTTGCGGAAATTAACTAATTTGCTCATTTTATGAACATCTATATCAATATTTTTTCTCTGCGATCAATATTTTCAACCATTACAAAGTTGGGACTAAAGTTAATATACCCTGGTATGTATTATATAAAGGGTATAAAAATGTGTTTCATTTCAGCTATGGTTGTGTTAATCGTGCCCACGTAATAATATTTAACTTGTATGTGACCATTGATGGAGAAATTTAGTTATGTTATATGATGATGTTGATTCTCATTGAATTCTAAGCACCGATTGAAGACAGATAGTTTAAGTAAAAGATATCATCTATCATCGTAGTACTACGTATGTTGATACTAAACAATAACATTCACTTCCGATAGTCGATGACCTGTGTTCAATCATACATCCGATACTCGAATGACACATTTAATTCAGAAGAACATAGGCTCTAATCTAAATAATACTTACTTCGTTATATATTCAAGTTTAAACAGCATATGTTATGTTCATGTGCCTTGTGGTCAGCTACACCATATACATAAAAAATAGATGTGCTAGTTAGAATACTGTGCATTTGAATATTTACCTTTCTCTGTCGCCCTTCTACGGAACATTCAATGTTTCCAACGAGTGTATCGAAAAATTATTAAATAACTGCAATTAAAAATGTCAGAATATTCAATTTTATATTTTATAACTAATACATTTCATTGGGTCAGACATTTTTCTGGAAATATAACAAAATAATTTTCAGCTGCATATCTCTCTCTCTCTCTCTCTATATATATATATAGATATATATATATATAGATATATATATATATATATATATATATATATATATATATATATATATTAATATATATATATATATATATACGTATATATACATATATATATATATATATATATATACATATATATATATATATATATATATATATATGTATATATATATATATATATATATATATCTATATATATATATATATATAAATATATATATCATCGCCAAGTCAAAGCTATTGGAGTTAGAAACATGAAATTTGGAAAATATGTTCCGTAAAGACTATCGAAATACACTGAGAAATTTATCGAAAACCATCTTATAAGGGTGTGAAATTGGAAGTGAAAGTTTGGAATGCAATCCCGTTTTTTTTTTATTTAGAAACATAAAATTGGTATTGAGGGTATTTATAATAAACAATGTAATACGTGTTTAAGCGTTTTTAGAAAATCAACCCTCAAGAAGTTAAAATAGGAGTTACCATTGTTTAGTGAAATGCGGGTTGACAATCTGCATGGAATATCAGTTTTTTTCAAGTTAGAACATGATATTTTGCTATTGAATATTGACATTTTGTTAATGAAGAAAATAATCAGTCTCTAACGGGTAAAAATGTGATGTTCTTCAGTTATAAGGTCTTTACAATTACAATTGCTAGTACATTATAAAACAATTCAATTTTTTGTAAATATTTGAGTTACTTGATTCATTTCCAAAACTTTAATCGATTGCAAATATATTGTTTTTTTTTTTAATTGCAGTGTAACTAAAATGCCTTATAAGGAAATATTGCAAGCCATAAATGACTCAAAAAGTGAACTCAAAAATCAAATACAAAGTGTGACTGACAATCTTAATGAAAAATTTGAAAACCTCAAACTTGAACATACCGCAATTAAAAAACGAACCGAAGCACTGGAAACAGCAATATTCTCTCTAATCAATGCTTCTAGAAGAAAAAATATAATAATCCATGGTCTTAATTGTGGAAACGCAAACATCGAAGTTATAGAAAGTAAAATTTTTTAATTGCTGAATGATAAGCTGAAAACAGAATGCGCAGACAATGACATTGATTTTATAAGAAAATTAGGTAAACAAGACGTTTCACCTATTCTGGTTGGCTTCACTACATGGAGGAAAAAGAATAAAATTTTAAAAAACAGAAGTTTGCTAAAAAATACAGAAATATATATAAACGAGGATATGTCAGAGGAAGCTCGCGCCAGGAGGAAAGACATGGTGCCATGGATGTTGAGATATCGTCAAAATGGTCACAATTCTTTTTTAAGACAAGATATGCTTTACGTTGATGGGAAATTAGTGGAGCTTGAAGATCTAACCACAGAAGCAGATAAAAAGAAGAAACGACCACCCTCAGAAGAAATAGTGAAACCCCCAACAACAAAAAAGCAAAATCTTGAACAAAATATAAAACACCCCCCCCCCCCCAACATTAAGCCAGCCATAGTTAAAACCATCTACGCTTGACAACTTTGTACGTCGATCCCATTCTTTTAGCCAGTCTCAGGAGTTATTTCGTTCAAACAAGGACAACAATATCTAGCACCCCTCAATCTAATAAGACAACCGAAAATTATAACTTGACCTCGGATTTGAATTTGATATGTTTTTTCTGGAATTGCAACGGATTCAATAATTTTAGAGAATTGGATTCCACTCACCAGCAAATATTGGCAAGATGTGAGATAATATGCCTGAGTGAAACGTGGTTGCACGGGGATGTTGATAAAAGTGAATTTGATTTCTTGAACAATTACAATACATTCTGTGTAAGAGCCTGTAAACCGAAAGCAACGGGTCGGCCAAGTGGTGGATTAATAGTATTAGTCAAAAATTCAATTCATTGTGAGATGTTAAATATATGTGATCAGTGGATATCGATAAAGCTAGTTATTGATGGCAGGGTGATGATTATAATCTTTGTTTATCTTAAACCTAGTGTAGATGTGGATTATATCATTAATAATTTAAATGAATTGCTCTTGGAAATTAATAGTAAGTTTTTTAATGCTCCCATTGTAATACTAGGGGACATGAACTGCAGAATAGGTCTACTGGGGCAAAAAAATGAGGAATTATTTGAGCTTACCCAGCTAACAGAAATTAGAAACTCCATGGACCTGATTACTAATAAAAAAGGGAAATTGCTCACTGACTTTCTTGAAAATGCGGGATTTAGTATTTTAAATGGCCGAACAAAATCTGACTGTAAAGGGCAGTTAACTTTCCACAACTTCAACGGTAGCAGTGTCATAGATTTGGCTTGGGTGAATGATCAGGCTTTAACGGAAGTAGTAGATTTTAAAGTAGAAGATTTAATTTTAACGTCTGATCATTTGCCTTGTGTCCTAACTATTGGTAACTGTGTCCTAAAAAAATCAATTGAAGTTAATTGTTCTAAAATCGTTCCCATGAAAGTAATGAAATGGAATGAGAATGGGCGTGATCAATATACACATCTTTTAAGTATTCGGAACGAAGTACATGATGAATCGTCAGCTGACACACTGAACGAATGTATAACAAAAGCCATTATGTCTTCGGTTGAGGACTCCAACATGCTTCATGAAAGTCTTGTTTACCTTAATAAAAATAGAGTTGCTAAATACAATAAGCCATGGTTTGATGTCGATTGTAAAGCCTGTAAGGCAACAATAAAGGATACATTTAAGATAGCACAAATAAATGATATTATACCTGAAAATCAGGCAGGATTCCGAAAAGGGAAGGGTTGCCAAGACAATATATTTGCCCTCAATTGTCTTGTACAGGCACACTTAATAAAAACTAAAGGTAAGCTGTTTGTTGCTTTTATCGATCTGCGGAAAGCCTTCGATACGATAAACCATACATTGCTTTGGGGGAAACTGCATCGACTGGGCATAAGTAGAAAAGTTATCTCCATTTTGAACAATCTCTACTCAAATGCGAAAACTCTATTTAAAGTAAATGAAGGTCAATCTCTGAATATTGACGTAACGCAAGAAGTTATGCAGGGAGACTCGCTGAGTCCTCTACTTTTTATTCTTTTCTATAACTTCTTTCTATAACTTCGATGTTTGCGTTTCCACAATTAAGACCATGGATTATTATATTTTTTCTTCTAGAAGCATTGATTAGAGAGGATATTGCTGTTTCCAGTGCTTCGGTTCGTTTTTTAATTGCGGTATGTTCAAGTTTGCAGATCTAGACAAATTCTATAAAGAAAATTTTGTTAAAGGCGTGGAACTACATGAAGGAAGTCGTATCTCTCATTTGCTGTATGCTGATGACACTACCTGTATAGCTGACTCTGCTTAGAATCTGCAAGAAAATTTAGACACCTTTGAAAAATATTGTCAAATTAACAACTTGCAAATTAATACAGAGAAAACAAAATAATGGTATTCCGTAAAGGTGGAAGACTTCAGCGCGGTACGCAGTTCTTCATACAGAGCAAACAAATTGATATCGTGCCATCTTTCAACTATCTGGGTGTCATATTTTCGAGTTCAGGTCTATTCCTAGAGGCAGCGAACAACTCCATTAAAAAAGCAAATATGGCAAATTATAGCATCAGAGAGATATTTGTCAAAGCCAAATGCAACTCGTATGCTAGTAGGATAAAGCTTTTTGATGCTATAGTTAGAACTACATTATTGTATGGGGTAGAATCATGGGGTATGAGATATTTGAATGAACTAGATAAAGTCCAAAGCATGTTCCTCAAGAATACATACAGCTTACCTCGCAACACACCGCATTACATTATCCGCAGGGAACATGGGAGACCACATTTGGGAGCTTGCGCATTCAAATCGATCTTGAACTGGTGGTACAAACTTCTAGCTGCTTCAAATGACCGATTCATAAAAAAGTGTTACTTACACCTACTATCACTAAGTAATGACAGGAGCAATATTCTAAAATTTAATTGGGCCTCTCAACTAAAAACTATCCTCCTGAATCTTGGTTACGAAGAATTATGGGAGAGCCAGAGCGCGCTTAGTGTAAAGAACAATATCGAGAATTTACTTGAGTCCTACATGGGTGGTATCAGGGCAGATAATGAAAGTAGAATCTTAAATTCTACATACAGTTCCACCTACAAATATTTGTCACAGAGCTCAAATCAGTACCTCCTTTTAAATTTAAAAATAGAAAAAACTAGACTGATTGTGCAACTACGCCTGATGGGGGATCTAAGGGTAAGATTTTTAGTTTGTGGCGATCTTTATATTTGGAATAGCGATGCTGATTGTAAATTATGCAACCTCCAGAAAAATGAAACGCTAGAACACTTTCTATTTATTTGCCCCATTCTAGAAAACATTAGGCAAGCATACTTACGGAGCTGCATCAAGGAGGAATCTTTAAACCCTATATCAGAATTGCTGTCTGACTTGAATTCAGAGAAGATAAATAAAATTTTTGCTTTTAGCACTAATGCCCTCAAATTGAGAGCATTCATAGCAGAAGAATGATGTATGGAACAAATCTATTTGCTATCCAGATGCTTTTCTACAGTGTATCTTGAATATCTAACTTTTATTTCCTTTTTTTTGTGATTTCCGAATTAAATTTACTCCTTCAAATGGGTAGTATTTGTTAGTCAGAATTTATTGTTTAATTTTTGTTAATTTTTAAGTTATTATTATTATTTTATTTATTGTCGAAAATTTGTTTCTGTTTTACATTATTTGATAGAATCTCTGTATAATTTTTGTATTACCAACTCCTGTAATAATCGAAAGATTTAAATACAGTATTATTATTATTATATTGTTTTTTTTCTTGTCTAAATAAATATTACACTTAAATAAACATTTTTTATTACATATGTTACAAATTACACCCCTGTGTTCTCAATATATTTCACAAGCAAATACAATACGCAAAATAACATACTTATACCTATATCATTCCTTGAGTCATACCAACACTAAACTATGTGTTTTATGGCCACAAATAAAAAAAAGAAGTAGCCCAAAACCATTTATAAATTATATTCAGAGTAACCGTGCAATGTATGGAAATATGTTCACGGTTACCGTGAACATATTTTAACAAATTTAGTATTTCAACAAATTGTGGCGCATGACTGATGATATAGTTCAGACCAAGTGGTGCTTCATAGAGATCGGCTAAATATGAATTTCGTAAAACTTTTTACGAGTCGAAGGGTTATGCTATTATGTGATGTTACATGGTAGAGGGTAGGTACAATTGTCCGCTACATAAATAGTGTCTAACAGTAAGAAAAGTTAATGAAAGAAATTAATAACGAATGGATAATAAAACTGATGTGATTCAAAGCCTGACGAAATGTTATTGAATTTCAAATATTTTTTAAATAGTAGTATGTTGATGGGTAACAAAATGTTGGAAAGAGGAATAGGTAGAGGAATAGGAGGTAGTCCAGTGATAAACTGAAACGTTAATATTACCAACACTGCTCTTGCAAACACAGCTGTTCGGTTTAACTGCTCTGTTAAACATTTATGGATATTTTAAATACTGATATGAAAAAATTAAATCGTCAACCAGGAATCGAACCTCGGGCCTCTGGATTTCTAGTCCAGTATGCTTCCGCTACACCAAAGACGACTGTGACGTAACAGCCGACTTTTTCATATCATTCTTATTTTTATATAGACAGTGTCGAAGTTGTTATTATATATATATATATATATATATATATATATATATATATATATATATATATATTTATTTGTGTCGACTCGGGCCTCTGGACTAGATATCCAGAGGCCCGAAGTTCGATTCCTGGATTACGAGCTAATTTTTTCATATCATTATTTAAATTAATTTTCAATGACAATGATATTTGTCTATAAGTATACGCCAGTCTTCTGCAGTTTGCCTTACGTAACCGAAAGGAATTTGGACAAACATCGTATTGTTGACGCTTAAGTATACACAAATAAATAAATATATATATATATATATATATATATATATATATATATATATATATATACATATATATATATAATTTATGGATATCTTCATAAAAGCTAATTTACAGTTACAACAGGTTTTCTTCATCTTAGTGAGGTTTTGGTATGTTTTCTTTGTTTTGACATAGAATTGACTCCTAAAGACAAAGGACTTCAAACACGTAGAACTCTTACATTAATACGATACTAGTCATACTTATTTAAACACATTGTATTGATAATATATCAAAATGTATCTCTACATCAATTATTATACGGATTGCAGTCAGAAACAGAGTCCATAATATAACGTCCATCTTCTAACTTTGTATAGAACTACAACAATGCAATACGACATCTACATATGTTAGGCTATGGAGTCTGTCAACTATACTATTCATGTTAACAGAGTCATATTCTATAGCACAGAATAGTAAGTAGCTTGCTGTGATTCACTCCGATGTATTTGGCACTCAGTTTTGTGTGATCAAATCTGTACGTCTATAATATAAGCTTGTATTGTAAATTACGAGTATGTATAGGATGCGACAAAAGAAATAATGTAGTTGATTATTTCGACGAGGCTGCTTGTAACCGTAAAGGGTATAAAATTTCAAATTCGCGCCCTTTACCTAGATCAGTTTTTTGTATTATAAATACGTATTTCGACTACACTGTAGTCATCATCAGTATAAATTAGCTAGTCGTACTTTAGTCTTTGACAATTAGAGATAGATATAAAGTCGAGATCAACAGACAAAAATAAAAATAAATAGAAAATTAGCTAGATTAAAATATACTAGATTTAAAATATAATAAATTTTAAGTTATATTGAAATTGCTCTTGTTAAAATTTCCTTCATTCACATTTATTCCTGTTAATTTTACTCTTATTATACGGCAGATTAGAAAATACGACTCATACGAAATACGGCAGATTAGAAAAATCCTGTATAGCTGCACACATTAAAGAGAATGACCATAAAATCGACAAATCCAATTTAAAACTTGTAAAGGCTGTACAAAATCCCTCAGAGCTGAGAAATTCAAAAGAAATATTATGAATCTAGACAATGGACCGGTACCAAATTCAGATTTAATCAAAATCTTATGATAAAATCAAGTGCCAATATGTCCATCTCTCTCTAAAGATATCAAAATACAAAAACGTGTTCACTGCGCAAGGCATAACTCAGCAATCAGGTGCGGTCTTAGAATAGCATCTAAAGTCGGGCGAACATATATAAGTAGCGTTAAAACCAAGATAGTTTGTGAAACTGTCACCAAATTAGCAACAAGGAACATATCCTGCGACAATATAAGAGTAATTTTAATAAGAGTTAAATTAACAGGAATAAATGTGAATGAAGGAAATTTTAACAAAAGCAATTTCAATATAATTAAAAATTTATTATATTTTAAATCTAGTATATTTTAATCTAGTTAATTTTCTATTTATTTTTATTTTTGTCTGTTGATCTCGACTTTATATATATCTCTAATTGTCAAAGAGTAAAGTACGACTAGCTAATTTATACTGATGATGACTACATTGTAGTCGAAATACGTATTTATAATAAAAAAAACTGATCTAGGTAAAGGGGGCGAATTTGAAATTTTATTTCAAAAACCTACAGTTCTCACTAATTATCATTCGATAATATAATGTGTAAAGGGTATACACAAAGTAATACTACTGCTAGAAGAGAGGACCAATTGAGGTAAACAAGTGTATTTAGACATTTCAAATATGCCAGTTTTTCCCCTGATTGCCTTTACGATCTAAATATTGCATCTAGGTTTTGAACGTAAGCGAAACTGTATCTTATGGTCATAGTTTTGAACAATTTGTTGGTAAGCCATGTCTATTTCAGCTTTTATGCCCTGTACAAATTTTCAAAAAAGGTTTCTACGCTATAAAATTGTAAGAAAATACTAAGATATCCTGATATAATCAAACGAATATCAAATAAACATATAAATTTGTGTCCTTTAAATAAATGTTTATTTTTTGCCTCAATATTTAATAATCAATACAGATAAGGTCCATTGTGATGCCTAAGGATGGGAGGATGTGAGTGGAGTAGAAAGAATTTTTGTGTATAGACTAGCAATTGGTAAGATATGCGGCTGCAGCCAACTATGATAGGAACTATGCCGATATTCATCTGGAGTTCGTTAAGGAAACTGCAGAAAACCTTCTCAAGCAGAGCCGGTAACTTCGTCCATACGCCAACAGTTTAGTCAACTAACCGCCCCTTTTTTTACCGAAGAAAAGAAGGAGGTACTCAATTTTTTTGTTGGATAGGGATTTATTCAAAGTTGGTCCCATAAAAATTTGAAAAAAAATTTCAAATTTTAGCCACAAAAAAAAAAAGACTTCCCAACGCTTCCACTAAAGAACAAATATCATATATTTGTATATTGTATAATATCTATATTGTCTGTGTGTAAACACTTTGAAAGCACTGAATATCATTATATATATATTATATATATATTATGTATGACCACGCATAAATTTTTACAGAGTAGCCCAAGTGTGCCAAGTTGAAACCTGGCACACTTGTGTAGTTCTAATGACACTATAACATGTACGAAAAAAGAAAGGCACTGAAAAGTGGGAAAAAACTTTTTAACCGACGAAAGAAGAAAGTAACTGAAAAATAAAACTTTTATACAAAAAATTAAATATTCGAAAAAAGAAAGGAACTGAAAAGCAAAACAAGAATCGCTTTGAGTCGGCGCCAAAAAATCTCCATCGAAATGGGCGAAGGGCGAATCTGATTTTCGGTTAAAAGTAAATATTACAAAATATTACATATATTGTTTGTTTGGCGCCGACTCAAAATTATTTAGGTATTTACATTGACTTAGTTTTTTTTGCTTTTCAGTTCCTTTCTTTTTTCGAAGATTTCATTTTTTGTACAAAAGTTTTTATTTTTTGCTTTTCAGTTACTTTCTTCTTTTGTCGGTTCTATTTTTTGTTAAAAAGTTTTTTTTCTCTTAATATTTGACAAACTGCCGATGTCGGGATTCGAACCCATAATCTCGCAGTTTTCAAGTAGGCATACTTCGCAGGCATAATGCCTTAGACAGCTCGGCCACTTGGACTGGTTAATAGTCAATATATTAGGTTATTACGAGGTTTTATATATTGCACTAGGGTGTTAAGTTATAGTTTAAGTACACTAGAAACTCTTTGGTACCACTCAAAAAGGGCAAGCAATTCATTTTACTCATTTATTTCCATGAAAATATATAGTAAAAATAGCATCCCAGAGAGAACTTAAGAACATCTGTCATCCAATAAACCACAACATTTTTTAGGATAATGTAATGATTCTAAATTTGCTTATGATTTATAATTTTTTTATTTTAATTGTTGCATTTAGGGCCTTCAAACGGAAAAAATTACCCTTATCGATATTTTCCTATTATACTACTGCATTTGTATATGGCTTGTCTTATGAATTCCATTAGAAAAACCATAAGACTTTCATCAGTTTGACATCAGTATAAGGTAAAATTATTAAGGTACTGAAGGCTATCAATAGACATTCCAAGAGCTTTCATCACTACATTAAATTTTCTCTTATCTGGTCCCAAAGAAAAAGTCATCAGACATGAAGTATAAGCAGGCTGTATATTTGGGATATTACTTTTTTACCACATAGGATGTGAATACTATAAAGGATTGTCCTAGAGAAATAAAAAACCTCCAAGGGTAATTGTTGTTTTTTTGTATACCACTTTATACAAATAATGGTAAGTGAGGTTGATATCAATATAATGATTAAACACAGTAATAGAATATTCATATGCATGTATCAGTAATTGCAAGTGAACATTTATTAACTCATAGATCAAATGACAAATGCCATAGTGTTCTAGAATATTGCCACTTTCCAATATTCTATTAAGATTTAACCATAAAATAAACATTTATATACGAAACAAACTACGATAATTGATTTTCTGTCTATATTATGTTGTAGGCTCTCGAATTCAGTTTGACTGGTATAAACCAAATACTAACTATTTGTATACAACCTTACAAAATCAAGCGAGGAGGAGTCATAATGCAAAGGAAAGCAAAGTAAATATAATTTTTTTCATTATGTGTAATATTTATTATTATAATTATTAAAATGGTACAATAATTCTTATTCTGTAAGTATTAGAGATGCAGAAAAGCGGGTCAGACGATAACTTGTTTTAATGTTTATATTCTGCAACTAATGAAAAACATTTTACCAATATTCAGACAGATATTCCAAATTTTATGTTCGGATCTGTGTACAAAGTTTAATACATGAAAGAAGTAAGGAAAACCGTTATTTTGAGGCCGTTTGAAATTTATAGAGCAAAATAAAAATAGTACACTAAAAAAAAATATCATCAGAGTTATTTATTTGCCCCTTTTATTTTACTATTGATTTTTCTGATTAATTTTTGGTCCAATAATTTTTGACGCACAAACTATTAAACATCAAACGTTAACTTAAATCTGAAGGACATACAAATTACAACCTTGTACAAAAATGTTTGTCATTAAATAGCAATACAAGATAAACTTTTTAAATACAAAAAAATTGTATATCATAAAGACTAAAAGACTAAGTGAGCTGTTTATTATCTCCTTACCAAATATATATATATATATATATATATATATATATATATATATATATATATATATATTTACTTAAAAACATATAAATGCGTAATATTCTTGTATCTGCGCGTATAAGTAGACTAGCATTACCCGTTGCGGCTTCGCCTGCTAAAATGATGTAACGCCCTTATAACCAAGTAAAATAATATTTTCTACACCACTTATATACACCACTGATATCTTGCCATCTATTGTAAGTTTAATGAACTAATGTGTAGGAATATAGTTTCACTGCCATCTATCAATGAGAATCAAAAGCTGTTATTTTACTACTGTATTCCTCGAAAACCACTCTATCCAATGGTGAAAACAGCATGAAAGTCAGTGCAGTATTTTTTAAATAAATCGCGAACAGACAGACAAACGCGGGTGGGGGACTTTATTTTATACTATGTAAGGATTATTACTCAACGCAGGAGTTGACTTCTGAGCAACAAGTCTACTAAGAAGGCAATCAGAATTCGAAAACCAGCGAGCAGTCACAATTTGGATACGGAACACGTAGTCATAATTTTGGATACATATCTTATTAAATAGTTGGATATTCTGCAGCCGGAAATACGTCACCTCGAGACTTTCATCGCGAGGGAAGGAGTCCTTTCACACCTTTTCTTGCTTCTAACAACTATAAGTTATTAGATTGAGATTGATTATGCGTCATTTATTTCCCTTGGTACGCATACGCAGTCATACGTAAGTTTTACGTACAATCTTAATTTTTTATGAATTTGTTTTAATTCAAATATTTACATTTAACAAAATTACTTATCCTAGTATTTTTAACCCGACTTCAAAAAAGGAGGATGGTTCTCAATTCGTCTGTATTTTTTTTTTTTTATGTTTGTTACCTCAGAACTCCGTCATTTATGAACCGATTTTGAATTTTTTTTTTTTGTTTTAAAGGGTTTGATTCCCGATTGGTCCCATTGTCACCAAATCGCATTCTGATGAGGGGATCTCCGGGAAATTGAGGAAAATCTTCATTTTATATGTGATAACCGATTTCTGCGAAATTTTTTTTTTTTGAAAGGGTATACTCATTCATAATGGGAAAATAAAAAAATTTTTTTAAAAACCGACTTCAAAAAAATTTTTACAAAAAAAAAAAACCAACCCCAAAAAAAAAAATTTTTACAAAAAAAAAACAAAATGCTTGTAAAAAAAACTGAAAATCTGTTATAAAAAAATGCACTAAAAATTACAAAAAAAAAAAAACGGGTAAAAAAAATATGTTATAAAAAAATTCACTAAAAATTAGTTGGTCGTTTAGTAGGTCTACCCATATTTAGACAAATAAAATCAGTTATAGAACTTCAAAGTCACTAAAAAGCGAGAAATAAAACTTATTTTGACAAAATGGAAACCCGACTTAACAAAAGAAGCACTAAAAAGTAAAAAAATAATTGCATATTCTTGTGCCAATTTTAGTTCACCAAAGCAAAAATTTGTAAATATATATGTACAATTATTGTTATTTTTGGAGGCGGTGTCCAAAAGTTATGTGAATTTATCTATGTTGACACCGCCTCCAAAAATAATAATAATTGTACATATATATTTAAAAATTTTTGCTTTGGTGAACTAAAATTGGCACAAGAATATGCAATTATTTTTTTACTTTTTAGTGCTTCTTTTGTTAAGTCGGGTTTCCATTTTGTCAAAATAAGTTTTATTGAAATGATGATACAACTATTTTTGTTGTTAAATTCTTACTGTTGTAAAGTCTAGCAAAGCTAAATTTATGTATCATTTTCGTTAAGACTTTATTAACTTATTTACTAAAAATAAATTGTTATTTTTACAATATTAATCTTTTTGTTTATTTTGAAAAATATATTTTGATTATCTTGTTAATTCTTTTTTTCATACTTATTAAAAGAGAGGACTATACATTTATCGATGACTTAAAAGATACCACGAATGTACCTCATCTCCTTTCTCTACCTTTTTTTAAAATATCAAAATACGGGCCCAGCAATTTAATTTATGTTTAACCTTTCATTTTTTCATATTTTCATGTCACAAGGTTTCTGTCAAACGTTGGTTGATCATATATTTATCACAACGTGTAGCAGAGATATTTGCTGAATTTAAAACATCAAACGTTAAATGAAACATTGGAACTATGTTCAACGAATCATGAATGTAGAGGACACAAGACCTAAGTTTATACATGTAAAAATGTTTGTAATAAATTATCAATACAAGAGAAACATTTTAAATTATCATAATTTACTGGTTATCGTACTTTAATCCTTTTAAAGTATCCATTAATTATTATTGAATGTATAGATTATGCATGATGGAATTATTTGTTGATATTAGTTCTAACAACATACTTTTATGGTTTCCTATACTATATATCGTATTCTAAGAGATCGCCAATCAATGCGTCTTTGTAGATTTTCGTGTATTTCAGTCAGATTCCCTTCAATGAAAATGTCACTTTTGCATACACTCTATCAACTTCGGAAATGAATTCTTCATTTTAATTTCTATAAAAAAAGGAAGAGATAATTTCGTCCGTAAATATAGAAATAAATAAAAACATTTAACTTGCCGAATAAATAAATTTAGAACAAATATTTGAATTCAAATGTTAATAGGTTAGATTTTACCGGCTGTCCTGGACGGAACACACTTAAATCATAAGGTCCATTGTGACACCTAGGGATGTGCGTGGAGGGCAAGGAATTTGTGTGTAGACTATTAATTGGGAGGTTGTGCGGCTGCAGCCGAGTTTGATAGGAACTATGCAGATATTTGTCTGTAGTTCGTGAAGAAAACTGCAAAAAACCTTCATAAGCATAGCCGGTTAGTTCGTTCTTGTCCATACGTCGACAGTTTAGTCAATGAACCGCTTTTTTTTTACTAATTGACAAACTGCCGATGTCGGAATTTGAACCCATAACCTCCCAGTGCTAAGTAGAGCGTATTAACAAGCGCGCCTTTATGGCTTTAAACTTTATTTGGTTTTTATTTCACAGGTTTCCCTGAAATATTTAAAATAAAAATTAATATTAAAATAACAAATATGTATATAAATAAAAATCCTTAACTAATCTTGTTTAATTTCATCTTTATGGTGTAACTACAATTGATAATACTGCCACCTTCAGAAAAATAAATGCGAAACTTTGTCGGGGATAAAAATTCACGAGCATCTCTTTTACATTGTATCGCTCGAATTGAAAACTCCAAAAATAAACAATAAACTT
This sequence comes from Nineta flava, assembly GCA_963920215.1. Classification (NCBI taxonomy): domain Eukaryota; kingdom Metazoa; phylum Arthropoda; class Insecta; order Neuroptera; family Chrysopidae; genus Nineta; species Nineta flava. The sequence goes on from OY986041.1 coordinate 20,097,261, forward strand.
GAATCCTATGATCCAAGTTAAATTAGTAGGAAATCAAGAACGAATTATTCGACCATCGAACAAAATTAATTTAGATGATATTTTTAAATGTTTAATCTTTATTATGTAAAATTTGTTTAATGTTTAACTATTTTCCCCATTTATTGTACATAGATTGTACATTACCAGTCCTGGAGATCAAATTTTTTACAATTACACTATATATACTCCTTTGTCGCTCGATCGTAAAAAGCAAGGAGTATTTATCAGTAGGTTAGTACATTTGTTGTATGGAATTACTATAAATTACATTTCAGTAGCGTTAGCAAATAATAACAATAAATCAAACAGTTACTTACCGTCCTTTACGATTGTGTTCAATAATTCGTAGAAATTTACATTAAGGTATTGGTTTATTTGTATACATTACAGTATACCTCGTTCACTGAAATATAACCCGAACATTTGCAATTTAAATATAATACCTATAATAATGAGTATTACAACTTTAACCTTATGGTAACCTAATTGATAATAATTGAGATTTCTATCTCTAAGTATCTCTATTGCACGTAGGGGTACGTGCAATACATAGATTGATCGATTGCACAGGCTACCTCGGACGGGTTACGAGGATGTGAAAATGTGAGTGAAGTGGAAGTGAAGTGGATGCGGCTACAGCCGACTACAATAGGAACTAGGCCGATATTCATCTGGAGTTCGTGAAGGAAACTGCAGAAAACCTTCTCAAGCATAGCCGGTTACTTTGCTCTTGCCTACACGCCGATAGTTTTGTCAATTAACCGCCCCTTTTTTTTTCTTAATAATAGACAAACTGCCGATATCGGGATTCGAACCCATAACCTCTCAGTTGCCAAGTAAATATACTGCGCAGACATTACGCCTTAGACCGCTCGGTCACTTGGACTGGCCCTTAAAAAGATGCACGTACTACGTGTGAGCAAAATTTTCGTGCTTCTTCATTACATTGGAACACAAATATAGAATTACTCTAACCGTCGTATATGACGAGAGTTACAAAAACCAAGTTGTGTAGGATAATAATAAGTCCTATTTAGATATAAAGGGCTTTTTACCGTTGCCATGATGAATAGCCTAAACCTACCTGAAAGAAAAAACCTAAGCGAAAACTTTGGTTCAATACTCGACCCAATATCAAATGTGTGTGAGATTTGCATAAAGAGCGAGATTTAATCATTCTATCAGGATGTAAATGTCGTATCATAAACCACATCGTATTGAGTGACCATGTAATAAGTAAATAAATTAACGTAAAAAAAAATTTTTTTAAACAAGCTTTTATTTAAATGCTCTAAACAGAAGAAAATAATCTTTAAATAGAATCATACCCATTAATCTATTACATTAAAAAATTTATGTGATATTAAGCTTGTCGCGAGATTTACTTGTGTAAATGTATTTACCTTTTTTTATTTTATACACTAAGGTGAATAATTATAAAGGTATATATAATTTACTTCGCTTGTCGCAAAGTAAACCTCGCGACAAGCTTTAATATATCATATAAATTTTTTAATGTAATAAATTTTTGATTCAATTGATTTGATTCAATTGGGTTTGATTCAATTGGGTTTGATTCAATTTAAAGTTTATTAAACTTTGACAGTTGGAAATGTCAGTTTCTTATTATGATTTAGTTGATGACAAACGTATATGGAAACTATAACCTCTACTATCATGGTGCTTGGAGAAACAAGAAACACACAAAATAAAATACCTAACTAAATATTGGATAAATTAAAAAATGTGTAAGAAGTTAAGTTGTAGAAAATTATGTTTGCTACAATTCATTGCCTCATCATTTTTTTCTACAACAAGAATGTGTACAGAGATATTTAGGATTTAAATTTTCAATCTTAAACCGTCAATATCTCTGTAAATATTACAGAAACAGAAAAAATGATAAGACACCTAATTATAGGAAAACTAATTTTCAACAACTTTAATCCTTATAAGTTTTTAGATTGTTTTCAATATTAAGAGAGATATACCAAATTTTGTGTTTCTCTCTTCCTTTAAACCCCCTTTCCAGTTGTCGATTCTTGTCATGCTGACCATAAAAATGCATTGTCGTTGGAACTGAACCAAATTCAACTCCGTAGGATAAGAGGAAGTGGTTCTAATTCAGCTTGCAAGATGTGACCCGAACATACAAACATATATACATTGCAAGTTAAATAAAAGCTTGTAAAAAGCATTACATTCATGCTAAATGGCCTTTTGATAAAAATTCTATATATAAGAAATAAATTTATCTGACGGGATCGTCTACAATAAAAACTTTCGGCTGAAGTCGAAAAGGTTGAAAAATTGCATTTGTTTCGTATATATTGAGTGTGCTAATAAATGTTTCCACGTGGTATAGCTGCTGAAAACTGTGCAAACTAAATAAATGGTATCATGTGTCATATTGGCGGAAATTAAAAAAATCGATATGTTTTTTGTTCTTGACACTTTTTGTTATTTGGACCTGGGCACATAAAAATATGTTCAGAATTATGATTTTGTTTCAAGGTTTATTACAAGAACCTCCTTGAATACTGGGAAGTTTTCGTAAAAAGCGTTATTTGAAACTCTTTTTTTAGCAATTACTATGGTTTTTATTTTATTTTACATGATGCAATCCATAGTTATGATGATCCATAGTACAAAAGAAATTAGTTTGAATAGAAAATATTGTTAGAAAGAATGACTGGGAAAGTTGCAGAATCCTAAATTCGAGTAGATATAAAAAAAATAGTAAAATAGAGAAGAAACAAAAGCATTTTTACATATAATTTATTTATGTTATTTGATATTCTATACTATTTTATTTATATGTTTGAAAACAGATTTCTTTATTCTGTTGAGAATTGTTTATATATTACGTATTTTTTCCTTTCCGTTATCAAAAGACACATATTAGTATGGTTCTTTAGCTGAAAAAATCGACAGCATTGAAATTTGTATAAATGTAAGTATTTCAGTATTTCTTCTTTTCGAAATCCACTTCGCTTTCTCAGAAAATTATGACCAAGGTGTCATTCGATTCGTAATTGCATTTAGAAAGTTTTTGAAAAAGTTGAAATACTGCGTAAAAAATTGCAAAAATTATAAACAATTTAGTAAAAAAATTTAACAAAAGCATATTTTATGGAAAAATTAGTGTAAAAATTTTTTGCCGACGGATTATTGTTTGTTAAAGTATCCAGTAAGTACGTGCATTTTTCCTTTCTTTAATATTCATAATTAACTTTTCATCTCTATTTTCATCTCTCAATTAAAATTATAAATATTAGTGGCACAGTTCCGGCAGTTGAAATTTTTTTAAAGAAATTTTCTGTTCTTTAAGAATCTTTTTTTCGATATCCGATATCTACAGTAGTTTTTGAGATATTTGCAAAAAAACGAAATCCCCTTTTTTTTACTAAATTGTTTATAACTTTTGCAATTTTTTTACGCGGGATTTCAACTTTTTCAAATACTTTCTAGATAAAATTACGAATCGAATTACACCTTGGTCATAATTTTCTGATAAGCCGAAGTGGAATTCGAAAAATAAGCACATCTTTACTTGTCTAAAAAGCGACCTTCCTGAATCAATTTTTTTTAAAAGCATTCAAGAAACAATGAACGTGGCCTAAAATTATGATACCACGTCTTCTTAAGAACTAGTAGAATCTGATTTTTCAAATTTATATGTAATATTACTTATACTCACATATATTCTTCCGGTTCAAAATTAATTCTAAATTTTTCACTCACTTCTTAGTAGCTGATTGAGCTTAAAAAGATGCATTTCTGATTAACTCTCGAAAGAACTCGAAAATCTTTCTCATAAATTTGATGAATTTGTCATTAAAAGTGGAAACGTCTTCTAAAAAAAAATTTAGTAGTGAATGAACAACAAGGTTCATTTACTAATTTTGAACCACATTTTAAATGATTTTTGCGTCTTGCAAGGAAGTGAATTTAAAAACAAAGGTAATCTTTACAGTTCATATTTATGAGTTTCAGTTCATATTAAAGCATTGTACACGTAAACTACATTTATGGAAATTTTCATTTTCCGGGTGGAATCAAGATAAGAAACCGCACTATATAATTTTTTGTTGTTGACAAACTCACAAGGGAAAATTTTCCATTTTGTATATAATAACGCGTTCAGGTAGATAAAAAAAGCATATGAATCAGAAAAGAATGGATTATGTTAACATTTTATCTATAAGTATTTATTTTTAGATCTTCTAATACCACAATAATAAAACCAATGAAAATGGATAATCCTTTATTAGAATAAAAATGTTTTTTCTTTTCGTTTTTTTTTTTTGGAAACTCACACTATTCTTTTGTTTTGAATACATGTTGTATACAGGTGGAGCCGGTAGGAAGGTCACACAAAATACCTTTATAAAAGCTCTTATTAGAAAAAACCGCACTAAAAAGTAAAAAATATTAAAATAGTTAAGTATAAAAGCCAAGAGTTTTGTGTTGACGGTATATCATTATGATGTTCTCCAAGAAATTATAATACAAAACGCAGTAAGCATTAACAATTAATATTTGGTTATTTTTTGTTTCTTTTAGTATATTACCTACTCATGAAATCCGGAATTTTAGTATTTTTTTAATATAAATTATTTTATATTACTTCATAAGTTCTTCCAAACGGTACGATTGTATTGTTTCGCCAATTACCCATTATCGATCATTTATAGTCGGCTACAATATCGGCATTGTTGTATCAAAATTTCATGGTTGAATTGTTCCGATTTAATTTAGTTTTCGATATAATGCTAAGACAAAAATATTTAAGCATTTTATGACCTTTTATTCCAGATATTTTTTCGAAAATCAAATAAATTTGGCGCAAAATTGATTGCACGACACTTTAAGTGAATTAAATTATTCATAAATGTTCTTTTTGAAAATCTAAATACAACACAAGTCTGCACTTGGAAAAAACGACAAAAATACCAAAATTCTTATACATTTAAACTTGGAAAATTGACGAAATGGAACTTTTTTGGCGTCACTTTTTTTGGCGTCAAGTTTTTCTTTGTTTTCTTAAAATTTAGTATTCTATTTTTTATTTAAAAAATGGCCTTAAAACTAAGACTTCTAACATTAATTATATCAATTATAGTTGAAATTGGCAATATAGAAAAAAAAGTTAATCAGTTTTTCTCCGAAGAGGGAAATCTGGTTTATTGTAATGATGTTAATGGGCAGACTGAAGTGCTTTGAAATAGAAAATTATCGATTGATCAGAATGTCGCATATTCAGTGATTCGTCTAAAACTAGCATCAAAATAGTCTTGCTGCATAATGAAAATGTATTTGTAGCTCTTCCTATGAGACACTCAGTTCATTTGGAAGAAAACTACAATCAGTAGACTACGATTCTTGAGGAAATCAAATATCAAGAGCTTCAGTGGATAGTTTGTGGAGATTTAAAAATACTAACCATCCTGTTGGATTAGCAGGGAGGGTATACTAAATATCCTTTCTCTTTTTTTTATTGGATAGTAGGGCCAGACAGCTGCACTGGGCAAAAACTGACTGGCCTACTCGAAATGAGTTAACCCTCGGCGAGAAAACGCCATTAATATGACCTTGGTTCCGCCAAGGTTATATGATAATACCATGATAATACCACCTCTTCATATTAAATTGGGGCTTACAAAGCAGTTTGTTAAATCACTGCCAAGAGATGGGAATTGTTTCAGATATCTGTGTTCAAAGGTCCCAAAACTATTTGAAGCCAAGCTAAAACTGCTTCCCTCTTTTTGGAAACAATGGGAGACAAGGAAAATGAAGCGTGGGACTTTTTCAAGAATGTAGTGCACAAGATTTTGGGGAATACTAAGAATCCTGACTTCAAAACCATTCTACAACGTATGCTGGCAGCGTATGAAGCTCAATGTAACACCAGCTTAAATTTAATTTCTTACACCCCCATATTGACTATTTTCCTGAAAACTTGGAAGCCTACAGTGAAGAACCGAGTGAAAGATTTCACCAGGATGCCCTTGGTTTTGAGACGCTTAATCTTTAAAACATATTATAATTCAGCAAAAATATCCCATGAAGCTGAAAAAAAATTTTTTTGCAGACCTGTGTAATTATCCAATTTTTGTTCATTTTCGAGTTTGGTCTCGTAATGTATCAGGCTCTAGGTACGAACTCACAAATGCGAAAAATCACCCGTGCATTCTTTTTTCTTAATTCGCTAAGAATCAAAAAAATTTTCAACACCAAAAAAATTTAAAAAAACAACTTTTATATAAAAAGTTTTAAATATACTCAATGATTTCCCTTCAAATTCAGCTCCAATATAGTTAATTACTCTTGCTTGATATACATATACTTCTATACGTGTATAGGAGTAAATTATTCAGAGTACACAGAGTACACAAAGCGCAGAATATACATGATATATAAACAATCAATTGAGTTAATTGTTACATTTTTTCTTTAAGCTAATTTCTATATGTAGAATACATTTCTAGTGTTTCATACGTTCCTACTGACTCACCTTGTATACTGAAAAATGGTTTTTTATTTTACTCATGACATGTTATCACAGTGAACATAAGTGGAATTTAAATATTTATTCAATATTTGTTATCAAATGGATTTGTTATCAAATATATTCAGTGCGCATGATGGAATATTCAAAAATATTTTTTTGTTTTTCTCTTGATTGCACAGACAAAAAAATATTTAGCTTATCTACTACATATAAAATCAATCAATAGGTACATATTTCTCTTGGCCTCTTGCATCAACGTAAGGTCATAAGGCTGGGAATAATAAACCGATTGTATTTTTAGCATTTTACATAGACATCTTAATAATATCGAGAATCGTTATGCTGGGATAAAAAGAGAATTATTCACACCACAAAAATAAAACAATTACAAAAAACAAAATAATTTGAAAACGTACTCTGTTTAAAAATATTTAAAAGTATTGCAAATCACTTGTTATTTGTTTACGAAAACAAAGATAAAAACAAGTAATGTAGCAACTAACAGAGTTAATTGTTTGAATACCTAGTATATACTGAGTTGTATATCAATGTTTGAATTGTTAACAATTTTTGAACCGTCCCACATTTAAAAAAAAATCTCTTACGGTTTTAAATATGGGCATATTTTTCCATTTCCGAGGAACTTTTGAGCGCAAATGAGAAAACTGTTGAGTTTCTGGAACAATTTTTCTTACCAAAGTTGTTTATTTTAAAGAGAAGAAGATTTTTTGACATTAAACTTTTGTTATATCTCTTATGCTTTCAAAGATAGATTGTTTTGCTCCTTTTGCCCAAATATGGTCCGATTTTGCCCATTTACGAACTTGACCTTACTCTTTTGTTCTAGAACACAGAAAATTCTGCTCGTTATCTTTTCTCGTTCTTGAGTTATCGTGTTCACAGACGGACAGGCGGAAATGGACTAATTAGGTCTTTTTGAACACATATAAAAATTTTTGTCTGCGATCAATATTTTCAAGCGTTGCAAAGTCAGAATTAAACTTAATATACCTTGTTTATTTACATAATACTGGGTATAATTATGTGACGTTATATCAATGAGAATAAATAATTTCTATCAGGCGGCAGACATCTTATTTCAATGTTAACACAATATTCATATATTGTTTTCCGCAAGTATAAAACAGGAATATTTAAAATTATTAGCCACATATAATATCATCTTACTTTACTTTTGATTCTATACTCTTCGTAAGACCACTGTTTACAGACTACAATCCCATGTTTGAATTGTTAAAATCCACTTTAGCAATTATTATATAACGTTGTATTACATGGGAGCATAAATATTTACAAATCAACCTCAAAACTACGCGGTTGTAACAGTAAATTATTAAGGCCATGCACACCAATCCGAGTGTTCGAGCAGCTGAAAATGCTCTGCTTGGAACTGAGAGGTTAATTGTTTAAATATCCTGAATTCTTGATCGGAGCCTTAACTGTTTCTTTTACTTTTTACACACACATAGATGTATAAAAATATGACTGTTACATATACAAAAATACTATATGGGCGGATAACGGACAAGCGAAAATGGAGTAAATAAAATAGTTCAGCAGTTACAAACTTAACTCGAAACTTATAATACCCGTATTTACATTTCAACACAACAGCACACTTAAGACTGGAAACTTGCAGGACCAAATTTCCTATTAAAAGAGGCTTGAGACAGGGTGACCCTCTATCACCTAAGCTCTTTAACGCGGTGCTCCAGCTTGTATTCGAAACCTTAAACTGGAAACACTACGGGATCAGAGTTGATGGAGTTTATTTGTTCAATCTTAGATTTGCAGATGACATAGTTTTGTTTGCAACGAACGAAATCAGCTCCAAACCATGATAAATCAACTTGATTTTCAAAGCAAACGAGTAGGCTTGCAAATAAATATCGATAAAACCAAGACTATGAGAAATGCAAATTCGGGCACAAACATAAAGCTTAACGGAATACCGATAGAAAACGTCACACATTTTAAATACCTAGGACAGATCATATCTTTCGAAAATGCGACTGAGGCAGAGATACAAGCGAGAACGAGCAACGCGTGAAGCAGATTTTGGGCTCTTAAACATATTTTTAAAAACAATTCATTGTCTCTAAGTCTAAAAATAAAAGCTCTGGATACGTGCATCCTGCCCATTTTAATATATGGCTCGCAAGCTAAGGTCTTCATAAACAAGGATTACAAAAAACTCTTAACTTTCCAAAGGAGTATGGAGCGCTCAATATTAGGAATACGGAGAGTCGAGAAAATTCGGTGCTGCGAAATTAGAAATAAAACACAAGTTAAAGATGTGGTAGTAAGTGTAAAGCGGCTTAACTGGAAATGGGCGGGACACATTGCGCAATTTAGAGATTGTAGATGAACATTACGAGCTACTTTATGGACACCGTATAATCGTACGCGGAGAAAACGCCGTCCTAATAAAAGATGGCGTGTATCCATTGCTGATGGTTGCTGGACAAGACAAGCACATGATAGGCATGAATAGTGTATTCTGGAGGAGGCCTTTGCCCCGCCTATGGGATGACTTTGTAATCCTTGACTGGCTCATATTATTATGATTATTATTATTATTTACATTTCATATATACTTGTATATATACATATATATATATATATATATATATATATATATATATATATATATATATATATATATATATATATATATATATATTTATATATATATATATATATATTGTCGCGGTATCCTGGCTCTCTTTGTCCTCAAAGGAGCGCTGCCCGAACCTGCAATGATTCCGATACTCGACAAAAACAAACAAAAAAATATATTAGTAAACGATATTACTAAATATTTTGTAATTGAAACAACACGCACGTTTTTGTTAAAGAAAAGAAAAAAAAAAATTAAATTAAACACAAGTTTTTACGAAACAAAAAAAAGAACCTGATTTTATTGCTTAAAAAAAAATGATTATCCAATTTCTTTTTCAACAACTATTTTAATTTTTTTCACACAATGTCAAACTTTGAATTACTTGATCAAATTACTTGTACAAATTCCAACTTTAACTTGATCTGAACTGGGTAACAATAATATACTTTGATACTAATCAAACAATACTTGATTTCAACTTTGATACTAATAGTCGATATTAAACTTTGATACTAATCGCACAATGATCGATTTAAAACTGAATCGACACTGGTCACGGTTTATATACCCGCTATGGGTCGTTCTAGAATATGATTGTGTTTTTGAATAAATATTTTGTTTTTGACAAAATATTATCGCATGGAGGCTTCTAGAATATTTTAGTATATCAACACCCATGGACGTAGTCGGAGTGTTCAGACTATTTATAAAATTAATTAAAAATTATACCTCTACTTGGGTTTGACCCATAGTCATACCCCGCTTGGTTGATATTTAAGCAGAGACTTAATGGACATGGCCAGTGTGAATTCAAAATCTATATACAAATTTTATGATACATTCATAACTGTAAGCTAGCTTACTTCTGTTTACTTGTTTCACACAAATTATCTTGTTTTTACAAAATTATTTATTTGTGATCTATTTATGTTATTTTGAAAAACATTCAATTTGTATTACTTTTGATTAAAATTAAATTATATGTAATAATTTTTTTCAATTTTTGATTTTTTTAAATCAAAAGCAACAATTAATCTTATTATCATTTTTGGATTTAAAAAAAAACTTAGTTTAAAAAAAAAAAATAAATCGAGCTATATTATTTTCTTTTTGTACTTTCAAAAAAAACTCCTTCTTTTTGCAAGGAGAAAAATATTGTTTTGTTAAATATTTTGCATAATATTTTACTTAATATTTTTCTATTAAAATGTGTGTTGGATCAAAAAAATTATTCTCAATAATTATCATTACAACAATATATATATATATATATATATATATTTATATATATATATATATATATATATATATTTATATATATATATATATATATATATATATATATATATATATATTTATATATATATTTATATATATATATATATATATATATATATATATATATATATATATATATATATATATATATAAAAGAGTGAGTTGATGAAATTATTTTTACATTAACTTATTATATTCCAGTCGAAAAGAATGCCCCCTAAAGTATCCAAACCACTCCACTCACATAAACCGTAGTTTTTTGGATTTTTTAGTATTTTCAAGAACAGTAATTTATCATAATAAAATTATTTTGAAAATATTGTTTTCAAAGAATATAATTTTGAGTCGGCGCCAAAAAATCTTCATCGAAATGGGCCAAGGGTGAATCCGATGTTCGGTTAAAAGTAAATATTACAAAGTATTACATTTCGTTTGTTTGGCGTCGACTCAAAATTATTTAGGTATTTACATTAGTGTAGGACTTAGACTAAAAAGTTACTTTTTAATTTTTTCCTTTATTTTTTTCGGTTCTATTTTTTGTTAAAAAGTTTTATTTTTTACTTTTTTGTGGCTTATAGTGTCATTAGAACTACATATGTGTGTCAAGTTTCAATAGAATCGGTTCACAGATTAAAATTCAGTTGTGAACAGTCTACCATTCCCTATTTTTCAACCCTTAGGGGCGAATTTTTTTTCAAATTTATCAATTTCGAAGTATACCGTATCCAAAAAAAAATAATTATCGACATCGGACTACTCTGTAAAAAGCTATGCTCTAAAAAGTTATGCGTGGTCATACATAAAAAAAATATAGGGGTTGACTTGAGAATCTCGTTCGTTTTTTTCGTCGGTTAAACAAACATTCAAACTGCGAGTGCTTTCAAATAGTGTGTACACACAGAACGTATATTATGATATTTATGATATCTTTTTTTTAGTGGAAGCGCTGGAAAGTCTTATTTTTTATTTTTTTGTGGCTAAAATTTGATATTTTTTTCTTCAAATTTATATGGTACCAACTTTGAAGTATACCCTAAAAAAATTATTTTACGAGAAAATATAATCACGACTTAAGTCATTCAAAACAAAATATCTCTAATGCTTTTTTAGCAAATATTTATAAAAGTTGTACTCCAAAACATTAAGAGACATTTTTGTCATACATTAGAAATTGAGTAAGTCATGCTTATAAGTTTTGATTTCTTGGCAAACAAAGTGGGAAATCTCATGAAACTTGTTAGAACATTATAAAGAATTCGAAGATTTTAGAGTAGTTGGAGATTTTATCAGCATTTATTTTCAAGCACTTATACGTATTGTATTTGAACCAGCCAATATTTGAGCTCGATTTGAACCAGCCTCATTAAAAGTTTCACTGATAAACAACATCAAATGCATTGAGAAATTGTTGGGTGCACACTAATATAGTTAAATTCAGCCATGTTTTTTTAGCTAAACCTACAGGTCAATTCGAATACATTATTCTGGAATTTGTAAGAAGACTATCTACTACTTTTACATTTTATATTTCGCGAATTCATTAATCAAAAAAAACAACGTGAAGCTTCCCTGAAGTAACTCCCTAATACATTCCTTATCAATTGTGTGTTCTATGCCGTAAGTATTTGCCTCTATGTGATTAGGTAAACATATTTTGTAGACATAATATACAACATAATTTGTTTTTAATGTAAAGTTAATATTTAAATAGCTTAATCGTTCAATACAAGTAAATAGTGTCATGTATTGTTTTCATACTGTCATGCTACGTACTAGTGTTAGTACATGGTGTTCCATATCAGTCATGGAACCATTTTAAACATTTTTCTTTGAAGGGCCAAAATTATTTTATGCGATCATAATTTTCAACAGTTACAAAGTCGGGACTAAACTTGATATATCCTTGTATTTATTATATATGTTACGTACCGAGCCCGAAATTGTATAGATCGGAATTTGTACAGAAAATTTTGTACCAAGTCCGATCGGTACAGGTAATTTTTTTAAAATAAAACCGAAATAGTTTAAAAATGCGTTAAGCGCATGATAAAATAAGCATAAAATTATTTCAAAAATTACCTGTACAGATCGGACTTAGTACAAAATTGTCTGTACCGGTACGTAACATATGTACCGGGCATAGAAATAGTTATTCCATAACAAGAGTCGCACCTTTGGGACATCCTATACAAGTACTACATATTTTATACATTATAATGGTTTATAAATTATTTTGTAGTTATTAGATTGTATGATTTTCCTACAACTGTTTACTATTACACAGTTGTGAGTTTCTAGTCTAATCAATAGAGCTAACTGCCTACCTTATAAAATGTCAATAAAACTGAATATTCTTACTAAGTATGTCATGAGTAGTCTAAGTGTTGCACTTTAAAATACAAGATGAACAAATAGAAACAAAATACAAATAGAAACTATATGAATTCTTATAAAAAACTCGACAGAAATAATGTTTTTGTAATTATTTCATAGTCGATGGAAATGGAAATGGAAGATATTGAAAATTACAGTAATGTCCTTGATTTATTAATGTAAATTTACTAAATTTACTAAAATACTTTGCCATTAAAAACATCGACAAATACAGATTTGACATATGACTTTGATTGTGAATCCAGTTGTATGATATTTGTAAAAAATTGTCTTATGGTAAATATATTTCAATACCGTAATTGGCTATGATAAATGGTCGTGGTACCAACAGACATTTTTACCTTTACTTTGGTTTTATAAGCAACTAGTTGTGGCTGGGTTCCAGTCACGCACCTACCCCCATCTGTGTCGTGCTCGTCATCAAAAATCCAAGTCCGGCAACAATTAATACGATAAAGTTGAACGACTTACATCGAACTAAATCGTCATTGCCACCACCCTTTTCTATTTATAACATAGTCAGAGAACATATCTTTAAACCAAATTTTAAATAGGATATAAGTGGTTCTCCTATTGTAAGAACACTTACGGATAGACAGACAGGCGTTGCGTTTTAAATATGTCTGGTTTTATAATTTGTTATAAAATATACAAAATATATTGTTTATTATATTGAAAAAAATATACAACTTGTTAAATTATAAATGTAAAAAAATGTTCAACAGCCAAGGATCGAGCATGGTATCTCCTGCTTGATAAACTTATGTGTTGCCAATACTCATGGGCATAACTAGAGGCTTTTAATACCTTCATTTAGTTACTCTTTGCATGTTCAAACGAGATCAATAAGTACGTGTATTGATTTGATATACTATCACTCCACCCGTGCGACCACTGATAACCATTCATATTTTATTATTTGTGTATACTTAGACATGACAAGACAATACTTATTTTTGTCCATATAGAATACACCAGTTCTCTCATACTATGCCATAAGTTACCTTGGAATAAAATGAAATAAAAACAGTATGAATAATAAAGTTGTCAAATAATGATATTTGACAACCAAGTAATACGGTCAATGATATACAGCTTGTATTTGAAAATAGACCCAATCTGGAAACAATATATAGTGTATCTATCGCTGTCCATACACAGTGTACTATTATATGGCGTACTTTGTTGCTCCACTGCCTGTGGAGTGGAGTTTGGGTGTAACAAAGTACATTATATCATGGTATACTGCGCTTAAAAAGTGACAGGCGCATTATACATTGTTTCTAGATTGGGACTATTTTAAAATACAAGCATAGTGTATCTATCGCTGTCTATATGCAGTGTACTTTGATATGGTGTAGTTTGTTACTCCACTGCCTGTAAAGTGCAGTTTTGGTGTAACGAAGTACATTATAACATAGTATAATGTGCATAGACAGTAATAGATGCACTATTGTTTTTAGATTAGGTCTATTTTAAAATACAAGCTGTATACATCAATTAACTTATACTTCAGACCATCATTGGTGTAGCGTTAAGCACGCTGGGCTAGAAATCTCGAGGTCTGAGGTTCGATTCCTGATTGAGGAGTTAGTTTTTTGATATCAGTATTCAATAAAAAATTATACTGTAGGGTTAAGTTTTGGAAATATTTATAATAAAGATAATAAATTAGAATAGTTTGATCTCCTAAATATATAATAACTATACCTTAACCTCGTTTCGACACAAAATGCGGCACACATATTTACCTATTGGTTTTGATTTTTAATGTCCCAAAGTTATCTCCTCAAAAAAGTGAAATTTGAAAACATACTAGTGTTTTGATGTCATTCAAAAAATATGGAAAAATTAAATTTAAAGGTAAAATAATTATAAATATATATATAATTAAATATATATATATATATATATATATATATATATATATATTATCTAACTCAACTTACTCAATTTCTAATGTATGACAAAAATGTCTCTTAATGTTTTGGAGTACAATTTTTATCAATATTTGCTAAAAAAGCATTAGAGATATTTTGTTTTGAATGATTATATTTTCCCGTAAAATAATTTATTTAGGGTATACTTCAAAGTCCCATATAAATTTGAAGAACAAAATATCAAATTTTAACCACAAAAAAATAAAAAATAAGACTTCCCAGCGCTTCCACTGAAAAAAAATATCATAAATATCATAATATACGTTCTGTGTGTACACACTATTTGAAAGCACTTGGAGAATAATTTTCTTTAATACTCCACTGTATAAAAATTTATTATTGATATTTTTTCATATTTTTATTATTCAAAGAATTTATATAATTATTGCCTTATGCTAGTTGAGAATTTGCATAGTTTCAACAGGCATTTGCTTAGATTAGAAATGACTTGCGTATATACGAGCTTACTTCAATGTTTCAGCACAGATTTAAAGTTAGTTACAGAAGGTACTTCGCTCAGTCTAATTACCAAAAGTATTTCTCTCAGTAGAGTCACACAAAAAAATAGTTACAAAAATTAGTTGATTCACATCAATTAATTAGATGGTATTTAAAAATTTTATTTCTTCAATTTACAAGTTGAATATTTTTTTATGGATTGTGCTGAAATATCGAATGGGCGAATTAATGGTTTCTATCTGATTGTATCTAAGTATATTTTTTTTTGTATAATTTATTTAATTCACTATTCAAAAACTTGTGGTCTCTCAAACTTGTAACAATTCAATACACATTCAATACACACTTTTGGTGTACAATTTATATTTTATGTGAATATGCATTGACGTTTTCAATTTATATCTATATTGTTTGTATACGCTTGGTTTTTTTTTGGCCGTGTATTTTTTCTTTACAGAAGCGTAATGTCTCTTTATATATACAAGTATGTATCTGAATTAAATTTGTAATCCATATTTATATTTTGCAAATCAGACATATTTGAACATATTTTTTTTTACTGTAGTTTTCTTTTACTATAATTCAATTTAGCACATATTCACGTAATCTTTGTTTTAATAACTTGTACAACCAATGTTAGTGTTCTAAGGATAGTTGTACTATCGTGTATTACATTAGAAATTATTTATTTCAAATATATATTTTATTTTAAAATATATTTGTTTTGTTTCCGTTTTTGTACCTTTTATTTTTTTTTTAGATTCGAATCACTTGTCGATAACTAAGACACTTACTGGATAGTAAAGATCTTACTACCTCTATATTATCTTTTTAAATGGGCCCAGCTTTTATTGAAAGACTTTCGGTCCAACGTGTTATTTTTTTTTATATTTACGTGTATGGCGTTAGGACCGATCGTTTTCTAATTTTCATAATTCCACATACAATACTCTGTTTTGGATTTTTTTTCTAAAGTACTGTATATTTAGTTTTCATTATTTTTTTTAAAAAATACATCATAATAACTTTTAATTAAAATTACTAAATTAATTTAATTTCATTATTTATGAAAATAATTGATAATTCAATTATTTTCAATAAAGTGTTTAGTTTTTTTTTAAAAAAAAACTAAACACCATTTTTTTTTAAACTAAATACCCATTAATAATTAAATAATTTTTTTACATACACATATGGAAGCAGAGCAAATATCCATATGTGTCTTTTGTTTTCGATAGTTTTCACAAAGCTCGACTTGTGATTCCGAAATTCTTTTTGAAAGTTGAAATGATTATAATTTTTTCTTTATATTTATACATTTATATCTTTTACATTTTCTTTAATTCTATAATTATATTTAACTTAGTACTAATTTTTTTTTCTCTTCTATTTTGTTTGTGGTTTAAATTTTCATTATGCCGAGAACAACTCGTAATACACCAGGTACCCCAGGAGATGACGATCCTCCAGCTTCACCAGATGACTTATTCATCACGCCTCATCAAGTATCAGCGGTTAACTTAGCGGCTATAACTACGCAGATGCAGACTACAGCTCAACAGTTCCATGCGTCAGTGCTGCACGTTTCGGATGTACAGCAACAAATACAACATCAAAGCAAACAGATAAGTAGCATTACCGATGCCTTGGCAACAATTACAACTACTCTATCAAGTAATAGCACTGGTTCAGATCAATTAACTTCAAATTTTAGTTTTTTTGCAAAACCGAGTATTGATTCCTTTATAAATAAAATCACTATTCTGGACATTTCGGTTCCAGAAAATATTATACAGTTTATTGTCGATACTCAACATTTAGTTGATATTAATTTTTTACCTATAGACGTTCTTTTGAAATCTTTAATCAATAGGTGTGCTTCGAACGCACAAACATTTTGGTCTACTTGTTTGGCTGACTCTTTGTCTTGGCAAAATATTAAACATAATTTATTACAAGTTTATATTCCACCTTTGACTAAACAGATATTAATTGATAGATTAGTCCGGCGAAATCAACCTGACACTGAAAAATTTTCGACATTTGTTCCTTCAATAATAAAATTCGCGAACATCCTACTTAATGATTCATCTGAATCTGAAATCATACAAATTATTTTTGCTCATGCCAATAATTCTGTACTATCTATTCTTGGTTTATATCAAATTCCCGATACTTATAAGGATTTGTATCAACTAATCACTAAAATTGAGGAAATTCAAGCGCGAATAACTACAACACCCGTCAGTGTAAACGTTACTTCAATTCAAAATACGCATAATGACTCTAAATTTTTTTGTACCTTCTGTAAAGGTACTAATCACAATTTTAAATATTGTTTTAAAAGAAAGAAGGATAATATAAATGTTAGTACTACGGTTCCAAAAAACTCGCAATAGACCCCAAGTTTCTTATTAATGATGTTATTTTAAATTATACTATTTTACCCCTGCAAACCATTTTCATTCAAGGTTATCCTTTATTAACACTTTTTGATTCCGGTGCTACTGTTAATGCTATTAAAACTGCGACTTTTAACAAGTTAAAAGCTAACAATGGAAACATCGTCACCGAATCAATTGATAAAACTATTTCTTTGCCGGGAAATAATTTTTTAAAATGTAATTTAACTGCGAAACTTCATTTTAAATTGGCTAATTTTTCATGGACTCAAACTTTTTTTATAGTAGATTCATTACCGTTTGAGGTAATTTTAGGTGTTGCCACACTTAAAAATTGCAACATCATTTTGGACTTCTTTAAGTCGACGATCAAATTTTATTTTCATCCTAATGTTGAAATACCGTTTTCGGGTTTTTGTAATAATAATCGAATTATTAATACCATTGTCGAAGCGAAGGTAAATCTTAATAGCAAACAAACCAAAGTGTTGCAAACACTTCTTCAAAACTTTAAATCGATTTTTTCTGACATTCCTGGTCTTGCCAAGGGTTTTGAATATAAAATTAAGTTAATCGATAACATTCCGGTTTGTAAAGCTCCTTACTATCTGGCACCCGATAAAGCCAAACTTTTGGACGAGCATGTTCAAGAGCTTGTTACACAAGGGGTACTTTCTCCTTCGAACTCTAATTATAGCTCACCCGTCTTCTTTGTTAAAAAGAAAGACGATTCTTATCGGTTAGTCGCTGACTATAGGTTTGTTAACAAACATATAGAGTTTGATCCGATGAGTTCAGCCAGTATGGCTCATATTTTCGCTAGCTTAGGTAATTCGAAAGTGTTTACACTCCTCGACATGAAATCCAGTTTTCATCAGATAAAATTATCAGATGACTCGAAACATGTCACCGCGATCGTCACACAATATGGTCTGTTTGAGTACAATACCATGCCTTTCGGGCTAAAGGTGGCTAGTCAATCATTAGCTCGTTTTTTAAATTCCAGTCTCGCAGAATTTCGTCATAAATTTCTTCTTATTTATTATGACGATTTAATTGTACATTCACCCGACATTGAATCACATTTAAATCACCTGAATCTCTTGTTCACTAAAATAAAGTCTATCGGTATCACTATTAATCCTTCTAAGGCTCGATTTTGTATGTCGAGGGTACGTTTGTTGGGTAGCGTAATATCCGCTGAGGGACGCTTTATAGACCCTATTAAGGTGCAAGCAATCAATGACATGCCAACTCCAAAAAACGTCAAAGAAGTTATGCGTCTAGTTGGGGCTGCGGCTTTTTACTCCCGCTATATTCCCATGTTCAGTCAGATTGTAGCTCCGTTAAACGATTTAAAAAAGAAAGGTGTAAGGTTCAAAATTACTAAGGTTCATCTTGATGCAATCTCTACTTTAAAAAAATCTTTAGTAAGTGCGCCTGTCTTAAAACATCCTAATTTTGACAAACCTTTTGTGCTACAAACTGACGGATCAGCTACTGGTCTGGGCGCGGTATTACTTCAAAAGTATGATGACGGTTTGCACCCCATTATGTACTGTTCTCGAAAATTGAATCCAGCCGAATTAAAATATAACAGTCATGAATTAGAACTTCTCGCAGTAGTAACGGCCCTAGATAAATTTAAAGATTTTTTAACCGACCGCAAGTTTACTCTACAGACTGATTGCAGGTCGTTATTGTGGATTTTTAATACCCCCAATAAATTTAATAAATTATCTAGGTGGATCCTTAAAATTTCGAGATATGACTTTACCCCGGAACATATTAAGGGCAAATTGAACAATATGGCCGATTTTCTATCTAGATTATATGAAACTGACCATTTAATAGTGAACAAATTTTCTGATTCAAATCAAGAGTCAGGCAAAAATTTCATTAAAGTTAAAGAGTTGCATAGCAATGATCCAGGTTATGCAAACCTTTTAAAAAAGATAACCAATACTTTGGATCAAACTGACTTAGAATCGGTGAATGAAGAAATCAGGAACAATGCGCAACTGAACTTTATTAACGTTTTAGCTAATACAAATTTTGATTACCTTTCTGTTAAAAGCGAACAACGTAACTCTCCCGAATGTAAAATCATTTATCAAAACCTTAAGGCTCAGATGAATGTCCCTAATTTTTGCATAAAGGATGGGTTAATTTATAAGTTCGTCGGAAGGAATCGACTAAAACGTATATTTTTACCAGATAATTTACTCGATTACGTTCTTCGATATTATCATGATTCCAAGTATGCTGCGCATAATTCAGTAATTAAAACATTCCGTGAAATTAGTAAAATATTTTACTATAAAAACCTCTATGCGAAAGTAAGGGACTATGTCAGAACCTGTAAAGTGTGCCAGGCTATAAGGCCATATACACGTAACGATAGGGTTCAGTTGAGTAGTTCCGTGCCGGAGTATACCCTACATACTTTGTACGTCGACTTTATCGGTCCTATTATTAGATCAAGTGAAGGTTTTAAATATATTTTTTCTGTTGTAGATGGATTTTCAAAATTTGCTTTCGCCTTTCCATGTAAAAGGCAGACCAGTGACGTTGCCATTTCACTGATACAGAAGGTTTTTCTGCAAAATGGATATCCGACGGTTGTTGTAGCCGACAACGGACCAGCCTTTGCGTCGATCAAGTGGAAAACCTTCTTATTTAACAATGGTATTAGAGCTGCCTACTGTTCGAGCTATACACCATCTTCGAACAAGAGCGAGTGCCTCAATCGACAGATAAAATATAATTTAGGATGCATTCTCAAGGAATATTCTGTACAACATAAAAATTGGTCTAAGTTTTTGAGTTTTGTAATTTTCAATTACAATAACTCCTACAAAAATACAATCGACTCAACACCAGCTGAAGTTTATTTTGGTAGAAAGTTATTGACCCCGTTTGTGATTATAAACGAATTAACTGAGTTAATCACGAGTTCTGCTAAACCATCACAAGCACATATACAAGATGCGTTAAAGATTGCTCACCAACAACGAGTCAACCAGACTTTAAATAAACCAACGCTGTCTAAATATAAAGTGGGTCAATTGGTCATGGTTAAAAACTTGGCCCCGAATATGAACAAGAATATCGCACCTAAATTCGCTTCAAAATTCAATGGACCGTACAAGATAATAAAGTTCACTACACCAACTTCAGTTAGGCTAAAAGCTCCAAAATCCAATAAGAAAACCTTCGGCATGTCGATATACAACATTCGGCCATACTATCTCAGAGGATATCAAGGGAATGGTAACGTTACTGCATCCTAATTAAACATCTAAATGTATTTGAATCTTCACGTCTAATCCACATTTGTAAGATTTTTCATTCATCTATTCATGTCATTCTTGTTTTAATATTCTCCAATTAGCATGTCGCTAATTTTTTTGGCCCCCTGGAGTGGAGAATAATTTTTTTTAATACTCCACTGTATAAAAATTTATTATTGATATTTTTTCATATTTTTATTATTCAAAGAATTTATATAATTATTGCCTTATGCTAGTTGAGAATTTGCATAGTTTCAACAGGCATTTGCTTAGATTAGAAATGACTTGCGTATATACGAGCTTACTTCAATGTTTCAGCACAGATTTAAAGTTAGTTACAGAAGGTACTTCGCTCAGTCTAATTACCAAAAGTATTTCTCTCAGTAGAGTCACACAAAAAAATAGTTACAAAAATTAGTTGATTCACATCAATTAATTAGATGGTATTTAAAAATTTTATTTCTTCAATTTACAAGTTGAATATTTTTTTATGGATTGTGCTGAAATATCGAATGGGCGAATTAATGGTTTCTATCTGATTGTATCTAAGTATATTTTTTTTTGTATAATTTATTTAATTCACTATTCAAAAACTTGTGGTCTCTCAAACTTGTAACAATTCAATACACATTCAATACACACTTTTGGTGTACAATTTATATTTTATGTGAATATGCATTGACGTTTTCAATTTATATCTATATTGTTTGTATACGCTTGGTTTTTTTTTGGCCGTGTATTTTTTCTTTACAGAAGCGTAATGTCTCTTTATATATACAAGTATGTATCTGAATTAAATTTGTAATCCATATTTATATTTTGCAAATCAGACATATTTGAACATATTTTTTTTTACTGTAGTTTTCTTTTACTATAATTCAATTTAGCACATATTCACGTAATCTTTGTTTTAATAACTTGTACAACCAATGTTAGTGTTCTAAGGATAGTTGTACTATCGTGTATTACATTAGAAATTATTTATTTCAAATATATATTTTATTTTAAAATATATTTGTTTTGTTTCCGTTTTTGTACCTTTTATTTTTTTTTTAGATTCGAATCACTTGTCGATAACTAAGACACTTACTGGATAGTAAAGATCTTACTACCTCTATATTATCTTTTTAAATGGGCCCAGCTTTTATTGAAAGACTTTCGGTCCAACGTGTTATTTTTTTTTATATTTACGTGTATGGCGTTAGGACCGATCGTTTTCTAATTTTCATAATTCCACATACAATACTCTGTTTTGGATTTTTTTTCTAAAGTACTGTATATTTAGTTTTCATTATTTTTTTTAAAAAATACATCATAATAACTTTTAATTAAAATTACTAAATTAATTTAATTTCATTATTTATGAAAATAATTGATAATTCAATTATTTTCAATAAAGTGTTTAGTTTTTTTTTAAAAAAAAACTAAACACCATTTTTTTTTAAACTAAATACCCATTAATAATTAAATAATTTTTTTACATACACATATGGAAGCAGAGCAAATATCCATATGTGTCTTTTGTTTTCGATAGTTTTCACAAAGCTCGACTTGTGATTCCGAAATTCTTTTTGAAAGTTGAAATGATTATAATTTTTTCTTTATATTTATACATTTATATCTTTTACATTTTCTTTAATTCTATAATTATATTTAACTTAGTACTAATTTTTTTTTCTCTTCTATTTTGTTTGTGGTTTAAATTTTCATTATGCCGAGAACAACTCGTAATACACCAGGTACCCCAGGAGATGACGATCCTCCAGCTTCACCAGATGACTTATTCATCACGCCTCATCAAGTATCAGCGGTTAACTTAGCGGCTATAACTACGCAGATGCAGACTACAGCTCAACAGTTCCATGCGTCAGTGCTGCACGTTTCGGATGTACAGCAACAAATACAACATCAAAGCAAACAGATAAGTAGCATTACCGATGCCTTGGCAACAATTACAACTACTCTATCAAGTAATAGCACTGGTTCAGATCAATTAACTTCAAATTTTAGTTTTTTTGCAAAACCGAGTATTGATTCCTTTATAAATAAAATCACTATTCTGGACATTTCGGTTCCAGAAAATATTATACAGTTTATTGTCGATACTCAACATTTAGTTGATATTAATTTTTTACCTATAGACGTTCTTTTGAAATCTTTAATCAATAGGTGTGCTTCGAACGCACAAACATTTTGGTCTACTTGTTTGGCTGACTCTTTGTCTTGGCAAAATATTAAACATAATTTATTACAAGTTTATATTCCACCTTTGACTAAACAGATATTAATTGATAGATTAGTCCGGCGAAATCAACCTGACACTGAAAAATTTTCGACATTTGTTCCTTCAATAATAAAATTCGCGAACATCCTACTTAATGATTCATCTGAATCTGAAATCATACAAATTATTTTTGCTCATGCCAATAATTCTGTACTATCTATTCTTGGTTTATATCAAATTCCCGATACTTATAAGGATTTGTATCAACTAATCACTAAAATTGAGGAAATTCAAGCGCGAATAACTACAACACCCGTCAGTGTAAACGTTACTTCAATTCAAAATACGCATAATGACTCTAAATTTTTTTGTACCTTCTGTAAAGGTACTAATCACAATTTTAAATATTGTTTTAAAAGAAAGAAGGATAATATAAATGTTAGTACTACGGTTCCAAAAAACTCGCAATAGACCCCAAGTTTCTTATTAATGATGTTATTTTAAATTATACTATTTTACCCCTGCAAACCATTTTCATTCAAGGTTATCCTTTATTAACACTTTTTGATTCCGGTGCTACTGTTAATGCTATTAAAACTGCGACTTTTAACAAGTTAAAAGCTAACAATGGAAACATCGTCACCGAATCAATTGATAAAACTATTTCTTTGCCGGGAAATAATTTTTTAAAATGTAATTTAACTGCGAAACTTCATTTTAAATTGGCTAATTTTTCATGGACTCAAACTTTTTTTATAGTAGATTCATTACCGTTTGAGGTAATTTTAGGTGTTGCCACACTTAAAAATTGCAACATCATTTTGGACTTCTTTAAGTCGACGATCAAATTTTATTTTCATCCTAATGTTGAAATACCGTTTTCGGGTTTTTGTAATAATAATCGAATTATTAATACCATTGTCGAAGCGAAGGTAAATCTTAATAGCAAACAAACCAAAGTGTTGCAAACACTTCTTCAAAACTTTAAATCGATTTTTTCTGACATTCCTGGTCTTGCCAAGGGTTTTGAATATAAAATTAAGTTAATCGATAACTAAATACCCATTAATAATTAAATAATTTTTTTACATACACACACTCAATATCTTTGCGCAGTTTGAATGTTTGTTTAACCCACGAAAAAAACGAATAACGAACGCATAACTTTTTAGAGTACTCCGATGTCGATAATTATTTTTTTTTGGATAGGGTATACTTTGAAATTGATAAATTTGAAAAAAAAAATTCGCCCCTACGGGTTGAAAAATAGGGAATGGTAGATTGTTCCACTGAAACTTGACACACATATGTAGTTCTAATGACACTATTAGCCTCAAAAAAGTAAAAAATAAAATTTTTTAACAAAAAATAGAACCGAAAAAAATAAAGGAAAAAATAAAAAAGTAACTTTTTAGTCTAAGTCCTACACTAATGTAAATACCTAAATAATTTTGAGTCGGCGCCAAACAAACAAAATGTAATATTTTGTAATATTTACGTTTAACCGAAAATCAGATTCACCCTTGGCCCATTTCGATGGAGATATTTTGGCGCCTACTAAAAATTATATTCTTTAAAAACAATTATATTATTTTCAAAATAATTATATTATGATAAATTACTGTTTTTGAAAATACTAAAAAATCCTTAAAACTACGGTTTATGTGAGTGGAGTGGTTTGGATACATTAGGGGGCATTCTTTTCCACTGGAATATAATAAGTTAATGTAAAAATAATCAACTCACTCTTTTTTTTATATAATAATTAAATTTTTTTATATTTGAATATTTTTTAATATTTCCAAATGAAGTTATTTCAACTGAAAATGTATATAAAAGGTTTTTTAAGTGTCATCGATTTATAGCAATATATTTCTGCGAAGATTATATAAATACCACTTAAAAATGATTTATTGACATTTCTCTTTATGGACGTAATAATCGTAAAATTTTAATATTTTCATTCTAAAACCAGACATGTGTGTGTGTGTAGATATGTGAGAGTTTTATGCTGAAATGATATTTATTTGAGAGAGAAATTTTAGTCAAACAGACGGCCTATTATTCATTTTATACGGGTTATGTTGTGACAGCTACATTTTTTATTCGATTCGGTATGTCGCATTGTGGTGATCCATGGCATTGAAGTATTATTGAAGAATTACGCTTTTTTTTAAATACACAATCGATACATTTTTTTTCAATTTCGATATTTTGTGTATGTCTTGAGACTTTCGACCGTTACCTATCTTTTCGGACATTCACATATCAAAAATAGATTCGGGTTTGAAATGTGAAAAAAGATGGTTTTATAGATGGGCACATTTTTCGCTTCCCAAGGAACTCTTGAGCATAAATTATGTGAAAACTATTGAGTTTATGGAAAAAGTTTTCAAACAAAGTTGTTTATTTTAAAAAGAAGAAGATTTTTTGTTATTAAATTTTTGTTATATCTCTTCCGGTTTGAAGGATAGGCAGTTTTGCCCATTTTTCCCAAACATGGTCCGATTTTGCCAATTAGCAAACTTGACCTTACTTTTTTGCTCTAGAACGTCCATATCTCCATGTCCTCTTTTCGGACATCCATATCACAAAAATAGATTCGGGTTTGAAATATGAAAAAAGATGAACTCAATATTTTTGTAATAAACATGGATAATATGCTTTAAAATTCGAAGATTAACCACAACTCTGCAAAAACAAGTAATGTAACAACTAACTGAGTTAAATGTTTGAATACCCAGTGTATATACTGAGGTGTATATAAATGTTTGAATTGTTAACAATTTTTGAATTTTTGAATTCCGACAATTTAAAAAAAACCGTCAATATTTCTGTTAATATTAGTGTAACAGAAAAAATGATAAGAAACAAAACTACAGTAAAATTTAATACCTAAAACTTCTTATAAACTTTTAGATTTTTCGAATATTAAGGGAGATATGTCAAATTTTGTGATTCCCGTCCCTCTTAATTTTACCCATTAACGAACTTGACCTTATGAATACCAAAGCGCCTCA
This sequence comes from Nineta flava, assembly GCA_963920215.1. Classification (NCBI taxonomy): domain Eukaryota; kingdom Metazoa; phylum Arthropoda; class Insecta; order Neuroptera; family Chrysopidae; genus Nineta; species Nineta flava. The sequence goes on from OY986041.1 coordinate 20,123,450, forward strand.
ACTTCCAAATTTCATTCCGATGAAATGAAACTTGTGACTGCTAGAGTATATATATATATATATATATATATATATATATATATATATGTATATCTATATATATATATATATATATGTCCATAGATATATATATATATATATGTCCGTATATATATATATATATATATATATATATGTATGTATATAAATATATATTTTACAGATCGTGATTTTTGACATCTACTAGGTAGGATCGATGGACATTTGAAGAAATTTTTGCAAAATTTTGACTTCGATACGGGACCAATAGCTCTATTTCCTTTCAGGCAATTCGCTAAAACAGAGGATATGGTGTTTGTGCTTTTGTCCGAATTGTTTAGAGGAAACTATAGAAGATAATGATGAAAGAAGTTAAAATATTTTGAAAACAGTAGACTGATGTGTTTACAGATAATGGTAGTTACTTTTAGAATTAAGTTAATATAGTGAGTACAATACTGCTAAATCTTAAGCAAAAACAAGGTTTGAGTGATTAAAGATAATTTTTCTTACTTAACTCATCTTTGTATTGTTCTATTCAAATCAGTTGTTATGTTACACACCAAAGTCTGTTCGATGCTCCAAGAGACCATACCGCGAGAATATAAAACGAATAGTTATTATTAAACTATAAGCCCCTGTTAGAGCTATGTCAACTCTCAATATTCTACAAACACCCTCCTGTTGCAATAATAATTGTATGTAGTTGTAACATAACTTTTACGATGTTTGTTTTGTTATTATGCTCTTTATATTTGTCAACATAGGTAGCATAGAATAGAGAGTCTGTAGACGTCAGTCTGCTAGTTACTGCTTGTTGCCACTTGTTACCAGACATTTTCTTTTTATATCTTAATTAGTTTGAACCTACGTTTAATATAGTAAGGGATGTTTATTAAAGTAACCATCAGAATTTAACTTTCCATGAAATAATTGTGATTTTGGGATTACACTCCAAGAATCTCTCACAATAGTCGAATCGAATGGAGTCAATACATTTAAAATTTATTATAAACAATTTGTTTTTAATAAACATTTTGTATGATTGATTTTAAGCTTTTCAATGAGTTTCGATATACGTTATAGATTTTTGTCTGAAAATATTTATTTCAAGCCCACCACATTTGAAAGGCCATTAAAGGGACAACATTTCATGTCATGTGAACTACATGTTACATTTCTGTACACCAAACTTACGTCAGAAAGAATAATTTTTAGAATAATATACCTCACGTAAGTTCCCCTTGCCAAGATGGTCAAAACGGCACACTTCTGGAACCACTGCGGTGTCCGTCTGACTCAGGCTTTTTTAATAATACTATACATAATCGTAACAATTAGAAATTTAACACAGTGAAAAATTGTGATGGCCCAGACTTTAAGTAAAAAAAAAAATATTTTGATTCTGGTGGTAAATTTAAGAGCGTAAATTGGGATATGAAACATTATTTGAAAACCATTGTGAAAGGTATGAAATAAAAGTTTATAAAAGCATGAGTATAAACAATAAATGATGTATTTTTTTAATGCATTTTATAAATATTTTTTGGGAAAAACCCTAAATAATTACTTCCTCCACTTTTATATCATTCAGAAAAACTAAAAAAAAAATCATGAACACGTTACTGTGTTGATTGAAGAAAATTATCAGGACTGAAAAAATCTATTGCGATCAATTATTATAAATAATTGAAATGTTTGTTAGTACATACCTTAGGTTAAATTTATAAACAGAATAAAACATTAGTTTAAATATTTTTCACTGACCTACATTATATAAGACCCTATATTTTTGAAATTTTTGATACATTAGCAACATTTAAGCGGAAGCATATGAACTATGAACTATGAACATATTTAATTAAATTACAAGACTCATTTACTGAGCGCTAAATATGAAATGCAATTATTATTATTAACTCGGTAATTTTCCGAATTATATAAAAAAAACTGAATTTCTTTCTCTTATAAAAAAAGACGAATGCTTTTATAAGATGATTTCTTTTACTAAACTTTGGTGTATGCGTAAATTGGAACCAGTTTTTATTATATTTCCTATTTATAATATATATATTCACAAATTAAATTTCAAATCTTGGCCCACAATTCATAGAACAATTATTTTTATTTTACAAATATGTATTTCGACTACAAATTAGTCATCATCAGTATGAATTAGCTAATCGTAACTATCTCCAGGATATGGAGTCAAAGATATGTTACTCGTTGCTAATTTGTTGCGTGTTTCACGTCAGCTTTGTTATCTGAAACGGTGCTGCTAATGTTAATAATGCTATTTTACTCATCGTTAACCCTTTAAATGGTACCAAGTCATTAATGCGTTTGACGTTGGCCGTTTTCTCAGTGCTACAAGCATAATCATAAGATTAACAGAACCATGTCTCTAATGCAAGCATAGTGGGACTAACCAGCTTTTCTATATGCTGGGACAACCTTATGAGCATAGGAGAGAGCATGATTGGTAATTCCATAATTTTATTTTGGCTAGTTTCGGAACACTTTTCCTTCAGCAGAGAATATCTGATAATGAAAATCACAAATATTTATTTAATTTAATAATTATAATGGATTTATCCTTCATTGGCTGAGAGCCTATTTTAGGAATTCCAAGGACTGCATGTAAACATGTGATCAACGAATGAAGAAGCTCGGGAAGGTACTGCTTCAGAGCGCAACCAAGAGGCTATCTCTGACGCTGAACAGGATGCAACTGTGGAGGGTTACCGGATTAATTACCGGGCATTGTCCCCTGCGGAAGCATCTGCACAAAATGGGACTCCAGAACGGGTCCATTGTGTGCAGATTGTGTGGCGAGTAGGAAGAAACATCCAGCCACCTTATCGTTCGGTGCATCTCACCCCGAATATATGAACCTTCAGGAAGTCCGGATAAGCAAGCTCCTGAATATTGCCAACATAAGGGAGAAGCGAATCTCGTCGGAGGGATGTATCTATCTATCTTTAATAGATATTCGTCAAGTAATGACCCATTGCATAAAAAATATTTAGAAAAGGGTGAAATACAGAAAGCATAGTATATATTTATATCAATGTTCAAATAATACGTTAACTCCCCGTTTACAAATTGTTAGGTTCCAATTCTCAATGTTAATTCCTGCATCAAATTATTAAATATACATATTGAATATAACGATATGTATAGTCTCAAATTTGTGGCGGTTGAACTTGTATTATTAAATTACTCCATTCTCAGATATACATATGTATGTATGTCCATCAACGCAATAACTCAAAAATGAAAAGGACTTAATGATCCGAAATTTCTTACGCGTGTTATAAACGAAGCGACAAAATCAGATCATGGATTCCCACGCTGATTGGTAAATATTTATTGTTAAACACTTAAGAGATAGAAGAAAAGGATAAAATCAAAGAAGTCTTTTGTTTGTTAATCTCATTCTTACGATGAATGCTACTATAAAAACACCTGTATATGTTTCATAATACTAGACTTCATACAACTATATGATGATGCTATTAAGACTGAAAATATTTTTTCATTAAGTTTTTTAAAAGCATTTTCATATAATTATGTTTGTTAGCTTATTATCATGACTAGTTGACAGACGAACCAGTGTATTATTGTACATCTTTATTAATTACTTGCACGTTTTAAATATTAACAGGATTAGATTGACGTCATATAAACAATATTAGAAACAGAAACTATAAGCAAGAAAGAAAATGTGTATTTTTATATAAACCCTATTTTGACAAAATGGAAACCCGACTTTAAAAATCAAATATTCTAAAACAAAAAATGCACTAAAAAGTAAAAAAATAATTGCATATTCTTGTGTCAATTTTAGTTCACCTAAGCAAAAAATTTTAAATATATATGTACAATTATTGTTATTTTTGGAGTCGGTGTCAGCATAGAGAAATTCACATAAAATTTGGACACCGCCTCCAAAAATAACAATAATTGTACATATATAATTAGAAATTTTTGCTTAGGTGAACTAAAATTGGCACAAGAATATGCAATTATTTCTTTACTCTTTTGTGAATTTTTTGTTTTTGATTATTTGATTTTTGAAGTCTGGTTTCCATTTTGTCAAAATAGGTTTTATTCCTCGCTTTTTAGTGACTTTGAAGTTCCATAACTGATTTTATTTGTCTAAATATGGGTAGACCTACTAAACGACCAATTAATTTTTAGTGCATTTTTTTATAGGACATTTTTTTTTTTTTTTTAAATTTTTAGTGCATTTGTTTATAACAGATTTTCAATTTTGTTTACAAGCATTTTGTAAAAATTTTTTTTTTGGGGTCGGTTTTTTTTGTAAAAAATTTTTTTGAAGTCGGTTTCTAAAAAAATTTTCTTATTTTCCCATTATGAATGAGTATATCCATTAAAAAAAAAACACAGAAATCGGTTATCACATATAAAATGAGAGTTTTCCTCGATTTCCAGGGGATCCCTTCATCAGAATGCAATTTGGTGACAATGGGACCAATCGGAAATCAAACTCTTTAAAAAAAAAATTCAAAATCGGTTAATAAATGATGGAGTTCTGAGGTAACAAACATTAAAAAAAAATACAGACGAATTGACAACCATCCTTCTTTTTGAAGTCGGGTTAAAAATTAAAATACAATTCATTTATCGGGTCGCTTTTCATCCGCATGTCTTAATTTTTGCGTTTTTTATATTAACACAACTTTAGGTCATATCTCGAAAACCCAACCTTTTTTCTCAAACTTTCACGACGCCACTGGATTATATTAAAAAAAGTGCCTTAAGAAAGTAAAAATTATTTTCATCTAGCTTTACAAACAACCAAAATATTCACAATTGTTTAAAAGTCGAAAAATCGAACTTTTGCTTATAACTCGCAAACAAAAGATGCAAGCAAATTTTTGTTTACACCCATGAATTAGTCTTGAAAATAGAGATCGAGACTGTGCCATCCATTTTCTTCTAGCTCTTATAGTTACCGAGTTACCCCATAAAACCATCGAAATTGACCCACTCTGTACAGATACATGACACTCCCATATTTTCTCAAAACTCTAAAAGATAATAATAATTGACATATTAGTAGAATATTCGGATCTTAAAACCACACTGGTAGGCACCTAATATTTTCTACGTATGAAGCGAATCAGTTTTTGAGAATATTTTATTGGTATTCCTCAGTGGAGATTGTTCTCCGCAAGAAATTCGGTTTCTTCTTATATACAATGGTAGTATGTGCCTTATACTTTCCATTCTTTTAGACAAATTTCTTCCACCCAAATGATCTTAAACAGAGATCTAAACATTCATTGCTAGTTTCCTTAAAAAGTTCCAGAAGAAATACTATCCTTTATTGGTGCATTATTAATTTTCTCTAAAATTGCTTCTCCACTAGGGTCCCTTACAGAAGAGATGGGTATCTGACACTTTCTATTGTCATAAAACTGGGATATTTTACTTTGTCCCAACGCTCAAATATGATTGAGATATCACTGAGAAACTCACCTGCTTTAGGGTTAATTTTATTGCATCTAGGTTGGAAGCCATTTCTCTGTATTTTGAGGAGCTGTTGAAAAGTTAATTATTTTAGGCAGCGTAGTTACTTTATAATGTTTTAAGTTGGTGTTTAAAATGATTTCTCTTCCTGTTTCTCATAAATCTGTACATTTTATTTATTTATTCCCGGTAATCTTCTGTGGCTTGCCGAGGGTTGTACTGAAGATTTTGGTTGTATAATCTTAGTTACTTGTCCACTATGTCTTTAAATTTCTCATTAAACCATAAGTTCGTTGTTTTGTTAGTCTTTTTACCAAGTGTTTTTTCAGCGGCTTGTTTTGTTTAATTTGTCCTAGAATTGGTCAGGTCTTTTACGTCAGGTATATTAAATTTATCAATTTTATAACAATTTTTTGGTAATAGTGACCAATATTTGCAAATATTTTGTTGTATTAAATCTGACCCTAAGTGTTGTCATTGTAAAGTTGCATTCAGACTCCAAATCTATACCCCTAAAATTTTACATTTATTATGGAGGAGAAATGTTTTCGTTCGATTAAAATGTGATTATTTTGCTAAACTACTTTTCCGCCATTTTATTTCTAAGTAGCTTTTATAAGTATTCTTTCTCGAGAATTGTGTGCTTCTTATGTACACATTAAATGGCATCTGAAACGACATTTCGAGTATATGCGTGACTGATAAACGTTTCATTTTATTTATTTTTAATATATTCAGCAGAGCTATACGGTCAAAATAATAAAAACTAAATCTTTTATTATTTAAAAAATAATAATAATAAACCTTATTAATGCTGGTGGTTATAATATAAGTACATGAATCAAATTTACATTTTTTTAGATGAATTTTCTTTTTTTTTTATTAATACGGATACAAAATTATACTGTAAAATCTATTATGATAGTAAAACTATATCTATATCTTATATATGTTTTATTTGTAAGAAGTCTTTTCATCACAAAGTAGCTTTACATTACCTTGTATATTAAAGAAGGGATACAATGAAATAAGAACTTTCATTTATCAGTTAGATTGCTAGATTTTATGAGGTGGGCATGGATGGCTCTTCAGAGCCACTGGCTCTCCATAAGCTGAGTGAGAGTAAGTAAGGAAGGTATGTTTTGAAGTAAGACGGGACGATGTTTCAATACAGGTTGCCTATCAATTCATAATTATTAATATATAACTTTCTGGCGGACGATGATTTAAAACCATTATTTTTAAAAACAACAATTACGCGATCGCGTTCTGCTGTCCCTATTTCGAATTTATCAAACGCGGCAGAATGATCTTACTTCTTTATACAAATAAACTTTTTACAACAAAATAAGCAAATTACCTCTTTATCAGCTTTGTTAAATATACCAAAACGATGCTCCCACTCGTTGATGCCAAAAAATATCCTCATTTTCTTCGCAGACGGCGCCGCACCTCCAATACAGAACTTATCCAAGACTGCTTGCGATGCATTCTCCATTATTAAAATAACTACTTTTATTTTTTTTGAAAAAGGAAATTATGCGAAAAATAATTTTCACTAGCACGAATAGTACTTTTCATTTTTTTAATTCAAAGTAAACTAACTCGAAGAAACTCAGTCAAGTTGAGTAAGCTAACATAAAATACCCACTTTATGTAAAATTTAACCATTGAAAAGTTGGTAACAAATTACCCCCTCCCCCAGCTTTATCATTGGCGTGTTTATTGTATCCAGTGTCTTCAAATTCCCATGACACTATTCGGAAATTCAAATTATTCGGAATTTCCAAAAATCATAAAAAAAATTTCTCTAAAAGTAAAAAGTTTACCTCTTTTATTATAACGGTTAATCGGTAAAGGATCAAAAGATTATTTTTTATTTAACATTTATATTTTATTCATACACAAATACATTAAAAAGGTACATTTTATGCCCCAAAATTCCAGAGTATGTATTCAATGTATTGTATGTATTGTATACTTTATGTATTGTATAATAGTAACCATAAAAAAGAGTTGGTATTATTATATTTTTTTTAGAAAATGTTTTAATTAAAAAAAGAAAATAATAATAATTGGTAGAAGGATATCCTGTATTTACTCTATCTTTCTTCCTACCTCTCACTCAGAGTGAGTGAAGTAAAACTTTGCCCACCTATTCATTACTATATATAATATATACAGTGAGTAATCGCCAATTGAAAGAGCACCAAAATTACAAACTAAACAACGTAAAACGCACCTAATTATGGTACAACGTAAATCCATTTTGCGGAATTTTCTAGGTTAAAGACCTTTCCTGAGTTGACGTCAAGCTAGCAGAGGACTTTTGAGATTGGATTTCTGGCTAAACCCCAAGAGCACCGAAATTACACACTAAGCACCAAATTAGCACCTAATTATGGTATTATGTAAATCCATTTTACAGACTTTTCTTTGCTGAGTTAAAGCAGGTGGTTATGCCCAGCCAATTTTTATTTCAGTTATATTTAAGCCGTTTGTTAAGAGTATTTATACAGTGAATTGCTACTTTCTTATGATTAATGTTTTCGGTTATTATTTGAAAAATTGAATCTATTCAAAAATGTTATATTATACTCCGTTAATCCGTTAAAATTATACACAAAGTATATTATAAAAACAACTAACTGTATTAAGTAATTTATTTTACTAATCCATACATAATATAGTAATTTACTAGTGTTATAGTAAATTTTGAACACAAAAAATAATTTTTAATTTCATACACGATCTCCGAGCTCAATGTAAAGTCTACAATAAGAGTAAAGTTTGTTAAATAAACTACACTCACTTCTGTATATTTGACATGAATTTTGAAACAAGGATTGAATTTTAGAATACTTAAGTGAATTCGTATAAGTGTCTTGTAAGCAATTAAAATACTGATATTAAATGGAATACAATTTTTTAAATAAATTTCACAGATTTCTCTTGCATAATAGGCCTCAAGTAGAATGATGCGTAGAAAAATTTTGCATACGGACTCACGGTATAGAAAATTTAGAAAAAATCTTTGAACCTCTTAACTCGAAGCCTATTGCATTAGATGCAAACAAATTCATTCAAGTAAATTAAAAAAAAAAAAAAAACAAGTAATGCAAGAACTAAATGAGTAAATTGTTTGAATACCCAGTATATACATAGTTATATATCAGCGATTGAATTGTTAACAATTCTGATAATTCTAATTGTTAACAAGTCGCTTTTCGAGGAACATTTAATCACAAATTTTGAAAAAACTATTGAGTTTATCAAAGAAATTTGCAAACAAGAGTTGTTTAATTTAAAAAGAAGAAGATTTTTTGTTATTAAATTTTTTCTATCTCTTACGGTTTCAAAGATGTATATTTTCCCCTCTGATGAGGGGAGACATGTTCCGATTTTGCCAATTAACGAACTTGACTTCACTCTTTTGCTGTAGAACACACATACAAAATTTCAACTCGTAATCTCTGTTCGTTTTTGAGTTATCGTGTTCACGGACAGACAGACAGATAGATAGACAGATAGCCGGACGAACATATGCCAAAAATTCATGCCTGCGATCAATATCTTCAAGCGTTACAAAGGACTAAACTTAATATACCTTGTATATTTACATATACTGGGTATAAAAAGCTGATTTAAATGTGAAACATGGTTTTGGTATTCGAAAGGGCTTAGTTCGTTAATAAGTAAAATCGATTAACGGTAAAGGAGTTCAGAAGAATAGAGAAACGCAAAGTTTGTAACATCTCCTTAAATATTAGAAAATGAAAAAAAATTATCAGTAAGTTGTAGAAAATATATTTTACTACAATTTATTTATCGATAAATTTTTCTCTAAATCTATTAACGCTTCCCTTACTAATATTAACAAATATACTTACGATTTAGTAAGAGTCGTTGTTTTCATTGAAAAATTCGTAAGTCCTGGGTAAGATATGGGCGACCGTATTCTCACAGTATAAATTTTTAGTACTCTGTACATGACTGAAAAAAAGTTTTATCTAATTTGAAATTGTTCTTAAATGAAGGTTGACACAAGAAATGCGTCAAAACTTTATACTCCTACATAAAATCCTTTATCAATTGTCAAATTTATTATGAAACACCTACATGTAATATAATAACCACAATAGATAAACGAAAGTGAAACCAGAACATGAATATCTCATCACATTATCAACATTAAAACGAAAAATAAAAACTTCCACGGCTTTAATTGGTACGTTTAATTTTGTGGCTACTTTTAGTTTGGTGGTTTAGTTAAAACAAAATGCGCAATAAACGGAAAACTGAGAATACGTGAAAAGATAACTAAAAAGTAAAATGTTAACTAAAAGCGACAGGTAATCACAGGTTGGGTAGAAATGTCTGTATCTTTTGATACATACCTTTAGGATACCAAAAGCGCCTTCAATATCAAATTTCATTCCAATCGGAATAAACGTGTGACCGCTAGAGAGTCCATAGACATTTTAAAAAAAGTACATAATTATGTTGATATATATATATATATATATATATATATATATATATATATATACATATATACAAATTTTAGCGATTGTGATTTTTAACATCTAATAGGTAGGATCGATGGACATTTGAAGAATTTTTTATGAAATTCGAACATTGGTGCAAAAACAATAGCTGCATTTCCTTTGGGGGAAATTCGCTAAAAAGTCATATCCTTAGAATTCAAAAGAAAGATTTATGCAGAAATTTAGTTTTTTGACTTTCATTCAGAGGTTAACCCTCAATTGTGTTAATTATATAAAATTTTGTAAGAACTGAACGTTAAAAAAATTTTAGAGCTGTGTCGTCGGTTTAAAATATTACATTTTGATATTTTGTTTGTTTGGCGCCGACTCAAAATTGTAAGGATGCATTACTTATTCATTTTAAAACTGTTGACGAAGCTTTTAAACATATAATCTTATTTTAAATTTTATTCAATTGACAACCGCATAGTAGCCGGGTGATAGATGTTAATTAAATTACTTTTTAACAATTGACAAGTTCTAAATTTTTAAGGATGCAGTATTTATTTATTTTATTTTATTTATTTATTTATTTAATATAATCCTCTATCTGTAAGATATATGTCGGGATGGTACCAGTCAAAGTCGGCCATAACCGCACTATCTTCCCGTTCATCTCGACGCCCATTTCCTTTTAATTTGACTTATCCTGTACTATCTCTGTATTGTCGAAAAGGATCAATAAATTATATATATATATATATATATATATATATATATATATATATATATATTATATATATATATATATATATATATATATATATATATATATATATATATATATATATATATATATAACGATATTGAGTTCTTTCAAAGTGTTTACACACAGGCAAAATACAGTGATTATGACATTTGTTCTTTAGTGGAACCGCTGGGAAGTCTTTTATTTTTATTTTTTTTTGTGGCTAAAATTTGGAATTTTTCAAATTAATATGGGACCAAATTTGAATCATTCCTTATTCAACAAAAATTATCAAAGTCGAACTACTCTGTCATAAGTTATGCGTGATCATACATTAAAAAAATAAAATTAAAATAAATATACAGGCTGAATTGAGTACCTCCTTCTTTTCGTCGGTAAAAAATGAAAATAAATCGATTTAAAGCTTGCATATTAAATTATCATATTTCCAAATAAGAAAGGAAAATTTTACATTTATAAATTCAGTCACTAATATTCTATTAATATAATAGCTTTTCTACATTGATTTTTTGAAGCAGTAAAGTTCATTGAGCGAAACTATATTTTTAAATTATTTAATTTAATTTAGAATTTGAATAATCATAATCCTTATCACTAACGGTATAAAGAAACTATATTACACTTTCAACTAAACCATTATAAGCCTTCTTCTTTTATATTGTAGATGAAAATTTTATTTTAGAATTTAACATTTTATGAAGAATGAAATCATCATCTTCTAATGAAAATTCTTCTTTTAACTTGTATTTCGTCATTTTCTTGGTGAAAAATATTCAAATGAAATTTTTATTATTACATTTGAAGAATATGAACAGAAGCATTTGCGTTTTACAGTACTCGAAATTACTGTACTATGTATCTAAATATACTGTTTATGTATCTAAATACTGAAAATAGTTATAGTAAAGTTAAATGGAAAATTAGGACAAACTGCTTAACATTATTTTATTTCTAACAATTTGTATGACGTGCTTAAAACATTTTGAATACATTGTCAATTTAAGGTTTCGTTAATGTTGCATTCAATAATATTGTCCACAGTGCAGCACGGTTTTATTTTAATGATTAGTAACAGGCTAAATTTTTGTCAGTAGATGCTTTTCGACCAAACGCCAAACTTTTCTGTAGCGAAAATTCTCGATGATAGTGACTAAAAAAGCGCGTAAGAGAGTAACTTGTTTGTTTGACGATAGCAAAAATTTTATCAGTAACAGTTAATTTGTTAGTTAAATTGAGCGATAATGTAATAAAGACCTTAAAAAAACGTGTATCCTACAAAATGGATGGTGTGACAGGCAGGGCCTCACCCCCAACATGCTCAAATAACGGGGTATACACAGTTATTATTTCGTGCTACTTAAATAACCGTTACTTGGCGTGATTGAGTGTATTCACGATAAAAAATATGTATAAACGCTGTGTGTCATTGAAATAAGAAAACATTTTTCTAATTTTGAAACGAATATTTTGCATTGACATGTTCAGAGCGTAGGTCTGGGAAATTGAACCACTGAATTTGTAGGACAACGTGACCATCAAAATATACATACCATTATTAATTAACAGCATAAAAATCAGCTTGTTACTAATAACTAAGTATACTCCGTTATTTGAGCATGTTGGGGGTGAGTACCTGCCTGTCACACCATCCATTTTGTAGGACACAAGTTTTTTTGAGGTCATTTTAACGTTATCTCTCAATTTAACTAACAAATTAACTGTTCTGTACTGACAAAAATTTAACCTGTTACTAATCATTAAAAAAACCGTGCTGTACTGTGGACTATATAGTTTAGATGTTGTATATTCCGGAATCCCTCGCAAAACAACTGTAGCGGTGTCGCTTCATCATTAAATTATTATTATAACTTTGTTCTTCATTTTTTATTGGTTGCATTTCAACTTAAATTTCCCTCTATTATCACGGTTGCTGTGAATGTTAACAACCTTGGTAATTTACATATAAAAATAATAACATTTCATAAATCAAATCAATAAAGATCAATTATATCTTTTATAAAAAATTATTATTTAAATAAATAATAAATATATATAAGATATAATTGATCTTTATTAATTTGATTTATGAAATGTTATTATTTTTATATGTAAATTACCAAGGTTGTTAACATTCACAGCAACCGTGATAATAGAGGGAAGTTATAGTTGAAATGCAACCAATAAAAAATGAAGATTATAATAATAATTTAATGATGAAGCGACACCGCTAAACAACCAACTGGTTTGATAAATAAGCATTACTTGCGTTGCAGTGGAATCAAAAATTTAAAATATCTTTCAGACGAAAACATCTTCTAATCAAAGTTTCAATGAGATGTCGTCATGTTTTATTCAATTGTCTCTAAATAGATAACTTTCTCCTAACGATTACGCTCTATTTGATAACACAGTAATAACACGGTCTTTTCTTCCTGGTCAATTTCCTATTTGTTATAAACATTTATCTAACATTTGTGTTAATTTCTGTGTCTTAATTTTTTTTTCGAAAATACAAGAAAGTTTAAAACGTTAAAAAGTGTAAAATTTATATAAATGTGGAATTATTTGACATTTTTAATATGTCAATTTATTAGTCAGTTTCAGAAGCTCTTATATCTGTCTGTAAGTAACTTAGAAACTTGAAACAAAAGCCATTTTTTCCATTCATCTTCAGCAAAGCATACAAATTCGACTTGAAACCAAAATCTGGTTCCATGGTCAGCCGTTATCACTGTTTTACAAAAATTTTGAAAACAGATAACAGATTCGAAAAAACTGATTATGAACATTCTGGTAGGAAATATGAAGAGCTTAAATTTTAATAGATTAACTTTTTCGATACCACGCACCATTTTCGAGATATAAGTAAAACCCGAAAAAGGGGTCTTTCCACCCCACTTCCAGCATGAAGGGGAAGAGGCGGGGACTTTAGGTATGTTTATATCTTACATGCCCCTCACAAATTTTTGCTAATACAGTGGATCAGGTAAAGGCTGACGGTGGAATCAGATTTTGGTTTGAGGATACAATCGTGCGCACGTATGTCATCGATTTGGCAGACGACTTTGCATCGAAAATGCCTAGAAAACAGGACGATTTCTAAAATATGAGCTTCATCCGTTTAAATCTGGCGGATGTGGGATTTTTAGAAATTTTGAAAATGTCAATTTATTTGTCATTTTTAGACGCTTACATCTCCGTCTCTAAATAACTTGCATCAAACGCGACCAGTAGAAACACAATAGCCTTCGAAAATAAACGTTAAAGAAAATATTTAATCGGTTTTCTACTGGTTGGCAAAACTAGGAATTTGTGTTCACTATATTTAAAATTAATGACTGAAAAAATGTAATTTTTTTACACAATGAAAAATTTTAGTGTTTAGTATTTTTATATTTTCTGCTTCTATAAATTCTTTGTTTTTTTAAATAAATCCACAAAAACGTTACTAAAACTTTATTCAGTTTAGTATTAGTAAAAATTTGTTACCTCTATGTACAATCTATTACAGCGAATATGTTTGGAGTCTAATTAGATTAAGTTCCGCTTATACCAAATACACCATCTCCGAAATACCACAATTCGAGAATGAATATCGCTAAAAGATACAAATTTGATAGTAATGTATCCCTATGCAAAAAAAGTCTTTGGACGAAAACGCTCTTGCAGATTCGATTAGCTGATTTTTGTGCTTTCTCTCTTTAAAGCTTACATTTTACTGAATAAAATGAATAAGTTTTGGAGGAAGGAGAAAAAGAAGAAACGTCTTCAGTTAAAGGGTTGCATATTTTATTGATAAAAAATTAAATTTTAATGTAATAACTGTCGCCTTCTTCAGATATTTGAGTTTGAAAATATTTTATATACATGTATCAATGCTCATTTGGTTACCATGGATACCAAAGCCGTTTATAATTTTTATCTATATATACAATTGGAGTTGTTTATTGTATAATTAATATTTGATATTATACAATTAGTATTTTATATTACATAATTAATATTTATTTTAATGAGTATGGTTAAAAAATATGATGGGAACAGTCCCACAACTAGAGTCCCACAATTAGAGACGTTCCGCCACCGAGAACCATTGGATAATCGTATTATTATAAGTAGTATACATAAGCATGTATAAAACGTATGTATATAGAAGTTGTGTGGCATGTTATCTCACATTTTTTATTTAAAATAATTAATTATTCATACAAAACTGGAACTCTGCTTTTATTCCGCTCACAAAATACTATTTTGTATACATAATTTTTGTAATGGTTGAAAGACGAAAAAAAAACACCAAACATTTTAAGAACAAAAAAGAAATAACTATCAGTGTGGTAACAGCAATTGCTGGTATTTTATAATAGCAGTTATATACTTACATTAGATAGTAACTAGTCGTAGTAAATATAGTAGCCAACAGTTATGGATGGTAGCAGAGCGGTTCACGTACATAGAAATAGATGATAAAATATAGAGATTAGGACATATAAACCCATTTCTCATTTCATTATATTATTTATACTGACTGGATAGTATATGGTGTTATATAAAATATGCTATCATTTATGTGTACAAATGGCATCAAAAGTCGAGCTATCATTTCAAAATTTTATAATTGATTTGTGTCTTATTTATTCGGTTTTTGAAAAAAAACAAGTTGTTCATTATAACTATACTAACTTTTAACCGAAATATTTTCCCGAAATCCGAATAAATAAGACACAAATCATGTATTGTATCTAGTCTCAATTTGTAGAAATTCATTGTTAAGGATTTAGAAATAAAATTTATTTTTTTATTAAATTATTTTTTGCGTTTTTCTATTGTTATATTTTTGGAGTTAACCACTTAAGTATCGATTTTACATATAAGCGCCCGGTTTTGAAAAAAATATATGAGCTGTAAAATATAGTGATAGAATGACCTTGTTACGATTTTTCAGTCAGTCAGTTACTCAGTTACTCAGTATAAGACTCGTACATAGGTTATTCTGTGTATGTCGTTTACTGCACTCAGTCAGTAAGTATTAATATTGTAAATATTGTTTATAATATGAATATGTGGTTTCTATTTATTAGACTTTAATTATTAGTGTAGTTTATTTATACAAATATTTTAAAGTTTCGATAATTAATATTATTATTGTGGATTATTAATAATGATAATTATATTTACATAAAGTGAAGTGAAAATTATATAAACTTAGGAAGAAATTGGTGTAGATAATAGTGCCGGAACATCCGATAAACACGTGGGTGCTAGGTAGGTCATAATTCATATATTAATATGATATATATTGTATACATGAACATGTGCGCCTTCTATTTATTGGACATTTAATTATTAGTGTAGTTTATATAAATTTGTATGAGCTATACCTATAATTAAATATTTAATTTAGTATGGACAATATATATGGGGCAAAGACAATCGTTCTTAAGGAGTAAACTTCGTCGTGGGTCAGAGCTGACACAGTTTTTTTTTTTCAAATTTAACAAAAATGACATGTTTTGCGTTATCCACGTATTCTCAAACTGTGAGATGCATCAGAGAATTCAGGCTTTAAATACAGTTGTTTTTCCAAGAATTATGTAATAAATAAATAAAAAACGAAGAAAATAACATAATAAAACTTAAAAATATATCTAAAATTCTTAAGATATTAAAAACATTTGTTGTCAAAGACGTTAAATAAGCAATTCATTTAAAAAACAAAAATAAATTAGTTAAAAATACATAAATTTTGACCGTCTAGTCATACTAAAATAAATATTTAATATTATGCAAATATCATTGTCAAATAAATAATAAATAAATAAATAAATTAATTAATTAATATAAAAATTTGTACCGTAAAAATGTGTTTTATAGAATTAGTTTAGGTGGATGGGACAAGTTTAAACAATTTGGGGTTATCAAATTTTAATTATAAAATTATAATTTGAGAGTTAACAAATCAATTATAAAATTTTAAAATGATAGGTCGACTTTTGACATCATTTGTACATGAATATCAACTATATGTTGTGTTTTTCATCCAAATTGAACCAGTTGAGAGTACGTGACACATCAAAAGAGTTTTAATGGCTATAAAAACAAATTTTTTTGAAAAACTTCATAGCTTTTTCCCAACTTCATCATGTTGTTTGTTTTTATGAGATACCGTTTAAAGATTTTGAGCACATCTGGATACTCGGACTCTCAGAAAATTTGTTTAAAGTCTGAAAATTATGGAGAAAAATTATCTACTCTATTCAATGCAGACCCCATGAAAATCAGTTGGGACGCTTTACCAGCAACACACCGACTTTTGATTTATGTTACAAATCAAAACCACATTAACGAGTTAAAATTTCTGGAACATGTTCTAGAGCTGAAAGATGACTTCAAGTTCGTGAATGGTCCAAAAATATGTATGTATAATAACAAATTTTGTTTGACACTTCATTTTATAACCATCATGTTTTTCAAAATATTACAAAACAAGAGTTGTTTATTTTTATGTGCAATATCGTTTAATGATCAAGGCCAGGCGAGAGACCAGGTCTCTTGTATTGTACTGACGTAAAAGTTTTCAATAGTCTTGTCTTGTTACTACAGTTAAAGATTTTCTTGAAAAAATACAATTTACAAAACGAGGTTTTGTACACTTAAATATAATATTTTTATACTCGGTGTATATAATATATACCAGGGTATATTAAGTTTAGTCCCGACTTTGTAACGACTGTCTGTCTGTCAACACGATAACTTTAAAACGAAAACAGATAACGAGATGAAATTTTGTATGTGTTTTAAAAAGTAAACTCAAGTTCGTTAACGGGCTAAATCGGAGAGTGTATCCCCCCGTTAGGGGGAAAATATACAGCTGTATATTTAAAATATCAAATATGAAACTGTAAGAGATTTGACACAAAAAATCATCTTCATTTTAAAATACACAATTTATGTTTAAATTTTTTTTCATAAAACCAATACATTTCTCATAATTTGAGTTAACCAACGTTGTCGTGACAGGGAAAAAATGCTCATCTTTGACACCATTAGAGATTCAGGACAAAAAATGTCCCTTTTTTAATGAAAGACTATGGTTTGAAATTTTTCGTTTAAACTCAGTATATACCGGATATTTTAGCAATTAACTCAGTGAATTGTTATTTTTTTCCTAATTTATTAATTTATTTTCATTTTAATTAAAACAATAAAGACTATAAAAAAAATTAAATCATAAAGAAGTGTTGCTGTTTTGTGATTAGTACTTTTTTACCTATTAAAAGTCAATCGTCTGTCTCTCATGTATTTATCAAATATCAGAGTTCTTATTTTTGTCTCGTGACGTTTCGCTTCTCTCGTGGCATCTCTAATGAAAACCCCATTACAATCGGTTCGTTCGTTTTACCAGCAGATTGACGTAGAAACAAACATTTTTTTAAATATGTTTTTCGTATTATCATTTTGATATGTAGACCAAATTTGGTCCTATTTTAGAAATATTTTCCATTTACAGAATGCAGACCCTACCTATTGATTTTTTTTGTAAAAAATAAAATTTTCATTAAATATGAAATACACAATTTTATATAGTCTGCAGAATTTGTACACTTTCTTTTACATATTTAATCAGCACACACCACATATATATGCTTACAATGGACGCTACTATATCATTCTAACCCTAGCAGTTAGTAGTACTACCTAATATATCCTTACACACACATAGACACTAAAGACCACTGTATTTAGGAGTAGTACATTAGTTTGTATAAATACATACATGAATATAATAATCAATTTGTGTACTTGGTATTTTTCGGAGTACTTTTACATATATACATATAATAAACCTCTTTTCTACCTTATAATAATAATGATAATAATAATAATAATAGTTATTTTAGTAATTTTTCATGTTTACACGCTAACTTTATTAAATATGTTAATTTATCTCCAAACCAATTAAAAAATAATGTTATACATTTGTGTACGTATAATTTTTTTCTTTTAAATAATTACAAATGCATTTCGATATTTATATTCTATTGTATTGTATTTTATCATATAATTTTATCAATAATATATTATTTATATTTGTGTTGATAGTTTTATATTTATTATATGGGAAAATTGGTTGTATTCTTTGTTTTATAGATATTCCATAAAAACAAAAAGGTGAATAGGGAGAAGTTTTCACATGTATCCCAGCAAAAATAAAAATATTTACCAACAAAATAAGTGAAAGCTATGAAATGCACAAATTGAAAATAATAGGTATAAATTTATTACGAAAGATTTTTTAATGAGAATAAAGTGATTAATTAAAAGTACGCAAATGATTGGTATATATTTATTGTGTAAGTTTCTCAGGTGCAGGGTATTTCACATTTTACTTGGTTTCATAGCCCTTTTAGTTTCTGAGATACAGAGGTCTTAAAACCGTTTCTAATACTCGTGTAAAACATAGTACGGTAGGCGTCTATGCTTAATCTTCTATGACACATTATTGTGCTATGTGATTCAAAAACTAGTAAAACTCAATTGAAAAAAATTACAACCAACTGAATTAATTGTATATATTAAGTTCATTATTAAGACAATGTACTTGATCTGTTTATTTTAGTGCTACATAAGCACATGTGTAGCCAAGTTCGAGGTAACTATTTGCGATATTATCCAAAATGCGATATATAGTACAAAAGATTGATATAAATTAGTGGGGCAAAATAATAACCCAGGAAAGAACACGCTGGTAACATTCACTAAGAAGAGGAAGCTTCCCAATCTAAGATGCATCCGACTAGCCAGAGTAAAGTTACAGTGGAAGAAAGAAGTTCAATATCTAGGGATCACACTAGTCGGGAAGCTTCTATGGGTTAAACACGTAGAAGAAGAAAGCTACGCGAGCATTAATTGTATACAGGGGCATAGAAGGAAAGACATGGATTTGCAGCTCAGTACCCTGCGATGGATGTACACTATAATGGTGTAACTCATAATCACATACAGGGCCATAGCTTCGTCCAAAAACGCCAAGCTTGGCACTACGAGGAAATCCCTAGACAAAGTGCAACGGCTGGGCCTGCTTATGCATTACTGGAGCTATGAGGCCGTACCCAAACTAACTTCAAAATAGGGTATGTACTGGAAACAAGTAGCATGAATCAAACGTAGGAATGAAATGGTAATTTCAAAGAGCTATTCATCGCGGAGTTAAGGAATAAAAGTGAGTTGAACAGCGAATCCGAGATGTATTCACTCAAAGCACATACCATAAAATGGTGTACCGATGGGTCAAAGACTCTTGAAGGAATCAGGGCAGGTGTGTATGGACCAAGGGTCAAACTCTTCGACTCTGATTTGCCTTTAGG
The DNA here is from genome assembly GCA_963920215.1 of Nineta flava. Taxonomy (NCBI): domain Eukaryota; kingdom Metazoa; phylum Arthropoda; class Insecta; order Neuroptera; family Chrysopidae; genus Nineta; species Nineta flava. The sequence continues at coordinate 20,143,591 of OY986041.1, forward strand.
CAAATTCTCCAACATCGGCTGAGCCAAAATTCTGACTATTGAAAGAAGCTCCCAGTTTAACATAAATAAGAACTATCGGAATCGTGATGAAGCGATCCTCTTCGACAGTCAAGCGGCCATCTAAGTGCGAGTGCTTACGTTATTAGCTCAAATGAATAGGGGAGTGCGCAAACTAAACAATCGGGACAAGAATTACAAAGTCACCTTCCTGGGTCCCAGGAAATGTGAGAATCGAGGATGCCAGAGCCATTCTGCGGAGTGGGTGATCACTTCTATCGAGAGGAGATCAGAAAAGAAGAAGATACAAAGAGAATCACACTCCTGCCAGGGCTACAGAGATACTCCTGCCAGAGCTCAGGCAGGCCAAGAATCTTCTCGGGAACTATAATCGAAAAAGATATACAACCTATATTGTCCTGGGCAAAAATAGACTGCAGTTACTCACGAGCTTATTACGGGATATTGTGGACTCAGGAGACACCTTAGAAAGCTGGACTTAGAAAATGAGAGCATCTACAAGTTTAGTGGAGACATAGATCTCTGGAACAGGGGTATCTCCTTATAGGCTGTGATGCCCTCATCACAAATCCCTAGACCCAATCCAGATCTTGTACTTATTGAAGAAAACAGGGGTAGACGAGGTGCTTTAAGACAAGCTCACTACTCGTTAGGCATCAGATGGAGGACAACAATAGATCTTATAGGGCGGAGTGCACAAAATTTCCCCATTAGCATTCATTTATGCATTCATTTAAGCACGAATGTACAAAAATATTCCTCGAAATGTATATACAAATGTGCTATATACATTCATGATATACTCATACGCATGCTTATGTAATCCAGTAACTAACGTTGTCTGATTTCATTGTGTTAGCAGCCCTTTATCAGGAGAACGCATGAACCGACTTTGCCCATTCACGTACTTGTCTTAGCCCAGTCTCTTTTGAGCTCTAAGGCACACAATTGTGGATGATCATCCGGAAATAGACTAATGAGGTAATTTTATGAACACCTAAATCAAAAATTGTTTTGCCAAGAATATTTTCCAGCGTAACAAAGCGGAACTAAACTTTTAATACTTTTATATATACTACACGTATGCTGGGTACAAAAACTAAACTATATGGTCGTCCTTGAAAATACTATAAATTTTTTAAAATCAGCGTATCATAATATACGACATATACAGGATGAATCGAATATTAGTCCTATAAAATTTTCTTAGACTTCGTTGAATGCATTTTCGACTCCAAGAATTAGTTCGTTTCTGCTGTTAACAGCCCATTTATACATTCCACGAATAAAAATCCAAAGTGTTAATATCAGGAGACCTAAGGAGCCAAGAAATTGGTCCTTAACGACCAAAACAGTGCTAGGTTACTATTATTTCAGTCATTCTCGAACTATCCGCCCGAAATAGGGTGGTGCTGCATTAAGGTTTTATTACTGCACCAGATATCTTTCGCCTATTCAATTTTCCGGATGTAAAATTTAAGATTAAAACTAAAATTTTAATTTTGATCACCGAAATGACAGAGTACACGACTGTTTCACGGGTTGTATAGCATGTCGCACCGTCTTGTTTAAACCACGAGTCCTCTACATCAATATCATTTAATTTAGACAGAAACAACTCAGTAATCATGTGGCGATATCGAGCAACAGTAACAGTTACTGCAGAACAGCCTCATTCTCGAAAAAGTATGGTGGACGTCTCCAGCCCAAAATCCGCACCAAACAGTGACACGTTGTGGATGCATTTGTTTTTTGACAAACACATGTGGGTTCTCTAAACCCCAAATGCAGCAATTTTGACGATTAACGGAGCCATCAAGATGAAAATGATCTTCATCGCTTAGAATGATTTTGTTCGAAAAATCAGCATTCAATTCATGTTGTTCAATAATCAATTCGACGAATGCTCTTCGCTCTGCATGGTCATTAGGATTTAGTTCTTGTGTCAATTGCAAATTGTAAACATGTACGCGCATATCTCCAGTAAGTATACGCTGTAGAGAGCTTCTTGAAATTTGTAAATATTGTCCACGACGCTGAAACGATGTTTGTGGATTGTCACCAACATTCTCACGAACTGCTTCGATATTATCATTTGAACGGCTTGTTATTCGACACCAAAAAGATTCAAATTCAAATCTTGCATGAATTATGGGACACTCTTTATTAGAGGGAGGACACATTAGAGTGCAGAGAGGCAGTTCTCAATGAGAAGTTGAAGTGGACAGATGGAGTCTTGGTTGAAAAACCAGAGTAGAAAGATATACTTCTGATAAAGAAGTTGAGGTCGAAGGACTAGGTGTGACCGTGGGATCATTATTAAGTATTCACTTATTGCTTTAGTGTTCGTGTTCGGATTTGTTATAAAATCAGTTATCGATATTAATTAATTGTTTATATCATTATAACGAGGTATTATTATTGTATCGTAATAGTTAATGCTATCGCTTCAACATAAACGTATTAATTTCTATACTTACATGGCTCACGTACTAGTTTGAAAAAACACAACAGTTCAAAATTTTGACTTACCTGAAAACAAAACAAAAAACTAGTTAATAAATAATAGAATGAACTTAATAAAAACTAACAATTTTGTGTACGGACTACAGAAGCGAAACATGACTGTTACATTAGAAATGAATGATATTTAAGTTAATGTATTAAACAAAACTAAAATGCTATATAATGTATAAATAAATATATAATTCAGTGGACACTGAGTTATGATACGTTTGATACATTATATACCAGAAATTAGTAAACTGGGAGGCTTGAAAATAAATTAAAATATTTAGAAATTAAAAAAACTTAAACATAAAAATGCAAATTTATATTTATTTATATTATTGTGTTGTCATCGGTTCTTAATAAAGTCTGTCAAATTTCACATTAATCAGACGTCCGGGAATGGGTGAAAAGTTAATTACAATATTCAGTAAATTACATACATGCATACATACGTACATGCATAGGTAGATTGTAGCGGCTGCCCTGGACGGGCTACACTTCGACCATATGGTCCATTGTGATGCCTAAGGATGTGAGTGGAGTGGAAGGAATTTTTATGTTTAGACTAGGAGTTGGTAGGATGTACGGCTGCAGCCGACTCTGATAGGAGCTATACGGATATTCATCCGGAGGGATTCACGAAGGAAACTGCAGAAAACCTTCACAAGTATAGCCGGTTACTTTGTTTTTGTCCATACGCCGACAGTTCAGTTAATTAGCCGCCCTTTTTTTTCTTAATAATTGTCAAACTGCCGATGTCGGGATTCGAACCCATATCCTCCCAGTTCCAAGTAGACATAACGCCTCAGTCATAATGCCTTAGACCGCTCGGCTACTTGGATGGTCTACATACTTACATACATACAAGCCAAGCTAATAAAAGTATGTTAAAATTTTTTTTTTTTTTAGCGTCCTAATTTTAACTATTATCAGTTTTAATAAGAACTATGAATAGAGTGATCACTAGATAAAAATCGTGAGTTGTGTCTGCCCAATGGAAGACACAAGAATAAAGAATTATATACTAAAATTATTTAAGTACATTTATCACTAAAATGTCAAATAAATCTATATTTTAGTTCTAAGATAATAAGTTTATTTAGTCTGTTTAAGGTCTTACTATTGTCATGAAGATTAAGCACATACACATTTGGATGCATTTCTAAACGACTCATATAGTTTTCACTAAATCGCACTATTTTTTCACGCATTGTAGACACATTTAAACTACGATGTAGGTCATCGTTTCGAACGTACCATGGTGAATCACTTATCGCACGCAGCACTTTAGACTGAAAACGCTGTAAAATCTCAATGTAACTCACACTTGCAGTGCCCCACAATTGAATACCGTATGTCCATATAGGTTTCAAATGCTTTTATACACTAATAACTTATTTTCGAGGGATAATTTAGAGTTACGATTAAGCAACCAGAAATATTTATTGAATTGAATATTTAAATGTTTTCTTTTGGCCCATATATGCTTTCGCCAAGTTTAACGTTTATCCAGATGCATACCCAGATATTTGACATCTTCGTTTTGTGGAAGTATCGCGTTATTTAAAGTTACTGGTGGACAGATTATGTTAAATAAAATAAGCTGAGAGAAGTACATATATTCATATACAAACTTTTCAATATGTAGGTAAAAAGATATATGTGTATGTATGTGCATATGCCTAAGGATAAAATTTCATCAAATGTTTTCTTAGGCATGTATTAGACTCGTTTTACAAAACATTAATAGTAATGATAATTTTGGCATGTCAAAAAACTTTTTGTCTTATCTTCGTAGTAGCATGTCACATTATATAAAGTCATGGATCATCGTGAAAAAACCACTGTTTTTGAGTTGTTTCATAAAAATGAACAATTGACAAAAAATAAAACAAAAGACTGACTAAGAAAGTTCGAAAGAATACCCTGTTTGATTTTCGAAGTTTGATATATTAATTGGATAAACACAGTGATCACTGGGGAATTATACTGCAACGAAAACTCGGGAAAATACTATTACTATTGCGGAATTCATCTGAGAGGCTATCCCTCGATGCACTCAACCTGAACAACTTAGAAAGGTTACCGGATACATCACCGGATCACCTACGAAAGCACCTACACGCCATGTCATCTTACTCTACCAATCTCTCGATTACAGCAGATACAATCCATTCGGTGCATCTCACGCCGAATCTATGAGGCTTCAGGTAAATCTGATAAACAAGCTCTTGGCTATTGCCAATATATGGGAGTAGCGTAGTAGAAGGAGGAGCTCAATGGGCTAAAAGTTCGGGCAACACTTTTCATACCCCAAAATTTATCTACGTATCTATCTATTGCTATTTTAATTGATAATTAACTAATAAAATATCTTGATAAATAATAAAATTAATTTGTTCAAAAATATCCCATGCACTCACTCGTTGGATGCAATACTTATTGCCTAGTTACTTCATAACGTTTGTGTCCTACAACTTTCCAACACAAAGGAAGTGTAAAAAAATCGAGTGGTCTCGATGGTTAAAATTTTTTGCATTTCTTTATTTTGTTTTAAGTACTTCGTTAATGCAAATTTATATGTAAAAAATGTTGCAAATCAATTGTGAAAATCATCGTTCGTTTCAGAGAAATAACAAAAAATAGGTTCTTAGTTTCTCCAGATTACTACTTAGCTGAACCACATGAAAAATATTGACCCTTATACCAAAGCAGTTTATTCCAAAACGGCTTTGTTATCATCACTCACTCCACACATATCTACAACACAACCCACGCCCACACCCACCCTCGATTAAAATTATCGGAAATAATTTTCAAAACAATGAAACGAAATATCCAGTTGAAATTGAATGAGAGTGAATATTTAACTTCGCATCGGGATGTTTCAAACTTCATGTACGTCAATGTGTCTACATGAATGACAAGACAAAAGCATTCATACCAAGAGTGAGCTATCATAATTATACATGACACAGTAATCAGTATTACTTACTGTAGTGTTTATAGAGTGCATGTTTAATCAATGAACAAAGTGCTAATATTCTATTCAATAATTACACACATAGGCCATCGCTATCATCGGTGTGTATATTGTTAAAATTATTACGAACGTTTTGTTCTGAATTCATACGATTTTCAAAAACATGTATATTCTTAGGAAACACATTTTGGACTTTTTTATTGAAACTAATTAGAATCAGACGGCACAGATCGACAGTAAAAATCGAATAAAGAACAACGCTGATGCTCGTGACAGTACTGCCGACCATCCATACTATTTTATATATTTATCAAGGAGGATATGGTCTTTAAGTTTTAATTTTTACTTCTCGTTTGCCAACAAAAGAAGAGATATCTAATGTGGGCCACTTGATATAATTGTTTTCTAATTTCTATTGTTGTGATGAAAATTATTAAGAATAATTTTTGTACTTCACAAATTTTTCTAAGTAAAAATTCTAAATATTTGAGAGAAAGTATAAACGGAAAATATTTAAGATGAGAATATTTTTATGAGAAAGTAAAAACGAAAATAATAAGATCTTGTTAGATTTATTAATCTTTAAAAGTTTTTTTATAATCAAGTAATTGTACGGTAATTAAAAATTGATTCTGAATTTTTTTCTTTTCAAAAGAAGGTTTTTTTTTTGTCAAAAGTTTAAATTTGTCGTTGTTCAGTATTGAAATAATCAAAGTATTAAAACAGCGATCAAGTAAAAACAGTAGATTGTTAAATAAAACCGAGATAAGAGACTCCATTATAATAAAAAGAAATTATTAAAATTCAAATTTTTTATTTTTTTTTGTTGTTCAAATTGAATCAATCAGGTTTGGAAATCATATAGTTTTTGTTTTATTTAAGTTTTTTTTTAAAGTGCGTGTTGTCCAAATTTACTTAGATTTAGTTAAATTTTACCCATTAACGAACTTAGCAAATTGCATTCCGATAAACTGAAAACTGTGAACGCTAGAGTGATTACAGACACACACACACACACACACACATATATATAAATATAAATATATATATATATATATATATATATATATATATATATATATATATATTTATATATATATATATATATTGTGATATTCAAAAGGTCAAGTTCGTTAATGGGTAAAATCGGCAAAGGGAAAAGGGGGGTTTAAAGGGAGGGGGAAACACAAAATTTGACATATCTCCCTTAATATTTGAAACATCGAAAAATTTATAAGAAGCAAAGTTGTAGCTACTAAGTTTTACTGTAATTTTGTTTCTTATCATTTTTTCTGTATTTACAGATACACTAATATTTACAGAAATATTGACGGTTTAAGATTGAAAATTAAATTCCTTAATATCTTTGTACACATTAGAGTTTGAGCAAAAATGATAAGGTAATGAATTGTAGCAAATTAAAATTACGTAAGGCATAGTATGAAAGAACCGTCGTATTATATATAGACAAACATGCCATTGAATTTTAATTAAATATTGATATGAAAAAAATATTTCTAGACCCAGTAAAGTCTGACAATCGGATTGTTTTCTCCCCTTCTCGGGGGGAGAAAATTTATACTTCGGTAAGAGATATAAAGTTTAAAGGCAAACAATTTTCCTTTTCTAAGAAGAAACAACTTTTGTTTGAAACTTTTTCTCGTAAAATTTATATATTTGCCACAGTTTTTGTTTAATCATCGTCAATTATTATATAAGCGATGTACCTGTCTAGCCACTCTAGTGACCAGTTTTAATCAGATCAGGATGAAATTTGGTATATCAAGTTGTTGGTATTTGAAAGGCTTAGTTGTTTAATTGGCAAAATCGGACATGGAAAAAGGGGGGTTTAGAGGCAGGGGAAACCAAAATTTGATATATCTCTCTTAATATTGGAAAAATCCAAAAATGTATTGGAAACAAATTTATAGAAGGTTTATTTTACTACAATATCGTTTCTTGCCATTTTTTCGGATACTCTAATATTTACAGAAATATTTATGAGTGAAGATTTAAAATTAAAATCCTAAATATCGAGTTGAGAAAAAATGATCATGCTTATACATTGGCTTTTTTCAGAGACCTTTTGTATTCAGTAAGGGCTTCGTGGTAGTTGTCCCAGTTCCCTATCCTTTTTGGTCTCTTAAATAGATGGCGAACTTTTTGCCTTTGATTCCTTCGGTCTTTATTTCACCAGCAAATTGGCTTACTGACGTCTTTTGTGACCTCCGGGCCGTTTTCTTTGAAAGAGTTAATTGTTGCATGCTGAAGCTCAGTTGCAGTAAGCTCAATGTCCAGTACTGTTTTAACTTTTTTCGGGATTGTGGCGAGTTTAAACATAAATGTCAAAATATATTCGTCCTTATTGGTTTATCTCGGATCCCGATAGTGTATATTGGTCTGTACATTGGTTTATTTTTACCTCCAAATTGAAATAGATTTATCTGTGATCCGATGTGGATGGTTCATCAAATACTAGCCAATTCTTGATTTTTCCACAGTTTTCATACATGTAACACTAAGTACTCAGTGTTACATCTATGACTTCCTGTCAAATTATGTTAATAAAAGTCGGCATGTTGCCTTGATTAACTACTTCTTAGTTATTAACTAAAATATAATCAAAGAGGTACTCATCTTCTGCATTTGTATTAGAACTTCCCCATGTAGTGTGATGAGCATTTGCATCAGATCCCATGATCAGCTGGTGGTTTTTTGCCTCACAATACTGGATCAGATCTTTCATCTCCGTTGTTGGTGGTGGAGTAGATGCATCATAGGGTAAGTAGACCGAAGCGATGATTACCACTCCAGTTTTGTTCCCCATGTTGTATTATAGTTTTACCGCTGTAAGGTCTCTCTGACAAAACTCTATCAGCGGCAAGACATTGGTGCCCTTCCTTGCATAAATGCATGTTCTGGGTTTATCTGCATTTTTATTATAAATAATTTGTCCTCCAGCATTTTCTAGTCTAAGAATCTCATGATTTACAGCCCAAGGTTCCTGGATTAGGGCTATAGAAATTCCCCTTGCCAGCAGCATTTACATAGCTGTCATTAGACCCTCTAATGTTTTAATGGTCGAAGGCTACTTGGTTAGGCGAACCTGCAGTTTTTTGTGCTTCAGCGAGGTTAGCTTGCGTAGCCTCGGCTTATTCACTTGTTGAGGAGATGTGAGCCCAAGAGTTAATATTTTCACGTTTGGTTTCCATTTTGGTCTCACAAGTAAATCGGCCGTCTACTTTCCCATCTCGATGGGGTGGGCCGTTATACAATAGAATTCGCCAGTTCTCCAAGGTGATTGTTCAAGACAGCATTAAACCCTGCTGATCTAGCCTTCGGAAAAATCGGTAAATTTATATTTTCCTAACTTAACGGCCTCCTTCCCCGGAATACGGGAAAAACCCTTCAAAATTACCTTTTTTGCTTCTATTCATGCTAGAAGGGTGCGGTTTTGTGAATGATGTCAAGGACGCGTAGCCAACTCCGAAGGCCACCTCGGGGGTTAAGGGAGTGGAGCCCCTTGCGAGCATGTTTTATATTACAATCAATGCTAAAAGTTTTATTTGAATTAGTTTTTGAAACTACATTGCACGACAGAGATAATAAAATAATCCAATGTAAAATTTTGTATGGCCAATTTAAAATATTGTATAAAAAACTACCGGTTTATGCTATAAAAATGAAATTAAACCACTTTACCACAGTTTATTAATTATATATACATATATATATATATATATATATATATATATATATATATATATATATATATATATATATATATATATATATTATATATATATATATATATATATATATACAGCAATTTATCTAATTCAGAGCTGTATTTAAAATAAAAATTATTCAACTATATGTCAAATATTAACCGGTTCAAATCTTCTTATTATACGACGTACGCTGATTTGTTAGATAGTTTTAACTGCATGAACTTCATTTTTGAGTTTAAAGTAAAATATTGTTGGACATGTTGAATGACACACCCGTTACTGATTCCGAATACTTTCTTGGATTTTTTTTTTGAGCTTATGATAGATAGATAGATAGATACATCTTGGGGTCTAAAAAGTATTGCACTTCGACCTTATGGTCCATTGTGCTCCCCCTTGTACTTCAGTCCGACGAGTTTCGCTTCTCCCATATATTGGCAATAGTCAGGAGCTTGCTTATCAGGTCTTCCTGAAGGTTCATATATTCTGGGTGAGATGCACCGAATATCTTGTATCTGCTGTAACCTTGAGGTTCCGAGTTATAGATAATGTGGCTGGATGTTTCTTCCTCCTCGCCACATAATCTGCACACAATGTGTGCAGATGTTTCCGCAGAGGATAATGCCCGGTAATGAATCCGGTAACCCTCCGCAGTTGTATTCGGTTCAGCTTCAGTGCATCGAGAGACAGCCTCTTGATTGTACTCTGAAGCAGTAATTTCCCGAGCTCCTCTCGCGGTACTTTTTCCCAGTGATCATGGTATTTTGCATTTGACCACTCGTTGATCATCTGTTTACATGCAGCCCTTAGAATTCCTAAAATAGGTATAGGTAACGTTAGTGGCAAATGGGGTCAATTTCACACACAAAATTTACTAATAGTGGCTAACTTAACAGAGGTAGCAATAGTGGCTTTTTTAATGTGTGCAAATCAACTGTAAAATTTTGAAACTTCTTGTTTCAAATTCATTCAAATTCATTCGCTCTCCATTGTACCGACTAAAAAATACTATTTTTCCTGGCACATTAACCAACATTGATTCTATTGTAGCTCCCAAAATATTAATATCTAAGACTGGTGTCAAGCTATAAAAAGTTTCAGTCAGAAACCGGATCATAAGCCAAACTATAGTGTAGGTTCTGCTGATTTGGCGGAAGCTGACTTTTCCATGAGACATGTACTGAGCTTATTTTATTTAAACTTGTGATTAGGAGTTATAATACTTTCTCCATGTTGTTTTGATTGCCAATCCACTATTGTTCAGATTGTCAATACCAGTTGTTGTTGGTATTGTGGTTTACGAAAATCAATTATTATACATTGAAAACGATAACACTATAAACAATACCGACAATATTTTACACTTTATACAATACAGAAGGTACCTCATAAGATTGTAAAGATTATATAAAAAACGAATTCTTAAGAAAGTTAGTTCAACAAGTTCTTAAAAAATAGAACCGACGAAAGAATAAAGTAACTGAAAAGCAAAAAATAATAACTTTGTAACAAAAAATTAAACCGTCGAAAAATGAATGGAAAAAGTAGAAAAGTAACTTTTTAGTCTATTTAAGTCCTACACTAATGTAAATACCTAAATAATTTTGAGTCGGCGCCAAACAAACAAAGTGTAATATTTTGTAATATTTACTTTTAATCGAAAATCAGATTCACCCTTCGCCTATTTCAATGGAGATTTTTTGGCGCTGACTCAAAATTATTTAGGTATTTACATTAGTGTAGGACTTAGACTAAAAAGTTACTTTTTTGTTTTTTCCATTCTTTTTTCGACGGTTTAATTTTTTGTTACAAAGTTATTATTTTTTGCTTTTCAGTTACTTTCTTCTTTCGTCGGTTCTATTTATTGTTAAAAAGTTTTTTTTGTGGCTTATAGTGTCATTAGAACTACATATGTGTGTGAAGTCGGTTCACAGATGAAAATTCAGTGGTGAAAAATCAACCATTCATTCAATCATTCCCTATTTTTCTACCCTTTGGGGCTAAAGATTTTTCTTCAAATTTATATGGTAGCAATTTCGAAGTATACCTTATCCAATAAAAAAAGAATTATCGAAATCGGACTACTTTGTAAGTGGTCATACATAAAAAAATATAGGAGTTGACTTGAGAACCTTCTTCGTGTGTTTCGTCGGTTAAAAAACATATTGCGCAAAGGTATTGAGTGCTTTCAAATAGTGTTTATACACAGAACAAATATAATCGATAATGATATTTTTCTTTAGTGGAAGCGCTGGAAAGTTTTATTTTTTATTTTTTTGTGGCCAAAATTTGAAATTTTTATATGGAACCAACTTTGAAGTATACCCTATCCAACAAAAAAAGAATTATCAAAATCGGACTACTCTGTAAAATGTTATGCTTGATCATACATAAAAAAAAATACAGGTTGCATTGAGCACCTCCTTCTTTCATCGGTAATAAAGATTATACGTCCTAATATTATTTCGCGTATTATTTATGTGTCTCAATATGACATTCTGTCATATAAATTTTGTTAAGTATGTTATCTTACATTATCTATGGACTCAGTATTGGTTAGTCAGTTTCGAGTTGTGTCTGGACTGTATATCATTCTTCGGTTGCGTTTAATGTAGCATTGCAGTCAAAATACAGACAATTACAACCCTATAATTGCATAAAATGGTTTTTTTAATGCAATTTTTTTATGCAAAAAATAGCTTCCAGAAGAAAAAAAAATTCCAGACTTTTAATTTAAAAATTATCGGGGTTATCCAGATTTGAAAATTGTTTGGAAAATTTAAAAAATTTTGATTTTTCATTTTTTTATTAACACACATACGGAAAAATTCAAAACATAAAGTATTGCGAATTTAAAATTTAAATATCTTTTAAACTAGTTAAGATACGACAAGACCACTTCAAATCTTCTTTATTTTCCATTAATCAGTGAACAAATTGAGCTTTTAAACGAAGCTGTAAGTTAAATTTTTAATAAACTACGAATAAAAATAAAGGATCATTACTTTATTTATGTTTTGAATTTTGGTTTGTTTATAAAAAAATCAAAAACGGGGATCTTTTACAAATCCTTCAAAGAATAGCTACTAGAAGTAATACAATTCCAGAGTTTTATATTAAAAATTATCGGGGTTATCCAGATTGGAAAATTTTTTTAGATAACAATAGTATAGTTAATGGAAAAATTGGAGAAAAAATTTTTTGCCGACAGATTCTTGTTTGTTGAAGTATTCAGTAAGTACGTGTATTTTTTGTTTCTCTTAATATTCATATTTAATGGGTTAAAACAATTATTTGTTCAAGTGTCTGAATCAAGCTGAGCCGAATCACTCGTTTTCGATACCTATTTTCATGTCTCAATTAAAATTTTAAATATTAGTGGTACAGTTCCGGAAGTAAAGACTTTCTTTAAGGAAATTTTCTGATATTTAAGAATCTTTTTTTAGATTTTCGATATCTTCCATAGTTTTTGAGATATTTGCAAAAAACGAAACAACCCCCCCCCCTTTTTTTTTTACTAAATTATTTATCATTTTTGTAATTTTTTTACGTCGGACTTCAACTTTTTCAAAAACTTTCTAGATGCAATTACGAATCGAATGACACCTTGCTCATAATTATCTGAGAAGGCGAAAAGGAATTTGAAAAAACGGCGTTTGTTTACTAGTCAATTAATAAATAATTCCAAGTATTTGATACGGGAAGTGGTTCAAAATCACTATGAAAGATTTGAACTAAACAGATATATCTACCTACAAGTGAAGTTTTAGCTTGTATTCATAATAAAACGATATGTTATTGATTTCCCTTTGTGATTTCATTAAATCATTCCTCTATGATTTTATATTAAGTGCTTTTTTATACCCGGTATATGTGAATATGCATTAAGTTTACTTTGTATCGCCTGTCCGTCCGTGAACGCGATAACTCAAAAACGAAAAAAGATAACGAGCTAAACTTGTGTTTGAGTGTTCTTGAGCTATCAAGTAAAGTCAAGTTCAATGGGCAGAATTAAATCAGGTTTGAGCAAAATGGGTAAAAATTTAAAACTGTACGAGATAAAACAAAAATTTAATGGCCAAAAATTTTTCTTTTATAAAAATAAATCAACAACTTTTGTTTGATAGATAGATTGTAGCGGCTGCACTGGACGGGGTACACTTCGGCCATAAGGTCCATTGTGATGCCTAAGGATGTGAGGATATGATTGGAGTGGAAGAAATTTTTGTGTGTAGAGTAGGAATTGACAGGACGTGCGGCTGCAGCCGAGTCTGATTGGTACTATGCCGATATTCATCTGGAGTTCGGGAAGGAAACTGTAGAAAATCTTCACAAGCATAGTCGGTTACTTCGATTTTGTCCATACGCCGACAGATTAGTCAATTAGCCATCCTATGTTTTTCCTGCATAATTGGCAAACTGCCGATGTTGGGATTCAAACCCATAACATCCCAGTCCCCAGGTAGACATAACGATTTAGACTGCTCGGCTACTTGGCTGGTAACTTTTATTTTTATTTTGTTTCTTCATAAATTCAGTATATACCGGGTATTTAAGCAATTAACTCCGAAATAACTAAATTTAACTCTTTTTTGACATCAAATGCTTGATATGAAAAGTCATGCACTTCTAGGGATGAGCATCGAACCCCCGACCTCTGGCATTCTAGACCAACGTTCTACCGATGTCAAAAAATGGTATCAATGTTCAGGCATATTACTTAAATGTCAAAGTAAGTAAATGCTAGTCGCTTCCGTTGGTGTAATATAACCGAGAGGCAACCATACTAACAATGGAAATATATAGAAGCTAGTTTACTAAAATCAACTTATAAATTTAACTAAATTTAATATACTGAAATATGGATCAAAAATTTAATACGGTTTTTATACGGTGTTCGATTCAGATAATATTTAAATACAAAAATGCGTATGCTTTGAATTAAATGACTCTTGTTTAAATCATTTTTTCATACACCCCCTTGTTTTGGCTTCAATAGGGGTAAAATGGTGGGAGCGGCTAGGTTACACATAAATTTAATAGTTAATTTTAATCGCAATAAATGACCTTACATGCTTTCTAAAAGCATTCTGCTTTCAAAGATCTCAAAACTCTCTGTAGACTGATACAAATTGTGAGAACCACAAAACATTTTAACTAAAATAAATAAAATGAATTACATACAACCCTGATTACAATAGAATCAAATATTAAAACAGAATCATTGATGATAATATTTGAAAAAATCATTATTTTTACAGTCACCGCAATGTAATTGAATGAATTGATAAAAGCTGGTGTGCTGTTGTTGTTGTTGTTGTTGTGCAATGTATATGAATATAATACTCTTTCAACTAAATATAGTTAGGTCAGTGAAAGAACAGACTGTTACTCGATGGTATCAAGTCCCGGATATCACATTAGTTGTATGGTGGTAAAATGTCGTTTCTCCCGAATATCTTGAAAAATATGAAATTTATCACAATTGTTGATTTTGATTAAATGTAGAAAATATTGAATTTTACAGAAGTTGTTTTTATTTCTCAAATAAAGGCAAATACTACATAACAAAAATTTTGAGTGCATCGTTTTAAATTCGTTAATGAATCAATTTTTAATATCTCTACCCCAACTTTATTGGATTTGGCACAAATCAACTGTTGACACACACATACCCACATATATTAGACAGACAGATTATAAAGGCCGCCCTGGACAAGCTACTCTTCGACCATGAGGTCCATTATGATGTCTACGGATGTGGGGATGTGAGTGAAGTGCAAGAAATTTTTGTGTATAGATTTTGTGCAGCCGACAATGATAGAAACTATGCTGGTTTCATCTGAAGTTTGTGAAGGAAACTGCAGAAAACCTTCTCAAGCATAGCCGGTTACTCCCTTCTTGTCCATACGCCGACAGTTTAGTCAATTAACCGCCAAGTCAACTTCTTAATAACTGACAAACTGCCGATGTCGGGATTCAAACCTATATCCTCCCAGTTTCTAAGTATGCATACTACGCAGACATAACGCCTTAGACCGCTCGGCCACTTGGACTGGTATACCCACATACCTATAATTGTATTTAAAAGGGCTGTTATGATAAGTATTCATTTGGCTTATGTCAAACCCATTAAGGTTTCGAAAAATATGTTCTAAGTAATAGTATTTAACCATCAACTTTGTTACGTTCACTTTCTCTATCAAAATAAAGGTGAGGAAATATTTTATTTTTTTAAAGTTTTAAAGTTTTAAAGTTTTACTCATTAACGGAATTTAAATCCACATTCTAGTTCAACAATACACTTAAAGATTTTAAATCCGATAGTTCTCGTCGATTTCGAAATAAACGGATAGAAAAAAGAAAACTTTTCTTTCGATGTCTTAAGTTTCACTCCCTTCCAAAGTCCGAATGAATTGGTCTTATAAATAAATTAAGCATCACAGGACGACATCTAGAATCCAATTTTGTAAAAAAAAAATATTCAGAATTATCCTCATACTTTTAAAGATATTTAGAAAAACAATATTTTACCTGTTTAAAACACCAGATACATCCGTTTCTAAATCATTGTTCTTGGAGCATTTAAGAGCTGTGCGAAATTTATGGCTTTATTTCAACAAGAAACGTAACGATTTTGCTAATAATGCAGGTATGTATGCATGAAAGGTGGTACAAAACTGCCTCTAAGATCCAAGGTAATCCCCCACCAGTTAAAGGTCTGCTTGTTTTCCTGCTACAAAGAAGGCATACAGACTTCTAATTCTCTTGTATCTGATATTGTCACAGTCTGTCAAGGATCAAAAGTTTCTTCTTGATCCTTGCAAAGCCAGTAGCTGCCATCGGTTTCTCATTCTAACTTGTGAAGATGTTCCTTGAGTTTACAATACCCCGTGAAGAATCCTTTTGTAGCCGCAATATATTTTCGTTTCCACGGAGTCAGATTTTGGATCTTCATCCATTCAAATTTCCGGCAAGAATCTAGGTTTGCCTTAGCCCAGGGGACTAGGTTTGCCATAGTCCAGGTTTGCCTTAGCTTCAAGGTAACTTTCCTTTGGTTTTTTCTTCTTCCCTGGGCTCTCGGTATATATAATATTCAAGTCCAAATGAGAGGTCCGTTTTTGTAGGATTTGCTCCGTTTCGGCCAGTTTATTCTCAATTCTCTCCACTCTTACATTCCCAGGCACCCAGCGAAAAATAAGTAGTATAATGAACAGAATCGACCGAACTAATACAATAAAGGTTGTATCTGCTAAAAAAACTACGAATTGTTTATAACAAATTTTTAATTATTTTTTTTAAATTATTTTATACTAACCATACGAGAAAACTAACAACATACAATAACAACGGGTGCATTAAACTGTTATTGCACATTATACAATTGTTGTGTTACTTATTATATTTATTGATGATTGGTTGCAAAATATTAGTTGGAATCAGGACTTGACTGACTATAATTATTAGTCAGTGCTATTTTCAAAATAAAAATTGGCACTGAAGGTTTTGGCGGAAATGTCAGAAAATAAGTAGGGGTGTTGAGGGGAGCTTGATATGATATTTATAATTACGCAACAACGAAATATTGAAGACTGGGTTCATTGACAGATAGATAGACTGTAGGGGCTACCCTGGACGGGCAACACTTCTACCATGAGGTCCATTGTGATGCCTAAGGATGTGAGGATGTGAGTGGAGTGGAAGGAATTTTTGTGTATAGACCATAAATTGATAGGATATGCGGCTGCAGATATCGATCCTACCTAGTAGATGTCAAAAATCACCATAGGTAAAATTTATATATATATGTCTATGGATATATATATATATATACATATATATATATATATATATATATATATATATATATATATATATATATATATATATATATATGAGTCTGTAATCACTCTAGCGGTCACAGTTTTCATTTTATCGGAATGAGATTTGGTATTTGAAGCGCTTTTAGTATTCAAAAGGTCAAGTTCGTTAATTGGTAAAATTGGACAAAGGGTAAGGGGGGTTTCGAGGAAGGGGAAAACACAAAATTTGACATATCTCCCTGAATATTCGAAAAATCGAAAAATTTATTAGAAGTAAAGTTTTAGGAAGTAAATTTTGCTGTAGTTTTGTTTCATATCATTTTTTCTGTTACTCTAATATTTACAAAAATATTGACGGTTTAAGATTGAAAACTAAATTCCTTAATATCACTGTACACATTAGAGTTTGAGCAAAAATGATAAGGTCGTGAATTGTTGTAAATTTGACGCCCTCAACGTATATCATTTATTAATAAAATCAAACCAAAATTGTGACCACTAGAGAGTGATTTTTGTATTCTAAGGAAATTCGCTAAGTTGAAGCAGCTGCTGCGTAACGAATTTTTTTTTCTTAATAAGTGACAAACTGCCGATGGGATTCGAATCCATAACCTCCCAGTTTCTAAGTAGGCATACTGCGCAGACATAACGCCTTAGACCGCTCGGCCACTTGGACTGGTGGGATCGTTGATAGAATAATAGAATATTGTTTTGCTAACGGCTTGTTAATAATGTCATGTTTATTATGCAAATTGTTGCTTTGATCACGAGAAGAAAGAACAGTATTTCAATATAAAAAATTAGCAAACGTTTTTCATCACCGCCAGCAAGCCGGTTCATGTTCAAAGTTCCAGTGGTTGATCACTATATTAAAATTATCGGTTCTAAGATGTTAGCTAAGCTAGTTATCACCATCAAATGTCTACACGCCTTTTTTTGAACGTTCGTTTATGATATTAGTAACTCAGTATAAGTTGTATAATAAAGTGTCTTGACATAGTATTAGAAAAAGTTTATAATAAGGTGAAAATTCCTGCTCCATAATAAATTACAAGTGCATTTGGACCCCAGTTTTTTCATTACTGCCTACGTACCTTCCTAGGCCATTCCTTTCAAAAGAGGCCATTCAGTGAGGGCCACACGTGTAAGGAGGATACAATGCTAGTATTTCCGTTCTCTATTCATTGAAAAAATACTCATAATAAACAAAGGATAGTCAAGTGTCGAATGCTAAACTCGTAGTTTATAACATTTAAGTACTATCTCAAACCATAGTTTGTAAATTTTTACAAACAATTTGTACCCAAGTTGTTAATATTATTATAATATAAACGCATAAACAACTTTAAAATAAAATATATTTTGGAAAACCGAATGGATTCGACACAAATCAATAATGTACTTAAATATATTTTTTCTTTTAACGAATTTCGTAATGACAGAATAATTTTTGGATATTTTTTCTAAAATTTGTATTTTTTGAAAATTATATATAATTTAAAATAGTTATTCTTCTTAAAAGTAACATTTTCATGATTATTATCAAATATTGTGCTTGCCTTCTTTCTTATTTTAAGATATTAATAATATTATTCTTATTATAAGATATATTTAAATAAAAATATAAGACACAAAATAATGGAAACAAGTAATGTAACAACTAACTGAGTTAATTGTTTGAATACCCAGTATATACTGAGTTGTATATACTTTGTATTGTTAATATTTCTGCCTATTCAATGTTTATAAAATATGAATTATCCAAAAATCAGCACTGTTGCTGGTTTCGTTCAGAAGATATTTCGGGGTCACATTATCTATGATATTTCCTGTAGTAATAGCACTGTAAGTGAGAAGTCCAAATGCCCCTTAAACTTGTCCTTGCGCACTATCGTGCTCTAGATTTGTAAATGTTTGTTTTGTGTTAATAATTAATATTGAAACAGTAAAAATGTTCATGCATTTAAAAAAAATTGGTATGAATGTTCTTGCGATTTTTACATGTTTAAATATTGAGTTATATAATTGAATTAAACAACGCGACCGACTGTTAACGCAAAGCGTTGTTCAACGCGAGCCGTTAGATGACGCGAAAAGTTAGTCAACGCGATGATTTAGAAAATTAACGGAAAGCGTTGGTAAACACAAAGCGTTAACGAACGCGAAACATAAGCTAAAGCGAACCGTAAGTCAGCCAACGCGAAGCATTGGTCAATGAGAGGCGTTAGTCAATAGGAAGTGTTAGGTCAACGCGAAACGTTGGTAAACGCGAAATGTAAACTTAATCGAACCGTTATTCAGCCAACGCGAAGCGTTGGTCAATGAGAAGCGTTAGTTATCCAAAGCGGAGCGTCAGAAATTCGCGAAGCGTGATTTCACGTGAATCGTTAACCAACGAGAAACGTAAGCTAAAGTGAACCATAAATCGGCCAACGCGAAGCGTTGGTCAATGAGAAGCGTTGGTCAATGAGAAGCGTTCGTCAATAGGAAGTGTGCGTTTACCAACGCAATGCGCTTACCAACGCGAAACGTAAGCTAAATGGAACCATAAGTAAGAAGCGTTAGTTATTCAAAGCAAAGCGTCGGTGATTCGCTTTGGTGATTCGCGAATCGTTAACAAACGCTAAGCGTTAACCAACGAGAAACGTAAGCTTAAGTAAATCGCAAGTCATCCAAGCGTTGGTCAATGAGAAGCGTTAGTCAATAGGAAGCGTAAGGTCAACGCGAAGCGTTAGTTAATCAACGCGATGCGTTTGTTAATCAACTCAAAGCGTAAGTTAATCAACGCGAAGCGTTAGTTAATCAACGCGAAGCGTTAGATAATCAACGCTAAGCGTTAGTTAATCAACGCGAAGCGTTAGTTAATCAACGCGAAGCGTTAGGTAATCAACGCGAAGCGTTAGATAATCAACGCGAAGCGTTAGTTAATCAACGCGAAGCGTTAGTTAATCAACGCGAAGCGTTAGTTAGTCAACGTGAAGCGTTAGTTTATCAACGCGAAGCGTTAATTAATCAACGCGAAGCGTTAGCTTATCATCGCGAAGCGTCACCTTATCATCGCGAAGCGATAGTTAATCAACGCGAATCGTTAGTTAATCAACGCGAAGCGCTAGGTAATCAACGCGAAGCGTTAGTTAATTAACGCGAAGCGTTAGTTAATCAACACGAAGCGTGAGTTAATCAACGCGAAGCGTCGGCTAATCAACGCGAAGCGTTAGTTAATCAACGCGAAGCGTTAGTTAATCAACCCGAAGCGTTAGTTAATTAACGCGAAGCGTTAGTTAATCAACGCGAAGCGTTACTTAATCAACGCGATGCGTTAGTTAATCAACGTGAAGCGTTAGTTAGTCAACGCGAAGCGTTAGTTAATCAACGCGAAGCGCTAGTTTATCAACGCGAAGCGTTAGTTAATAATCGCGAATCGTTAGTCAATCAACGCGAAGCGTTAGATCATCAACTCGAAGTGTTAGTAAATCAACGAGAAGCGTTAGTTAATCAATGCGAAGCGTTAGATAATCAACGCGAAGCGTTAGTTAATCAATGCGAAACGTTAGTTAATCAACGCGAAGCGTTAGTTAATCAACGCCACGCGTTAGTTATCAACGCGAAGCGTTAGTAAATCAACGCGAAGCGTTTATCAACGCGAAGCGTTAGTTAGTCAACGCGAAGCGTTAGTTAATCAACGCGAAGCGTTAGTTTATCAACGCAAAGCGTTAGTTAATCAACGCGAATCGTTAGTTAATCAACGCGAAGCGTTAGTAAATCAACGCGGAACGTTAGTTAATCAACGCGAAGCGTTAGTTAATCAACGCGAAGCGTTAGTTAATGAAAGCGAAGCGTTAGTTTATCAACGCGAAACGATAGTTAATCAGTGCGAAGCGTTAGTTAATCAACGCAAAGCGTTTTTAAACGCAAAGCAAAATGTAAGCTAAAGCGAACCATAAACCACCCAACACGAAGCGTAGCTTAATGAGAAGCGTTAGAAGTCAATAGGAAGCGTTAGGTCAACGCGAAGAATAAGTGAACGCGGAGCGTTAGCAAAGCGTTTACCAAGGCGAAACTTACACTGCAGCGAACCATAAGTCAGGCAACGCGAAGCGTTGGTCAATTAGAAGCGGTAGTTATGCAGAGCGAAGCGTTATGCCAAGCGTATAATTGACCAACACAAAGTGTTTACCATCGCGAAACGTAAGCTAAAGCGAACCGTAAGTCAGAAATGCGAAGCGTTGGTCAATGAGAAGCGTTAGTTATTCAAAGTGAATCGTCCGGGATTCGCTATGTTGATTCGCGAAGCGTGATTTCACGTGAATCCTTAACCAACGCGAAATGTTAGCTATAATGAAACGTAAGTCAGCGAAGCGTCAGGCAACGCGAAGCTGGTCAATGAGAAGCGTTAGTCAATAGGGAGTGTAAGGTCAACGCGAAGCTTTGGTAAACGCAATACGTTTACTAACGCGAAACGCAAGCTAAAGCGAACCGTAAGTCAGCCAACGCGAAGCGTTGTTTAATGCGAAGCGTTAGTTATTCAAAGCGAAGCGTGATTTCATGCGAACCGTTAAACAATTCACAGCGTTAACCAACGCGAACCGTAAGCTAAAGCAAGCCGTAAGTCAGCGAACGCGAAGCGTTGGCCAATGAGAACCGTTAATCAGTAAGAAGTGTTAGCTCGAAGCTTTGCGTTTACCAACGCGAAACGTAAGCTATAGCGTACCGTATTCAAAGCGAAGCGTCAATGAGAAGTGTTAGTCAATAGGAAGTGTATGGTCAACGCCAAGAAATAGCCGATGCTGCGTTAGAATACAAATATATATATATATATATATATATATATATATATATATATATATATATATATATATATATATATATGTATATATGTATATATATATATATTTAAATATATATATATATATATATAAATATATTTATTTAAATATATATATATATATATATATATATATATATATATATATATATATATATATGTATATATATGTATATATATATATATATATATATATATATATATATATATATATGTATATATATGTATATATATATATATATATATATATATATATATTTATATATTTATATATATATATAATTTTTGGTAGGATCGATGGACCTTTGAATAAACTTTTTGCAAAATTTTGAGATCTGTACGAGACCAACTAATTCTTTGAAAAGGAAAATCACTTTGAACTCATATATACACCTGTATGTTATGTTTGTACATGAGAGGACAAATTTGAGAAAACTATTGAGTTTTTAAAAAAATTTTGCAAACAAAAGTTGTTTATTTTAAAGAGAAGAAAATTTTTTGTCAATAAAATTTTTTTCTACCTCTTACGATTTCAAAGATATTTTTTTTCCCCTCTGGCGGGGGGAAACACTTTCCGATTTTGCTCATTAACGAATTTGACCTTAATTTGTTGGTCTAGAACACATACAAAAATTTTCAGCTCGTTATCTCTTTTCGTTTTTGAGTTATCGACTTCACAGACAGATTGACGGACTGGCATGTGAAAATGGCCGAATTAGGCCATTTTATGAATATCTTTGTAAAGCATTTTTGTCAAGGATTAATATTTTCAAGCATTACAAAGTCGCGACTAAACTTAATATACCTTGTATATTTACAAATATACTGGGTACAAAAATAGTATGTACGGTTGTTATGTATACCTACGGGTCCATGGAGACCATGCCTTCATTCGCCTATCAATTGTATTTCTCATTTTTTTCAACTTTGAGGACAAATTTTGAGAAAACTATTGAGTTTATGAAAAAATTTTTCAAACAAAAGTTGTTTATTTTAAAGAGAATATGATTTTTTGTCAACAAATTTTTTTTCTATCTGTTACGGTTTCATAGATGTGTAATTCCCCCCACTTATTTGCTCTTTGTGCACAAATTATGAGAAAACTATTGAGTTTATGGAAAAATTATTCAAGCAAAAGTTGATTATTTTATAAAGAAGAAGATTTTTTGTTAACAAACTTTTTTTCTATCTCTTACGGTTTCAAAGGCGGATATTTCCCCCCTCCTTGTGGGGGGAAACATGTTCCGATTTTGCCCATTAACGAACTTAGCCTTACTTTTTTGCTCTAGAACACACAAAAAAAATTTCAGCTCGTATCTCTTTTCGCTCTTGAGTTATCGGGTTCACAGACGGACAGACGGACAGACGGACATGCCAAAATGGCCGAATTAGGAAATTTTATAAATACATTTGTGAAGCATTTTTGTCAAGGATTAATATTTTCAAGCGTTACAAAGTCGGGACTAAACTTAATATACCTTGTATATTTACAAATATACTGGGTATAAAAATACTGAAAAATGATGATAAACACTGTGAAATCACTGGCATTTCACTACAAAATTTCAGTACGCAGGAGCTGCTTCAACTTTTCTTTTGCGAATTTCTTTAAAATACATAAATCACTTTTTAGCGGTCGCAATTTTAGTCTGAAATTGTCGTATGAAACGCAAAATGAAATGTCGTATATGATTTTACTATTTGCGTGGCCAATTTTATTAATAAATGACATCGTCAAGGAGAAAGGGGGGCATTAAGAAAGAAGAAAACACAAAATACAAAATATCTCTCTTAATATTAGAACAATCAAAAAATGCGTAAGAAATAAAGTTATAGAAAATCATGTTTGCTACAATTCATCACCTTATCATTTTTTTTCTTAAACTCTAATGTGTACAGAGATAGTGAGGAATTTAATTTTCAATCTTAAACCGTCAATATTTCTATAAATATTAGTGTAACAGAAAAAATGATAAGAAACAAAATTACAGTAAAATTTAGTACCTACAACTTTACTTCTTATAAATTTTTAGATTTTTTGAATATTAAGGGAGATATGTCAAATTTTGTGTTTGCCTCTCCCTCTAAACACCCCTACCCCTTGTTTGATTTGACCCATTAACGAACTTGACCTTTTGAATATCAAAAGCCACTCAAATACAAAATTTCATTCCGATTGTGACCGCTGGAGTGATTACAGATATATATATATATATATATATATATATATATACATAAATTTTGAAGAAATATATATATATATATATATATATATATACATAAATTTTGAAGAAATTTTTGCGAATTTTTGACTTCGGTACGGGACCAATAGCTTTATTTCCTTTCAGGAAATTCGCTAAAAATGACTATGTAGACCAACTTATAACTGCACTACGACAACAGTATAATATTTCAGGGTAAATCCATTGCACACCAAAATGTTACATAGTTTTTTACCAAGTATACTAAAACTAGTAAGCAATAATTATTAATACCTGCCGCGTAGTGAGAAAGTTTCTCATTATAGGTCGAAACACTATATCCAGATAACGAGCAATCACTGCCCTACACAAAACAACAACAATACAAATCCGCATATGCCAAATTTTGCAAATCCGCAAAATTTGGTTTTTGTAAATCCGCATACGCCAAACACTATTGGATATACAAAAAAATCGTCAACTTGCGTATTTCCTTAGAATACATAAATCACTATCTAGCGGTCACAAGTTTAGTCTGAACAAAATGAAATGTCGTATCTGATATGATTTTGGTACTTGCATGTTCAATATTTTAAATAAATGGCATAGGTCAAGGGGGAAGCGGGACATACAGAAAAAGAAAACACAAAATATAAAATATCTCTCCCAATATTAAAAAAATTGAAAAATTTATAGGGAGTAAAGTTGTAGAAAATCACGTTTGCTACAATTCATTACCTGATAATTTTCTCTAAAACTCGAATGTGTACAGAGATATTTAGGAATGTAACTTCTTTCCATTTGAATTCGTAATTATAAATGTCAATATTAGGGTAACAGAAAAAATGATAAGAACCAAAATTATAGTAAAATTATCTATAACTTTATTTCTTAGATATTTTTAGATTTTTCAAACATTCAGGCAGATATATCAAGTTTTGTGATTCGCCCCCCCCCCTTTAAACCCCTCTTTGACGTTGTCCGATTTTGCTCATAAACAAAGTAGACCGTTCAAATACCTAAAGCACCTCACATACCCAATTTTATCCCAATCGGATAAAAACTGTGACCGCTAGAGCGATTACAGACACATATATTGATTGCGATTACAGACTATTTCCTATTAGGAAATTCGCTAAAACTAATAATAATAATAATATCCACAGCATCCTACTGGGCAAGGTCTTCCTTCTGTAACTCGTTCAGTTTTCTCTGTCCTGAAGTTATAAGGAGTCCACAAAATGTCAATCTGGCATTCTTTATCCTCAAAATGAGCCGTCAAATTGAGCTGCTTAATTTGCACGGTAACATATTTGATATTAGTTTTCTTCCATATATTTGTACATGAAATTTTGTCATTTGTTTATATGTTATTAAGAAAGGTGCGTTCCATGTTGCATTCACAGACTTCTAGCTTTCTATGATCCGCCCAGTTTAAGTAAAGCGTTTGTGTAAAAATATTGATTAGAATTGGCAAATGCATGAGTCTATTACTTTTCCTTTCAAAAACGTTAAAATAGATTATCTGGCCTCGGTATTTAGCAGAAGACACATGCTGAATTATTTTGTTGTTAACACTAATTGAAACTGTTTATATTACGAAAAGTTGAATTTTTTTTACCAACTTGTAGTCTGAATATTTCATGTAAAATGAAACTGTTGCTTGTTAGGTATATATTTATATTTTATTAACAATTGTTAATTGGATAAATAAAAAATATTTTCAGTTTTTATAAAAAACATTTATATAGTTACGACTCAACCAACTGTGTCGAATTTCAATTATTAAAGTTTAAAAAAATTATAGTTCGCTAATAAACAAAAAAATCTAAACACGTTTTTTTTATTAACCTATTCGCGCAAACTTTACGTATTTTAAGCTGTGAGAAGTTAAATTTTAGCAAAGTTTCTTTCATAAGAAGATTCATCTTTGATTTACTATCGATTTGCTTATTCATTCATCGAATATCAATTCTTTATATTTATAGAACTTGAAAGTATAAATAAAACGCTAGTTTAAGTAGCCATTCATTGTTGAGAAATATTTGATTTTAAGGACTTTGGGCTGGTCATTATCCGAATAAAAGTAGTATATCCTAAAAGTTATGTCATTTTGTCAAAACATTATATTATTTATCACACATTTCGCTCCTATACTTCTAGATTCCCTTGGGATAGAGCCCCCCATATTTTATGAGAGACATCATTTTATAAAGATTAGCTCTCCTAGTATTTTTTTAAATTTCCTTTTTATAACGGAGGTACCGGGCCCATAGTTGCCCAAAAATATATTATTTTCCTGATTGTTTTATGCTCGTTGTTAAAAAAATTTTTGCCACCGAAGACAAAATGCATCTCCTGATAATAACTTGTGAAGTACTCCTTAAAACGATAACACTATTTTATTTGTCTCAAGCGACAATGATCCTTGTTATTTGTTCATAGTATACACAAAGTATCATTCAATTATCTCTCTCAGGAATGAAATAATCGGACCCCTTTACGACCCTGAATTTCCAATACAAAAGGATATGTGAAAAAACTTTAAGGATCTACTGTTATAATAATGCGGGATTCTATTTAAGATTTCAGACTTTGACTTTGATTCGCCGCAATAGGTCCATGGGACCTCAAATTAAACTAGCTCATTCGATTATAATATCAGATAACGTATTTGCTTTTCATCTGTAGATTTGTAAAGATAACTCTGGTAACATATGACCAGTCCAAGTGGCTGAGCAGTCTAAGTCGTTACGTCTGCGCAGAATTCCAACTTGGAAACTGGGAGGTTATGGTTCGAATCCCGTCATCGGCATTTTGTCGATTACTAAGAAAAAAAAGGGGCGGTTAATTGACGAGACTGTCGGCGTATGGACAAGAACGAAGTAACCGGCTATGCTTGAGAAGGTTATCTGCAGTTTCTGCAATTTCACGAACTCCAGATGAATATCGGCAAAGTTTCTATCATAATCGGCTGCAGCCGCATATCCTATCCATTCCTCACAAAAATTCCTTCCACTCCACTCACATTCTTAGGCATCACAACGGACCTTATGGTCGACGTGTATAGCCCATCCAGGAGAGCCTCTACTATCTACCTATCTAGTAACATATGTCTCTAAATACGTATTCGTAGTAAGTACTCGTCATCATTATGACTTAGCTAGTTGTAATTATTATTTCTTGATATATGCTACTCGTTGCTGTTCCTGTCACCGGCGGGAAAATAAATATTTCAAACCAAGCTTAACCTTCTCGACTAAAAATAACTCTAGATGATTGACTGATAAATATTAGGTGGCCAAATTGAACCCAAATATTTGTTATTGACATGACATGAAACAACCCACAAACCAGGGCCATATTATAATATGCTTTTTTATTCGTTCAAGTTTTTGTAGTAGTTTTACTAGTTAAATAATCTTGATCGAAAATTGGTGTCGAAAAAAGCACAATTTACATAAGTAGAAATCTATAATAAACCTTATATACAATACCTTGTATGAAACCGCAAGGCACAGCACCTCTGTATATATGTATTTCAAGAAAACTTTACTTGTTCTTTCTGTTGTAAATCCATCTGAATTTAAATGGAAAACGTCACTTGCAGTTCATGATTTCTCTCTGAACCTTATTTCTGTTTGCATTCGCTTCTAAACAGACATAATCAACACGAACCTTTATCCAACGACGGTTGGAGACACACCGATAATAAAAACTGTAGACGTAACAATACGAGGAACATTTCACTCTAGACAGACTAATCCACATTTCTAAAAAAAAGCCCCTTTGGATAAAATAAAACCTATTTTGACAAAATGGAAACCCGACTTCAAAAATCAAATATTCTATAACAAAAAATGCACCAAAAAGTAAAAAAATAATTGAATATTCTTGTGCCAAATTTAGTTCACCTAAGCAAATAATTTTTAAATATATATGTACAATTATTGTTATTTTTGGAGTCGGTGTCAGCATAGAGAAATTCACATAACTTTTGGACACCGCCTCCAAAAATAACAATAATTGTACATATAATAATATTTGTAAAATCTTATTGACTTTTTTAAAGACGTAAAATTTGCTAGTAAATGAAACGCTTTTAAATTTTGTATTTTGAGAGGTCCTTTGTTTGAAAGAAGTAACTGCGTATAGAGGTCACATTATATCTATGTAGGTATAGAAATCACATAAGTGGTATATGAGATATTTTAAGTCAAGAGACTTGTTGTGAAAGATGGTTTTTTGATCCGTTCGCATCGATGACTGGTGCCGGCTAACATATTATACCATTTCCATCCCAACCTACTTTCACCTTCTGCTCGCACTATTTCTTTTTCGTACCAAACATAAGTATATAAATATAATAATAATAATAATAATAATGATATATATATATATATATATATATATATATATATATATATATATATATATATATATATATATATTTAAAATATATATGTATAGTTTGTTTTTGTAATAAAAACAGTTTTCTATATATTTGCATAGTTTTACCGAGTATACGATGTACGATGTTTAAATGAATCTCAAACAACAATGAAACCCCCCATGAACATAAAATTTCAAATTCGCTCCCTTTACCTAGATCAGTTTTTTGATGACTACATTGTAGTCGAAATACGTATTTATAATACAAAAACTGATCTAGGTAAAGGGGGCGAATTTGAAATTTTATTTCAAAAACCTAGAGTTCTCACTAATTATCATTCGATAATATAATGTTCCCACATTAACAGTTAACACCAATAAATATTTAAAGAACTTTTTTTGCAAATTTAATTTCACGGTATTTCTTTATTTTTAGATCAAATATTTTTATTGTATAAACACGTATTTCGACTACAAAGTAGCCATCATCAGTATGAATTAGCTTAACGTAAATAATCTCCGGGAATATATGTTAACCGTTGCTAATTTAGTGCGTGTTTCACAACGGTTTTCAATTAATTTTATTCTTATAAATGAGCACGTGATGTTGGTATTAAGTGTGATGAACAATCAGCAAACCAATGTCGACCACGTGATCTTGTTGACCAATTGCGTGATAGTGAGCAATCAGCTCATTTTGACATTTATTTTAATTTTAATTTTTGAAAGTAGTTTTAATTTTGCAATTTGAATTTTATGATTGTTCTGTATAACGTGAGCAGCCATGCACGAGTTTTCTATTCGTCCGAGTATTCCATGACACAAATTCCTTTTTAACTAATTCCAATTTGATAACGGCTTTATCCAATATATGTTTTGGAACAATTTTTCATAATTTACTCTGTATATTCACAATTATTGTTCGGTGTTGATCTTATTCTTTGATTACAAAGTATTTGTTTAATTTTATTTCTACTAATAAGAGTCACTTTTAGGTTATGATAGTCACGTAGTCTTTTTATGATATGATCTATACATGGATGGAAATATATATTTTTTATTATATAAGAATCGTAGCCATTAAAACTTGAACCCTTAAGTTTGTTGATTTTTGTTTCTATCAAATTCTAATTAATGAGTACCAATATTCCTTGTAATTTTTGAATCTTAGAAAGGAATCGAACTTTTCTTTTCTGTTTCCGTTGTAAATTATATTGATGGGTAAATTTTATTTAAGTTCTCTATAAATATTGAGGGATTTCAAAAGTATCAGTTTCAAAAATAAGAAAAATGTCATCGACGTATCTGTCACCAATACTTGGAAATTAATCGAACTCAGGTTTGGGCTTTTCTACTCGATCTGTCATGAACTACTCAAACATGTTCCGAACGTTTGTTTTAAATGTTTATCTTTGGAGGAAAAAACATTCTGTCTTATGCTTCTGCCTCGTGTTAATTTCTGATATTCGGTTATTTTGTTTGAGGGTATCCCTTTATTGGCCATTTTTATAATATTTTGATTGTGTCTAGTATCGGAATTCGATTCAATTAGGGATTGAAATTTATTGAGACTTTCCGCGCTATCCTTCTTTTTTGTGCGTATTTGGTAAGGTATATTATCGAGGTATCGAGATTTGAACAATGTAATTTAAATGACAGCTGGTTTGAAAATGTCTTTCGCTTGATCTGTTGTTTGAACTCGATATGGACCTGAATCGAGCATTTTGTTTACTTTTCTGGAGTATTCCGGTTTACTCATTATTACAATTTCATTTCTGTAGTCTACTCAAAGATAATGTACATGTATTTATTTCAGCAATTTGACGGTTTTTGTTTAGTAATCGTGTACAGCTATCCTAACCTATTCGTTAATGCGCATCACAAGTTGCTAAAGCTGTAATTATGCTAAAGCTATAATGTTTTTTCGTTGTTGAAATAAAACTTCTGTAGCGATTTATATGTTTGAAATTATTCTGTTACAATAAAGAGGAAATGACTCAATAAAGGGGAAATAAGAGAAAAGTCTTGAGTACGAGAAAGAAACTGATCACATTATACATTTTTATTAGGAAGACATAATTACGTGTAATTATTGTTGCCTATATCATATGGGCTTTTTCAAAAACCTTATAATTTTGTATAATTTTCAACTAGTCTTACGTTCTGGAATACATTGTAGGTACATCATTGAAAAATCGAAAATTTATAAGAAGTAAAGTTGTAGGTAATTATTTTTACCATAATTTTGTTTCATATCATTTTTTCGGTTACACTAATATTTATAATTTAAGATTGAAAGTTAAAATTCTAAATATCTCTAAACACATTAAAGTTAGGAAAAAATAATAAAGTATTGAATTGTAGCAAACTTTATTTTCTACAACTTTACTTAAGAGAGATATTTTACGTTTCTTTCTTTCTCTATGCCCCCTTTCTCTTTAACCTATTACATTTAGTATTAAAATTGGCTTTGCAAATACAAAAATCATATCCGATATGATATTTCATTATGTACTCGTATTCTAAGAAAATTCGCAGCTCAAATTTGAAGCAGCATTTGCCAAACGAACCTTTTTCTGTAATAACTTTCTTTAGCGAGATATCTGTTAGAAACTTTAAGTGCTAAAGGAGGGCAGATTCAACAGCGGAAAAATATGAGAGGAACCTTGAGTGAGATTAGAAGGGGCAACGTATAATTTATGTATACAGTGTACATATATTATGTATTTACATATATTATGTATTTATCTATATCTAATATTTTAACCATCGTAAGCCGCTGACAACATTTGAAAATATTGGAACTATAGAACTTTCACTTCCTCGGTGAGCTTATATGGGTGAGGCTCACACATTTTTTTTTATATCAAAATATCTGCAAAAATACAGGTAATACTTTGATTATTATTTTAATATGACTGGATATTTTTGAGTTTTCTGATTTTATCTTTTATACTGTTAATTGCATGATAAACTGGCAATATTTTCGGCATTATCTAATTATTTAGTGTTTAAAAATCTAATTTTTTCGCATTAATTAATCGAAAACTGGACATCAGGATTCTGTAAAAATAATTTCTGTGTATTAACTATGCATTAATAACTTAAAATTCCAAACTTTTCTCTTAACTTAGCTCAACAGTCCTAAGACCATTAAATTCAATGGTTAAACTCCGTATATGCGACTTTTCGGTGGCTTATGTGGTTTTTTATCACTATTTTTCATTTATGATTTTTGTTTGAACGTAAATGATTTATCATTTGATCGGTAATTGGAAGAGTTTGTTCAATAACTAGAATATGATACTAAAAAATTCCCGTATTTGAAGCACCGTGTAGTTTGTTTATTTAGTTTATATAGACTTTTGTAGGTCTGTAAGTTTTTAGAATACGCAAGAGCATATATCGTTGATTTTTCAACGTGTATCTCTCCGGCAATGATAATAATATCCCATATATACATATGAAAGCAACCAATACGTATAGCTCTGAACAGTACGAACATTGATTTCGTGGAGTTATGGAACTGGTAAATGAAGATAAGCTACAAAGCAAGTATAGGATAGCGTGCACTACAACATTTAACGTATACGTATATATATATATATATATATATATATATATATATATATATATATATATATATATATATATATATATATATATATATATGTATATATATATATATACAGCTAGAACTTTGGCAGTTCGCTTTTGGTGTGTGTATGTTTAGACTTAATACTTACATGTACCGAACGTTTCAAATTACTTTTAAGTTTCGAACATATATATGTTTCAATAACGTCGAAATCCTGTTATATATTATTTATATGACTGATAAACTAGAGGAAAAATAGGCATGTATAGAGGAATTTCCTTTTTATCATGGATGCAAACTTTTCGTGTTCGAAATATACACCCAGAGTAGATAGGTGACAAAAATTTTATAAAAATATTCCTTAAAATATAATAGGAATCCAGCTTCGCTTTTACACAAGCCGCATTTTACACAAGCCTTTCCTTGTCGGTTTTGCGCTAGATATTCGAAAGGATTTGAGAGAAAATTGGTAAAGTGCTTAGAATTATCGGTCTAGATAATCTTAATTTTGTAGCGTTCTATCCACTTATAAGAGTGTAAAAATGAGTAGTGGAAAATTTACCCCTATGAAGTCCATGCTGTCTGAAAATTCGTATTCAATTTCATTGGAGAGTTTCCGAGAAAAACAGTGAAAAATATTTTATAAACGAGTACTTTTATTATACTCCGTATACACCAGTTCAAGTGGTGGTTTGGTCAAAGGCGCTCTGTTTGGAACTAAGAGTTTGCTGATTGCATTACCAACGTTGGCAGTAATGCAAGAAAAACCTAATAGGGTGGAAAATTGGCTAAAATGTCGGCGTATGAACAAGAACGAAAGTAACCAGCTAAGCTTGTGAAGGTTTTCTTTCAGGAACTCCAGATGGATATCGGCATAGTTCCTATCAAAGTCAGCTATTGTCGCATAGTCCACCAATTCCTAATTTGGATTTCCAATCTAGTTATCACAGAAGGCCTAATGGTCCACCATACTTCATATACATTTAATGTATAACACTATTCTAAGTTTGTCCCAATTTTGAGACGATTAGAAATAACGATGGTAGAAAAAAATTTTTGTACAGATATTAATTAACGTTCTAATTAATCCATTTCTTTCTGTCTTTCTAACCTCTAGAAAATACTTTCTTTTAAGTTATCGTGTCAACGGACAGGCAGACATCCCAAAATTGAATAAGTAGGACTTTTTATGAAACTTATACAATGCACACTACATATCACATAAAAGTAACGGTAATGACAGATAAACGGTTATGGCAGACACGGTTATGGTTAAACAAACATGGCATGACTTTCCTTTTCCCAGTGTATTATGTCTCCCATTCGTATTTATCTCTGCAATAGCAAAGATTAGATTGTAAATTAATCTTAATATTATTTCCAATAGTTTTTCTGTCCACACCGTGAATCGGAAATAAATTGTTATTAAATTTAAAATTTTGCCCTAATTCCTAGAACAAGGGTGTGTGAGACACGCACCAAATTAGCAACGAGCAACATATCTCTGACGCCATATCCCAGAGATAGTTACGATTCGCTTATTCACACTGATGATGACTACCTTGTAGTCGAAATACGTATTTATAGAATACAAATAATTGTTTTAGGAATTGGGGCAAAATTTGAAATTTAATTTCAAAAAACCTAGAGTTCTCTTTGATTATTTTAATAATATTTAAATAAGTAAATTGTTCTTCACAACATATTCAATAATTTTGTTCTTAAGAATTGTTTGCTAAAACATAATTTCCCCCATTGTTCTTCGGAAGATTAATTTTTGTTGAAATTTAATGGAGGATATTCCTGTAAGATATGAAGTGTTAAAAAATATCTTATCTCATATCTACACATGAGTGTTGACAGAAAATATTAAGGATGTACCAGCATACTATCACTTTTCGACAGATTTTGTTCATTATTTTTTCACAGGTTACAAATAACGTTTTCTAATAAATCCTGAAGTTTCAGAATTTTTGACCGTTTAGAACGCGAGATAATTCATATCAAAGTTATCATTCTCTCTCACTCTCTCTCATTAGAACAATGTGAAACTTCATGCCCGTCCAACTATTATCTATTGTATTAGAAAAAATACTCGACAGAATTAAAAAAAAAACTAGGAGAGTAAAGCTAAATATTTATTATATAAATGAAAAAAAAAAAATCGTGTGTTACCATTTTGTTTTCTAAATATAAAAGTTTTAAATTATTCCTTTTCTTCAACATAACATTATTATGTATATGTGAACTGTTTTCTGTAATGTGTTAAATATGTGTGTGTTTATGTATTGGTGCTAAAATAAAATTTAACCGGTTTGTTGTACTGATTGCATAACACAGTGATGGTACGTCCTTAAAAATAATATTTAGGGTGTAAACATGTTAACAAACTCTTGAGTAATCCTTTTAAATAGTTTTTTTTTAATCAAAGACAGCATGTATAGGTTATCTGAAGTTTTGTGTCTATGAAATGATTTATATGCACATGTATTACTATGTCAGAGTTTGAAGTACGTTTTTCTAATAATTTCTTCCGTAACACTTCATTTATGAAACTCCCACAGTAGAACGACAAAATTTTTATGATTTATCATTTAATAAATCTTCAAAATTAAATTTTGTACACTCTGTAAAATGAATTATTATTGTTAGATAGGTATTACCGTTTACCTCCACGTATATAAACACACGCAATTCACCACAAAACATACCAGATATTCTCATCCACCCTGCGTAATCTTACCCACTCTTACGATATTTTACACATGGCATTACGTATTAGACCAGCAGCAGACACGTGAAATGAAATGACGTGGGTGTTTTGTGTATAATAAGGGGTTTTTCGTGAATTATATGTAAATACCAAGGTATTTTACTCTAGATCCTATTGATGAGGAATACGACTCACTCGGTGGCAAATTAAATTTGTCATCCTTTAGTATCCATTAATATCCATTAATTAAATTTATATCCCTTTTAGCAAAATAGTAACATTCACAGTAGACACAGCAGGCGCGACTGAGCTTTCTTAAAGAGTAGTATTTTGAAACTTATATATACATATATATATATTTCTGGTATCTACAATAATTAGAGATGTATAAATTGAAATTGTGCAAAAACTTTCAGTTTATAAACAAAACTTACAAACTATTAAAGTTTACTTCTATCTCTTATGGTCATAATGATAGAAATTTTTCCACATTGAAGCTTAAAGTCTCTATAAAGTTTTAGAAAACACTCAAGAAATTTCAGCTCGTCAATATTCTGCACTTAAACAAACAAATTTAACTAGCTGAAATTTCTTTAGCGTGTGCTAAAGTTCAAAACATGTATACTGAAAAATGTCTATCGTTCAGATCGTAGAACATAGAAATCGTTAATACCTTTGTTTGTAACTTTTGTTTATACGCAGAGTAGTATTGAACAATTTCAATTTAAACATATGTAATGACAGTAAATTACTTATGTATAGATATACAGGATGTTCTGTAATTCATTAAAGTAAACTATAACACGGTGTAGAGCTGCAAAAAAACAAACAAAAAGTCTACTAAAGTTTTTCGATTTGACGCTTATGTTTTAAGATATAATCAATTAAACATTGATAAATTACATCAATCACAGAGCGCATAGTGTAAGGAGGCGGGGCATCAGTGGTGAAGTGTGGCACATTACCTTTTAATTCAGGCTTCGATATTTGAAAATAAGTTTATTCGATCGTCTTGCCAAATTACCTCTCTAACGTTGTAATGTTTAATTACCTCTCTTGCATTTTTGAATTTTCGTGGGTGTCGCTACACTTATTGAAAACTCTGACTGTCGCTACTCTAGCTTGCTTAACTCTCTCTTACCGTCTGCGAGCCTTTGAAAGATAAAGCGCCCCGCTCTACTGCTGAGGCCAGGCCTCCTTACACTATACGCTCTGTGATTTGGTTGAATTGATTAATGTTTAATTGATTATATCTCAAAAACTAAGCGTCAAATCGAAAAACTTTATTAAACTTTTTTGTTTGTTCTTTGCAGTTCTACACCATGGTACAGTTTTCCTGAATGAATTTCAGAACACTCTGTATATATGAGTGTTTCTTGTTTTTTACCGAAAAGCAAGAAGATTTTGATCTGAAGATTACAAAATCGAAAATTCAATGAAGGCGCACTTAGCATCTATTTTAGCGACATAGTACAATATCTTTGAATACTTCATGAAGAACCCATTGTTATATACAGTATATTCACGTATTAAGGTGCGTTTTTCTCTTTGGTTTACCATTCGGAGCGCATTGGATATGTTGATTGTTTACTAGTCGCGTGTTATCATTTGCAGGCACATCGTACTAGATGTGGGATGTATTTAAAGTGAAGCAGAAGATTTTCAACTTTATTGGCAATTATCAGTATTTTTTATATTTTGTCGCTTGTAAGCTGCTAGACTATTCAAGGCGTACAGTGGTCTTTAACAATTCTAACGGCAGCAGCTCGAACAAAACACCTCATAAGAAATATATAGACATAGTGCCCAAAGATTGTTGTAGAAGAAACATCCCAATAGTTGCACCGAGGAAAAAGTACCTTTAGCTGTCAGTCTAAATGTGAATGTGTGTGCGTTGAGCCAAACCTAACTCATACTACATACGCATATTTACTAGAATAGTGTGTAAACTACTACTACCATTACCAATACTGAAACACAGAATTGAAGTATAACAGCTCATGTAAAAGTGTAGTTATTTTTAAAATAAGGGTAACATAAAATTTTATGTATATTATTATTGTAATATTTTATCGTTTTTTTATTAGGGTAGTTTATTTAAATTATGAAATTTTTTTTTTTTATTCTATATTATATTATTTGTGTTCATTTTTTTCTTTCTGTCTTTTGAATTCGATTTTAATCTTAATTTGTGAATTATTTCAAGGTCATTAGTCACATGTACGGGCTACCTAACGTAGATCAATATTATTGTTTATATTCGTGTATCAATAATATTGATGGATGTTCATTATTAGTGTATATGCGATTATTAATACTGACACCTTCCAAAACAGGAAGTGTAACAACTGAGTCATTTGATTATCCTGTATATTCTGAGTTTTTAATCAATGTGTGTGCTATTTCTTATACAATCCCGGTTAATAAAATTGAAACAACCTGAAATGTTTATTTTCTTACTTTTCATAAAACTCTTCACTTTTGTAACTCTCTGTATATTGTTTATTTGTAAACAAAGATAAGTAGTATATTTTTTAAATGTGAAAAAAGAAATGGAAGTTTCATATATTTTATTTATGTAAACAAGTCATGATAGAGTAAGAATATGTAATGTAAATACATGTTAAGTGTATTATCTTCCTTTTACAAAAATAAAATTTACAGGTCGGTTCAATTTTATTTAACGGGAGTGTACACACGTATAAATATATAAGAACAGAATTTTATTAGTTACTGTATATAAAAGTATTAGTGTAAATGCTTATCTATATAATATGTTTGCATCTGTACTATGGACCACACAAGTTCATGTCATTCTTTTAAATTTTAAAATTAATTTGTGACATATTGATTTGGTTTTCGAAAAAATGCTTCGGCTGAAAGTTTTTCATTAGATATATAATACCAACTTTTATTCGAAATTTTTTTTCGAAAATCGAATGAATAATAAGGCACAAATCTATAAAATATACTATAAAGTTTAAAAAAATGGCATAAACTTAGGTGGCCAAGTGTACATACGTGTCTACTTGTCTTGTAGATACATACAGGCATATTACTCGTATTTGATAAGAATCAGCGTAAAATTGCTAAGTTTATGGTAATCGTTTCAAACAATTTAAAAAAAAATGTTAACAAACTTTTATCCTGTCTCTTAAACTTTAAAAGATATGTTTTACCCGTTCAGACTTAACTCTTTTCGTTTGTGAATTATGACAGACGCACCTTCAGAAGTAGATTTATTTTATCAATCTAGGAACACAGATACCTCTAAGATTTTTTTACCCAATCAATATTATCAGCCGTTTAAAACTTCAATTATACCGTTTTAAGACGGTAGTACAATAATAACGAGCGTGTGATCTGTTCTCTAGAATCTTAAAACAAATATATGTGCATCATACCATACATACCACTATAATATGTGGTATATAATAAATAGTATGGTATGGTATAAAATAAAAACGACGTGCAAATAATATTGAACGAGCTTACTTTTCAGACTAACCTCTTAGGGCTGAATTTAAATACTGAAAAGGCTAATCTATGTTCAATACAGACTTAAATACCGCTAAATCTGCACCTAGGGAAAAATGTATAGAGCACGTTACTGATTCTAAATACTTGGGGAAAATGATGTCTTTTCAAGACGAAAATAGCGTTGAGAGTCAGCAGAGAATAACTAACTTTTGGAAAAAATTTCGGTCTTGAAAACACATTTAAAAAATGCATGTGTTCTACCAAAAATGATACACGGTACCTAAACATCAGCCTTGACTATCCCACAATACAAAACACTTCGAACATGTCAAAAGATTATGCAGACGAACTTGTTGAATATTAAAAGAAGCCAAAAAATACTCAGTAAAAGTATTGGAGTAAGGCGTTGTGGTAAAAGATGTTGTGGTCAAAGACTTGAAATGAAGATGGGTAGGACATGTCGGGAGAATTAAAGATGATAGATGGACTTTCAAATGTAGAGTATAGACACATTAGAGTCGTAAGAGAAGTAGAGGTAGACCACTCTTTAGACGGAACGAACAGTAGTCTAGACATACTACAAACAAAGGCTGGAATGTATTGGGGGAGGGCTAGCTCAGCAAGTGGACTGATATGGACTTATATTATAGTTATTATTATTATAATATAGTATGGTATGGCATATTATAGTATGGTTAACAATGAGGAACATATCCGGATCATATGTCATACGGGTGGGTCAAGGGCTGAAGGTGTATTTGGTGCGAGGGTTTATGTGGACCTAGAATAAAGGAATCGATTCCTCTTGGTCAATATGCGACGGTTTTTCAATCAGAAATCTTCGCCATGCTGAGAGGTGCCCAGATTTGTAACACGAAAGGTTACAGTGGGGCACATATCATCATCTTCTCAAATAGCCAGGCAGCATTTTGGGCCCTTTAGGCGTCACGATTCCAATCGAGGATAGTCTATAAATTTTTCGAGGAATTGAACCAACTGGCACTGAATAACACAGTCAGACTAATCTGGGTACCGGGTCACTCTGGCGTTAAAGGGAACGAATTAGCAGACTCGTTGGCACGAGAAGGGTTATCTCAAACGCCCCTTTCACCTGAGCCTGTCATTCCCATAGCAAGATTCTCCATAATTTACCAAATCAAGGGTGGCTGTGACAAGCTCATCTCGATTACTGGGACTCTGCGCAGGGCATGCGACAGGCTAAGCAGTGCATAAGCACAGCTTGAATAGAATGCAGTCGAGAAGGGTGGTGGGTCTCTTGACAGGACACTTTCGATTAAACTTCAACCATCATAACTTGGGAATTTCAAATGATCCCACTTATAGGGCCTATATGGAGGACGATTAAATCTCCATACATGTTATTTGCACCTGCAAAAACCTGAAGGGTGTCAGGTTTTAAAGTTTTGGGTCCGAAACCTTGGATTCATCAATCCTGGGAGCAATCCCGACGAACAAGTTGTGGGCCTTCTGTGTGGCATCTGGCCTCAACAGAATCGTATGCTTGATCTGCTTCAAATAACACCTCTTACCCGGAGACGTGTCGGCTTTGGATGACAGGTTGTTCTCAAGGAGGGCACAGAGGACCCCTTGGTCTTAGTATTTCTCTTTCTAATTATATTATTATGGGTGATAATATGTAAAGCCCCTAATTTCTGACCATCGTTTGTTACATCAGTATTTTTCATGCCTTACCTACTATTAAAGCGGAATGTTTAAGTTGTTTTTGAATAAAATTTTTTACACAACAACATGTATTAATAAATAAAACAAATTTATAATCAAATAATAAAACGCTCACATTACCATTAGTGGATAAATATATGCAAAAGACTTTCATTTCATCACATTTGAGATCCGCAAAAAAAAAATTGTTGGATAGATATATATTCAAAAATGACATAAAATTTTGTCTTGATATATACATAATATAAATAATAAAATTAATATTTATGATGTCAAAAACATTTTTATGATGTACTTGGTTTTTATGTCAAACGAGGAAAACAACTATAAAATTTTATCAAAGTATGTTCACAAATCATTTATTCAGACAAATTTATATGCGATTGTATTATAGCTCTTTTAATTTGTTTCAAGAATCATCATTATCTTTACTTTTATATTTTATATGTAAATGTAATAATATTATAAAAATGTTATGTTGTTTAAAACGAACGCAGTTTTTATCATCGCTTATACTCGGTACTAACTAGTACACCTATAGGGTGAGTCGGGAGTAACACACCAAAGATTAGTAGACTATTATATTAATGAACAAAAGCAAATCTAAGGGTAATTGGCTTGTAAAGTACTCAATTCTAAAACCTATGTTTTGGAGGTATGGAATGTACTCGGTTCTAAATCTTAAATATGTTAAATTTTCAGTTCTAATTTTTATTCCATTTGTTTGTACAAAATAAAATAAATTATGTTTCAATTTATTTTATTTTCACAGGCTTTTGTATTTGTGTTGATCACCATTCAATAAAATTTTTTTTTAGTTTTAAGGTTTTTTTCCCACTGGCAATAGTGTTGTTTTGTCGAAAATTATTGATAGTTGTTTTAAAACTGTTTTTTGACGTGAATACGTCTTTAATTTGCTTCCATAGTGGGAGGCAATTCAGAAGACTGATTATAACAAAATTGGGGGAAAAAGTTTCGTGTTTCAGCTACATATCTATCATCTACATCTAAAGTTTAATTACACCACTCGATAGCTAAAGGATCAAAGAATGCGTTATGTTGAGTGAGGATTGTGAAGCATTACACGTGGCGGAGGAGGAAGCGTCGCCATTTTGAATTCGTTTCGCTGCATCACATAATTTCTGTTTAGTGTAACTGTTGACTCGGAGAAGGTAGGACGTTCGTTTGAGTTTCAATCGTCAGCTCTCGTCAAGATATACCTTACGAACGTAAGTGTGAAATAGTTTTAGTGAATATATATGGTGTTAAAGTAAAAAATTCGAAATGCCAAATCAAAATGTAGAGATCGTATATGGTTGGAAAGGGCTTTTCAAGAGCAATCCAGTGATACCCCGTTACGTTACCCGTGACCCGTTACGTACAAGTATGTTTATACAAGTTAACACACGGCCGTGTCCACGACACGGCGACACCACTTTTTTCTTTTTTAAATGGTGGGGGAGGCATGTAATATACTCGATTCTAAATCTTAGATTTCTTCAATATTTGGATACACATGAGTATCATAGTATATGTTTCCTCGTGTTACCTAGTAACTACCAATAAACTAAGTATATTATATTATAAGTTCACATATTTTACTCTTATAATGTAGGTTTTAGATCGAATATACAGGATATCTTAATATAATCTTACAGACTAAATCAAATCTTATAAAAAAGCTTTTATTTGCTTGACCTGTAAACCACATAAACAAATTTTCTTGTTCACTTTTCACTCACTTCTACCTGCCGTTTGAGTGCAATACTATGTTACCATTAGATTCTAGATGAACTAATGATGTAGTTCATATATTTATCGAAAAATAGAAATTGCAAATTTAGTGGAAGCACTTTTAAAATATAAATTAAATCTGGTGAAGTATATATTTGGTGGAAGCGTTGGTGGAATATGAGAAATTAGACTTAAGTGGTCGCAAAGAATAAGCACACACATTACTTTCTATCATTTTCTAAACTTTATTTATTTATGATAAATCAATAATTATTCAAAAACTAATTTCACTAAGATTGGCGAAATGTTTTGTAGAATAAATTTTCTTACAACATCTGAGTTCTTGTAAATTGTTAGACGATCGGTAGTACAGGGTATTTAGTGATTTGTTTTAAAATACTTTAAAGTCGATCGGACCTTGCTAGATCGTAAGAAGAGTTGATCTTCAACTATGAAAAACCACTTTAAGCCAACCGCCTCCATACCGCATTTTTTTAACGGGGGTTAATATTTTTTTAACCGCTCAGTTTATTTAATAAAATGTTGAAAGTAATATTGTAATAAATTTTCACATACTTTTTTGAAGAATTTGTTTATAGCGTCAACAGTTTCCGCAGAAATAGCGACAAATAAAGAAAATGAATGGGGCACCAAAAATGACTTCATTTTTTGGTAACAACTAGAAAACTGATCCGAACAACTTAATTAACGGATCGGTTGATGAGATACCAAGGTAGAAAAAAGGTTGTCCCAAAGTGGTTTTTGCCTTTGAGGGTAAGCCCCTCTTAGGATCCCGCAGACCCGGTTTGACAGACGTTAATTATTTTATTTAAATGACTTAAATTTCTTTCTAAAGAGCTTGAAACTGATTAGGTGATGGTATTTAGTATTTCGTGATATTAAATTATACAGTTAGTACGATAATATATAGTACGTTTACAATAAAATGGATCGGAAATGATTTAATTTATTTTTAACATGCTTTTATTAGCTTGACCTGTATGTATCTATCTACGTATGAGTGTAATGGAATTTTGTAAGTGTGTTTTCACCAACTAAAGTGAAAGTAACACATGAGGAATATTGAGCAGCAACATTGAACTCCGCCTACAAAAATATTTTCAGTACAGACGTTGCAACCAAACTTTGGGAACATAAAATTTAAGTTAATTATTTTATTACATTTCTCATCTTGTCTCTATCTATCTCATTTAATTTGTATAGTTTATTTATATGTATGTATCTCTAGTTAAGACCTTTAACTAGTTGTTGGGTAATATCTTCTATACTAATAAAAGTATATAATGTAAATTTTAACCAATCTAGGTAATAAAACATAATAAAATATTAGGAAAGCATAACATTTCAGATAATATGACCAATTTTTATATGAACATTTAACTCCTCCTACAAAATATCTAATATTTTTTATTTTTACAGCAACCGTTCATGGACATGTTTTTTGTTGCTGCAACCACAATACACATTTGCAACCATATTAGGTTGCTGCATATTGTTGCTGTTCAATGTTCCTCGTTTGTAGGCCCTATAACGGACATCTGAACAATATGAAATTTTGCAGACGTATTCGAGCCGTTGACAATACAATAATATACACATACAAAAATTTTAAATAGACAAAATAAACATTTAATTTAAAATTTATTAATACCCAAAATACAAATTTGCATACTCAGTGATACTAAACCTTTTTTTTTTTGTCGCGGCACACTTTTAACGATTTCAAAATTTAACGACATACAAAGAAAAATATAAGTTTAAAAGTTGTTTACTTACCTATAATACACTGTGTAAAATAGTTTATGATAATAATTTTGAATATAAAATAAAATAATAAGTACTACAAAAAAAAACAGTACATTTATTAAGGGATTGCTTACAAGTTAATAATAAGAATTGTTTTAATTAGAAATTTGAGCTTGATGTTTTTTGATAATTTCATTTATATTTGGCCGTAAAAATGACAATGCTACTCTCATATTGTCTTCTACATTTATCTTCTACATTGGTTATTACTTTACTATATACATTTCTAAAATTTGGCGGTACAGTGATTGAGAATTACTGCTCTAACTTATATACAACGATTTATAGTGTGATGGTATAGTTTATAGTTTCTATGAAACTGTGATCAATAAAATTTTAATGAAAAAAAGACATTTCCAACTGTTGAAATTTAGACAAAAACAATTATTTGACATAAATTCCATATTATGCTTTACTCGATATACACTTTCTTTGATTAGAATTAAACTCATTCCATCACTCATGAGAATTATAATGAAGAAAGAAACACATTAAATTAATTTGTTTTAAAATTAAAAAACCTAAAAATAAAGTTTTGAGTTTAAAAAAACTAAAACAACATGCTTTTATTGGAATATGAACTAAAAAATGCAAAATAATTTAAAATAGAAGAGAATAAAGAGATTGACAACTAAATTAAGTTTAATGTGCAAGGGTTCTCTCTGCTTACGTCTTCATAATGGATCAACTTTTAGATTTTTAGAAGAGTAAGTAAAGAGCACCCCATGCTTTTGTTTACATTCAACTTAATTTTAATGTCAATCTTTCTCATTTTTTGAGTTAATATTTCAATAAAAGCATGTTTATTAGTTTTCTTTAGTTTTCTCAACTATATTTTGTTAAAGCACCATTCAATTCTTAAAATATTGAAAATTTTGAGAAAAATCAATCTCGGCATTTATTTAAACATAATACAACACAATGTGAAAATGCAAAAAGAAATGCTGATTTTTGTTACCAAAAATTCACAATCATGATTTTTTCGTATCTCCAAAAACAAATAAAAATAAAAAAAACCAAAAAGAATATATATTTTTCTACCAAACTAA
Organism: Nineta flava; assembly: GCA_963920215.1. Lineage (NCBI taxonomy): Eukaryota > Metazoa > Arthropoda > Insecta > Neuroptera > Chrysopidae > Nineta > Nineta flava. Next base: position 20,188,180 of record OY986041.1, read on the forward strand.
CGTTAAAATTTTCTTTCGGAAGAAATCATATTTAAATTAAACATGAAAAAAAAAATGATAAAAGCAAAAATTACATTTTTTCGTTCATATATGTTATTTTTCTTTTATTATGTTTTAGCGAATTTCCTGAAAGGAAATAGAGCTATTGGTCTCGTACCGACTGCAAATTTTGCAAATTTCTTCAAATGCCCATCGATAAAATATATGCACTTTAGCGGACACAGTTTTCATTTGTTCGGAATAAAATTTGGTATGAGATGTGCTTTTGGTATTTTTTAAAAGATCAAGTTCGATAATGGGAAAATCGGACGCGCGGAAAGAGGAGTTTAAAGAATGGGAGAAACACAAATTTTAGCATATCTCCATTAATATTCCAAAAAATTATAAGAAGTGAAGTTGTAGTAAATCTAGAGCACGGTAGTGCGTAAGGCCGAGATTTAAGGGAGACATTCGGACTTTTCACTACAGTGCTATTACTACACCTTAATTTAGCGTCGTTTTTTAGGTGCTGTATCTTTTGAACGAAAAGAGCTACAGTGTTGATATTTCGAATATAGATACTTTACGGAATTATAAGAAACAGTTTTTTCAATCAACGTTAACGAACTAACCGTTAAAAAGTTATTTCACTTCAAAATTCGCGGGAACGCCTACAATTCTTGGTAACTAATAGATCAATATTCTACGATACTTCCAGATATGCTGTAAAGTTGATATTTGGCATGTAGGTAACTGTAGTACCCAAACCGACGGGAAAATTGCGAAAACTGGAAATTTATATATTTATCTTATTCGTTGATATTTTTATAGAGTCCTATCTGATTGGATGACACTAAGGTATTTAAATATTGATTGCATTAGACCATTTAAAACTAAACACCCATGTAGAAAACACAATGAACTATATTATGACTAAAAATTTCTTTAACCTATAGTAGTGAATTGGCTTGTTGTATACAGCAGTTGGCATATAGCATCAAAAAGTTGAGCAACGTTAGTTAAAATCAGTAATTGGATGGGTGACCATTGTGTACAGATTTTTTTTGTAATTTTGTAATAAACATTAATTTATATTCTCATTTTAACTTTTTTATTATATTTTGCATTGATCAATTATTATTTATTAACTTCAATTGTTTCAGTGCAACCCCCCGGAAAATTGGAAAAACATACTCCAAAATTACGTTTTTCTTTTTTATAAATGCTAGAAAGATAGAATTTTCACTAATCGACCCGAAATAACGTTAAATTAACAGAATATTTTGAAAAATTTCATTACCTATATCGCAACCACACCGAAAATGGGGAAAACATCCCTAAAACTGACCTTTTCACTTCTATTCATGATAGAAAGATCGGTTTTTTTCCATTCGACGTGGAACAGTTTCAAAATAACAGAATTATTTGAAGGAACCCTTCGAACTTGGTAAAAACACCCCCAAAACCAACTTTTTTATTCTATACATGCAACAAAATGCAGTTTTTTGCAATCGACGCTTAATAGCTACAAATTAGGAAGTTATTTCGGAAAACTAAATTTTTTTCCCGAAAAATCGAAAAAACACCCCTCCAAAATTACGTTTTTCAGTTCTATATATGCTGAAATGATGGAATTCTCACCAATCGACCCGAAATAAAGTCAAGTTAACAGAATACTTTGAAAAATTTCATAACCTACATCGGAAACCTACGAAAAAACACCCCTTAAACTGCCTTTTTCACTTCTATTCATATTAGAAAGATCAGGTTTTTTTCATTCGACGTGGACCGGGTTTAAAATTATAGGATTATTTTAAAACCGTAAGTTTTTCCATCGTTACCCTTCGCAAATGGGAAACACACTCCTAAAACTACCCCTTTTCTTGTATACATGCTAGGAAGATGCAGTTTGTTATATTCGACGCTAAACAGCTACAAATTAAGAAGGTTATTCAAAAAACTTAAAAACTTTCATGGCTTCCTCCCAAAAAAAATCTTTAAAGCACCCCCGAAGCTACCCTTTTAACTTCTATTCATGGCAGAAAGATGGGATTTTCACCAATCGACCCAAAATAAAGTCAAATTAACAGAATACCACGAAAATTTCATAACCTACATCGCAATCCCCAAAAAGAGGAAAAACACCCCTAAAACTGCCCTTTTCATGTTAGAACGGACGGTTATTTTTATTCAACGTGGAACTGGATTAAAATAACAGGATTATTTTATTAGAGTAAATTTTCCAATCGCAACCATTCACAAATGGAAAAAACACCCCTAAAAGCACCCTTTTTCTTCTATACATGTCAGAAAGATGTGGTTTTTTGCATTCGACGCTTAATAGCTACAAATTAAGAAGGTAATTAGAAAAACTTAAAACTTTTCCTCACCACTCCCAAAAAAGATGGGAAAACAACCCCGTAAAGTTCTGTTCATGGTAGAAAGATTTGGTGGAGAATTTCTAAGACATTTCTATTATACTGTTGGTCAATACCTAACATATATGAGATTCTATACAATAAACATACAAGTGTTACACATTTAATTGTTTTACCTCAGAACTCCGTTATTTATGAACCGATTTAGAATTTTTTGTTTTAAAGGGTTTGATTTCTCATTGTCACTATTATTATATAACAACCATACTATATTGATGTTTGACGTTACATATCGCGAAGCGGTCTCGTTTGTATATGTGAAACTAAAAAGAGTAAAGTATCGCGAAGCGTAAAGAAACGCAAAACATACGTGAAGAGTAACAAAACGCGTAGCGTTTTGTGCGAATCCTTCGGCTTCGTATATTTAATCCTTACAAAAAGGATTGATATCCGACCAAAAACATAAATGTAAGAAAGGGTCGAGTTTTCGGGAAAATCCTTAATGTAATAGTTCCTTCTTAAAAAGTGATGATATGGAAGAAAGGACCGAACTATTTACAAAGTAAATAGCACTAGACTTCATATAATAGTTGCTTCTTAAAAAGTGATGATATGGAAGAAAGGACCGAGCTATTTACAAAGTAAATAGCTCTAGACTTCAAATAATAGTTGCTCTTTGAAAAGTGATGATATCCCATTAAATAGCCGAGCTATTTACAAAGTAAATAGCTCGGTAAACTATTAACTAAAAAAATTAATGAGGGGTAAATTGATTAAATGTAAGAAAAAATTTGGTTGAAATTTATTTCGTAAGTTTTCCCTTAGTATGTTTTTAAAATTTTATATAACGCGGCAAGTTATTTTTCCTGATGATTTCAAATATTTTAAAACTTGCCGCGTTATATAAAATTTTAAAAACATACTAAGGGAAAACTTACGAAATAAATTTCAACCAAATTTTTTCTTACATTTAATCAATTTACCCCTCATTAATTTTTTTAGTTAATAGTTTACCGAGCTATTTACTTTGTAAATAGCTCGGCTCTTTAATGGGATATCATCACTTTTCAAAGAGCAACTATTATTTGAAGTCTAGAGCTATTTACTTTGTAAATAGCTCGGTCCTTTCTTCCATATCATCACTTTTTAAGAAGCAACTATTATATGAAGTCTAGTGCTATTTACTTTGTAAATAATTCGGTCCTTTCTTCCATATCATCACTTTTTAAGAAGGAACTATTACATTAAGGATTTTCCCGAAAACTCGGCCCTTTCTTACATTTATGATTTTGGTCGGATTAGTTTTACTATAATTTTGTTTCTTACCATTTTTTCTGTTTTTTGTTTCTATTTCTGTATATTTACAGAAATATTTACAACTTAAAATTGAAAGTTGAAATTCTAAGACCCTCTGTACACATTAGATTTTTGAGAAAAATGATATGGTAATGAATTGTAGCAAACATGATTGTCAACAACTTTACTTCTCATACATTTTTGGATTATTCTAGTATTAAGATAGATATTTTATATTTTGTATTTTCATCTTTCTCCATGTCCCCCTTCCCCCTTGACCAATGCCGTTCTTAATAAAATTAACCTTGAAAATACCAAAATTTATACCAGATACGACATTTCATTTGATCAGACTAAAATTGTAACCTCTAAGAGAGTGAATTATGTCTTCTAAGGAAATTCGCTTAGTTGACGCAGCTCCTCCGTAACGAATTTTTATTTAATTATTTTTTGTACTTAATAAGTTAATTTTAGCAGTGATTTGGTAGAATAATTTTCACTTTGCAGGATTTTGTTCGCTTTTCCTGATTTCGTTATCGTTTCGCGATTAAACTACTGGAGATACGCAAAAATATCATTAGACATTTTTGATTTATATTATATTTATTTTTCCACCGGATTGATGTTAAAGAACTAATACGAAATGATCAATTACTCGTAAATATCACGACACTGATAAAATTTTCATAGATATTAAATCTTAATCTGCCATTTCGAATCATGAATAGTTAATTTCATGAAAATATAGATACAGTAATCTTTTTTCAAAAAAACGTGATTGTGTATCATCAAGCTATGCAAAACGGAACAATGTTAAATTTATCTGAGTGTCGGGTCATAGTGGTTTCGAAGGAAACGAAAAAGCAGATGTCTTAGCAAAGAAGGAAGTCGGAATGCCCTTTAATGCCTAGAGTCTATTTTAGGAATTCCAAGGACTGCATGTAAACAGGTGATCAACGAGTGGTCAAATGCTAAACACCGTGATCACTGGGAAAAAGTACCGCGGCAAGAGCTCGGGAAAATACTGCTTCAGAGTGCAACCAAGAGGCTATCTCTCGATGCACTGAAGCTGAACAGGATGCAACTGCGGAGGGTTACCGGATTCATTACCGGACATTATCCCCTGCGGAAGCATCTGCACATAATGGGACTCCATAACGGGTCCATTGTGTGCAGATTGTGTGACGAGGAGGAAGATACATCCAGCCACATTATCTTTGACTGCGAACCTCTAGATTACATCAGACACAGGATATTCGGTGCATCTCATCCCGAATATATATGTACCTTCAGGAAGACCTGAAAAGCAAGCTTCTGGCTATTGCCAACATATGGAAGAAGCGAATATCGTTGGACTGAAGTAGAAAAGGGAGCACAATGGACCATAATGTCGAAGTTCAATTCTTTTTAGACCCCAAGATGTATCTAACTATCTATCATTCATCAATCTAAAAAAAAATATTTATTCTGGCACACCCTATTTGTGATTAAATTTTATATCATAATGAGTAATGAACAAAATGGAAATTTACTAAAAATTAAATTCGTAAAATCTAAATAAACTTATCTACCTGAACAACATAATTAAATAATGAAATTAATACATTTTTGTTTATATTTTCATTTTATATAGAATAATTTCTCACTAAACATGGAGAATGTTTATTTATTTGTCTACTTTTACAGAGAGTTTTTAAAATATTCACAGTGGATTCAACCCTTTTAAAAAGCGACTACAAAGATGTTGCACGTATTTGGACCGTACAGAATAAAAGGTATATAGAATGTTAGTGTACAATCAGCATTAATCTTTGGTGGGTAAGATGGCGTTCAGAATTTTTATTAGTAACATTTGAAAGCTTTTTGAATTTAGATTATTGGAAATGTGACCTCACCTTAGATAGATTAAGTTCAAAGTTAATGGGTATATTATTAGAGTATAATCTAAAGCAATTTTTATCTCAAATTTTAGCTCAAAACTAGTAGATAGATATATAGATAGATTGTAGAGGTTGCCCTAGACGAGCTACACTTCGACCATAAGATCCATTGTGATGCCTAAGGATGTGGGAATGTGAGTGGAGTGGAAGGAATTTGTGAGTAGACTAGAAATTGGTAGGATATGCGGCTGCAGCTGAATCTGATTAGTACTATGCCAATATTCATCTGGAGCTCGTGAAGGAAACTGCAAAAAACCTTCTCAAGCTCTAAACTAGTAAGAGGTATGGTAAAGTTTTCATTCAAAAAGTGTTCCTTAATCCCATTAAATTTTTTCTAAACCGAAAAGTTTTAGTTTTGAATGTACGTTGGTGTAGGTTTTCACAGCGCATATGTACCGAATTTATTAAGTTTTCGAAAAATACTTCGAAAAATGATGTTTTGGAACAATTTTTAAAAAAAATTAAATTTAACAGAATCTATAATTTTTTTCAGATTAAAACTTTGGAGTAGGGAATAAAGTGTCAAGATATATGTCCATAAGTTTTAAACTTCATGTATTTTCTGAGAAAATGCGGTTATTTGACGCAGACCCTGCGTAACAAATTTTTCAGCTACTATTATACATTTTCTAAACCATTTTCAATTGGTTATTGATGATGAATTTTTTACATATTTTATTGCGTATATAAAAAACGGATTTCAGAGAGTGCTAAAAATATACTGTGCGTCATGTTTCAAGCAATAAAATCATATTCAATAATCACGCAACCAAATTTGGCATATTATTGCGATAAGCAGAGGCGGCAGTAATCTGAAAATAATCGCGGACGGTAAATTTCGGGCTGTAAGTTTTCTATACACATGAAAATTCCATCATTATTTTACGTACTCCTATTACACATAGAAGTATAAAGTCTATGGTATAGTATGGTACCACCAAGTTACATTTTAGTTGAACTGATACCATCTATGTATGTTTGTTCTTCCTTTCCAGAAGAAAGTTCAGTTCATATTTCTTGTTTATGTATATTTTATGGGAAACACTATCATTAGTTGTTTATACAATTTTATCAACAATCTTGATTCCATTCATACAGTACGTATTCATACATACTACGTTGCAGCTAACATAGCTATCTAGTTCTAGCTTTACTACTCATTCAACAAACTCGTAACGTATTTTGTACCCAGTACATACTTGTTATATACCAAGCTTTTACCTCTATATACAGACTGAAAATATGTGGTATGTAATACAGATATTACGATTTCCCGGTGATACGAAAACTACAGGTCATGCGGATTATAGATATTTATTAAGCAGTGGGTAGAAAAAATGGAAACCCGACTTCGAAAAATCAAATATTCTATAACAAAAAATGCACTTAAAAGTAAAAAAATAATTGCATATTCTTGTGCAAATTTTAGTTCACCTAAGCAAAATTTTTTAAATATATATGCACAATTATTGTTATTTTTGGAGGCGGTGTCAGCATAGAGAAATTCACATATATATTTAAAAAAATTAGCTTAGGTGAACTAAAATTGGCACAAGAATATGCAATTATTTTTTTACTTTTTAGTGCATTTTTTGTTATAGAATGTTTGATTTTTTAAGTCGGGTTTCCATTTTGTCAAAATAGTTTTTATTTCTCGCTTTTTAGTGACTTTGAAGTTCTATAACTGATTTTATTTGTCTTAATATGGATAGACCTACTAAACGACCAACTAATTTTTAGTGCAACACTTTTTTTTTATCCGTTTTTTTTTTTTAAATTTTTTGTGCATTTTTTATAACAGATTTTCAGTTTGTTTACAAGCATTTTGTTTTTTTTTTGTAAAAATTTTTTTTGAAGTCGGTTTTTAAAAAAATTTTCTTATTTTCCCATTATAAATGAGTATACCCTTTAAAAAAAAACAAAAAAAATTCGCAGAAATCGGTTATCACATATAAAATGAGGATTTTCCTCGATTTCCCGGGGATCGATCCTCTCATCAGAATGTGATTTGCTGACAATGAGACCAATGGGAAACCAAATCCTTTAAAACAAAAAAAAAATTCAAAATCGGTTCATAAATGACGGAGTTCTGAGGTGACACACATTAAAAAAAATAAAAAAAATACCGACGAATTGAGAACCATCCTCCTTTTCGAAGTCGGGTTAAAAAACGGTTTGAAACTAAACATAAAACACATTTATTGCGAATATATGATTACACAGACTTCACTCCAAGTACCATTAAACGATAGAGAAAGAAGTAAAATATTTTGGTTTATCAATCGATAATAAATTAACAAGGAATAGTCTTACCCCAACAATACGCTGTCATATATATACCATGCAGAATAGATACAATAGAAGAACGACTTGGACAATTCGTCTTTTTTTGCGTCCTCAAAAAAGTATAGAGATCATAGTTATTATTTTCGCCACTAGCGGCAGTACCAATCTAGCGTACGTAATTATAATTATTATTACATATTAAAATCAACGGTTATTATATCTGACAAGTTAAAATTGTAAGTATGGGACGATGTTTGCAGTGAGAGGTTGTTTAAGGTTATAAATGCGTGTCTGTATTTACGAAAGGAATATGGTTCTGTAATTACTGGTTTCGCCACCTTCTTTCTATATTTAATATACCGTGTATGTTGGACAGCTTTTCCTATAGGGAATCAATGTTAAATATTATTTACTATAATAACTATACTCAATGCTTAATAAATATATAAAAATAGTGGAGGTACTCTGTGGTGTATGGGATATGTTGTGTACATAATGCTGGCTGCTATCTAAATTCGTCAGTACTACATAAACATCTAATTAGAGTGCGTTAAATGTATTCATTATTGTCTTCTTAAGTTTAGCCATTACTTCTAACGATTGAAAATTCTTTTTTGAATATCCCTTATTATTTGTATGTGGAATGTTTGAAAATAAATGATAGAATTATATTAACGGTATAACATAAAACAACAATCCACACAAATTAAAAGAAAAATAAAATCCCAAAAAAATAAAATAAAAATATAAATCTGACAAAAAAAAAGTTAAACGGTTCGAATATTCCTTCATTTTTTGCTACACAATATCCGAGTCGATTGTAGAAATCTAGCCAGGTATTTTCTAGCACTTGAGGAGAAATATTCGCACAATAGTCATATTCGCACAAGATGGTTGCCCTGCACACAATGCCAGGATAGTTCCAGGCTGTTCCTGGAACAAAATTTCCAGGAACGTCTTATGAGAACAATACTTATGTACACCACACATCTCATACACCACAGAGTACCCCTATACACCACAGAGTGTATAGTTATTATAGTAAATAATATTTAACATTGATTCCCTATAGGAAAAGCTGTCCAACACACACGGTATATCAGTTATTGTAAACATATATAGTATATTATTATTATTATTAATTGCACCTTTTTGTTTGTTTTTTTGCAGCTCTACACCGTGGTATAGTTTTCGTGAATGAATTTCAGAACACTCTGTATATAGATAGCTTAATATAGATATTTTCTCATTTCAATATTCTGTCGTTAGCCTGTTAACACCAAAAATCTAAATAAGTAAAAAGATTTAATTATCTGAAATATTAATGGTTTCACCACAATTTAGTTCAGGCATTTGGAGTTATTTGTAGATTACAAAATAATGGGTATGAGCATATAAGCATGTACCTTACCTTGTAATATTAAATGCAAGTCATGTTTTTATAGAAATACCCTTAAAATAAACAGTACACATATAGATTTAGAACTCAGTATACACAAAGTATATAAACAACAATATTTCATATCTTGTTTAAAATATATAATATATAACAAGATGGTGTGAATAGCCACACAAACCTTTGCTGTCCGTTAGGCTAAGTGTACACCTAAGACAAAATCTCGAGAGAAAGTCTCGAGACCAGTCTCAGGGTATTGTCCATTTGAGATCACTTTTGCTCTTGTGACAAACTCGCTGAGACTCGATAATCATTGCAGTCTCGAGACAAGGATATTACGTTTCCACTTGAGACTCGACTCACAGCTGTGTGACAAGTTAATAATAATAATAACAAGTAATGTAACAACTAACTGAGTAAACTGTTTGAATACCCCGTATATACTGAGTTGTATATCAATGTTTGAATTGTTAATATTTCTGCCTATTCAATGTTTATAAAATATGAATTATTTGTAAATGTTTGTTGTGTCACAATTTCTAAAAAATATCTCATGACCTCATAAATGGGCACATTTTTTGCTTTCCGAGGAACTTTCAGCACAAATTATGAGAAAACTATTAGGTTTATGAAAAAAATTGTCAAACAAAAGTTGTTTATTTTGAAGAAAAAAAGAGTTTTTGTAAAGCAATTTTTTTTCTACCTCATACGGTTTCAAAGATATACAGGGGGGAAACACGTTCCGATTTTGCCTATTAACAAACTTGGTCTTATTTTTTGCTCTAGAACACACACAAAAATTTTCAGCTCGTTATCTCTTTTCGTTCTTGAGTTATCGTGTTCACAGACGGACGGACGTGCGGAAATGATCGAATTAGACGAGTATTTATAGAATTAGCGAATTTTATAAATACTTTTGTGAAGCATTTTTGTCAAGGATTAATATTTTCAAGCATTACAAAGTTGGAACTAAACTTAATACACCTTGTATATTACACTAATATACTGGCTATAAATATTATGACATAAATAAACTGTATTTCTCAATGGATATGAACCATAGATAAAATATAATCGTGGGTAAACAACAGTAAAGTCTCCGAGAGATCGCAAACTCTTCCAACACGGACGGAAGACTGGAGACTGAGTCTCGAGAGCATTAATATACATATTCACTTGTGATCGGTGCTCTCTCGGAGATCTGTTCGGACTTATCTCCGATACTGCTCTCAGCCCCCTATCCATTTTTGAGTCGAGTCTCGTGACTACTCTCGAGACTCTTTTGTCTCAGATGGACACTTACCTTTCCTCCAATAGGGCTTGAAAAGCAATTGCCTAATATTTTTGTTTTGACGAGACAACCTTTATTAATATCAGGATATCTGTGTACATAACGGTAGACTATACACGCAGGTTGTGTGGTTCGCAACATTTTTTATTCGTCAACATTCGCAATTTTTTACCTTCATTTTTATTCTTTTAATGTTATGCAAACATAGATTGTGATAAAATGGAGACAGTCAATTATAAACTAATTACTTAAATTAAGAGCAGTCTATATTTATTTAGTAAGTTTTTTTTTAATAAACATGGCGTAATTATCTTGCAATAGGAGCAAAAAAAACTCTGCCATGACTTATACATATAAAAGTTAAATTAAAATGTTATGAATTCCCCGACAAAAAAATCAATAAACTGTCTGTTTACTTTCATTAAAGGAAAATAATCAATTATTACCTTAACAATTACTTTTATTGTTTCGAAAAGATGTAAGCTAATATATTTTTCTTTTTACTCATACGGAAAAAAGTACTATCTTAGTACCCGTATTTCCGTGCGGTAAATGACTGTTTGCCTATTCAATTATTACCACACTACTTGGATCTATTAGAAGAAATTCGCTAAAAAAAGAAAAAAAATTTTTATTTTTGTCTTTATACCCGGTATAAATGATTAATACAAGGATATGTTAAGTTTAGTTCCGACTATGCAACGGTTAAAACTATTGATCGTATACAAAAAATTTTGGTCTAGGAGTTCATAAAATGCCCTAATTAGACCATTTCCGCATACTCGTCAGTTCTTCATTACGATAAGTCAACAACGAAAAGAGATAATGAACGAAAATTTTGTGTGTGGGTTCTAGAGCTAAAAAGTAAGGTCAAGTTCGTGAATGGGTTAAATCAGACCGTGTTTGAACAAAATGGGCAAGAGTATCGATCTTTGAAACCGTAAGAGAACAAAAATTTAAAGACAAGGATGTTCCTTTTATAAAAATAAACAACAATTGTTTGAAATTTTTTCATAAATTCAGTATATATCTTGTATTTAAGCAATTAACTCAGTTCGTTGTTATTTTAACTTTTTGTTTGTTAATTAAGTTTATTGTTCGCAATGGTGATCTTAAATATGAACAAAATTATATTTATTAATGCAGGAAATGCGTTTCAAAAAGCGGCATTTTTATGACACTCCTCCGTTGCATTTGCGAATTGCAAATTCTTGTAGGGCTAATAGGCCCGATGAAGACCTACTATTTTCCAACAACCGATTCAACACCCATTTTTTTCCCACGCGTTTAAAGTGGGCGAAAAGGAAAACAAGGAGGTTTTTGAGCGATAGCGACGAAACTGAGAATTTGACAGAAAAAAAGTAAAGGAACCATTTTTAGGAATTAACAAGACAAACAATTTGGTGCGTCGGAAATTAAAATCGATTAATCAAATTGCTTATTATACAACTTAATATTAAAGAGCTAATGATGAGACTAGTACGAAAATTGATTGTAGGCAACACACCCATTTTTATTTTAAATGCATATATTTTTGAAAATACTCATTAAAATATACAAAGAGGCGTTTTTTCCGAGATTTTCAAAGCTGTACATGCATTATTGCATTAATAATTAGTTATTTTAGAAATGACCAGTTCAGCTAGTTTTTATTACTTTGCGAGAGAACTAATTAATCGATTTTAATTTCCGAAGAACCAAATTGTTTGTCTTTTTAATACCTAAAACTGGTTTTTTTACATTTTTTCAGTCAAGTTCACAGTTTCGTCGCTATCGCTCAAAAACCTCTTTTTTTCGTTTCGCCAACTTTGAACGCGTGGGAAAAAAATGGGTGGTGAATCGGTTGTTGGAAAATAGTAGGTCTACATCTGGGCTATCAGCCCTACAAGAATATGCAATTCGCAAATGTAACGGAGAATTGTCATACAAATCTATCCATTTCCTGGTCTATTATGACTATTATCCGTATTATGATTGAAATAAATTATAAATCGTTAATTCTGGCATAAAAAAATGTTACCTAATTTACATGATAAAACAAAATCATTATAATTTGATCATAAACCACCGTATGATAATAAAATCATTAATTAATTTAATTTTCATATAATTATAATAATATTCAAAATAACATTTGTATAATTTCTCAATATTATAATAAACAATGTTATTAATTCTCCTAATCTTTGAATTTGAAATGTAATTAGTCATTTTAAGTAATAATTTTGTGATTTAAAGTTAATTGCTCTTTTGCATAATATTATTATTTTAAGCTTATAAACATATATTGAGTGTTTCAATAATACAGGCTGTTATTATTGGATATTTCAATAAACTGAATACACTCACAGACAAATATAGACGAAGAATGCTCTGATCGAATTAAACTCTTGTGATAATTATCTCAGAAGTTATCGTGTTTGTCGGACGGACCAACGGAAATCGAATAAATACCCGATTAGAACGTGTACACCTGCTTGGGAACCAATTGGGTTGCCCAATAGGGATCCCGAATTGGGGTGTAACGGATAGAAGTCTTGGGACCCGATCGGGCAATCCCTAGCTGATCTTGATACCACTAAAAAATAATTATAACCATTACTATTATTACTATTATTATTTTTATTCTATCTAGAGCACGGAAGTGCGTAAAGCCGAGTTTAAGGGGTTATTACCATTACATTATAAATACGAAAGTGGGTTTGTTTGTTTATTTATTTTATATATTACTGTAAACTACGAGTATATATACTATTACATAGTAACATGTCACTTGCGAGAGTATATTCAAAATTTTGATGTATTTTTCAGTATTGGCAACATGTAGTACCATGAGCAGCCTAAGCATATGCTTGAGGCAGCTATCAAAAAGCAAAACAAAGTCGTCTATTATAATTATGATAAGTTTTTCAATGTGTTTTTCCTATATTTCATAATTATAAAATAATTTATATAAAAATTAATAAAAATCAAAGATTACATTGGGTGTAATTTTCCATTTGTGATATGGCTTAATTCAAAATCGTATTTTCGGTTTTCAAAAGTGGTGGTTTCCATATTCAAACTAATTCGTTAAAGCTAGCCGCACGTATTACCAATTATATACTTAGATTTTAGTAGCCTTAGTACTTGGAAAAATCCTTAATAATCCGATGAAAACATTTCGAAAATATTTGTACAAAATTATGACTAATTATTAAAATAAATCTGTTTTATTATTATAAATATAGATGCATACCTGCATAAATGTATATATAAAAAATGTATATACAAAAACTCTGTAAACTTTTGTGTTATAACCTCACAATGGAATGAATATCTGTCACATTTGATTCGATATCTTTTGAAACATTCTGTATTATAATAGTTCAACACTCATTCACTACTATTACATAATGTTTTGTGCACGATAAATTGTTTGAAACCATAATGATGTTGTGTGTTTTGAATTTAATTAATCGGACATTATTTCATGTGGTAAATTTCCTATTAGTTCGTGTAAAGGTTGTAAGTTATTAATTTTATGGTGAAACAACAACAACAACGAAAGTTTTCATTACACGCTGTTCGCTTATGAGAGAGAGACAATTTAAATTGCAAAATATTTTAAATGTTAAGCAATTAATAATAATCAAAGTTTAATTGAATATTATTTATTTTATACTTGCCAAAAATTAATTAAATATTCAAATTAATCAGTTTTAATGTATCAAGTTTAATTATAGTAGTGTGTATGTAGGTACTTTGTAGACTAGTAAACATGTGCCTTTTTTTCGAATTCCAGTTCGCTTTTTCATAAAGACCAAGGTGTCATTCGATTTGTAATAGCATCTCGAAAGTTTTTGAAAAAGTTGAAGCCCCGCATAAAAAAATTGCAGTTATAAACAATTAAGTAAAAAAGGGGGGGTTTCGTTTTTTGCAAATATCTGAAAAACCATTGTAGATATCGGAAATCGAAAAGTATAGTCTTAAAGAGCAGAAAATTTCCTAAAATAGTCCCGAAACTGTACCACTAGTATCTAAAATTTAATTGAGAGACGAAAATAGGGCTTGAAAACGGGGCATTCGGCTTCGCTTGATTCCGACACTTAACCCATTAATGTTTTTAACCTATTAAATATGAATATTAAGGAATGAAAAAATGCAGATACTTACTGGATACGTAAACAAACAATAATCCGTCGGCAAAAAATGTTTACCTCAATTTTTCCATTAACTATGCTTTTGGTAATTAAAAAATTTTTCCAATCTGGATAACCCCGATAATTTTTAAAATAAAAGAGTTTAAAATAAAATAAAAGACTTTTTCACAAACTTTCTAGATGCAATTACGAATCGAATGGCACCTTAGTCATAGTTTTTGAGAAGGCAAAGTGGAATTCGAAAAAAAGGCACATGTTTACTAGTCTATATAATATAGTATACACATATGTATTGTATTATACCGGTGTTGGAATGCATTGCTAATAGAGAATCAATGTTAAATATTATTTACTATAATAGCTATACACAATATACTTAATAAAGAAATAAAAATGGTGGGGTACTCTTCAGTGTGTTTGTTGTGTATGGTTGCTGGACTGTTTTTTACTGTATTAACATATAATGAGAGTGGGTTAAATATGTCATTGTTGTCTTCTTAAGCTTAGCATTACTTTTAACAATTGAAAATTCTTTTTTGAATATCCCTTATTATTTCTATGTGGAATGTTTAAAAATAAATGATAGTATTCTATTAACGGTATACCATAAAACAACAATCCACACAAATTAAGAGAAAAATAAAACCCCAAAAACAAAAAAAAAATAGGATTACGACAAAAAAAAAGTTAAGCCAACGGTTCGAATATTCCTCCATTATTTGCTAACCAATATCCGATTCGGTTATAGAAATCTACCCGGGTATTTTCTAGCACTTGAGGAGAAATATTCGCAAAATTGTCAACCATTCTTTGCCTTAATTGTTGCAAATTTTCAGGCTTATTCCGCGAATAGATCTGTGTTTTGAGAAAACCCCACAGAAAAAAGTCGTTAGGAGATAGATCTGGCGATTTGGCTGGCCACTTGAAATTTCCAAAACCACTCATAAGACGTTCCTGGAAAGTTTGTTCCAGAAACAGCCTTACTATCATGGCATTGTGTGCAAAGTAACCATCTGGTTGGAACTATGCAGATTCCAGGTCTAAATGAGGAAGAGCTCTAACAGGTCGCAAAATATTATTTCGTAAGAAACTCAAATAATTTTGAGAATCCAAAGATACGTCAATGAAGAATGGTCCTATACTATAGTCACCTAATATTCCAGTCCAGGCATTCAGTTTCAGTATGTATGTGTATGTATGGTTTTATAGTAAATATTTTATTTATCTATTTAACATTGATTCTCTATTAGAAATGCTTTTGAAAACGGTCTGTATATGCACATCAATTCTGTGGCAATATTATTAAGCAATTATGTATTAAGCATTTACTATGTTGAATAAAAAAATGTATAGAAGTCAGTCATTTTTTGTGCATTTATTTCTCTTCGAAGTAAGCGTATATTGTTTTTGCATACTCGAGTTTTATCTGTAACATGCAATATTTGTCTTGCGAGTAAATTTTTTCTATTCTGTGAGATTTTTGTCTGCTTGTAGCGTATGTTTTCTAAAGAAAAAAATTACATGCTTGAAAAAAAAATTGGAAGCTACCGAAAGAAGCTATCCATCCGTATTTAAATATATCCCATTTATAATAAAATTATTTTAAAAATATTTTTGAAATAAAAATAACAATTGTTGTTAGAATTCGAAACTAAAATTATATTATTCATTCATATATACCTATACATATATATATATATATATATATATATATATATATATATATATATATATATATATATATATATATATATATATATATATTATATATATATAGGTACATACATATATATATATATATTATATATATATATATATATATATATATATATATATATATACATAGTGTGCTGCAATGTCATGGTGAGTGTAGTTTTTAACAGGCTTTCAGTCCGCAATATAATCCGTAGACAAGTACACGGTTTGGGGAGTGTTCACATAAAACCCAAAATTGTATTTCAAACAAATAAAAACAAGGGTTTGATTCATGTTGAAATTTTAATGGCGTTTTAATTAGATAAATTTAAAGGTACGTTGCAAAATTAGTGCAAAAAGCATTAATTTTGTTATATATTAGCTCTCATTAGTTTACAATCTTATTATATTCTATTAAAAATAAATAACGTATACAGTTGCGAAGCTCAGGTCGCGTACCATCTTTTAAATTGATTTGTGAAAATGTATATGATGTAATTACGGACCTCATAATAAAGACATTCGACATCATTTTTGTTGAAAATTTTTATTGATATTTAAGTGCTTATGACCGTAATTCTAATAGCCTTTATGTTATACACATTACGGTTTTACCAAAGGGTAGTCTTTTTATTAATATTTGAATCTTGTCGACTAAAAATCCAAGAAGAAAATAGTTTAATTAATTTTTTTGGCCTACTTACCAAATTTGTCTTAACAATTAATTACTTCATTGGATTACTCACCTAAAAAACAAAAAAAGGTAAATTAATTTTCACATATTCGTGACTAACGTAACCAGAGCATAGAAGGAATCGCCATCTGGGGTCTCGACAATCGAAAACATCGAGATATCAAAACTTAAACGAAATATTCAAAATAACAAGACTGGGCTAATGGAAACCGAGGTTTGCAGAATTTCCAGAAATTTATAGGAATATATAAATGAATTTTCTCAAAATAGATACCGTACTTCTCTTTTCAAAATAGGTGTTAATTAACTATTATCCTTAGTAATGTTCTTTGAAAATTCGCAACGTTTTTGACGTTGGTCCTTCTTACAGTAGAACTCCAACCACGTGGATATGATTGACACGTGAATAGGCTGGATGCCCATACGTGCATTCATGTTGGGCCCAATACAAGCATAGACGAAAGCTTTGTGGGGAAGGTGGGCAATATTGGTAAGCTCACCTCCAATGCTAGTTAATTGCTTAGCAGATTGATGTTAAAATAATTAATTATCAGTAAAAGGATTAAAATTTAGACAGCAGCGACAACCATATTGGTATGTATAGCGTGTAGAATATATAATAATTATAATTGACTATAATTTAGATAGTAAAACATAAACTTATTATAGCGATGTAATAAGAGTTTATAATTATACACATAACAATTGGTGTATATTTTATAGTAATAGTAATATTATGTACCAATATAATAATTACACTATAATTACTGCTTTATTTTGTTGTGATATTAAAATTAGTTTTAGATACCCATCAAATTTATATTGAAAGCTGATCATAATATAAGCATGTTTTCTACCCAAAGATCTAAAACAATGCCGAGTATCTCTTATAGTGACCTTACTCCCGTATAAATAATATTTAATTACAATTTCGCAGAAGTACTGGAATCAAAGAATAGGGGGTTACTATAATTGTCACAATTCAATTTTACACAATAAATGTTTTTGAAAAATGAATTTTTTAATATTTTTGTCATAATATTTGTTTCAACTTTCGATTATAAGAATTTTTTGCGTATGAAAGTATTAAAAAATTCGTTACGCAGGAGCTGCTTCAACTTAGCGAATTTCCTTAAAATACATTAATCACTTTCTAGCGGTCACAATTTTAGTCTGATCAAAATGAAATGGCGTATCTGGTATGATTTTAGTATTTGCAAGGCCATTTTATTAATAAATGACATACGTCAAGGGGAAAAACACAAAATATAAAATATCTCTCTTAATATTAGAACAATCGAAAAATGCGTAAGAAATAAAATTGTAGAAAATCAACTTTGTTACAATTCATCACCTTATCATTTTTGCTTAAACTCTAATGTGTACAGAGATAGTGAGGAATTTAATTTTCACTCTTAAATCGTCAATATTTCTGTAAATATTAGTGTAACAGACAAAATGATAAGAAACAAAATTATAGTAAAACGTAGTACCTACAACTTTACTTCTTATAAATTTTTCGATTTTTAAGGGAGCCAAATTTTGTGTTTCCCCCTCCCTCTTAACCCCCCCCCACCCTTGTCCGATTTTACCCATTAACGAACTTTACCTTTTGAATACTAAAAGCGCCTCAAATACCAACTTTCATTCCGATAAAACCAAATCTGTGACCGCTAGAGTGATAACAGACACGTATATATCTATATAAATATATATATATATATATATATATTCATATATATATATATATATATATATATATACATAAATAAATATATATATATATATATATATATATATATATATATATACATATATAAATTTTACAGATGGTGATTTTTGACATTTACTAGATAGGATCGATGGACATTTGAAGAAATTTTTGCGAAATTTTGACTTCGGTACGGGACCAATAGCTCTATTTCCTTTAAATTGCAACTTATGATGGCGTGTGTAATTAAGAATCAGTAGTGTGTAATTTTTTAAATCGTAAACTAATCTAAATATTTTCAAGTATCGATTTGTTTTTGCATTTATATTTGAGTAAATATAAAATATATTTTCATTATATTTTAAATTATATCTATATTATAAAATATAATTATATATTATTAATTCACGAGAGATAGTTAAACATCCAAATTCATACCGTTCAAGTAATTTTTGTAACTTTTCATCCCGTAATGACTTTTTGTCCAAACATACTAAAATGTTTTTGAACTAAGAATTTGTTTCATAACTGGCAATTGACGTATTCTGCTTGCTTGTAAGTTTTAGTAATATTAAAATGTTGTGTCTTGGAAATGATATAATATTAATATATATGACAAGTTTTACAAAACTGTAAAATATTAAAGATTGTGAAACGAAAAATGAAATATGTTCCACTAATGAAAATGTTTTAAACAAAACATAACTCATAATATTATCATAGACAGTTTAGTTTACTACAAACGTTTGTTGTTCAACATTCAAACATTTACATGGATCGTTTACAGTTTCTAACTGACGTTCTAGTAAGTATTTTCTTTTGTATTACAAGCACGTAATGAGCGTCACCTGTAGCGGGTTGTTCTTGTAAACATTAGGGTATCATTTATTAATATATACATATTTATATATATATATATATATATGTATATATATATATATATGTATATATATATATATATATATATATATATATATATATATATATATATATATGTATATATATATATATATGTATATATATATATATATATATATATATATATGTATATATATATATATATATATATATGTATATATATATATATATATATGTATATATATATATGTATATATATATATATATATATATATATATATATATATATATATATATATGTATGCAAAGCAGACGTTTTGAATGATCACAGTTTCTTCTTTGTCTTTATTACAAATTTCATTTACTTCAAGTTTCTTATGAAATAACTATAGCTCGAAATATTGTACCACTGCAGCCCTGCGAATGTCTGCCACTCTTCTTGGACTCTTGCTTCCATTCACATGTCCAAAACACATTTCCCCATTTTCACCACTCATTATTTTTCCCCTTGGGTTAATTTGTGACACAAATACTATTATAAAATTTATACCAGATTGCAGTGACGTAGAGTGGGTTTTCGCCGCCGGGGACGACCGTGAATTCTCCGCCCTCTATTTTCATCATTAGTCAAGAAAATTGGTAAAAAGTCAAATACCTTTAAATTCTTTAATTATTTAAAAATGTACTCTCTTCGTTTTTTTCTTAAAGCAAAATCTTTTATCCAATTATCAATGTCAATATATACGTCGTGTTCGATTGCCAATTTGATAGTCACAACGTGGAGATAGTCGATCTTAGATAATATTTAATTAACTTTAGAGTTGCTTCTCTTGCAACTGGCATTAAAAATGGCAACTGCGGTCTATTGCAAATACGAAAGCCCGTTCATGCGCTCAAGTTTAAACTATTCTCTATGTATGTCTTGAGGAGCTTGATCAAGGTTAAGTTCGTCGACGCCCAATATCACTGGAGGTCTTAAAACGGCGAATTTCTGGGCCAGATTCTGCAATAGTCGGAATCTTTGTTGGATTTGAGCAGTTACTCTGTCTATTGAAGAAAACATTGCTCGCCTCAAGTCGTCTCCATACGATAACCCAACATCTCTACTTCCGTCGGCATATATATACTTCCTCCTAATTTGTCTTGTGGGTTCACAAGAAATTCCAAGTTCTTCACATAAACTTTTAGCGTATCTTAAAGACTTGTCTACAAATTCCTCTCGTTTTTCTTCCAATACAGTCTGTAAAACGCTTATTTTTTGAGCACACAGATAAATGTTTAGTCCATCAGTTAGTTAGTAGTCCATCAAATAGTTTTGAGCATCATTGACTTCACGCAGTGTCATTTGCCTAAGTAGATACTAAGTATCTGAGGCCTAAGTAACATAAAAAGGAAAATGATTCCGTCGCTAATAATAAACTTCCTGCTTTCGTCGATTTCCGTCAGATTTTCTAGTGCAGTTAAAGTTTCTTTGTAATGATCTCTAATGAAATTTACAGCATCACCTCTAGCGCTCCAACGTGTGTCCTGAACCCTCTTCAAACTTTTTCCTGTGGATGCAAGAAAAACTTTGTACCGGTGCGTCGACATAGAAAAAACTTTCGCGTGTTTTTAGTTTGATAGGAGCCACACTCGACTGCGCCCGCGCTGCCTTGCCGAGTTCACTTCAGCGCGGAAGCGACTTGAAAAATAATTTTCTAATTTAGTATTTACAAAACTTGCGACGCTTGACGCCCTCTTTTCATGTGCCGCACTGGGCCATGCCCCCTGCCTCCTTACACTACGCTACTGCCAGATTGTGCAATGTACCTTCGGCTTCAAAACACATTTTCAAAATATTACATTGGGAATAAATTTTTATATTGGAAGTATTTTTATAACGAATAATTTTTAACCAGAAACCAAATCGAGTCACAAATCAACAGCAAAAATTGTTAAATGAATGGCAAAAAATTGTGAATGGATTTATTTAACTCGTAAACTGTTGCACACGTGAAAAGTAAAACCTTTTATGAACTCATCTGTTTTGTTGAATGATTCATTTAATTAAATAATGTATATATTTAATTAAAAATATTATAAAGCAGGAAAAATATTATATACGTATTTTTTTTGCTTTTATAATCTTTTTTTTTTAAATATTACATTATATTATGACGAATGAGAGTATTCAAAACACGTGAGTTTATAAAATATTATATTTTTCACGTGTTCAACAGATCATGGTTTAAACAAACCTGTTCACGATTTTATCATTATTGATTGGTTTTAGCGAAAGAAAAATTTTTAATTGTTTTAGCACAAATTTGTTTATCAAGACATGCAATTTGTAAGACGCCCCCACCAAATTTTCACATTTAAAATTAATTCAAAATCTAAAATTATGTTTATTAGTTTATAAGAAATCGAGCTCCATCAAATGTGTGATTTAAAATATAATATCAATGATCTTATCACTTACTTTAGAACAATTTGAAATTTAAAATAATAATTCTAATTTGTTAATATTAGTTAAGAAGAGTTTTATGTTACATTAAAAAAATATTCTAAATTAAAAATCTATCATTTTAATTATAAAAAGCATTTGATTTAAATTAAAAGCATAAATATAATATAATTAAAAAATACAATAATGTTACAATAAGTTTACAAAAAATACATAAAGCTTGAATAAACGCCTACTTTAAATACAAACATGGTTTCTCCGTTACACGGTGTATACATATACAGGTTTTCTGCAATTTATTCAGGAAAACTATAGCTCGGTGTCAAGCTGCAAAAAACAAACAAAAAAGTTTCTTAAAGTTTTTAGGTTTGACGCTTAGTGTTTGAGATATAATTAATTAAACATTAATAAATTCAACCAATCACATCTGCATTTTTGAATTTTTGCGGGTGTCGCTACACTTATTGAGAACTCTGATTGTCGCTAATCTAGCAAGCTCTACTGTGGCCGCCCTAACCCACTAATCACAGTGCACATAGTGTAAGGAGGTGGGGCCACAGTAGTTGAGTAGGACGGCCACAGTAGAGCATGCTAGAGTAGCGACAATCATAGTTCTCAATAAGTATATCTCAAAAACTATGCGTCAAATCGGAATACTTTATTAAACTTTTTTGTTTGTTTTTTGCAGTTTTACACCGTGGTATAGTTTCTTTGGATGAATTTCAGAACACCCTGTATATGGAGTGTTACAAAAAAGTTTCTTAATTTCAAAAAGGCGGCCACTTAAAATGTTTAAAATCAAATATCCAGAAAATCAGTAATTTCTAACAAAAAATGTTACGACACAAATGTTTTAGAATTTTGAATTCGAACGACACCTTATTCATCAAAATCTGTCACAAAACGAAATTACAATTATTTTACTTCAGCGGTAATCCTTAAAGATTGCTGATGTGGTTTCTACGGAAGCATCCAATTGTTTATTTTAATCAGCTGAGATTGAAATTCATTAAAGCAAATATTCGAAGACTGCCATTGACGACAAAGCAGTGATCTAGCTGTAGGCCATGGCCCAAGATATGTTGTATGTATTTGTATTCATTTTGTTTGCAGGAATACGTCCTCTTAGAATATTAATGGATTAGAGACTAGTGAACTGGGGCAGTTCGAAATCGTAATACTATTGGGGTTTGATGTTACGATTTATAAATAATTCTTGATTCTAGGTCTGTGTGGATCCATTTTATGTCGACTGACGTCCAAACAATGATAAAACAATGGAAGAACAACAACTTTAACAATGGAATAATGATTTCGAGTACGTATGTCACATTCCTGAGGGCATTCTGTATGAAATTTACAATTAATTTGAATTGTTTAAAAAAATCTGAATGTTTACTAGAGCGTCGTGTTAATTAAATCGCACTCAATGTAAACAAGTAATCTCATCCTTACCATGTTATTGTCAATAATGGTTTGGCTATGGATTGCTTGGTTGGTTTTAGTGGTTCGTTATACTACTGATTATTAATTTAAAGCTAGAGAAGGACTACCGTGTTATGTGATTCGATACAAGCATATATTACTATATCAACGTAAGGTGGTAGTTTAATTTTATAATTTATATACCAAACAGCAATCAAATAACGGAACCAATTGACTGACAGACGTACAATACACGTAGTGATAGATCTAGAAGTAAATTGTGTAGAGATGAGATAATATTGTTCTAATAATTTCTGGTAGGAAAGATAGGTATTAATGAATTAGTATGGTAAATATCAGATGTTATTTAAATGTTCCTTATGTACAAGGTTATTTGTCAAAATACAAATACCTTTGTCAAAAACAAATTTATTGTCTCCAAGACAGAAAAAATTCAAAATATATAATTCCTTCCAATAGAAATGTGTGTGAAATGTCAGTAAAAATATACAGAATTCGAAATCTATAGCGTAGAAATTGTCAATATATTTTACCAAATTTATTAGATACTTTGAACTCCAAAAGTCGTGTAGGTTATTCAAACTTCTGGTGTCGTATTGTGCAAATTCCGTTCGGTTTTTAAAAATCGAATATATCCGGCACAAATCAAATGAAATTTTCAAAAACAATCGATAATCGAGTGGGAGTGAATAGTACGAAAAATTTTGTATTGTATTTAAAGATATTGTGTATCTCTTACTCTGGTTAAAAGATACGATAAAATAATTGCTAGACTAATCGGTGAATAGTGTGTTACTAAACATATTTGATGTTATTATAGAAATGTTACGTTTTAAGGTACACTGATAGAAGAAATTTCTTTCCTCAAGAAAATATATTTTCTTCAAAATATTTGCTTCAATAAAGAAACCCTTGTTTTCATTCAAGACTACGCATTAGAACCAAAAATATATATTTAGTTGAGCAAAGAAACTAAAATTCTTGAACAGTGTTTACAACTTTTTTTAAATAAGTTCGTTAGTCTTGGTCTCAGAGAGTCTTTCATGGCCAAATACTCTTGTGATTCTTTAGTCAAGAAAATGGAATTCTTGTAAAAACAAGTATTTTTCTTATAGAAAATAAATAAAAACTCAAGAAGAGAAAGTTTATGCAGCTTCTTTAATTGAAGTAATTATATTTGACTGAAATATATTTAACTGAAGTATATCATTACTTCTTAAAAAGTTTCCTTTGTTTGGATTAAACAAATGTTTATTTTGTAATCATCAGTTTAAGAATTTCAAGATTCTTGAGTCAAGAGTCAGTTTATCTTTAGTTAAGATAATTTTCTCAAGTCAAAACTATACATGTCAAGATACTTATTTCCTTATACCGAATATATATTATCTTTCCTATATATGAGTCAGAAATTCTTGATTTAAAAAAAATTTTTCTTACTGCAAGGAATTACTTCTATCAGTGTATAGTGAACTTCATAAGGAGTAAACTAGAAAAGTAATGATAGCATCGGGTATTCAAAGAGCTCCAGGTATTAATGGTACCTGATATCAAGTAACCCAAGGGTGTCTAAATGATTCCAGGATATATAACACATAAGTATACAATACTTATGCCAAGTACTAATACAAATAAAATATGAATTTAAAGATGTTTACTTAAGTCAAAATATTATAACATTATCTTCAGCTGAATATGAATATCAGTTTCAAATGAAACCATTCATTTTAAAATTAAATATGAAAAGTAAAATATATTTACATAACCAAGATGCACGAGGTCTGTCCGAAAAGTATCCGACCTCGAAGACCTCTACACCGAGAAGTATATCTCCGTGCTGGCGATATTTTTCGTCATCGGGCGAGAGGGCATGCTTCAAAGTAGTCCCCATTTGATTGAATAACACGCTCCCAGCGGTGTTTCCACTTTCCGAAGCTGTCCTGGAAGTCAGTTTTTGGTATAGCCGCGAGTGCCCCCTCGTCGCATTATCTTCAACCGCCGTTTTGTCGGGCGAATTGGGGTCCTTTGAGCGGCTTTTTCAAATTCAGGAACAACCAAAAGTCACAGGGGGCTATGTCGGGACTGTACGGAGGTTGACGAAGCAGTGCGATATTGTATTTAATTAAAAACTTCTGCACAAGATTCGATGAGATTTCCACTTTCTAAATTGGAGATTAAAATTTCTCAAATTGAAGATTTTGGTATTCCAAGATCATCTCCTAATTCGCACACATTCAAACGTCAATCTTCTTCAATCGCAAGTCGCATGCGCTCGATATTATCCGGTGTTGTTGTCGTTAAAGGTCGGCCAGAACGAGGATCATTATCAACAGATGTGCGGCCACTTTTGAAACGATTGTACCACTCTTTTATTTGTAGTTTACCCATACACGCAACTCCAAAGGCCTTCTGCATCATTTGAATAGTTTCCGACCTAGTTTTTTCCGAGTTTGAATCAAAATTTGATGCAAATTCGTCAATCTGATCTTTCAGTCATTTTTAACAATTACAAAATCCGACGCACGACAAAAAGGTTTTGTTCACGCTGCGCATGAACTATACATCATGTAGATGTCGGCGAGCAACCGATAAGTTCGTGAGGCTTCACTGTTGACGTTTATGCCTCGCAAAGGTCGCTCGAACATTCTGGCCCGAAGATTTAAAAGCAGGTCGGATAATTTTCGAACAGATCTCGTACATAAAAATAAATACAAATTGAACAGTAATACGGATCAAAATAAAATCTCATCCAAAGGATATTAATTAACCTAATGGTTTCTGAATTGCAGCTACAATTTGATCTGTCTTGATTACATATGATACATTTAATATGTTTTACAAAAGCGCTTTCTTTTTGTACAAACCAGCTACCTTATTTCGCCTTTATAGGCTGAAATAAACATTTCAAAAATTCAGTTTACTCAATATTGTAGTAGCTTGTACTCTTAATACCTTAACTCAATTGTTATTTATTTAAGCCTACAGTCTACAGGGAAATCATTCCTAATACTTATATAAATATCGTCATATTGCTAATAGTCCCCAGTACATCACGTAATTTTTTCAGTTATTACCACACGTTCGAAACATCGTGAGTGGCTTCGTTTTGACGAGTATACCATACGTTTAATTGTGACGATTCTCAGAAATGCTACGTTTTCGAGGTTGACACCTCTAAACAGTCAAATTAACCGTGTATTGATTATTTACCACCACATAATCCTTGCTTATTGTAAATGAATGATAACGTGGTCTAAATATTATCATAATTTTTGTCCGACAAATGTAATGCAGCGTTGGTTGTGTCCCCAGCCCGTAACATGTCCTGGTGCTCCTGAATAGTCGTATTCACTCTAGTAAGAATTTTACAGTTAAAGAAGGCGGTATTGAAGTTATTGTGCGATTTATTACCTATATATTAGACGCAAGTCCGTTCATAGAGCATTTCTACATATTATTCTAACATCTTAAGTCAATAGTCAACTGTTTTCACAGTATAAGACTATTATTAAGGAACAAACCTTAGTCCAAGAGCCCATAGTATGATTGACTCCCTTATCGAACATCATCAACATGAGTAGCAATTTAATAAGTATTTTTAATCGCCTTTTGAGGGCAATCGGTCAACTAAGATAATTGCAGTCGAAAAATGAAACTAAACTCACTCATCTTAACATAAAATACTTAACGTAACATCTTAATAAAATTAACATGAGTGATAGGAAAATATTTTGTTTCATAATATATTGAAAGAGTGTTTTTTATCTTAAGAAAAATATAATCCTTCAGAATATGAAAATAACGGCCACCTATTGTGCTAAACTTGCCCAAGTGTCCAAAACTTGTGCTAAATATAAGCGTGACTGGATTAAATAAATGGTTATTCGGGACCTTATCTCCATCGAACATTCAGTTGTTTTCTTAAATGAATGATTTCATCCTGTTGAACATGAAAACATCGGTCATTGATTAACAACTTTTGCTACAAATAAGGGTGACCGATTTGAAAGAGTGGTTAATCGGAACCATATTTCTTCTTCAAACCAGTCGTTCTTATATTAAGTAAAAGTTTTGCTATGGGCGATCATTATTTTCATATTCTTGAGGATGAAACAGACAACTTAAGTTCAATGAGGGAGGTAAGATACCGATTGATCATTCTTTCAAACCGGTCACCGGGATAGTTTGTACAGGATAGGGTAAGGGCAAATATATTATGAAACTAATCATATCTCCCTATCAGTCAATGTTAATTTCATTAGGATTTTTTATGAGAGTGTGTAGTTCCTTTTTTTCGACTGTAATACCATTATTTACAGGAATTTGTACAAGATTGGCTTAGAGTGACCGATTTCCCACCAAAGACGGTTATGTATACTTATTAATTTACTACTCATGTTGGTGATCTTCGATGAGGGAGGTTACCATGTTACTACCATAGGCTCTTGGTATATTAGAAATCAATAATTTACCAGTTATTTGAATTTGTAATTCAATTTATTTGAAAATGCCTATATAAATAAGATTCTTTTCAAGGAATTACATAATTGTTGCTAATGTTTAGCCGGAAAAAGGGACTGGAAATACGCCATTTGGCAATTAAGTTTAAGATTTCATGTTACAACAATTATAACAAATATTACAAAAGAACATAACTGGGTTATTTGTATAAATACTCGGTTAATATAGTTCTTTATACGTGCGCGTACTACAATAATTGAAGTTGTTTGAGCAGTAATTGTGACAAAACTATGCAGTTTATAAAAAGTTTCAAACAACAGTTGTCTGTTTTAAATATAAATTAAGAAGACACTAATAAAACTTCAGCTGGTTACCCCAGTTCTTTTTTTAGTCATCGTGTTAACGGCAAGCAGGCTCACTTCCATCATAACTTCAATTAAGATGAACGTTTATGTATTAGGCACCAAAACTGTACAGTTTGTTTGTTTCATAAGCATAAGTGTTTTTGGCTTGTTCTACTTCAACTTCATATACGATGTACAATCAATCGCATAAGTGGCGTTTCTTTTTCAAAATTTTACAGTTGATTTTTGTCGAATCAATTCAATTTTCGGAAAAATATTTGACAATAAAGTTGTTAATTTTTTTTAACCAACCTTTTTATAACATATTTTCTACATCCATATGGATACAGCTCAAATCGACTGTGAAAAATTTTTAAATAAACGCCATTTAAGACGTTGATAGTACTTCTATATGATATTAGGAATATAGTAATAAGGTAAGGAAGAAGGTAATATGTAGTGTAATATGAGTTCTACCAAAAAGATGTATTTAAAAAAGGCACCAAGTTCTTGTTAAATCTAGAACAATTCACCAAAAATAATACTCACATCTGTAAATCGTTTACTTTGTATGTATTTATTATTTTACTAGGCAAGTTCCTATCTAGACATAGTAGAAAGTCACCCTCCGTGTCTGTCTGTTTATCCGCAAATTTCTTCCAAACCACGCAAGAAATATTGAAACAGTTTTCACCATCATGTAGATAATTTTTTCCGGGGGGTTTATATGTATAGTATATCTTAATTAAAATTTCCGTGCTAGTATTATTATAAAAAAATATATATTACCTACAAAAAAGTACAAATCTTGAAAATAAATTCGCAGTTATATAGAATACTGATTTAGTGAATTTGTAGTTGTAGCGAATAACTTGCTTTACTTGGCTACTACAATTTTGTTTTTTCTGCTACTCTCATATTTAAAGAAATATTAACGATTTAAGATTGGAAATTATAATCCTAAATATATCTTTATACATTAGAGTTTTAGTCAAATGGATTAGGTTTCTGCAACTTTACTACTAATACTTTTTTGGAGGAAATTCGCTTAGTTATTTTCTTGGAAAGTATTTGGATTTTTAACTTATACTAATAATATTTGTTTAAGCTGCTAATATTTTTACTTTATTGAAAAGTAATGATACGGAGGTTTTGTGTGATATAACATAAAAGGTAAGGTATTTGACAACATCAAAGGTAAGAAATGTAAATGTGTATTATCTAAAAGATTTTGTCAGGTATTTTTAGGACACCCATGATTTGAGGTAAAGTGGTTGAGAGAACTGTGACACCAATTTTGGCACGCTGTAAGGAAAATATGAATTCAAACTGTTCTCTTTATTGCGGTCCAAAGATCTAAATATTTATTAAATAAATCAAATATTTGAAACTTTCCTCCAATCAATTTCATTTTTATTTCGGAAGAAGGAACTGAGTTCCGAAACTAGTCAACATAGAGTGATTTTATGAAAATTGAAAATATTTGTTTTATTTAATAATTATAATGTATTTTCGTCAAATAACGACCCATTCAATACGAAAGGTATACATCGGGTTGCCGAAAAGTTTGGACACGGCATAATAAATCGTTTATGGTGGTTCTAACTAAAAATTTTCAAACTGTAACCCCTAGTAATTTTTTTCGAGGAATCGAATGCGCTAATCAGATTTCGGGTCCCATGAACCCATAAGGGCGACGCAGGGTGTAACTTTGAGATTTTAAATGGAAACCTATATTTTTAATTAAATATTCGTATTCTACAGAAACAAATACGTGTCTTTTGCAGGAAAACTTTTTCTCTCGCTAGATGGCGTTTTAAATTTATTATTTACGATTAGTAATAACAAAATTTATTATTATTTATAATAATAAATTTATTAAAATCGAAGTATTAAATTAAGTTTATTATAAATTGAAATTCACTTTTCAATAAATTCTATTATTTTTCATTCATTCGTGGAATTTCCCCAAAAATTCTCCGAAAAAAACGCCCTCTATCCAGAGAACACAGCACATTTAAGAAAAAGTTTTCCAACAAAAGAAACGTATTTTTTTCGTAGAATACGAATATACAATAAAAAATATGGGTTTCCATTTAAAATTTCAAACTTTGACCTTGTTTCGTCCTTGTGGGTCCACCGGACCCGAATCTGATTACCGCATTCCATTCCTCGGGAAAAATTAGTAGAGGTTACCGTTTGAAAACTTTTAGAACCACCTTATACGATTTATTATGCCGTGTCCATACTTTTTAGTCACCCTGTATTTTCCCAACTTTCAGGCCACTTCTAGGTCCATGGGATGTATCCTTTTTGTTTTAATGACTAAGTCAGTTATTCTTTGGCATTTTTGCACTTGATTGCAAGGTCACATCTCGAAAGCTAATTTAGATACATGAACAATTTTTTTATGATATTTTATTAGATATTTTACTCATACGTACTACTTCTGCCCATACATGAGTGAGCTCGATAGACCTTTTCATAGAATTTTATGCGCATGCGATTTTTGTTCAATCTGAAAAGATGGCAAGTATGGTTTATTCATTTCTTCACATTAATTATTTTGTCATTCTGTCCGAAACAAACACAAATCGTAATTTTAAATGAAAAAGTCTATTAGTTGCCCTAATAAACATATATACATGAAACATAATATTGCTCGAACTTGTCAATGTACTCTTGTACGTAAACATATTTTAATTTGTTGATCTCATTAACCTTTAGTGTAATTTAAGTGGTCTATATATTCTACCAAAATGATTTACGTGGATTTATGTCTCACAAAATAATATTTTTCATTATTTAAAATAATTTAAAAGGTAACTCGAGGCACAATATAAGTTAAAGACACACAGAGAGCTTGTCACACAATTTTGCACCCTTATACAAGTACAAATCTTTGTATACAAAGAGGTGTGTTTCAGTGATCTTATTTTCATTACTTCGAGTTTATATTATTACTACACCTACAATTATTTTTATTAAACGTATATTTTTGTAATACAAATTCTCGGTTTCTTCAATTTATTGCCATAAGGTGAAATATTTCACCCGTTTCAAGGACGGCAGGATAAGTTTTATACATTATTTTGAACGATTTGAAAATAACAACACATCTTGAATGGCGTGCGTCAAAACCCGAACCTCTTAAATCCTGGGAACAAGAATTAAATTTTGAAAATAATAGATACATAAAATTAAATATGTATAAGGTGAACAAGTAGAATTTATCAACACAAGTAATATGTTATTACTCAGAATGATGTTAATCGTGGAATCAATAAAGCTTATAAATCGCTCAAATTTTGGAATCCTCAGAAGCAGTACCGATTTTGATGAAACTTTTTTTTAAATATTTCTTTTACCTCACTATTTGAAATAAGAAATATTCCAGCGATTGAAAAAAAATGTCTATCATCAAAATTGCATAATCCTCAGAAACAAAACCGACTTTGATATTTGTTTTTAATGTTTGTTTTCATATATTATTTGAAATCAGAAACATTTTCGTGGGGAGAGGTGGGGTGTATCGTGAATATTTACTTACATTGTTTAAACAATTTAATCATGCAATTTTAATGGAAACAGTTTTTTCACATTTATTGAAACTTAATAAGTAAGTTTCGAATTTTTTGAGTAAGAATAATAAGGGGTAACATATTATTTTTGCGTATTCTCTAGTACGGTTACGAAGGTACAAGTATGAAAGAACTAACATATACTATATAGACTAACATGATAAATTTATTAATTAATATTATAAATCTAGGTTTTTTAAAATCAAATTTTGCCCCAATTCCTAGAAAAATTATTTGTATTTTATAAATACGTATTTCGACTGCAAGCTAGTCATCATCAGTATGAATTAGCTAATCGTAACTATCTCTCGGATATGGAGTCAGTCAGAATAATTTGGCCCCTAGAACTAAATTTAAAATTTTACGACACAAGTCCACCGTACTTACACAAGATACTGGCAACGTTGAATAAAATCAATGGTGCAAACTAACATAATTCCACCCATGGACAAATAAAATCACTAAAGAATTAAGGGATCATAACCTAAAAACAGCGCTTGTTAGTAAAAATCAGTTACTGGGCATTAAATTCTTAACGAAAAAATTCTCAATGAAAAGCAATCGGGTATATATCATCTGGTTCATGAAACATCTGGTATAGCTGCGCACGTTATTGAGAACAACCACTAAATTGACAAATCGAATTAAAAACTACTGAAATCGGTACAAAACCCCACAGAATTAGATGTATACGAAAGTATCTACATACACAAAGTAAGAAAACAGATAATGAATTTAGATAATGGCCCAATTCTAAAGTGTGTCTTCGGGTTTATAAAAATTAGTATTACCCGATATTACTAACACTAATTTATACTAATACTAGCATTACCCGTTGCGGCTTCGCCCGTAAAAATTTTGTAACGCCCTTATAACCAAGTAACATAATATTTTCTACATCACGTGTATACACCACTGATATCTTGCCATCTATTATAATTTTAATGAACTAATGTGTAGGAATATAGTTTCACTGTCAGCTATCAATGAAAATCAAAAGCCATTATTATATCATTTCTTCATGAATCATTTCTATAATATTTAAGGACCAATTTTTTACAAAAACTTGACAAATTATATACTAAAACCTTCCTCGAGAACCACTCTATCCATTGGTGAAAACAGCATGAAAATCGGTGCAAAAATTTTTGAGTAAATTGCGAACAGACAGACAGACGCGGTTGGGGGACTGTAATTTATACTGTGTAAGGATAAATGTGACATAATAAACTAGATACTACCAGTTATCAACAATATACAATATACCTATCTGCTCACCTTGTGTGAGTAGAACAAAACAAATAATTAAAAACATTCACGTATATAAAAAAACATTTAATTTATACTGAAAAATAAATTTATAATTCAATTATAGTTAAAATGTACCTCATCATCTATACAAACACATTCTGCTGAAACATCAAAATCCACCAACATACTAAAATATTTTGCGAACAGAAATATATGCAGCAAAACAAAACAACATACAATTGTAATCCAAAAAATTGACAACGTAGAATGTACAGATCATAAATTGGTATTACGCAATATTATACAGGGTGTCCCGTAAGTCACGGACACAAATAGAGGTATAGACAGAAAATTGAATTCTGAGACGAAAAGTCCTTTACCATATTTTAATTAGACACATAGGTAATTAATTATTAATTAAAATAAGTAACCAATCACGCGCGCACTAGGTTACGACAAACACACGGAAAAGCATTTCTCACTAACATACTTACAAACACTCACTCGCACACGCTATTTGGCGCCGCTGATTGGTAACTTATTTTAATTAATAACTAATTACCTGTACGTCAGGTAAAAAAATGGCAAAGGACATTTCGTCTAAGAATTCAATTTTTTATCCATACCTACAGTTATGTCCGTGACTTACGGACCACTTGTATTTATTAAACAATTAACCGATTCCTATTCCATGAGTTTTGGGCAGATATGTGTATATCTCAAGACAAAATAATTAGCCGACGAAAGAGCAGAAAAACTTACACATATAATAATAAAAGGACAACAAGTACCACGTATAAAATTAGTTACCTCAAAGGAATGTATGATGAAACTTCTCTATATAAATAAAATCAAAGTAGCTTCGCCGTTCACCCGAGTAAAGTCGCAAATCCAGAGATATTATCCACAAACAGTCGCCATAGACAGATAAACTATCTGCCAGCACTTCAAACCCTATCCCAGATTAATTTGTAAAAAAATCCGTAAACGAAATACATAAAATACATGTAAGCACAGAAAAATGTGAAAATTGTAATCGATATGGACATACAAAAAATCGATGAAGAAAAGAACTTTCACATTATGAAAATTCAACAGAAGCACAGGATTAACAAACAACATTCACCAATCACAACAGACTACATCAAACACCCCGCACATGAAAACCCGAGAACCACCCAAATAGCAACAACTAGCAGGCAACCAGAAACTATGATTACGAACCTTACTGCACCTAATAATCAAGACAAAAAACGACTTCACTCTGGCAGTCCTGAATCTAGGATAAAACTTCTAACCACAATACACAAAAGACGCAAACACGCAAAATATACACAAAAATCCAACATAGATCCAGAGCAATACACCGAAAATTGATACAACTAAATCCAAGCCTCGCAAATAAAAAAATCAAAAACAAAGCAAAAAACATTATTCCAGATAATATTGACATATTCCAGGATCTCATAGGAAAAAAACCTGAAATATTTGTTTTAGCTTGGACCACTTTAAGCAATTCATAACTGAAACGCAACAGATACAAAAAATCGATCTAGTCATTAAATAATTCAATCCCACTACTGATCACATCAAAATAGACATTCTATAATCTATACAACTATCAACAAACTTAAACGATACAGTTGTTACCAGCTGTAAAAATGAATTTCAGTAAATTTATTTACTTCTCATTATAACAATCATAAAATCTTACAATATGCAATCTATATAATATGCCTACAAGAAACTTCCCAATCATAAAGCTACTTTTAAAAAACTATAATCAATATGGATTTGACTAGATGGACAAATTACATCCGGAGCCGTTTGCAACCTACGGAAACCAAAACATATTTGCAAATGAACTGCAAATACAAACTGAACTGCAAACAATAACATTAGAATCTAACTCACAAAAACACAAACATTAACAGTTTGAAATATCTTTATACCACCAAACCAACACTTTTACATAAACGACCTATAGACATTATCGACCAAATACCAAACTCGTTTTTTCTTCTGCGAGACATAAATACACACTTTACAGTAATTGTTAGTACTCAAACTTGTCACAGACTAAAAAAAACAATTTACTATTAAATAACGATGACATTTCCATAATTAACAATGGTCGTATCAAAATATTCAGACAAAATATCACTTGGAAAAATATCTATATGACAAAATATCTGTGGACAAAATATGTACGAATATTAACGTAAACTGAACCCAAACTAAGCCCAAACTAAACCGAACCCAATCCAATAAATCAATTTGGGTTAATTTTCTATTTACAAACGATAGCATGTAAATGGCGTTATCAAATTAACATTCCACCTCTAACAACACTTTGCTTAAGATATAACACTAAAAGTATTTGTAAATTTACTGCGCCATAATTTAAATTCAAAATATTACTAGGTCATCCAATATTTAATTGATTAATTTAATGAATCAAATATTTATTTGATTGATTATAATTAATAATTAATTAATTATAATTTATGGTATACTAATTTACGGTATTTTTACTATCGATTATTATACAACAAGCACATTTCTTCTGTAGATTTTGTCACATAGGTATTTTGTCATATCAGGAGAAATTTTGTCCGGGGATATTTTGTTGGTGATATTTTGTCGGGGATATTTTATCCGGGGATATTAACGCGTGTAACCATTATCATTGGTAACAACACATAAACAAAAGTACACAATAAAAGTTACCTTTACCGTTATCGAATCACGATGTGAATAATGCGTATTATCTCACAACGAAGTTAGAATGGGACACACTTGGACCAGCTAACACTATTCGATACACATAAAATTCCTAAAATCAATCACATAATATTTGAAAGGCAGTTTGGATACACTTTACACTAAACACAAAAAGAAATTCTTCACACCAAGACAATATGAAAAAAATATCAAAAACTCAGCTGAGCTATACACCACAATAATATTAAACAATACATACCCACAAAAATAATAACACAAAATAACAATTCCCATATAGGAAACCTACGGAGAAAACGAAAATCTTGCCTAATAAAATTAAGAAAAACCAAAACAACTCACGCTTTTGAACAATACAAAATCTTTTATAGTTTTACTCGTCGAACAACACACACACGCACAAACAAAAACATGGAACCATTTTATACAAACACTAAATAAAGATACCCGCGGAAAAACTATATGGGAAACACTAAATAAAGATACCCGCGGAAAAACTATATGGGAAACTATCAAAAGATTCAGCACGGGACAAACTGTTCTTATGTTAGTGTTTAACCAGTTCAAGTGGCCGTGCTGTCAAAGACACTTTGCTTGGAGCTGGGAGGTTGCGAGTTCGATAACGAACGGTACAAGTTTGTGAATTAAATTTAACGGGGCAGTTAATTGATTAAGCTGTCGGCATATGGACCAAAACAAAGGAGCTTGTTTTTTTGCAGTTTAGCCCTTTACGAACTCCAGATTAATATCGGCATAGTTCCTATCAAAGTCGGCTGCAGTCGCGCAGCTTTGGATTATTTCGAACAATTTGTCTTACAGTTTTTACATTGTCAGCATTGCTCACAATTCTGAAACGATTGGTTTTTGATTATCAAGTTACGTAAATTCACTTCCCAATTTGTTTACAATACTACGAATTTTCTGTTCACTTGGTCGATAATGTGGGCCATACATGACGGATCATCACGTCGTTCAAGTATCTATTGTGGAACATTTCTTTTGATAATAAATTTTAATAATTTTGCAACGTTTTTGTGGTATTAAATGTTTCATGTTATTTTCTAATATCCTAACCAACAAAACTGTAAAATAATAATAAGCTTTGTCTATATTTCTATCACGATCTACAGGGTCGCCTATATTTCAGTCTCAAATCCTAAAGAACTATTTGGATCACCATTTATTTATGCAAATATGTATTTTTGTTTAATTAAAAAATAATGTTGATTTTTTTTTATAAAACGTAAAATATTTTTGTAACCAAAAAATATTTTTCAATATCACAAACTTCATGAGGGATTGTTCGATTGTTCATCTCTATTGATAACCTTATAAAATACAGATGATTATAATTTATTGTAAAAAAGTTTTAAATAAGGTCAACATTATTAACATTACTAAGTTCAGGCACAAAATTTTAATAAAATGAAAAAATATATAGAATTTTTCACTGTTTCTGATTACATAGGCAACTTGTTAGAAGAATATAATATTTTTTATCATTTTCATTAGATAGGCAACTTGTGCATCCAATGAAATTCTATAAATGATTTTGATTCGTAAGTTCTTAACTTGCCAAGCCCATAAAAATTGCATGGCCTCGTCAATTTTTTATAAAGCATGGTACATAATATCTAAAGCGGTTTTCGAGATATGTTAATTTTTTTTAAATTTGAAAGTCCGAAACTGTTTACTACATTGAAAATTGTCAATTTTAAATATCATATACTATTCTGCTCTGTTGCTGCATAATAGAGCATGATAGAAACATGGCACATTGACGCGGAAAACTTCCGTTACACGCCGAAAATACATTCTGATCAGATTCACATAATGCACCAAAAGAAATGTAAATAGTTGCAGAGGAAATAGTTCAAAATGTTTAAATGAATATTTCAAAGTGCGCCACTGTTTTTTTGCTGAGCAGTGTACACTATCGTATTAATAATATTTGAAACAATTTTCGTGGGTTAAAATAAAATTAGCTATCCTTTATACTACCTAGAACTTATAAAATGTATAAAAATAATAAGAATTTTCATTGTACCTTCTTACCTAAATAAAAAGATTGTTATTATTATTTTGAAAAAGAAAAAGGATGTATATGTATATGACTATTGTTGTTCAAGAACTAGTTACACAGCTTACTGTCATTGTTAACAATAGAACTACACCGTTTTATACATAAAACATAATTTATAATAACACAGGACGAAATGACTAACAATAAGGAAGGACACACAATTACATTCAAACATTTTATGTTATATATAAATATTGTACAGAATGGTCATACCAAAAATCAAAACGGTTCAGGTTTTTCTTACGGTAGTACTGAATAGTTCAGATGATTCGAAATAAGCATTTTTAACGATATTTTTGAAGCGATATTATTTGAGGGAATATTCCTAATGAAATTGTAAATAGAACGGTAAAAATATAATAAATTGACTGTATAGTAGGTTAGGTTGGGTTTTAGTGGCTATCCTGAACGGAACACATTTAGACCATAAGGTCCATTGTGATATCTAGGGATGTGATTGGAGGACAAGGAATTTTTGTGTAGACTAGGAATCGGTAGGTTGTGCGGCTGCAGCCGACTTTGATAGGAACTATGCCAATATTCATCTGGAGTTCGTAAATGAAACTGCAGAAAACCTTCACACGCATAGCCGGTTACTTCGTTCTTGTCCATACACCGACAGGTTAGTCAATTAACCACCCCCTTTTTTTAAATAATTGACAAACTGCCAATGTCAGGATTCGAACCCATTACCTTCCCATAACAGTCCCAAGTAGAGTGCCTTAACAAGCACGGCTACTTGACCGGTAACTGTATAAAAACAGACATATTAAAACGTTGATGCCCGATCATATATTTTTAACCCGACTTCAAAAAGGAGGATGGTTCTCAATTCGTCTGTATTTTATTTTTTTTTTTGCTATTATAAAAATCTATTCTCACGAATTTCATCAAATACTATATATACATACATAAAACAACAAGTAGCAAATTATGTAATTAAATTTATAACTCCATTATAGTTCTTAGGACTTTAGGTTTGTTAATTGCTTTACATTCACGATAGTACAAAAGTGTTGTCTTGGATATTGTTTGCTCTGACTGTTAGAAGACACCTTTCAAAATCTACCACCTATTTCCAATTTTCTTAATCAATCGAACATTAGTACATGTAGGTTGTTCGGCCACTACAAACCGTTTCACCTTTAATATTTAAAACCCAAGCCGATCGGCTTTCGAACAAATCACGACTTTCATTTTTCATGCTATTATGGTTAATCGAACATTTATAACGAAATAATTTCGTTGCCGAACGTTGCGTTAACGCATTTATATTATACAAAAAAATATATATAGAAGCTGAGATACAAGCAAGAACGAGCAACGCGTGAAGGAGATTTTGGGCTCTAAAACATATTTTTTTACACAATTCATTGTTTTTAAGTCTAAAAATAAAAGCTGTGGATACGTGCATCCTGCCCATTTTAATATATGGCTCGCAAACTACGCCTTCACAAACAAGGAAAACAAAAAACTCTTAACTTGCCAAAGAAGTATGGAGCGCTAAATATTAGGATTACGGAAAGTCGAGAAATTTCAGTGCTGCGAAATTAGAAATAAAACACAAGCTAAAGATGTGGTAGTAAGTGTAAAGCGGCTTAAGTGGAAATGCGCGGGACACATTGCGCGATTTAGAGACTGTAGATGGACATTACGAGCTAATTTATGAATACTGTATAATCGTACGCGGAGAAAAGACCGTCCAAATAAAAGATGGCGTGATGAGCTTGAATCCATTGCTGGTGGTTGCTGGACAAGACAAGCACACGATAGGCATGAATGGTGTATTCTGGAGACGGCCTTTGCCCAGCCTATGGGATGACTGGCTCAAATTATTATTATTACTATATATATAAATATATATATATATATATATATAAAAATATATATATATATATATATATATAAATATATATATATATAAATATATGTATACATATATATATATATATATATATATATATATATATATATATATATATATATATATATATATATATATATATATATATATGACGAAAGTTGAAGCATTTCATGTGGAACGGTTATTCATGCTATTGGTTTAACAGGTTTAGTATGAGGTTTTATTAGGTTTTTTTGGCGTCTCTTTTGTTTTTATAAATAGAAACTGGTAGTTTTAATTGTAGATTCATCGTCTACGAAAGAAAACAAACAATTATGTTTTGAAAAAAATTTTCTTAAACATCAATTTTTCACGATTGTTACCGAATTTCACATAAATTTTAAGATTATTCATATGCTTTTATCAGAGTTTTTATCAGAACATATGTTAAAAATTACTCCCATTAACTTCAATAATTAAACTAATTCCCATTCATCTAATTTATGGCATGAAACAAAGTAAACAACTAGAATCGTTAATATTTATGAAAAAAATTTAACATGAAGTAGAATTAGGCAATATTTTGCACCAGATTCTCACCAGCATGAAGAAGTAATTTTTCGTTTGAACATCTCGAAAATATTTTGATGCTTTAACTTCTCACATCAAACTATATCACATCCATACCAGCCAAGTTGCCGAGCAGTGTAAGGCGTATGCCTGAGGCGTTATGTGTACTTGGAACTGAGAGGTTATGGGTTCGAATCCCGACATCGGCAGTTCGTCAATTGTAAGGAAAATAAAAAGGGGCGGTTAATTGACTTAACTGTCGGCGTATGAACAAGAACGAAGTAACCGGCTATGCTTGTGAAGGTTTTCTGCAGTTTCCTTCACGAACTCGAGATGAATATCGGTATAGTTCCTATCAGAGTCGGCTGCAGCCGCACATCCTATCAGTTTCTAGTCTACACAAAAATTCCTTACACTCCACTCACATCCTCACATCCTTAGGCATCACAATGGACCTTATGGTCGAAGTAAGCCCGTCCAGGGCCGCCGCTACAATCTATCTATATCACAGCCATAGCGTAATACCCAGTGTTACCAGTCCAAGTACCCGAGCGGTCTCAGGCGTTATGTCTGTGCAGTATGCAGTACTTGGAAACTGGGAGGTTATGGGTTCGAATTCCGACATCGACAGTTTGTCAATTATGAAAAAAAAAAGAAAAAAAAAGGGGAGGTTAATTGACTAAACCGTCGGCGTATGGACAAGAACGAAGTAACCGGCTATGTTTGAGAAGGTTTTCTGCAGTTTCCTTAACAAACTTCTGATGAATATTGGCATAGTTCCTATCATAGTCGGCTGCAGCCACATATCCTACCAATTCCTAGTCTACTCACAAATTCCTTCCACTCCACTCACATCCTCACATCCTAAGGCATCACAATGGACCTTATGGTCGAAGTGTATCCTGTCCAGGGCAGCCTTTACAATCTACAATGTACCTCTAATACCCTGTGTGACTCGACTTATTTCGAATAGTACGTCATAAACGAATATGTATTAAGCAGATTTAATTGTTTTCTAATTTATATCTACTTTTTATCTCAAGACTGTAGAAATAGATAATTATTTAATGCCTATGTTAGCAATACCAATGTTCATTAAGATCTATACATAATGTCATAATAAACAGTAAGATTCGATTTATATCTTTCGTAACAGCACTTTGCGTAAATAACGATACGAACTTATCCTGACCTGATCTAAATATTTTATGGGAGTGGCAAGTTTTCCGTTGGCTTTTATATCCCGTTAGTAAATGCCGATCAATCAAGTATTGTTTACCATTAAGGCCCTAACCTCAATTTGCCTAGAAATTTTCATCTAATTTGACTATAAATTAGAACAAATTTTGTCAGGAAAATTGGAATAATTTTCTTTCTGACAACAATGAATAAGTTTATTTTATATTATTATAAACATAAAATAGCTACAATTCACAAATCTAACCGTCAGTTTCTTGTAAACAATTATTTCAAATTTTGTAAATCTTTCGTAGGATTTCGTACGAGTGGTTTGGAAATAAAAATGAAGCTTTAGTCGCATATCTAACAAAGAAATTGATGGAAGTTGTTATTACACCCGTACAAAGACAATACAAATACAATCGAAATTTTCTTGTTAACAATTATCTGAAATATCTTCCATCTTGCGTACGATTACAATACTTTCTGAGTCTCTTAAATGTAAAAATTAAGCTTTTGTCTTATGTCTAAAACATAGAAATATATTGAAGTTGTCATTACACCAGCCAAACGACAATACAAGTTAAATGTTCATATTTTCTAGAGATTATCTATAGTAAACTCAAGCTTCACAGTCCAACGGCAATAATAAATACATTCACTGAACACGTGAACATATGGTCAAAACAGGCCGGTTTCGTTCTATCGTTTTCGTTTTTTATTCATATTATTTTATTATAAATATGAATAGAACAAATGGAATCAATAAAAATAATAACAAGAATAAATATAACAATAAAAACTAAAATAAATATTTAAAAATATCAAACAAACAATCGAAATGATGGATCACAAATATGAAAGCAGTCAATAACAATGCGTATACGAATGAACTGAGACTTGTATTATAATGCAGATTTAAAGGTCCTCAGTACCAAACAAAGCAATCATATTGCACCATGTGCTATGATCATGAGTTTCGTCTGTTTATATGGATGAACTCTCTAGTTTGAGTTTAATAAATATATAATATAAAAATAATAACAAGAATACATAAAAAAATAAAAACTAAAAATAAATATTAAAAAAAAATCAAACAATCGAAATATGGATCACAAATATGATACCAGTCAATTAAAATGCGTATACAAATGAACTAATACTCGTATTAATGCAGATTTAAAGGTCCTCGGTACCAAACAAACCAATCATATTGCACCATGTGCTATGATCACGAGTTTCGTATGTTTATACGGATGAACTCTTTAAGTTGAATAAATATATAATATCGTTTTATATTTACAATGTAAATTTTAGTTTTGATGTGCCATCCTGTAGATAAGAAGGATATACATTCATACAAGTATGATGTAGGTACTATGTACACAAAACTAAAAACCATTTTATGTAATAAATTTTAAACTTAACTCATTCTTATATGTTCTACCTTCAACTGTATATGAAACTGTCTCCACATGTCCCATACAATATGATGATGTAATATGGAGGAGGTTGGTTGGTTGGTTACTGTTTGGTTGGTTCCTATTCTGTAGGATATCTAGGTACTATAATATTTGTAGGAATAACAAAGATTTATGTAAAACCTACTTATAAATGCTATATGGATCATATTTTATGTGGTTCATATTATTATAACATTGGAATAAATATATACTGTCGGTTTTTTTTTTGGATAAGCTATTCGTAATATATTCGAGAAATATTTTTTTATAAATTTTTGACAATTATTGAGGTGTTTTTATATCTATATAATTTAAGGTGATCCATTTAGATCGACTTTTTATCTATAATTTAACTTTATTTATCTATAAGTTTATCTTGTGGTATGTTTTAATTATGATTATTAGTTTGAAAATTATTTATTATTAGTTCTCATCTTTTACTTCCATTTCTCAGGCTATATCATCATCCCCCGACTTTAGAATATGTTTTATTATTATCAAATATTCAGTTTTCCTGCCTTGCTCTGGTAATTTTAAGGGGCTGCCAATTTTTCTATTAAACTTTCTGCCCTGTAAGTATATTCCCATCAGTCAACAAATATTTAGCATTGGGGTACGAACCTTAAATTGTCTACAAATTTGATTCATTAAATTAGAAGCAAGCCAGTCGACGAAAAATTTTAACGGGAAG
This sequence comes from Nineta flava, assembly GCA_963920215.1. Taxonomy (NCBI): domain Eukaryota; kingdom Metazoa; phylum Arthropoda; class Insecta; order Neuroptera; family Chrysopidae; genus Nineta; species Nineta flava. The sequence goes on from OY986041.1 coordinate 20,231,943, forward strand.
GTTTTTTCTTTCTGACATAAATACTTAAGTTTACCAGTTAATCGGTTTTCTCCTGGACTACTAATGCCAATTATTGTTACCTATATAAAAAAGACAATGTGTTTTTAAAATTTTATAATTCATTTGTGCCTTATTCATTCAGTTTTCGAAAAAAAATTTCGAAATAAAGTATTTAGTATATTTATAATGAACAACTTTTATCCGAAAACTTGTTTTGAAACCCAATTTGATTTCTTCCTGCTATTCATAATCAAAAGTAAAGCTCAACTAAACGATATATTCTATTCCATTCGTGAAGCATCAAAAATTAATAAATTTGTATTAAATGATTGAAGCCAATAGCTAAGTTATGTGTATTTTGTAAATGTATATGAACCTTTGTAAAATCCATTAGGATTGAAACAAATAACGTTATTATTATTCTTATTATAACAGTTACTTGATATTATTTTTCTAAATGTATGCCTAGGTTAAGACTTAAGGACGTTCATCCATGAAGCTTGATAGTAGATAATAAATTTTTTTTAGTGAATTGAATAGCTCAATTCAGTAGTTATCCTCCCTCAAAAATTTAACACCTGTTGACGATCATTTCAAAGAGTAATTATCGATTAAAAATCAAACTTTTAACACAGCGTCTTATGGAGAACATAATTTTTTTGAACTTAAAATTATAATAACTATATTATTAAAGTAGACAGGATAATAAATAATGTTTATAAATATTCTTTAAAATATGCAGTTTATATAATTGCATTAAAAAAATGGTGTTACCGAACATTTGAATTAATTATTTAATAAAATTAAAACTTTTTTGTTAGGTTTGTTTTTGCCACCATATTTTGAAAACTGGCGACCACACACACAAAAATAATATACACATACACACAAATATAAAACATAGTTTACTGTCATATCTGTCACATTAAGTCAAATTAATTTCTAATTTACAATTTCCTGGTATTTTTCAATAAATACTTTTAAAATATTTAGGACAAATAAAAAAGGTTATAAATCGTTGTAAGATTATTGACATACTTTACACCTTTTTTAAAATCCTAAATAAATTTTATTTAAGATAGTAGTCATTTGACTTTAGCGTAGCAAATGAACGTCCTTAAGATCTTACGAGAACCTGCCACACAAACTATATAAAGAAGTGTATCTACTGAGGTTGCGTGACTGTTTTACAACAGATTTTTACCAACTAGGATATTTAACAAGCAAGAAACGAAGAGATATGTCTGAACATATATTAATTACTTTCGTTTGTAACATACATTTTGTAACTTGATCTCGATGGATAAACATTAATGCTGCATAAACGAATTTTAAAGCTGTCAGGATTGTGTAGTAATGAAAGCTTATGTGTTAATGGAAAGCTAATCCAATTACCATAATTAAGTTAACTTTTGTTTGTATTTGTATTAGTTTTGTCTGCATTCTTCTAATCAACATTCATACTTATACAACGCATATAGAAAAATATGAAAAGGATAATTTTACAATTTTCATTTTAAAATTTATCCTAACATAATCCTTTTCAATTTTTTAAATTTATTTAAGAAGATTTATGTAATACCTCTGATAGATTATTATTTTTTTACACAGATAAATTTGTCTAGTACTACAATATTTTATATGATAAAATGGACACCCAGTCGCTATAAACCTTGACTAAAATACGATACTATTGTCAAAAGGTATAGAATTTCGAAATTTTATTGCGTGCTACTGCAACAAACATTTTGAATATAAAATCAATTATTTGCACTTTCGGCACTAAAGTGACAACTTTACTCCCTCCAAATAGGTACTTAAGTAGTACTTTTTCTCCCACGGGAGAAAAAGTAGATTTGTTTCCCTTGGGAGAAAACTAAAATTTAATTTAATTATATTTTACATGAAAAAAAAATGAAATTAAAAAAATTTTTATAATAGAAATATCATTTTGATTTGGTTGCTAGGATACGTATTAAATTTACTTTTTCTACCATGGGAAAAAAAATCTACTTTTTCTCCATATGGAAGAAAAGTACTACTTTAGTACCTATTTGGAGGGAGTAAAGTTGACACTTTAGTCCCGAAAGTGTAAAAAATAGTATATTTACCGTGGGACTAAAGTGCCTTTAATCCCTTGAGTGGAATCCCTCCACTCGCGGGATTAAAAGGGTCACTTTAGTCCCATGGTTAATAATATACTATGTCATTATAGCTAACTTTTTTTACGATGTGACGATGAAACTTTATTCATCTGCTATAAGTAGCCAACTAGGATAATTTTTTTCCATAAAAAAAGTGCAGTTAATAAAAATAAATAAACTTTATAATTGTATTTCAATCTTTAAATATTTTTTCCTTATTGAATAATACTAATAGTATTGTTTTATTGTTTTTTAATTAATACTTATGAGAAGGCCAAATGCCCCTTAAACTCGGCCTTGCGCACTACCGTGCTCTAGATAATATTGTTGTGTATTTAATATAAAATTTTGGTAGGTATATGAAATGTAATTAAAATTTAAATTCAATTGAATTTTCCCGCCGGGGCTATTTTGGGGCTACATGGGCGCTGCGACTAGGCTACTTCGTATCAAATGGTTGTGGTAACATAACACTGTTTGTCATGGTGATAGTTTTAGATAGGACCAAGTATCTAAGGAGAAAAACAAACAAAATTTGATAAAAATCGATCCAGTAGTTTTTGCGTGATGCGCGTACAACGGCAAACCTCTATCCTTTAGTTTATATAGATAATGTCTGAATATTAAATACAGTATCCATTATCTAAATTCATCAATTTATGTTATAAATTAAAAATGTGAAATAGATAATAAACTACTAGAACTCAAAACAAAAGCTCTCCATCTAGCCGGGACGATGCACACACCCATAAGAACACTTCCATAAAGTTTCACTCAGTGTAGTCTTGATCCTACTACAGTGTTGGTTTTGGGTCCATCTGTATGCCAAATTACGTTCTGGATAGTAAAAGAAATTCATAGATTGTTGACAAATGGTCGTTAGACATCCCTACGATCAGATCATTTTAAATCCAGTTGAAGGTTTCTTTGAGGCTAATGGCTCATATGCAATGTATATGGAATGGCTCAAGCGTGAGTTTAGGCTAGTGTTTTCTCGCACGTTTCACAATGGTTCTGAAAGGTCATAACGTTTTGATCAGAGGTCATAATGTTTTGTTAATAATTGATTGATTTTGATGTTTTAACTCTTTCGACAAGAGGATTGGTATTCACATGAATTTGGTATCCAAGGTGACCCTTGAATAGTTTACATCTGTGGATATTAAGATTGATAATAACTAACTTTCAAATTTATACTCTATTTGAAAACTAAATAGGACGAGTCCTTATTGCATCTCCTGGAAACAGCACACAATCCTGAACAAAATATGGAGATATTACACATTACTTCAAAAGATTTGAAACTAATCATTAGTTATTTTTTGCGTTCTTTAAATTTTGTGAATATCATGTAAGTAGGCTACAAACGAGGAACATTGTGTAGCAACATTGAACTCCGCCTACAAACTATTTTGTCTACAGACGTGCAACCAAAATTTTGTTAACATAAAAGTATTATTTTATTACTTGTCTATACAGCAACATTAAACTCCTCCCACAAAATATTAAATAATTTTAATTTTTACAGACTAGCAACCTACTACCGAAGCTGTCTGTAGCCCCTAGTAGCAATATTTACTCTCAGCACAAATTAAAATGAAACTTCAGTGCGTGAATCGAATTCACACCAGTGCGTGAATGGAATCTCCAAACACTTGTTGTTCATGTAACTTAAAATTTGAACTTAATATAAAAATAATGAAGTGGATTTAAATATACGGAGAAGTTATTAGCAAATGCTAGATTTTTTAATAAAATAAAATTTTTTTCATGATTCAAACGGTTAGCTTTTAACTCCAGCGCTTAACTATTTTGTGTATATTTCTGTTATGTTGAGTTGTTGGCTTATATATACATGTTGTTATTACCAACAGACAAATTCAACTATTGGTGTCATGTTTTACCCATAACGATTTAATTCAATCAAACTTGTATCTTTTGAAACCCAACAATTATATGAAATATTCACATTTCGAAATTTTATACTTCTCAATAAGTTTTTATTTGAAAATGTACTTTTAAGCTTTCATCACCTGTGTCCAATACAAAAATCAGATTCACTCCAATATAGTAGATATGTGAAGCGTTAAAATTTTCAAAACACATATTGTACAATGATTTTCGTTACTCTACAAGTCACACTTGTCGATATTAATAAAAAAATTAATAATCTTGATTATATATTAACATTTATATTTAAAGGACCCACACCAGTGGCATAAACATTGTGTTTCACACAAGTTTTTGTAAAAATATAATGCAACCAGTCCAAGGGGCCAAGCGGTCTAAGGCGTTAAGTCTGCGCAGTATGCCTACTTGGAAACTGGAAGATTATGGGTTCAAACCCCGACATCGGCAGTTTGTCAATTATTAAGAAAAAAAGGGGGCGGTTAATTGACTAACTGTCGGCGTATGGACAAGAACGAAGTAACCGGCTATACTTGAGAAGGTTTTCTGCAGTTTGCTTCAGGAATGAATACCGACATAGTTCCTATAAAAAAAAAAGATGGGGTTTAACCTCCGTTTTTGAGATACAACAGTCTATAACAGAGGCCACCCACATCATTATTATTCAACCTTTATTAATTTTTAATTTTTAAATTTTTACGATGTGAATAGAGGATCAGGAATTCGTATGCAGACAAGGAATTGGTAGGTGTGCGGGTGCGGCCGACTTTGATAAGAACTATGTCGATATTCATCTGGAGTTCGTGAAGGGAAACTGCAGAAAATATTCACAAGCATAGCCGGTTACCTCTTTCTAGTCCATACGCCGACAGTTTAGTCAATCAACCGCCCCATTAATTTGTTTTAAATTGACAAACTGCCGGTGTGGGGATTCGAACCCATAACCTCCTAGTTCCAAGTAGAAACAACGCCTTAACAAGCGCGGCGACTTGGCTAGTTGTTATCCAAGTCGACTGCAGCCGCATATCCTACCAATTTCTAGTCTATACACAAAAATTCCTTCCACTCCACTCACATCCTCACATCCTTAGGCATCACAATGGACCTTATGGTCGAAGTGTAGCCCGTCCAGGGCAGTCTTTACAACCTATCTATCTATCTAACAATATAATGCAAAAAGTAGATGATTAATTAAATTCGGTTGCTATTTTGTGCTCATAGTAAAGCAGTTAACTGCGTGGATCATGACCTGCTTTTGTACATACTGGAGCGATATGGTATTCGTAGCGTACAATCTTCAAAAGTCCTATTTGACGGATAGAGTCCAATATGTTGCGTGGGAGATTAAATATCTACGGTAAGAAAAGTCAAAATTGGTTATCCTAAATGATCTAGGATGAGAGATAATAATGATGACATTGTCATGAATGTGGGTGATGTTACATGTTTTGTCGAAGAAAGCTCTCAGCAGGCACTTCAAATTAATACGGCAAAAAAGCTTCAAGTTATGTCTTACTGGTAATGCCAATAAGCTTCACTTCAATATCGAGAAAAGATATTTTATGATATTTTCTGGAAGAAACAGTTGTAGTAGCTAAGAGTTAAGTTGGCATATTAATAATACGCAGCAACATCGAGCTGAATCATATAAGTTTCTGGGAGTTTACTGCAAAGTAATTTCAGTTGGGATCTTCAATGACAGGCAACTTATAATAAAATACAAACAGTAGATTTTAATGCACTTATTCAATTTTACTATGCTAACTATGCTAGTTACTATGCTTTACAATGTTAGTATGCTATGCTTTACTATGCTAGTCTTTTTGCGACTTAAGTATGAAAAAGATGCCACCGAGTGATAGCTAACCTTAAACACAGAGACTCGTGCAGGGAAGCTTTTAAAAACCTAAAAATATTGACACTTCCAGTACTGTTCTTTTTCGAAACTGTTATATTGGTGATAAATAATTGTCATAGCCTTAAACGTATTCGAGTTTTTCACACTTGTCAAACTAGAAATAAGACGCGTCAAACAACATAATTTGACTTTGTTCGAGAAGAGTTCTCTGTTTATTGGATCAAAGTTGTACAACAAGCTTTCTGGTGAAATCAAGGAAACATCAAGCCCGAAGCTTTTTAAATCGATACTCAAAGCATTACTTATTCAATCAGCATCTTATAAGGTAAATGAATTTTTAGATTTATAATTATATTTAATTTTATACAATTGTAATTCCGTATGCACTAAGACTGACTGTATGCACATTGTCTGTAAAAATAATTTATGGACAATAAAGATTACTATTATTGTTATTGATATTATTTGACTGAAATTTAACGTACATATGTCTGTTGAAGGGGGAGATTGAATACAGGATATAAACCCCAGATGCAGCCCACCTCTTCGACAAACATAAATCTTCACAAGGTAGCTACGTCCATTGAAGAAGATTCATTCCCTATGTTCGTGCAGTTTGTATGCCCGTCAGTCAACGCGATGTCCGAAGGGTCCGTCTGTTTTCCGAGTCTTATTATAATAATAATAATAATTATTAATACAAGTATTATAGGATTTCCTAATAAGGATTGGATTTAAATTCTTACTTCGACAATCGTACTACTTCGAAAGTAGGTTACGAAATGTAAAAAAAATATTGACACAAAAATTCTGCATAATTTTAAATTGTTCCATCAAAAAGTACTTTGTGCTTATACTTTATTTTTTAGTACCTTCAAACTTCTTATACTTAAGACTTACAGGTTATTTTGGAAATGTACTATACTTATTACTTTTGTTTCAATACTTGGTACTTATTAATTAAAGTACTATTTCCCAGTATTTTTCCCAGCTCTGAGCATCATGTTGGGAAATTTTAATAAAAATGAGGTAATTCATCATTTTATTATAAAAAAAATTAACTAGAAATTAAATTTATGCTGATTTTAGCTGAAAATATTTTAAAAGAACTCTTAATTTGACTTCGAAAATCAAAAATTCAACTTTGCTAAAAAAGTTTAACGTGAAAATGCCGTTTGTTTAAATTAAAGTGTTTTTGAAAATTTTTAAAAAAGTTATAGAACTGGGAGACCATTATCATTTTTTTCCACATTTGAATGAATTACATGACGCCAATAAATTTTTGGTTTGAACAAAATTTGTTTGTTTTGCGGTTTACTGAGCTTAGTCACAAACCTCTTGCAGCATTATCATTTCTTCAACTTTCGACTTTACTCTACTAATGGCAACGATTGCTGTAAATTCTGCTTCTATATTAGTGGTCAATAAACTACGCACACTCCATTTTGAAGAATATTTACAAAAAGCTATGTGTAAAATATTCAGCGAATAGCCAAATTCGCCTTTTGCGTATAGCATATACATCCAACGGTTAACAGCAACAACATTTGTATACTATTCGAATGAGTTGGAAGAGAATGAGACCTGGTGTATTTGTCGTCTCCGTAGTGAAATAAAATAAAACGCATTTATATACAGTACACTTAGTGGTCCTGAATATTTAATTTATATATTTGACAAGGTGTATTATTAGAAATGTTCATTTATCTACATTCGACTGTCTTAACTATTATTGTACTAGTTTAATAGGTGTTTAGGGGTAACCGTGTACAAAGTTTAGATGTAAATACGGTCTATACTTTCACGAAAGGTGAAAAAAATATGTTAATTTTTTAAACCAATGGTCTCAAAACTGGTGAACTAGTTTAGACCATAGGTGGGCCAAACTTTGACTTCTCTCAGCTCTGAGTGAGAGGTAGGAAGAGAGATACAGTAAATACAGGGTACCTACCAATTATTACTATTTTTCTTTTTGAATTAAAACATTTTCTGAAAAAAATATAATAATTACAACTCTATTTTATGGTCACTATTAAACAATACATACAATATATTGAATACATACTCTGGAATTTTGGGGCATAAAATGTACCTTTTAATATATTCATGTATGAATAAAATATAAATGTTATATAAATTATAAAATATAAATCTTTTGAACTTTTACGTTTACCGCTTGACAATTGTAAACCGCTTGTAAATTTTTTTGATGGTTTAGATCTAGATTTTTGGAAATTCTGAATAATTTGCTTAAACTATTCATATCGGAGAACTACTAAACAATTATTTACCTGATTAAATTATTTTTTCTTCGTAGGGGGTATAGTATAGTATCATTGGAATTTGATGACACTATAAACAAGCCAAAGATAAGGCTGGGAGGGGGGATAATTTGTTACTGATTTCTCAATGGTTAAATTGTTTAGTTACATAAAGTGGGAATTTTATGTTAGCTTACTCAACCTGACTGTTTCTTCGAGTCTACTTTGAATTAAAAAAGTGAAATGTACTAGTCGTGTTATTGAAAATTATTTTTCTCATAATTTCTTTAAAAAAATTAAATAAAAGTAGTTTTTTTAGTGAAACGGTAATTTTAAAATTTAATAATCGATTTAAAGATTTCGAAAATATAAATGTAATGAGTGATTTTTTAGTGGCCCCTTTTAATAGAAAATTTAAAATTCCCGCTTTGAAAAAAATTTTTCAAAAATTTTTTCCGGATTTCAATGATTGCGCGTTATTAAACAAAATGATTACCCTTCCAACAAATTATAATTTATTACGAGCCATGAACACGAGCACAAATAGTATTTAGGAAATCGTCGCAGAAAACCTATCTTCGTTTGAATCAGAAAACCTATCTTCCGGAATTATTAAAAATAAATAAAAAAAAAACTTAGTAGTTGTAAATAAATTATTGGGCAATAATTGGTAGGAGGATACCTTGTATTGAAACATCGCTCCATCTTACTTCAACACATACCTTTCTTGTTACTCTCACTCCCCTTATGGAGAGTCCAGTTGCTCAAATTTACAACCCAGGCCCACCTCTGGTTTAGACTAGTGATGGTATTGCAATATTATATATTTTCTGAAGAAGTAACTTTGATTGCGAAACTATAGTCAAAATAAAAATATAGTTGCGATAATCTTACATATTTGTTTAATTTAATTCAGAAACTTTGTTCACTACTCTTTCAAAACTCTATACAAGTAAACGTGCGTTTTAAAGTCACTTACTTACAAATTAATTTTTTTTGTGAAATTATATGTCTGAATTTTAATCGCAAGTCATATTTAATACGATTATTAAGAATTGAATTGGATAGACTAAATCGTCTACTATTTAGATTAATAAGTTTATATAATAAATTACAAGTGAAAATTTGTGACTTGAAGATACTTTATAGCTTTATAATGAACACACAAAATTTCAACTTGTTATCTTCTTTCGTTTAGGAGTTATCGTGCTAACTGACGGATAGATATGTGGAAATGGACTAATTGGATCGTTTTACCAAAACTGTTTTTCTGTGATCAATATGTTTAACTGTTATAAAGTACTAGCGACCCAACCCGGCTTCACACGGGTAGCATTAGTTATCTATATCCAGATGAAAAAATTGAAAATATGACACAAAATTGCCAAAAAAAAATTTCCGATGGCTACCAAACTTCACAGGATCACCCGCTGTGCTAATCTGATGATTGCATGAAAATTTCCTCAAAATCGGTCCACCCGTTTTGGATTCTATAGGGAACATACATACACACATCAATTTATATATTTATATAAGAGACTAAACTTAATATAATCTTCTACATATACAAGGTGTCTCGTAAGTCACGCACAACTGAGGTATAGTTAGAAAATTGAATTCTGAGACGAAAAGTCCTTTAGCATTTTTTAATCAGACGTGCAGGTAGATAGTTATTAATTAAAATAAGTACCTAATTAGAGGCGCCCAATAGCATGTGTGAGTGAGTGTTTGTAAGTACGTTAGTAGGAAATACATGTACGTGTATTTGTCGTAACCCAGTGCGCGCCTCTGATTGGTTACTTATTTAAATTAATAACTAATTACCTGTACGTCTGATAAAAAAATGGTAAAGGACTTTTTGTCTCTGAATTCAATTTTCTATCCATACCTTAGTTATATGTGTACGTGACTTACGGGAGATCCTGTATTACGGGTATAAAAATGTGAAAAAGATCAGGCCACCACTGGACTCATTGAAATATAAACCTACGTATATCCGGACCAGCGCTTTTACTACTTTAAGGTCGTGTGTTATATTTGTTTATTGACTTATTTTTTATTAAGAAAGGATTCACTCGTTTTTATACCCTGTTTATATAAATAAGGTATATTAAGTTTAGTCCCGACTTTGTAACGCTTGAAAATATTAATCCTTGACATAAATGTTTGCAATGGGTGTTGAACATTTACAAATAATTCAGATTTTATAAACAATGAATAGGCAGAATTTTTAACACTTCAAACATTGATATACAACTCAGTATATACTGGGTATTCAAACAATTAACTCAGTTAGTTGTTACATTACTTCTTTTTAGTTAAAAATTAATGGCTTTTGTGAGCTTATTACGTTCCAATATAAGCTGAATTTAGTACAGTTATAAGCGTTGTTTAATCTCGATCTGCCAAACTTATCCCGACTGTATCTCACCTATTGTACCGCAAATTGCCTCTGTTATAAAAGAAAAAGATAAATTAACTGCACTCATAATCAAATTGACATCTGCAAATCTTGTCATAGGAAATACTTTTATTATAGTGCCATTAATCTCACTGAAAACCAACGTGTTCTGAAATTCGAATGAAAAAAAGAAGCCAAATTTGTTGAAGACGGCAAAATATTGAATATACGTATGAGCCAAATTAACCATTACGAGAACACACACTTGCCTACTGACAAAGAGGTTCTAAAACTGTAAAAATTATAAACATTAACCATTTCTGGTACAGCTGTTTATTGTTATTCTAATAAATAATTCATAAGTAATTTACTAGCCACTAGTGTTTTGTGCTTCAAACTAGAACTTAAGTTTCAAACTTAAAGAAGTTCAAGCGCGCAAGACTGCTATAATCGTTAAAAACTAAATAAGTAGTTGACGTTAGTATTCTTTAGCACCCGCTACCCCCACGGCTAGCATTCTAAACCATTATAAATTTTTAAAATTAAAAACCTAGTTGCTGCTAAAATGGTCTGAAACCAGAGACCTTGTTCGACAGATACAACATGATGGCCTCAGCTTAAATTAGAAATATTTTGCCTATAAATTTTAAAAGCATCTAAATTTATTTTAAATTCAGGAAAAATTAACCGTGAGAGATCCAATAGTGGGATATTTGTACTTTGGTACAAAATACTTACAACATAATACAATTTTCCAAAACAATGTGAAAAATACTATACAAATTACAATTTTTTTAAATGATTATATCCTTCATGGAGTTTAGTGCCCAAATAACAGCTAAAACTACAGTCAGTAAATGTGTGTGTCGGGTTTGGTAAATTAGAAATAAAATACAAAACAACTTTCCACAAAAATAATTACTGTGCATATAATTAAATGCAAAATTATGTTCTTTTCTGTCATAAAAAATATACAAACGTTAAAGGTATAAAACAACACAAAAAAACCTGGTGTCAACAGCCATATAACCTCTATATATGTGTACAGTTTTTATTTCCAGGCCGTACGGCAGATTCACACCGAATTTCCGATTACGATGAACCTTTAAGAAGTTGTTGTACGGGTGCTCGATAAAATTTCTGCTAAAAAAACATAATTTACCTTCCCCCGCTCGGGGGTAGATAAATTTCTCTCTTGAAAACGGTAAAAGATAGAAGAAGTTTGAAAACTAAAAAATTTTGTTTTCTAAAAAGAAACAATCTTTGTTTGAACCTTTTATAAAATTTAAAGATTTGCCATAATTTAAAATATAAAAGCCAATATAAACTGTTTAAATATAATCGGTAGTTAACGCGAGGCGTTAACTAATGCCAGCCATTGGGGAGGGAGTACATGCTGAGTACAACTGGTTCTTGATAAATTTTTGCTAAAATATTTATTTTTCTCCAAAACTACAATCTTATGTTTATTTTTTAAATGGCTATAAAATGGTTAATTATTAAGCTAAATTGTATTAACTTTATTTTTAACCCGACTTCAAAAAGGAGGATGGTTCTGAATTTGTCTGTATTTTTTATTTTTTTATTTATTTTTTTAATGTTTGTCAGCTCAGAACTCCATCATTTATTAACCGATTTTGAATTTTTGTTTTAAAAGGTTTGATTTCAGATTGGTCCCATTGTCACCAAATCGCATTCTGGTGAGGGGATCCCCTAGAAATCGAAGAAAATGCTCAGTTTATATGTGATAACCGATTTTCCCGAATTTTTTTTTTTAAAGGTTATACTCATTTATAATCCGAAAATAAGAAAATTTTTTAAAAAACCGACTTCAAAAAAATTTTTTTTCAAAAAAAAACCGACCCCAAAAAAAAATATTTAAAAAAAAAAAAAATGCATGTAAAAACAACTGAAAATCTGTTATAAAAAATTGCACTAAAAATTTAAAAAAAAAAATGTGTTATAAAAAAATAAACACTAAAACATAATAGTAGGTCTACCCATATGTAGACAAATAAAATCAGTTATAGAACTTCAAAGTCACTATAAAGCGAGAAATAAACCCTATTTTGACAAAAAAGACCCGACTTCAAAAATCAAATATTCTATAACAAAAAATGCACTAAAAAGTAAAAAAATAATTGCATATTCTTGTGCCAATTTTAGTACACCTAAGCAAAAATTTTTAAATATATATGTACAATTATTGTTATTTTTGGAGGCGGTGTCCAAAAGTTATGTGAATTTCTCTGTGCTGACTCCACCTCCAAAAATAACAATAATTGTATATATATATTTAAAAATTTTTGCTTAGGTGAACTAAAATTGGCACAAGAATTTTTTTATAGAATATTTTGTTATAGAATATTTGATTTTTGAAGTCGGGTTTCCATTTTTAGGTTAAGTTTTTTCAGTTTTACTTTTCAGTTTCAGTTTATTCAGTTTATTCATCCTTCTGAAATTTTTGTTGCAATATGCAGAGATCAAAAGGAAAATTAGATAATTTTTATTATGCAGGTGCACTTTATTTTTAGAACCAGGAGAAATTCAACATTGATTGTGGGGAGTATATTTATATTATTTACTAATTTTTAGGATGTACTATATAGAGGTAAAAATATGTTTAATGTATGTTTGTGTAATATAATTAAAGCTGTTTTTTTATTTGTCTACAAAACTGTTGTTTTTATTCTTTGACACATGTACAGGCTGTCTGAGCGGGTGGGTGCTCATACATTTATTCTTAAATACTTCATTTACAACACCGCAAGTCCTATTTTTCAAAATCTTAAAATAAAACTCATGAAATAAAATTACAAGTTACAATGAATAACTTAATTGAAATAGAAATACAATTAAAATGTAAAACAAAAATCGGTCAAGTGTAAGAAGCTGTTCTTGCTCAATTAATGTTCCGTAATAAATATGCATGGGAAGTAAAAACATAATTCGTGAGCATTATGTTGAAATAAGTAACCTTCAATTCACTAATGTTTCGTTATACTCCTAGATGGATAGATATATTGTAGAGGCCATTGTGATGCTCAAGGATGTAAGGATGTTAGTGGAGTGAAAGGAATTTTTGTTTATAGACTAGGAATTGGTAGGATATGCGGCTACAGCCGACTATGATAGGAACTATGCCGATATTTATCTGGAGTTTGTGAACGAAACTGCAGAAAACCTTCTCAAGCATAGCCGGTTACTTTGTTCTTGTCCATACACCGACAGTTTAGTCAATAAACCGCCGTTTTTTTTCTTCTTAGTAATTGACAATCTGCCGATGTCGGAAGTCGAACCCATAACCTCCCAGTTTCCAAGTAAGCATACTGCGCAGACATAATGCCTTAGACCGTTCGGCCACTTGGAATGGTATTATGCATCTATGTCTCAATGTTAATGATTTTGTCAGATTTTCCTGAACGATTATTTTGGTGATAAGATTAGACGACGTTGAGCGTTGGTAAATATGTATTAAAAAAATATTTCATAATATAAATTTGACTTCGTTACGTGTATAATTATTGGGTCATCACATTTTTGTGTTAAATTTCAAATTATTTTCTCGAATCTTTTTATAGAAAATAACCTGTCTCAGATCGTGTGACACCAAAGTGAACCCATATGGATTCCGTTGTGCCTTTTTTAACAAGGACCAATTAACACTATTTTATTTTTTATAAAATATTAAGCTTATGTTTTCTGCATTAAAATTTAAATGAAAGAAATTCGTTACGCAGGAGCTGCATCAACTTAGCGAATTTCCTTAGAATACATAAATCACTCTCAAGCGGTCATAATTTTAGTGTGATCAAAATGAAATATAATATCTGATATGACTTTAGTATTTCAAAAATTAAATTTATTAATAGCCAAATAAAACGGTATAACGATTATAGTTTATAGTATGGAAACGACAATCAAAATTTTTACAACAAAATATATTTCATGTATTCGTGTCAAACAAATACAAAATATTAAATTTCTCTCTTAATATTAGAATAATTGAAAAATGTATAAGCAGTAAAGTTGTAGAAAATCAAGTTTGCTACAATTCATTACTTGATCATTTTTCTCAAGCTCTAATGTGTACAGAGATATTTAGAATTTTAACTTTCAATCTTTAATTGTAAATATTTCTGTAAATATTAGTGTAACAGAAAAATGATAAGAAACAAAATTACAGTAAAACTTAGTGTCTACAACTTAACTTATGATAAATTTTTCGATTTTTCAAATATTAAGGGAGATAGCCAAATTTTGTGATTTCCTCTCCATCTAAACCCCCTTTGCCCTCGTACGATTTTACCCATTAACGTTTAGAATACCAAAAGCGTCTCAAATACTAAATTTCATTCCAATCGGAATAAAACTGTGACAGCTAGAGAGTCCACAGACATTAAAAGTACATATGTCTATATGTATATATATATACATATATATATATATATATATATATATATATATATATATATATATATATATATAAAGTTCAGCGATAGTGATTTTTAACATCTAATAGGTAGGATCGATGGATATTTGAAGAAATTTTTACGAAATTCCAACATTGGTGCAAAAACAATAGCTGCATTTCCTTTGGAGGAAATTCGCTAAAAAGTTTCCCAAAAGGTTACTGTTGATTTTCAACGTATAAATAGTGTGAATAAAAGACAATGTTTGCACGATACCTCAAAACCCACGAGGGGTGAGATATTAAAATGTTAGAGTACATGGAGATACTTAGAGTTAGTTAGAAAGATAGTTAGAGTACTTAAAAAAAATCCACCACATTTTTTAAAAACTACTAGACCAGTTTTTATATATACCTGGGCAATGATAATGGTTGTCATTATACAGATAAATCTCCATGGACAGATTTGGAAAATATGTGCTCTGATACTTATAAAACAACAGATAAACTTAATACAAAGGATATTTAAGCTAATTAAAGTAAATCCCTACTGGATATCGTCAACACACCAGTATATACAAAACTGTAAGCGTTTGTGTGTATTCGTGCACATAAACTAAATTGTATAAATTGGCTGTGTGTCTTTTTCAATGGTACACACACATAGAGGCAAATCGTTCACCGAATAATGATCCCTTCGTGTACAAAGTCAGAGAATATGGAAAATTTTTTTATTTTCAGGAGGAATAGCAAATATTTAATAACATGATTTTAAGGATAATTTCCAGTCAAAAAGTTAATGTATATTTGGATCTAAAAATAATTAGTTTTCACTGAGAAAGTGAAAACATAAATTAATTTGTCATGTATCAAGCACCTTAGATCGACTATATTCATTCACACATGCAAAAAGTACCTATATATGATGCAAAAGAATAGTAATTGAACCATGAGAAAACTAAACGGATATTTTCAAAGATTTCTAATAAAATTTTAATTACGAAACCACTCTTTTCTTAATTTAACAAAACCTGACCTACTACGTTTTGAATGATACCACAAAAACAATATCGTTCCATTGATAAAAATGTTTTTCAAAATAATGCCATAAAATTATCAATTTGTCTGTCAATTCGTGTAACACCTTTTTGGGGGAAAACAAAATATTTTGTTACAAATATGGTCAGTTAAGTTATTTGTAACATTAAGTGTACTATATGTCTCACGTTCTGTTGTTAAAACTCAAGCCCGTTTTTACACGTGAAAATTTTGATGAAAGTTTTCAATCGCGATAAATGTATGTGATATAACTAGACTTACATCTCTATGCACATGCAGAAATATATCAATCGCATGTTTTGTTAATAGCTATAACTATCGTCTTGCTAAATGTTTCTTTCTTTGTCAACAACTTCAGTCACATGATGATAGTAAACTAATCACAAGGAAGTAAAACAATCATCCTATTCTGAAGTGAGTTACATATAAGATTGCATCGAAATAGAAGCCATGTCTATTGTGTTATAACTGCATAGTTTCATATAAAAATACTACTGCGCTTGCTCATCAAGCTATGCGTTATGAACAGTTGCTTGAAAAGTTGCAGGTGTAAAATAGCCCTAAGAGAAAATAAGAACTAGCTGAGTTAATTGCATAATACCTTTATGCTCAATGTGGATATAAAAGTGCTTTATACATATATTTTATGACATAAGGAATTTTTTTTTTTATTTTGTTTCTGTCGTTTTCTGTTTGCAAAGATATGTATATATATATATATTTTTTTTTGTTTGTTGTTGCATTGTTCTCCGATTTATTGCGTAAATTTTGAATTATTTATTTCTTTGAATAATGTTATATAATAATGAGTTAATAACCAGTGGCACTAAACCAGTAGATAAATCAGTAAATTTACTGGATGCTTATACCGTTATTTACATTGCGTATTTATTTCACCCTTTTTAAAGTTACTAAGTTACTAAAGTTAAAAGTTAATAGTAGTCTAGTAACTTTTTTTCTGTCGTTGTAACGTGAAATTGAAAATAATATTAAGGTAAGTAAAAATTTAAGTAGATTTGAAAAAAAAAATTGATTAAACTTGTGAGAGCTTTATGGCGATGTCACAAGAAGAGAAATTTTTAAAGTTTTACAAATTGACCTATTGGTTTTAATGGTTAATTATTTGTTGATATACAAGCATCGAAAAGTTAAAAGGATGCATTCCTATTGATATTTTAGATAATTAGAACAATGATAACTTCACCATTGTGTACATATAATTTACAGGGTTCAAGATGCCTTACACTATCTCTGCATACGTAAATGGTACAAATACTTCTAAGTACTGTAACACAGCATAACACCAAATCCATATTAATACCAATGCAGGAGTTATATTTCACAAATTAAACTTTGTTTCTAACAAACATTCATTCGTGGAAATTGAGGAACGACTTTGTGTGTATGTATGTAATACTTCCTTTAACTTCCCTACCTAATTCATAAAACAATATAGAACAAAAGTTTTCATATTCTATAAATATTATGTAGATATAGTTAGGTACCTACCATACCAACTGACAACGAGTCGAATGAATGTTAATAAAGGAAACATTAAAAGATTATTCCGTTTCGAACTTAATTCGATTTATTTGTATTCAATATATTTATTCATAAACTAAAAATTAGTTTTATTGACATGCATAATATATAAGGATATAACTTTAGTCCCACGATGATGAGTACTGATTGGAAATATTGATCGGAGAAAAAAATTTTAGTATAAGTGGTCATAAAATATACTAGCTGAGACAGTAGTCACTTTTTCAATATAACTTGTCGACGTCTATTACCGCAGTCAAATTGATCTTAGTTGACTCAACGCTACCCGCTAATTACAAGTTTATTTGTAAGCTTCTACATATGATGTGCGTTCACTAAATTAAGTAATATGGATTCATTTTGGCAGTAAAAATGATCTCCGCAGAGCCAAAAAATAATACCAAGACCAACAATTTTTCTAAAATTTGCTTTAAAACATTTAAGGCACTCATCATAGTTTTTTTTTCCAAATTTTTTTTAAGATATTTCCAAATTTTCGTGAACGCACTTGAGCTATCATTAAAAAAAGTTGCTTTTGTAACCTTGGCGTTTATCCAACCATCAAGTTAGTATGATTGCCTTACGGTTATGTTATACTTAAAAATATAAATCTAGTTTTAAAACATTAGAAATGATTCTAGTACTTTCTTGATCGTATTCAGGCTAAGTAAGATTTGAGATAATAATAACCGTTATAAATACAAAAGTAAGTTACGATACATCATGAAATCTAAAACAACACACAATTTTTACCCAATACCCACCCAAAAAAAGGAAAATATGTTAGTTTTCAAAATGCACTGCTATAAAACTGAAGAAGTACCAACGGATGTCATTACGAATAATTTTAAATTCTGTTAATTAATGTTATTTTAATTATCTAATCTATCGGTATACTATAGATAAAAAAAATATGTACGTTCTATGAACGCTTCATAGAAGTTAGGAAACAATGAACTCAACAGAAAATGTGTATTAAAGATATATAAATATACAATGATATAAATAGGCAAGTTAGTAAAATCACAAATCTTTGAAATCGGTCTGATTTTTTTTTTTTTTTTTACTGTGTTCAACTGCAAGGTTATATACGCAGAATAGAATAATAAAATAATTAACAGTTATTATCAAACTGCAAAATATGTCATTATAACTTATTCAGCAGTTTGGTTTCATTTAGAAAATAAAATAATTTTTCTATTGTTGTTGGATCATCAGCTAGTATTTCTTGTAGTGTGTTTGGAAGTTTGGCTGCTTGTCGTTTTTCATTATAATTTGTGCAGTGAATTAGGAGGTGTATAACTGTCATTATAGTTTGGCATGTTTCACATATTGCTGGTGGTGTTTGATTTAGTAGATGCGAGTGTGTTAGTTTTGTGTGACCGTTTCGTAGTCTAGTCAGAGCAATTTCATTTTTTCTTTCATTTTGATAAGAGGTTGTCCAGTGTTCAGTTGTAGCTTTTATTTCTCTTAATTTATTGTTTTCATCATTTTTCCACATTTGATCTAGGCCTCGTGTATATGATGATCGGATATATGAGTATACATCGTTTGATGGCACTGATTCATAGTTCTCGTCATTCAAATGAGCATCTTTGGCGGCTTTATCCGCTAATTCATTGCCTGTAATACCCGCATGGCCAGGTGTCCAAAGTAAATTTATTTTAATATTATTTTCAAATTTTGAGAACAGTTCGTTTCTTATTTTTAGTATGATTGCTGATTTAGTTTTATTGTTAACGTTTTCTATAGCCTTTACAACACTAATTGAATCACATATTATAACATATTTTTTTTGGTTTAATGTATTGTTAGTTAACTGTTTTATGGAATTTAATACAGAAATTGCTTCTGCTGTGTAATTGTTACATATAGAGTTTAATTTGAGTTTATAAGTATTTTTGTCTATTATGACCGCACAAGCAGTTGAATTTTCTGTTTTGGATCCATCAGTATATATTTGGATAAAATTTTTATATTTTGTATTTATTATTTCATTAAATACTTTTTAATATTGTTGGGTACTAGTAGATTGTTTATTTAGTATGTTAAGTGATAGTCTGATTTTTAAAAGTCTTTTTGCCTTTTGTTTGCTTTAGCTTATATAACAGAACTCCTTCACTGCGGACGCTAGGAACTGAATTTCATTGTTTATAAACAATTAATTAACAATTCGTATAAAACAAATAGAATATCTCGGATTATTTCTATTGAACTTCTAATAAAATTTGGTATGTATGTGTTTTTTGGGGTGCAAAATCATAAAAATACCATTTTCACAATCCGGAAAATACACTCAAACTTATAAAAAATTACAGTTTTTATAAAAGTTTGTACATGATACTGATTTTAAGACGTTTTTTAAAATGCTGATCAGGATTTTAAAGTAAAACGAAGCCATTGCTATTCTCAATGCATTAACCTTAACGGTTAATACACATAAGCCAACAGATTTTGTAATAATTAGTGATTCCCTAAGTGTACTAACAGCAATAAATAATAAAACATCCCAAAGTGCTCTAATTAAACAAATTCAATGTCAGCTCATAAACAACAAAAATAATATATCCTTTTTATGGGTACCTAGTCACGTGGGTATCTATGGAAATGAGATGGTTGATCGTCTTGCGATACAAGCCCATAATAGCACAAACTTAATTCCAAATATTTCCAATCATGATCTTAGAAATCATATTGATTCAAAGATAAAGTCACTATTGACAAATAAATGGCAAACTATTAACAGCAATCAAAATAAACTTCGTGCCATTAAAAATGAAACAATATCATGGGAAACAGCTAATCAAAGTGACCGAAAATTTGAAATCACATTATCACGACTTAGAACTGGCCACACACTACTCACACATTCATTTATCATGAAGAAAGAAGATCCACCTACCTGTGAAAAGTGTCGCACGCACCTAACAGTGAGACATATACTTCTGGAATGCATTAAGTACCGACAAGTCAGAAAAGAAATAAATCTTCCTGATAACTTACCACAAATTCTTGGAGACAACCAACACAACATCAAACTCCTACATAAATATTTAAAAAGGACTAATCTTATTAATAAACTATAATTAATCAGGACTCAATAAATCATAGTTTTCAGTTTTTATATTTTACACTGTGTAATGACCATGATGTTAACACAGTATAAAAAAAAAAAAAAAAAAAAAAAAAAAAAAAAGTAAAACCAGCCAAATTAATTGTTGAACACTTTCGGAAAATCTTGGTGAGCTTTTCGGATACCAGTCAACATAAACCTACAACGTATCATTATATCTGTTTTCATAGCCACTGAACTTGAATGTAGAATTAAAAAAGTTGGAAAACCCTAATTTTCATTGGAAAATTTGAAAAAGGAATTCTAACTTATCAACAAATGGCAGTTTTAATCATAATTTGTAAAATATATAGGTTTTAAAAGTTTTTATGGACGCTGGTCAGAATTTAGAACTGAAACCAGAAATAACTGTGAATAACTCTCAGATAACTCTCCATTTGAATGAATTTGTCGGATTGTGAAAATGGTGTTTTTCCAATTTTCTAACTTCGGAATCATGTTTGGCATCCCGAAAAACCCATGCGTACCAATTTTCATTAAAAGTTCAATAGAAACAACCCGAGATATTCTATTTGTTTTATAAGAATTGTTAATTTATTGTTTAGAAACCATTAAATTCAGTTCCTAGCATCCGCAGTGAAGGAGTTCTGTTATATAAGCCAATGCCAACAAAATGCAAAAAGAGTTTTGAAAATCAGACCGTTTTCAAAGATTTTTGACTTTACTAACTTGCTTATTTATTTCATTGCATATTTTTGTACCTTTAATACAGATTTTCTGTTAGGTTCATTGTTCCCTGGTGAGTTTTATTAGGCACGAATTAACATAAACCTAAAATATGTCACTATATAAGTTTTTGTGGCAGCTGATAACGAATTTAAGTCCAAATTACTTAAAACGTGATAATTTGTTTTGGAAAATGCAAAAAATTGGATGAGTAGAAAACTAGTAAATTGTTGATACAAAATTGCATCCAGATAAAAGTAAACAATCTGTACATTGAACGTCAATGTCACCGAAGAAACATCCAATTATATTTTGCATCAACAAATGGCAAACGATTCTGAAAGTGAGTATATATTGCTGAAAGTTAGTTTGAAATGTTGTAAATTTATTCCATGTTTTGTAATTATAATTAAACAAACAAAAAATAATCGAATTTTTCAATAATTATTCTTAAACAAATTTCAATTTGTAATGAATAAACAATTAAAAATAACAACTAACTGAGTTAATTTTTAAAAAACCCGGTATATACTGTATTTATATAAAAAAAAGTTTCTGACAAAAGTACTTTATTTAAAAAATGGAACTTTTTTTGTTTTAAAATTTTTGTTCTATTTCTTACAATTCAAAAGATAGGCAGTTTTACCCAAAAAAGTCTGATTTTGCCCATTCACGAACTTGATCTTACTTTTTAGCTCTACAAAATTTCAGCTAGCTATTTCTTTTTGGTTTTGAGCTATCGTGTTGTCGAATGGACGAACGGACTTCAGTATTGTCGTGCAATTTTCAGGTATCAGTGCAGAGTCAGTGCGAGGTAGTATTTAATTAAATACACGAAAATCCATATAAGTAAAATAAACTATGCTTACCAAAGACGATACAAAAAATGATTATTTACCTGTAACAGAAACAAACAATTAGTGTCTTATTAAATATAATTTTCTATTGAAACAGTAGATTCAAATCAAAAATAAAAGATTTAAACGCCATCCAAATTTGTTTATAGCTTAGAATGCTAAACTGTTAGTAGGCGTATGGATGGGCAAGAACGATATGCCAGACAAAATAGATAATTGCTGTGTGCAACTAACATTTGTTGTTAATTACATTATACAAGAGTCAAATTAGCATTTTTCAGACAGGTTGGAACCGCAATTTTTTTTAAATCGATTCATTATGATGTCCTGAATATGAAGTTTGACTCTACAGCTTTTTTTACATCTATTCTAAAAATATAAATTTTAAAAATGACGTAGAATATTATTCAGTTCTATATAAAAAAGAAAACAAATGACCTCATGAACATTAAAATTGGTTTATTCGAACTCGAGAAAAAAATACGCAAAGTTCCAAAAGACGCAAAAATGTTAAATAAAAATAAAAAATTTAAAAATTACTTCATTTTTTTTTTTAACAATGGCAAACTATGTCTTTTAAATGTTAGAAATAATGTGCCCAATTTTAGCCCTTAAAAAAATTAGGTGCCCGACAATTAATAAAATACCATGTCACAGATTTTTATCAATAAGAAAGGTGCATTTCACCCTAGATGAATAAATTGTTTTTTTAAACTGTATTTTGACTCTTTTTTTCAAATTGTTTATAAAGTTCTATAAACAAATTAAAAAAAAAACAGTTAAGAACATATTTAAATAAACTTTATTTTCTCTTTACTTATAGATTTTCTATAGATCATTATTTAAAAAAAATAATATAACGATACGTTAACTTTTAAGAGAGTTATAATCTGTTTTCCCTTTTGCTAATTTACTTATAAACAAATCAATATTTTTAGGTTTTAAAGCTTTAATCGAAAGCTTAAACACTTACCTATCTAACTAAATACTCAACAAAATTTTCCGACCAATATGGTTTATTTTTTGAAGAAAAACAGGATAAAATCCATGGGTATTTAATTAGAAAACAATCATTTTATAATTTACATACATCTTCATCGATTTCATCAAAAAAAGACATAATTGCATAGATTTCATCAAAAAAAGACAAATAAAGCATAATTGTTTAAATAACGTCTATATATCTTCATTTCAAATGGAGGTGCTAATTTGGTGCTCAATTTTGTTGCTTTTTGGATTTAGCCGAATCCCATTTCGAAAGTTCTCTGAATACTCGTAATCAAGCTAGCGGAGCTTACCTTCAATGTAAACTATAAACAATTCTTATCGCTTTTAAATGCTTTTGAAACGTACAAAAAGAAACAAAATTCTGAGCGGAACTTTTTTGAAATTTTTGATCGAAAAAACCTTTAGGCTTGAGATGGCATTCATGGCTAAATCCAAAGAGCCCTTAAATTAGAAACTATGCACCAAATTAGCACCTAAAAAGCACCCAATTATTTCAGAATCTCCTTTGCTCAGTTGATGAGAGTAAATTTTTGTATACGATCCATAGTTTTTACGATCGTTACAAACATGGAACTATACTTCAATTGCCTTATTATATTATTTTACATAATATATTATAAAGAGTATATTATACAGAGTATATTATATATAGAATATTATATAATCATAATGAAATTTTTAATACGTTTTTAATTTCATGAATATATGATATAGAATAACATGATAATTTTTTTTCTCACATTGTTAGCTCTTTTAACTCTTCAATCAAATAAAAACCTCAGTTAATAAGTGTTCGAAAATAAAAAAGTGATAGCAAAAAGTTAATTATTTTATGCACTCACCCTTACATAATAGACCTTATTTATGTACTGCAGGGATTCTCAACCACTGTGCCGCGGCACTTTTGCGTGCTGCCAAATTCTTAAAGTGTGTTGCCAAATTTTAGAAATGTATATAGTAAAGTATTAAATAACATAAACACGAAAAAAAGATCGAGACTGTTAAATGTAGAAGACGATATGAGAGAAGCATTGCCATTCTTACGACCGATTATACATGAAATTCAATCAAAAAACATCAAGCTCAAATTTCTCATTAAAAGTCTTCTTATTACCAACTTGTAATTAATCCCTTAATAAACGTTCTGTTGTTTTTGTAGTGCATATTATTTGATTTACATTCAAAACTGTTATCATAAACTATTTTACACAGTGTATTATAGGTAAGTAAACAACTTTTAAACTTACCTTTTTCTTTGTGTGCCGTCAAATTTTGAAATCGTTAAAAGAGTGCAGCGACAAAAAAAAAGGTTGAGAATCACTGATGTAATGTATGTGTGGTACTAAATGTATGTTATAAATTAATTTTATTCATTGAAAGTGTTCAGTAGCTTTCTAGAAATATTTCTATGTGAATTCCATATAATGACTTAAATAAATATCTAGTATAGGGCAATGCAGTTATATATCTAGTTCACAGAATGATTCAGTGCATCAACTATTTTTGGCCAAAATTATTATACGACGACATACCCTATTCCAGTTTTCGATTGTGCCTACATGGTTATAAACCATAAAATCATTAAACAAGATTCGGAAGTGTCTCATGTGTCACCGAAAACTAAATGTTAAACATCGACAAATAATCTAACACACAATCTATGGTCATTATTCGATGTCTAAGGCGGATTATTAACATTGGATGACCAGATGTTATTTTCATCGACAATTTGTGGGGGCACACTCATCACAGCACCATAGAAATCCAAATTCGCAAACGCAAATAGAAAAGGAAGTTCAGGACTAAAAGTGATAACGTCAACAGAACGGCACATTATTGGAACCCGCAAAGATCAAAATATCATTCACAAACAGTGATTTGATAGGCGCAGTAGATAAACCGAGTTAGAAGAACTATATATACATGTGGATATATTTTGTGAATATTAAGCCTAAAAAAAGTAAAAGGTTCTCGAGTGTTTTGAATATGGAATTAAACGTTTAAGCGAATTTCCTGAAAGGAAATAGAGCTGGCACCGTACCGAAGTCAAAATTGCGCAAAAATTTCTGTGTCCATCGATCCTACCTAGTAGATGTCAAAAATCACCATCTGTAAAATTAATATATATATATATATATATATATATACATATATATTTGAATACATATATATATATATTTATATATATATATATATATATATATATATATATATATATATATATATATATATATATATATAAATATATGACAAGGAGAAGGGGGATTTAAAGGAAAGGGGAAACACAAAATTTTACATATCTCCCTTAATATTTGAAAAATCGATAAATTTTTAAGAAATAAAGTTGTAGTTACTAAGTTTTGCTTTAATTTTGTTTCTAATCATTTTTTCTGGTAATATTTACAGAAATATTGATGATTTAAGTTTGAAAATTAAATTCCTTAATATCTCTGTACACATAAGAGTTCGAGAAAAAATGATAAGGTGTATGTATATATATATATATATATATATATATATATATATATATATATATATATATATATATATATATATATATATATATATATATAAATATATCCACATATATATACATATATCTATATACTTTTTTAAAATGTCTGTGGACTCTCTAGTGGTCACAGTTTTATTCCGATTGGAATGAAATTTGGTATTTGAGTCGCTTTTGGTATTCTAAAGGTCAAGTTCGTAAATGAGTAAAATCGGATGAGGGGAAAGTGGGTTTAGAGGGAGGGGGAAACACAAAATTTGACTATCTACCTTAATATTTGAAAAACCGAAAAATTTATCAGGAGTTAAGTTGTAGTATTAAGTTTTACTGTAATTTAGTTTCTTATGATTTTTCTGTTACACTAATATTTACAGAAATATTTACAATTATAGATTGAAAGTTTAAATTCTAAATATCTCTGTTCACATTAGAGTTTGAGAAAAATGATCAAGTAATGAACTGTAGCAAACTTGATTTTCTACAACTTTACTCCTTATACATTTTTAGATTTTTCTAATATTAAGAGAGATATTTAATATTTTGTGTTTGTTTGATACGAAGACATGAAATAAATTTTGATTGTCGTTTCCATAGTCACTTTAAACTATAATCGTTATTTTGGCTATTAATAAATTTAATTTTTGCCAAAACTAAAGTCATATCAGATATTACATTTCATTTTGATCACACGAAAATTATCATCGCTAGAGAGTGATTTATGTATTCTAAGGAAATTCGCTAAGTTGATGCAGTTCCTGCGTAACGAATTTTTTATTTTTGAAAACGTAGGTGCGTTCCGAAACTAGCCAAATAAAGTGATTTTGCGAAAATTGCAAATATTTGTTTTATTTAATAATTATAATGGGTTTTCATCAGGTAAAGATCCAATCATTACAAAATAATAATGGGGATTTACTTACGTTTTAGAGACTCCATGGTCTCTAACAGAGGCAACCAATATCATTATTTTTTTACCTTTTTTAATTCTTTTTAACAATACATTAATAATGTGAGTGGAAGACACTGAATTTGTATGCAGACTAGGAATTGGTAGGTTATGCGACTGCAGCCGACTTTGATAAGAAGTATGCCGATATTCATGAAGGAGTTTGTGAAGGGAAACTGCAGGAAATGTCCCCAAGCCGGTTACTATGATAAGTTTAGTAAATTCAGAAACTTCCACCGCTGGGATTCGAACCCGTAACCTTCCAGTTCCAAGCAAGCAAGATCGATTGGCTACTTGGGCTAATATTAAGGGATATATATATATATATATATATATATATATATATATATATATATATATATATATATATTATATATATAAATATATATATATATATATATATATATGTGTATTATTGAAGGAGATTATCAGAATTGCGAATTTTTAGCGAATTTCCTGAAAGGAAATAGAGCTATTGGTCTCGTACCGACTTCAAAATTTTGCAAAAATTTCTTCAAATGTCCATCGATCCTGCCTAGTACATGTAGAAAAACACCATCTGTAAAATTTATATATATATATATATATATATATATATATATATATATATACATATATATATATATATATATACATATATATATACATATATATAAACATATATATAAACATATATATATACATATATATATGTGTCTGTAATCACTCTAGCGGTCACAGTTTTCATTTTATTGGAATGAAATTTGGTATTTGAGGCGATTTTGGTATTCAAAAGGTCAAATTCGTTAATGGGTAAAATCGGCCAAGGGGAAAGGGGGGTTTAGAGGGAGGGGGAAACACAAAATTTGACATATCTCCCTTAATAATTGACAAATCGAAAAATTTATAAGATGTAAAGTTGTAGGTATGCAGTTTTACTGTAATTTGGTTTCTTATCGTTTTTTCTGTTACACTAATATTTACAGAAATATTCACGGTTTAAGATTGAAAATTAAATTCCTTAATATCTCTGTACACATTAGAGTTTGAGCAAAAATGATAAGGTGATGAATTGTAGCAAATTTGATTTTCTACAACTTTGTTCCTTACGTATTTTTCGATTGTTCTAATATTAAGAGAGATATTTTATATTTTGTGTTTTCTTCTCTCTTTATGCCCCCCATTCCCTTTGACGTATGCCATTTTTTAATAAAATTGGCCTTGCAAATACTAAAATCATATATATTTCATTTTGATCAGACTAAAATTGTGACCGCTAGAAAGTGATTTTTCTATTCTAAGGAAATTCGCTAAGTTGAAGCAGCTCCTGCGTAACGAATTTTTTAGTTATGAGGTTAACTTGGGGATTAAAACGGAAAAATGAAGCACCATTTCAAGAATGTATAAATCTTTTTTTTTTGTTTCATTTTTTCCATAAAACGGTTCGTAAATGTACCCTTATGTCCAAAATTATCACCGAGAAAAATAAATATATATAAGGAAATTATCAGAACTATGAAACTGTTAGGTAAGAGGTTACTTTTAGAGTTTGGAACGGAAAATTTATTAAATAGAGTGTCAATTAAAAACTTGTTAGGTGTTATTTGTTATAAATAATCAAATTCAAAAGGTTAAAAATCACTGAAAATGAACAAATGCTGTTGGAAGTTGAAATAAATAAAATGTTCTATTTTTATAGGAAATTACTTTTGTTTGCAATTTTCTTCCACAAGGTCGACAGTAATGCCAGCTCAAATATCGGTGATTATATACAATGTAGATTTATACAGTACTTTGTAGTGTTAAAATACAAATTTTGTTTGCATACATAAATGCGTTTTTAGAAGTACCATAAACAGTACACGCAATGATTAAAAACAAATTCAGTTAGTTGTTTTAATAGTTTGAAATTATAATAGTTCATTTATTGATAAATATTACTACTTACATTTAGCTTTTTTCTAACAAGAAGATGTGGTTCTTGACCCAGTTTTGACAAGAACTGCCAAAAGAGGGTAAAACCTACAAGGTCCCTTAAAACAGCTTCTCAATCTTATATCATTTTGTCAATTGACTTATTTTATGGCAAAAACGCCAGAACTATTCCTAAAAAGTATCAGGAACTATAAAACAAAGCTTCATGCGAGAAGAACTTACATTTGTTTTTGATCTGCTGCAAAATGATCTGCTACGGGAAGTTGGCAGATCACTTTGTCAATTAACTTTTTTATGGCAAAAACGCCAGAATTATTCCTGAAAAGTATCAGGAACTGTAGAACTCAGCTGCATGCGAGAAGAGCTCACATTTGTTTTCGATCTGCTGCAAAATGATCTGCTACCGGAAGTTGGCAGATCATTTTGTCAAATAACATTTTTATGGAAAAAACGCCAGAACTATTAATGAAAAGTATCAGCAACTGTAGAACTCAGCTGCATGCGAGAAGAACTCACATTTATTTTTGATCTGCTGAACAATGATCTGCTAAGTTCACTGGCATTCTTGTTCGCCAGTTCTCCGCTAGCACTAGTGTACTAGGGTTATTGATAAATATTACTACTTACATAGCTATTTTCTAACAAGAAGATGTGGTTATTGACTAGGGTTTCACCGAGGCTACGAGGTAACCTCGCCTCGCCTAGGTCCTCGGTTACGAGGCACGAGGCGAGGCGAGATGAGGTTCAAAATTTTAACCCTCGTTACTAACTGAGGCGAGGCGAGGTTTATCGTCACAAAAACCTCGCCGAGGCAAATTAATATAGTAACATGTATTTTTACAAAAAACATGAAGCAATAGATGTATTTTAAGGAAAAAGAAATTTTATGTCATGATTACTTTTTGTAATAATAGTAACTTGTATATGGGTTTCGGATTGGAAATCGTGGAATTTTGAAGAACCTCTTATATAGTTCTTAAAACATCACGGGATTTCATCTCTTCATAAAATTTTTTTTAGGCCAAATTTTTTCTATATTACTGTTTTTATTCGAGGAGTCATAAAAATTTAGAGACTAAGCAACTTATATTCCGTGTTTTAAAGACATTTATTTTCGAACAAGTTTTTTTAACCATATTATGTACATTCATGCAAAATAAGTCAAATTTAGTAAAAATTTTACCTCAGGCGAGGCGAGGCGCGGCGAGTTGAGGGTGAAAGCTAACCCAACCGAGGTGAGGCGAGGCTGGTCAACATTCTACCTAGGCCGAGGCCGAGGCGAGGCGAGGTTGATATTTAAAAAAGCGAGGCGAGACGAGGTGATACCAAAACCTCGCCTCGCCTCCTGCCTCGTGAAACACTATTATTGACACAGTCTGCTTGTTCGTCCGCTCTCCACTTGCACTAGCGTACTAGAGAACAGAACTAAAGAGCTCGAAGTATTTGCATGAGTTTATAAATTTCAAATTAAATCATAGTGATGTGAAACATTCAGTATTATTACATTATATGTTAGTTAAATACAGTCATTGAATTTTATGTCATAATAGCATTAACTCCTCGATGCGATGTATGTATGTAATAATAATGTATTGCATTTGAAGTTGTTACGTTAATGGGCTTCACCACAATTATTAGATTACTGTCCAGTGGGTGAATAACGCGACGATCGTACACCATATTCTACGTCTGTAACTATTCATTATAGAGAATGTGTGTATAGTCTGTTTTAAAAGTATTCAACTTATTATATTTATGTTCTAATATATTTTCACTAAAATGCAAGAAGATATCTTAGATCGCATCAACCGAAAAAGAATCGAGAAATTATACGAAACCAAAAAATCTATGCTCGGCTTCCTTAAGAGTATAAACTCGGAAACTTCGACAAAAGTAGATCCAAGAGGTAGAGGTAGATTGTAAAAGCTGCCCTGGACGGGCTACACTTCGACCATAAGGTCCATTGTGATGCCTTAGGATGTGAGGATGTGAGTGGAGTGGAAGGAATTTGTGAGTAGACTAGGAGTTGGTAAGATATGCGGCTGCAGCCGACTATGATAGGAACTATGCCGATATTCAACTGGAGTTCGTGAAGGAAACTGCAGAAAACCTTATCACGCATAGCCGGTTACTTCGTTCTTGTCCATACGCCGACAGTTTAGTCAATCAACCGCCCCTTTTTTTTTATAATTGACAAACTGCCGATGTCGGTATTCGAACCCATAACCTCCCAGTTTCCAAGTACTGCATACTGCGCAGACCGCTCGGCTACTTGGCTGGTAAAGAAGATCCAAAGTCTGTGCTAGCCTGAACAAAATTATACTGCGAACAGCTTCATGTCCAGATATTTAAAAAAAAAACAGCTTCAAAACATAGGCTTAGAAACCGAAACCAATAAATACTTTAAATTCATTTCTATTACAGGAGATTTGCTGAACTTTCCATTTAATAATTCAATTCAAATAAATCTAATACTACATCGATGAATATTCTCGTTGAAAAACGAGCTGTATTTATATGGTGGTAAATATTCAACATATTTGCACGTTATAATATTTATTTTCATTTGTTGTAGCGTCTAACCTTTCACATTGATAAATTGTATAACTTTCAAATACTTTTCAAACACATATAACAAATATAATATGCAAAACAAAATAGTTAGCTATCAACCATTTATTGCATGTAATAGAATATCAAAAACATGTATGATAAAAAGGACCAAGTTCTCGCTTGTTTAAAATTTTTCCAAAAAAATTTAAAATTTTTTCGAACGACAATTCAAAATCCACAAAGTAAATAATATACGAGATTTATTGTAATAACAAATAAGATATTTCAAAATATATTATTTATCATGTATCGCTGTTTCATATAATTATGCTTATTAAATATAATCAATCAACTGCGGGTGAGATTTAGTGATCTTATCTACTGTTTGTTTATAAGCAAGCTACAACACATCAATATCACAGCATCATTTACAATTATAAATGCCAAGATCTAATGTTTTACAACTATGAGTCTATGTTAGAAAACAGTAAATTACATGTAATAAAATTGTTAAGGCTAACATACGCCTCAGTTTAAATAGGGGCAAGATAATAAATTTCCGACTTTTCCCTTGTATCCCTCTACCAAATGTCAAGTTTGTAGATCAATTAGTACTTCTCTAAGAAAAAATAGTACTTCTCTAAAATAAGAAATTTCGTGTGGTTTATCAGATTGAATATTTCATCTTACCAAATTTAATTCGGTTTTCAAATTAGTTACTAAATCAACAGGTCCGCCCCCGCTCGAGTTATGTTAGGTACTTTGCTAAGTGCTAACAAATTTATTTTTATAATAAAATGTATTATAATATTTTATTATAACTGTATTAGGGACGTTCGAAAAAGTCATTTTGCGGGGAAAGACGTAAGGGGAGTATCAAGCGGCTGCGCATGCCCGCAGCGTAACAGATTTAATGTTAACGTGGAAACTAGATTGAAATATTCTATGGTAATTGGGTAAATAATAATACTCGTGAGTCGTGACTCGTAATGACTCTTTTATTTTAAATAAAAAAGTAAACCCTTGTGTTTTGCTTCTCTAAAATGATAAAATTATTTATATAATTCATTATTACTTTCCAAAATCCATTTGAATATACCTTTATCTTTGGCTCAAATAAATCCTTGTTTATTTAACAACAATTTACATAGTTTAATAAAAACCTCTTTGCATTTTAAAATATGTTTTATTCGATTACAAAGATTAAATTTGCAGTTTTTCCATAAGATCCAATGTTAAAAGTATGATTTTCAATATCGAAAAAAACGAAAAAAACATATTTAATTTACAGGAATTTCTGTGCATTTTTTTTCACTTTCGAACGTCCTTAAGTGATAAACTTTTTATCGCGGATATCATCAAATATGTTCTATTACATAGCTGGTGTCGTATCAATTCAGATATAGGTACCAGTCCTGCCATTCACCCCTCTTGTTATGAATCAAGAAATTACTGAAAGTATGTGTTTGAAGATTAGTTTGATTGGAAGTTAAACGAATCATCTGCTACAGAAATTATGTAAACTACTTACTTATGTAAACTATGGAAACCACGCAAACTCGAATACAGTATTTAGGCAAGTTTTTACACTAGCCTAACTAATTTAAAGGTAACCCGGTTAAAGGTAACCTTAAAATTCCTATATACTTAGAATCCATTGGGTTCAACAGGGTAGGAACAATTCCCATAAAATGACGTTATTTCGAATATTACATAATAATTATAATTTCTATGAAAATTTGTTAATGTCTGTAATTTGGGTAAATTTGGGGCTGATAGAAAAATGTTTTCGCATGCATTAAATAATAGTGTACTTCAAAAGATGATTTTTCGATTCATACTAGCGATGGATGGATACACAAGTTTTACAAAGACAATTGAATATATGTAATAAAATTAATTAATGATATATGTATTAGATAGTGAGAAATTATACGCATCCAACTCGTAGCATCTGTATAGTTCAGTTGATAAAACACTGTTCCGGAAGTGCAGAGATAATGGGTTTAATCCCCAGCCAAGTTGTGTAAGACTATTCATATCAATATTGATGCCCAAATAATGATGTTGTGTAAATATTGAATTAAAAATTTCTTCGATTAATGTTTTAAACATAACAGGCACGTAGAATCATGGGTACTCTGGACCCCACAAGTGCCTTATTGATACAGTTTACGAAAAAATAGTTCGGATAAAACTTTTTCACGAGAAATATAGTAACAACTTTTATTCGAAATTTTGTTTCGAAAACTGAATGAATAAGGCACAACTATAAAATTTTAAAAACTGACATAATTTATTTGACTAAGTGTACTAGACTAGTGGATTACTAGATACGTTTTAGCACATTTCTAAAATTCAATGTTTTTTTTGAAATTGCTTAATCTAAATTTCTTTAATAATCATCTGACAACTCTACGGAGCCTACGGAATTTGACTTCCATCTATGTATATGCTAGTAAAGTATTTTTGCGGCGATCTCGGCGCCGTCTCGTGTTTTTACTTTAAATTTTGGTTCTGTCAAAACTATTAAAACATATAGCTAGATATGTAAAATGTCAACTTTAATTTTAACGACAAAGGAATTATTTCATACAATTTCGGTAAAAAAATTTATAAGCGACTTTCAAAAAGTACAAAATATTTCTAAAGGTACAAAATTATGTACTAGTTTTCACATTTCTAATTGAAGCGATTGATGTCAATGATTCTCGGCAAATTTTTGATACAGTTTTAAGAGAAACACCCGGCCAAAATAGCTCAAAAAACAATACTAATTATTATAATGTTGTAATTGAGGTAAGTTTAAAACAAATATCAACTACTTATGATCAAAATGCTTTGCTGATTGCTTACATACAAAAGTTGGTGTATTTTCACAATCAACAACACAACACTTCCGATTTGATAGTTTTTTTCCCATTTTATTCAATAACTAATAAAATAAATTAACTAATAAAATATTATATTTATTTTTATTCAATAATTAAAACACATTTGTAATATATGACACTGAGGTTTTAACAGAACCAAAATTTAAAATAAAAACACAAGAGGTCGCCCGCTAAAAATACTTTACTAGCGTATACTACGAAAACATAGGATGTATTAAAAACATGTTAGCTTGGAGTGCGTCTGCCTTGTGTAATTTACCGAAATTAAACCATATTCAGATTAAAACGTATATTATCATTTTTCGAAAAAACCGATGGACTGTATGTTTAAATGAACAATTCAAACAAAAATAATTAAAATTTATTTCTGATATTTAAAAGATGTTCTTGATTTTTAAGTTATATTAGATAGATTATTAGATAGATTAGATTAGATTGTTTAACTTATACAAGAATAAATGCACTTCGAAATATTTCTTGTATAATTGTAAGTTGTAGTAAATAATTTTTAATAATGAGAGTTGATTGAACTGAATTTTCAGACAAGAATATAGACATAATTATGAATAAAGAACATTATTGTAAGGATTCTTTTATTCTAAAATATGTTTATTAATACCAGTATTATTATCGAAGCATGCTTCTTAATAATCAACATGTTAAACTAAACTCATAACTAGTAGTAGAGTCAAATTACCATTTTTCAGGCAGGTTATTCGGAATCCCTATTTTTTATTAGAAAAGAATAATTTTTTAATTTATAGACGGTTGTATTAAACAAAGGCAGAACCACAGTTTACTAAAGATTTTATATGTTGGTCTCATTTCGCCATACTCAATGTACACGCAAACATAATGGAATGTTTGTAGACATTACATTACGTTTGCGTATACATTGAATATGGCGAAATGAAACCAACATATATAATCTTTAGTCATACTGTGATATTATTTGCACCCTTTTTTTCAATTTTTTTGAAGGGCTGAAAATTTTTTTTCACATATAGACGACATACTTTGCCATAGTTAAAAAATTTTTAGATTTTTTATTTTAATAAACCGAGTTCTAAGAAACCGATTTTGTCGTTTATTTTGTTTGTTTTTTTTTTTTATAGAAATAGCATTACCCGTCGTGACTTCGCCGGCAAAAATTTTGTAAAGCCCTTATAACCAACTAACATAATATTTTCTCCCGTCAAGGACTGATTGTCTTGAAACGCTGCTACACGTATTTATTTATTTATCTAGAGCACGGTAGTGCGCAAGGCCGAGATTTAAGGGAGACTTTCGGACTTTTCACTACAGTGTATATCTTATCGTTAATTTAGGCTCATTTTTTGGGTGCTGTATCTTTTGAACGGTAAGAGCTACAGGGTTGATATTTCGAATATAGATACTTTACGGAATTATAAGAACCAATGTTTTCAACCAATGTTAACGAATTAACCGTTAAAAAGTTATTTCACTTCAAAAATGCAAAATTCGCGGGAACGCCCTCAAAAACTTAAGTATTAGATATCAAAATTATGAGCTACTTCCAGATATGCTGTAAAGTTGATATTGGGCATGTAGATAGCTGTAGTACCCAAACCGACGGGAAAATTGCGAAAACTCGAAATTTGTATCGGAAAAGTGGAAAATTTAACATTTTTTATTTTTAAGACTAGTTTAACGCAAACTACCATGTAGAGAACGATATATCATATATACCTATTAATTTTTATACCATATAGAAATAGACATTGCAATTTGAATACAGCAGTATGCGTTGATTTTAAAAGTTATGCAACGGAAGCCTCGGAAAATTGGAAAAACATCCTCCAAAATTATGTTTTTCTGTTCTATAAATGCTATAAAGTTTGAATTTTCACTAATCGACCCGAAATAACGTCAAAATTAACAGAATATTTTGAAAAATTTCATTACCTTCATCGCAACCACACCGAAAATGGGAAAAACATCCCTAAAACTTACCTCTTTACTTCTATTCATGATAGAAAGATCGGTTTTTTTCCATCACAACCCTTCGAACTTGGTAAAAACACCCCCAAAACCAACCTTTTTGTTCTATACATACAACCAGATGTAGTTTTTTGCAATCGACGCTTAATAGCTACAAATTAGGAAGTTATTTCGAAAAACTTAATATTTTTTATTGCAAACTCCCGAAAAATCGAAAAAACACCCCCCAAAGTTACGTTTTTCATTTCTATATATGATGAAATGATGGAATTTTCACCAATCAACCCGAAATAAAGTCAAGTTAACAGAACACTTTCCTTACTTATAACGCAAACCTCCGAAAATGGGAAAAACACCCCTTAAACTGCCTTAAGGCATTTTGATCAGACTAAAAATATGACCGCTAGAGAGTGATTTATGTATTCTAAGGAAATTCGCTAAGTTGACGCAGCTCCTGCGTAACGAATTTTTTTTTGTGAAGTGGAGCCAACGGGTCAAGTCATTTCTTCAAAGACTATAACGTTGATAATCAATTATCTGTAATAAACGATTAGTTAAGAAGTCATAATCGAAACAAATCAAATAACATCTTATATATACTAAATTTTATATAGTTATTTTAATAAAAAATATATCACTCTTATTTCACATTAATTTGTGGCGTTTTAATAAAAGGCCTATGATATATGATCGATGAATATTATTATCAATAATCCAATGTATAAAATTTATGCTTTCTTTTCAGTTTTCTTTGGCAATAACACTGCTTGAATATTTGGTAATATACCGCCTTGAGCAATTCTTACAAATTATAACAATTTATTTAATTCTTTTCATCATTACGAATTGCTAATTGAAAATAAACTTGTTTTTTTAAACTTGTTTACTTAAAAAAAGTTACATTGTAACAATACAATACAACAATCAATGTTTTCTATTTGGAGTATTAAAACATACTGATATATTAAACTAGAAAATTTTTATTTAAATACTAAATGTCTATCTAATCAAAAAGGAGGCGGTAACCTTGTGAACAAATCAGATCGATATATGCTTCATATGTTATTTTAATTACAATTAAAGTTGTTAAATTTTCCGTTTGTAAGAAAGGTAAGTTTTCGAGAAAATCTTAATAAAATATTTGCTTCTTAATAAGTGATGATATGGGATAAAGAACCGAGCTATTTACAAAGTAAATAGATCCAGACTTCATATAATAGTTGCTCCTTAAAAAGTGATGATATACGAGAAAGGACCGAGCTATTAACAAAGTAAATAGCTCTAGACTTCAAATAATAGCTGTTCCTTAAAAAGTGATGATATCCCATAAAGTTTCGAGCTATTTACAAGCTAAACAGCTCGGTAAACTATTTATTAAAAAAATAAATGAGGGGTAAATTAATTAAGTGTAAGAAAAAATTTGGTTGAAATTTATGTCGTAAGTTTTCCCTTAGTATGTTTTTATTAGCGAATTTCCTGAAAGGAAATAAAGCTATTGGTCCCGTACCGAAGTCAAAATTTCGCAAAAATTTCTTCAAATGTCCATCGATCCTACCTTGTAGATGTCAAAAATCACCATCTGTAAAATTTATATATATATATATCTATGGACATATATATATATATATATATATATATACATATATATATATATATATATATATATATATATATATATATATATATATATATATATATATATATATATATATATATATATATATATATGTGTCTGTAATCTCTCTAGCGGTCACAGTTTTCATTTTATCGGAATGAGATTTGGTATTTAAAGCGCTTTTGATATTCAAAAGGTCAAGTTCGTTAATGGGTAAAATCGGACCAGGGGAAAGGGGGTTTTAGAGGGAGGGGGAAACTCAAAATTTGACATATCTCCCTTAATATTCGAAAAATCGAAAATTTTATAAGAAGTAAAGTTGTAGGTATTAAGTTTTACTGTAATTTTGTTTCTTATCATTTTTTCTGTAACCCTAATATTTACAAAAATATTGACGGTTTAAGATTGAAAATTAAATTCCTCAATATCTCTGTACGCATTAGAGTTTGAGCAAAAATGATAAGGTGATGAAATGTAGAAAACATGATTTTCTACAACTTTGTTTCTTACGCATTTTTCGATTGTTCAAATATTAAGAGAGATATTTTAGATTTTGTATTTTCTTCTATCTTTATGCACCCCTTTTCTATTGACGTATGTCATTTATTAATAAAATTGGCCATGCAAATACTAAAAACAGATACGACATTTCATTTTGATCAGACTAACATTGTGACCGCTAGAGAGTAATTTATTTATTCCAAGGAAATTCGCTAAGTTGAAGCAGCTCCTGCGTAACGAATTTTTAAAATTTTATAACGCGGCATGTTTAAAAATATTTGAAATCATCAGAAAAATTAACTTGCCGCGTTATAAAATTTTAATAAAAACATACTGTACAGAATATTGTACAGAATCTCATATATGTAAGGTATACAAGTGTTACACATACAAGTGTTACACATTTAATTGTTTTATTAATAAAAATTCGTTACGCAGGAGCTGCTTCAAGTTAGCGAATTTCCTTAGAATAAATCACTCTCTAGTGATCACAATTTTAGTCTGATCAAAATGAAATGTCATATATGATTTTAGCATTTGCAAGTCCAATTTTCTCAATAAATGACATACGTCGAGGCGAATGGGGGGAGGTATCAAAAAAGAAGAAAACACAAAATATAAAATATCTCTCTTAATATTAGAACAATCGAAAAATGCGTAAGGAATAAAGTTGTATAAAATCAAATTTGCTACAATTCATCACCTTATCATTTTTGCTCAAACTCTAATGTGTACAGAGATATTAAGGAATTTAATTTTCAATATTAAACCGTCAATATTTCTGTAAATATTATTGTTACAGAAAAAATGATAAGAAACAAAATTACAGTAAAACTTAGTACCTACAACTTTACTTCTTAAAAAATTTTTCGATTTTTCAAATTTTAAGGGAGATATCTCAAATTTTATGTTTCCCCTTCCCTCTAAACCCCCCTTTCCCCTGGTCCGATTTTACCCATTAACGAACTTGACCTTTTGAATATCAAAAGCGCCTCAAATACCAAATCTCATCCCGATAAAATGAAAACTGTGACCGCTAGAGTGATGACAGACACATATATATATATATATATATATATATATATATATATATATGTATATATATATATATATGTCCATAGATATATATATATATATATAAATTTTTCAGATGGTGATTTTTGACATCTACTAGGTAGGATCGATGGACATTTGAAGAAATTTTTGCGAAATTTTGACTTCGGTACGGGACCAATAGCTCTATTTCCTTTCAGGAAATTCGCTAAAACACAAACATTGCAGGACAATTTTTAATGCGTGTTACCTCAGAACTCCGTCATTTATGAATCGATTTTGATATTTTTGTTTTAAAGGGATTGATTTCCCATTGTCCCCAATATTATACTACAACCATACTATATTGATGTTTTAGCCCTTCAAAAAGCGACCAGAGCCAGTTGACGTAATATAACGCGAAGCGGTCTCCTTTGTAAATGTGAATCTAAAAAGAGTAAAGTATCGCGAAGCGAAAGGAACGCATAGCATACGCGAAGCATATGCGAAGAGTAACAAAACGCTACGCGTTTTGTGCGAAGCCTTTGGCTTCGTATATTTAAGCCTTTCAAAAATTATTGATATCCGACCAAAAACATAAATGTAAGAAAGGGCCGAGTTTTCGGGAAAATCCTTAATGTAATAGTTCCTTCTTAAAAAGTGATGATATGAGAGTAATGACCGAGCTATTTACAAAGTAAATAGCTCTAGACTTCATATAATAGTTGCTTCTTAAAAAGTGATGATATGGAAGAAAGGACCGAGCTATTTACAAAGTAAATAGCTCTAGACTTTATATAATAGTTGCTTGTTAAAAAGTGATGATATGGAAGAAAGGACCGAGCTATTTACAAAGTAAATAGCTCTAGACTTCAGATAATAGTTGCTCTTTGAAAAGTGATGATATCCCATTAAAGAGCCGAGCTATTTACAAAGTAAATAGCTCGGTAAACTATTCACTAAAAAAAATAATGAGGGGTAAATTGATTAAATGTAAGAAAAAATTTGGTTTAAAATTATTTCATAAGTTTTCCCTTAGTATGTTTTTAAAATTTTATATAGCGCGGCAAGTTATTTTTTCTGATTTCCAATATTTTAAAACTTGCCGCGTTATAAAATTTTAAAAACATACTAAGGGAAAACTTATGAAATAATTTTAAACCAAATTTTTTCTTACATTTAATCAATTTACCCCTCATTATTTTTTTTAGTTAATAGTTTACCGAGCTATTTACTTTGTAAATAGCTCGGCTCTTTAATGGGATATCATCACTTTTTAAAGAGCAACTATTATCTGAAGTCTAGAGCTATTTACTTTGTAAATAGCTCGGTCCTTTCTTCCATATCATCACTTTTTAACAAGCAACTATTATATAAAGTCTAGAGCTATTTACTTTGTAAATAGCTCGGTCCTTTCTTCCATATCATCACTTTTTAAGAAGCAACTATTATATGAAGTCTAGAGCTATTTACTTTGTAAATAGCTCGGTCATTACTCTCATATCATCACTTTTTAAGAAGGAACTATTACATTAAGGATTTTCCCGAAAACTCGGCCCTTTCTTACATTTATGTTTTTGGTCGGATTTATAATTTATAGGATAAAGTGAGAGTTTTTGAACTTTGGGACTTTTTTATGATTTACCGATTTTAATGTTCATGGGCTCATTTGTTTTTTTTTTTATATAGAATTGAATAATATTATATGTCATTTTTAAAATTTTTAGTTTTAAAAAAGATGTTCATGAAAAACGCTTTTTAATAAACAAATTATATGTTATAAACAAATTCAATTTTGACCCTGTTCCTTCACGAGTCGGACCATAAAATTTAGGGTCATATTCAGTACGTCAAGATGAAACGATTAAAAAAATGCAGTTCCGAGCAACCTGCCTGAAACCCCCCTTTTCAAGCTAATTTTACTCTACAATTCCCTCTTCCTTTGATTTGTCCAAAAAAAGTTAGTCTGTGTTATGTGAAATGTATTGTTAAATAATGAATTAATTAAGATTGTTATCATTAAGATAATTTCAGATTATATTACAACTAAAAATATCTCTAAATCGCGTCGTATTTTACAATTATTTGTATTTTATTGTATTTGACAAATACGAAGCATGTATCTGGGTACCAGGACACTGCGTCCTTGAGGGCAATGAAACGGTTGACGAACTCTCCCGTAAAAAAACCGCACTCCCATGTCAGGGACCGGTACCATAGGAATAACTAGGAGACTGGCTACTTCTACCATAAACGAATGGGTGATTACCATAAAAATATGGCTAGATAGGACTACTTGTTAGGCTTCGGCCTCGTAAAATTAGCATACATAAAATTGGTATGTCTCCAACTGTTATTCTCACTTGGTTAAATTCTACAATTTATGATTACCTTCTATCATTTGCACACAAAACGGGTGAAATTTTTATGATAAATTTACTTGTATTTTAATATAATAAAACATAAATAAAATATTCACACAGCCAAAAAAAAAACAACCAACAACAAATTCAAAATATTTACCTTGGCATCATCATCAGAACGAACGAGAAACTTTTGTTATTATCAATGGGGTTTTTATAATTCTTATATTTGATCGTTGATGTAACCAAGAGCTCACGTTTGTTTACATTGGGGAATATTGTACATGTGTGGTGGTGTGTAAAGTAGGTTTTTTTTTAGTATACAAAAACTTGTCTCTTGTGTGTGTTTGACAAGTCGACAAAATATATGTGATAAGTTTTGTTTACAGCTAACTGCTTCAGGTATGTGTGTGTTAAAAAAAATATTTTCAATAATATTTAGAGAAAAATCTTACAATGAATACAGGATGGCTCATGAGTTTTAACTCTTTTTAAAGTGCCGTGTAAAAATTGGCAAAACAGAATCACTTATGCAAAAAACTAAAACATCACTCTTTTATTGTACTACAAACAAAGAAATGCAAAAGAACTTTTAATTTTAATTCTATTGTCATCGGGTCTTATTACGCCTACAAAATTTCAGATTATTCAGAAGTCTGGAAGTGGGTGAAAACATAATTTAAAAATTCCAAGGACGTCAAGAGTTGATTTATAGTGCCTTTATGTGGTATAGGGAAACGTAGTTAAGGTTTTGACACTTGGGACATGACGGTTTCATTCTGTAGTTGTTGCATATATCTCAAACAGTCATCCCTCGCTTCAAAATCAGAATTAAAAAATTTGAAAAACCTACAAATTATGTATTGTCACGTCTCTTGAAACTACAACCTCTAATTAAATCGGTTCCGTGAATCATAAAATGTGGTTCGGTTTAACAAACCCCCGCGATCGTTTATACAGTGTTGTTGTCTTTGCACCTCAGTAAATGCGGTCTAAGGCGTTATATCTGCACAGTATTCATAGAGTTTATGGAAAAAATTTTCAAATAAAAGTTGTTTATTTTAAAGAGAAGAAGATTTTTTGTTTTTAAACTTTTGATATATCTCTTTGTATATCTATATACATACAAAGTATATCTTTGTATATCTCTTTGTATATCTTGTTATATCTATATATCACGGTTTCAAAGATAGGCAGTTTTGCCAATTTTTCCCAAACATGGTTCGATTTTGACCTCACTTTTATGCTATAGAACACACGTACAAATTTACAGCTCGTTATCTCTTTTCGTTTTAGCGTTAACGTGTTCACAAACAGACAGACGGACGGACATGCGGAAATTGCCGAATTTGGCCATTTTATGAAAACATATGCCAAAAATTCATGCCTACGATCAATATTTTCAATCGTTACAAAGTCGGGACTAAACTTAATATACCTTGTATATATACTTATACTGGGTATAAAAAGGGCGGTTAATTGACTAAACTGTCGGCGTTTGAACAAGAACGAAATAACCGGCTATGCTTGAGAAGGTTTTCTGCAGTTTCCTTCACGAACTCCAGTTGAACATGGGCATAGTTCCTATCATAGTCGGCTGCAGCTGCATATCCTACCAATTCCTAGCCGATACACAAAAATTCCATCCACTCTACTCACATCCTCACATTCTTAAGCATCACAATCCACCTTATGGTCGAAGTGTTCTCCGTCCAGAGCAGTCTCTACAATCTATGTATCTATCTATCTAAATTTTCATTCACATAAACAGGTTTATTAATGTATTCCATACTTGGATTTTCTAACGGTTGTGCCTTGAAATTAAAATTTTATATTACAACTTTATTCTATTTTTGATTTAAACTTTTGCACTAACATTGTGAAATGAACAAACTTTTAATATTTTACAAGCACGAGAATAAAAATAACTTTTAACTATCTGAAAAAATATCAACAATTCTTGCAAAAAAAATTGGTATTTGTACACATTAAATTCCGTTATAAAAAACGCATCAAAATGACATAATTCATGTAGTGTATTATTTATAGTCGCTCTGCTCGCATAGGGGACCCCGCCCCATCGTCCGGGGCAGCTTTCGGTCTAGCTTCGCGTACTAGAAAGAAAACATTCCCTCCGTAGTGTATAAAGTAGAGAACAAAAGAATTCAATCAATTAAGTTCATGGTCAAGGGGATTGCAACGGAAAAATATTTCCTTAAAGCTTCAAAGCTATTCCACGTCGAATGCAGAAATCCACATCCTTCTAGCCTATTAAGAAGTGAATCAGTTATTTGGGGGCTTTTGCGTTGCCGGAGGCGTTGGGAAAATTAAAGTTTTCCGATATTTCCCGTAAGTAATTCCGCGTAAGCAATTAATTCAAAAAATCGCATCTTTCTAGCATTTCTAGAAGTAGGTTAGATTTTGTATAGATAAGTCAGTCAGTTACACAAAGGGCCGCATATATTATAGGATTAAATATAATATTTATATATTAAATATAATGTATATCTATATAAATAAAAATTAAATGCTGTCCGTTGGTAAGCGCATAACTAGAGAACGGCGGGACCGATTTAGCCTATTTTTTTGTATATTTGTTTATTTATTTTTATTTATTTAATGTTCATTATCGTCCGAATAAGTATTTTAGGGAAAGATTGGAAAAATTTCACGGAAAATTGATGATTTTTTACATTTACTTTTTTTAAATAAACAACATGCATTGTGTGTGAAAATATCTAACTTTAAAACCTTAAGAGATAAAAAAAATTAAGACTAATTAAAAATATTCCTTTTTGAAA
Source organism: Nineta flava (assembly GCA_963920215.1). NCBI lineage: Eukaryota > Metazoa > Arthropoda > Insecta > Neuroptera > Chrysopidae > Nineta > Nineta flava. The sequence continues at coordinate 20,276,284 of OY986041.1, forward strand.
AATAAACAAGGGGATGGGTCTTGTAAATTTTTTAAAAATCTTTGCTTTTACCATAATTTACAGGTCATAATTTACAGGTAGTTAATAATAATTTAGTATAATTAATAAGTAAATTTGATATATAAAGAAATTTTTACGATCTAGGCTCTAATTTTACGCATGCTAGAAATTTTCAACCAACTTGGATTAATAGTGAAAGAGCAAGCCAGACGAAAAAATCTGTACAAAATCTTTAACACTAAATGCCGTTCTTCCTCCGAAGCAGTTGGAAGTAATTCAGTGCTTAGGTTTCAACGTGCTTATAACACAATTTTTTCATGATTCCATCTGATTTAAATGTAAATGAAACACGAAATAGTTACTACTCTGGTCAGGAAAATTATGTTAAAACAATCTCATAGACCATTTTAAAGTAACAACTAACTGAAAACCCGAAAGATTTCCATCTAATAGTTTTTAAGACATTATAGGGCATCGCACTTCCGAAAAACAGCACAATTCCTATATAACATAGATCTTATTTTGTAGTATTTTAAATATGACATATTATGTAGCATGTATGTGAACAAAGAGTAATAGGAGGAGGTCACTTTAACAAGGTGGCCAGAAAATTAGTAACATAAATAATCAGACTTGTCCTGGTTTTCCATGTTTAAAAAAGTAAATTTCCAGGTCTATAATAGGTGTCACCGCGTGATATTCATATATAACAAAGAAACAATCTTCCAACTTTTAATCATCAGCGAACTTTTCTCTTGAGTTTCATAGATGGATCATTTTTCGATTTTAGCCAGATTCAAAAAATCAATTTTTTTTTATTATCACAGCTAAATTTTGTCCATTTATGAATTTTAGATATTTATCTCAGGTATTTGAACAGTCCAAGTAGCCAAGCGGTCTAAGGCGTTACGTCTACTTGGAACTTGGAGGTTATGGGTTCGAATCTCGATATCGGCAATTTGTCAATTAACCGTAACAAAGTAACCGGCTATGCTTGTGAAGATTTTCTGCAAATTCTTTCAAGGGCTCCAGATGAATATCGGCATAGTTCCTATCAGAGTCGGCTGCAGCCGCACATCCTACCAATCCTTAGTCTAAACACTAAGAAATCACTCCACTTACATCGTCACATCCTTAGGCAAGACAATGGACCTTATGGTCGGAGTGGAGCCGGTTCAGGGCAGCCGTTAAAATCTATCTATCTGAGGTATCTGCAGAAGCAAAATGTAATGCGCACGCATTTCAATTTTAGTTGATATTTTGCATAACTGATTTTTTCTCTTCTAAAACTACATTCAGGTAGTTCAATTAGATTTTCTATGACAAAATATTCCGTGATATTTTTCAGTTTTCCATAAAGTGAGCACCCTGTTCAAACAGTTTTCTAAGCTGTGAAGTTGAGATAATTTTAAAAATTATTTCTTTAATTTTAATTGCTGAAATAATTCATTAGCAATATTCAAATATAGAGGCAAGATATTATTGTCGATTTTTGTATACAATGTCATTAATATGGCGTTACACAATTCGGTATACATATAATATATATTCTATGTATATTAATTTTAGCCTCGACTTTGTATCGGTTGAAACATTGGACTACAAATAAAAAATGATTGGTATGCATGTTCATTTAATGACCTAAATAGTCCCTTCCCACCTGCCTGCCAACCTGTCTATCTATTTATCTGCCCGTTTGTCCACCCGCCTGTTCATACACACGATAACCTAAAAAGAGATAACGAGCTGAAATTTTGTGTTTGCGTGTTTTAGAACAAAAGAGTGAGGATTATTTGAATGGGAAAAATTAGATTCTGCCCCCCCCTCTCTGCGGCAAAAGGGAAGGTATTTACCTTCAAAACCGTTAGAGATAATAAAAAAGTTGTTCCTTTTAAAAATATACAACTTTTGTTGCAATATACAATAATGTACTCAGTTAGTTGTACTTTCACTTGAATTTCGTGTTTTCGAAAAAAAACCAAATTGAAATTTAGTGTTTTCAAAACATTCCACCGCAATTGTACTGATTATTATTTTTACCGACAAAAAGAAGGAGGTAGTCAATTCAACCTGTACATTTTTTTTTTAATGTATGATCACGCATAACTTTTTACAAAGTAGTCCGATTTTGATAATTCTTTTTTTGTTGGATAGGGTATTCTTCAAAGTTGGTCCCACAAAAATTATTTAGGTATTTACATTGGTGTAAGACTTAGTTAAACTAAAAAGGTTCTTTTTAATTTTTTGTTTTTCAGTTCCTTTCTTTTTCGAAGGTTTAATTTTTTTTTTAAAAGTGTTTATTTTTTGCTTTTCAGTTACTTTCTTCTTTCGTCGGTTTTATTTTTTGTTAAAAAGTTTTTATCATATCCCCCACAACTATTCTCAATATTATTAATAGCGGTGCCGCAAGATGAGAATAGCATGTCTCTTGAATTTTATGGACTTCTTTCCGTTTATACAAGTGAAGATTTTCTTGAAAGCCTACAATTTCATAAAAAAACATGATTTGTACTTAATTTATTTTATTTTATTTTAAAACCATTATAAGTTAAACCATTTATAAGTCAAGAACGGGTGGACCGATTTTTATGAGATCTTTGATTTGTTGGATTTGTCTCCGCGTCGAATAGCAGAATAACTATTAAATTTTTGAAGAAAATTCATTTTCTCATACATTTTGTATGGAACGGCTTTTTTGATGATATTTATTCTGAGGCGGTACGAAGTTCACGGGGACAGCTAGTTATTAAATAAAACAAATATTTAAAATTTTCATAATTTTGATTTTACGGAAATTTTAAATATTTGTTTTATTTTATAGTTTTTAAAGATAATTTTTAGTGATCTTCCCCATTTTCTCAGTTGTTTCGTTTGAAAAATTAAAGTTTTCCAATTTTTCCTATAAATGTCAAGTTAAAACAGATTGAATGCAAAAAAACCGATCCTAATCTTTTTTTTTTAAATTTCAAAAAGTTTTTCTTTGTTGAAAAATTTTAACAATGAGTGTTATTTGAACCAATCAACGTACAGCATTTGTCTTTTATATAAAATCGGTTTTCATATGTAAATACAATTAGTGTTATCTGAAGCAATCAACGTACAGCATTTGTATGTCACATAAGATCGGTTTTCATATATAAATATATGTATATATATATATATTCACACTTATATATATATATATATATATATATATATATATATGTATATATATATATATATATATATATATATGTATATATATATATATATATATATATATATATATATATATATATATATATATATATATATATATATATATATATATAAATCTAAACAAATATACACAAATATAAACACAAAATATAAAATATCTCTCTTAATATTTGAATAGTCGAAAAATACGTAAGGAATAAAGTTGTAGGAAATCCAGTTTGCTACAATTCATCACCTTGTCATTTTTGCTCAAGTCTAATGTGTACAGAGATATTAAGGAATTTCATTTTCAATCTTAAACCGTCAATATTTCTGTAAATATTAGTGTAACAGAAAAAATGATAAGAAACAAAATTATAAGACAAAATTAAAAATATAATTATAAGTAAGACTCAGTATCTACAACTTTAATTCTTATAAATTTTTCGATTTTTCGAATATTAAGGGAGATATGTTAAATTTAGTGTTTATCCCTCCCTCTATATTTAAATAAATTTACTCATATTGAGGCAAACTAAATAATGGATGAAAATTTTTATTTAAATTATTCAAATTATGTTCTTTGAATAATTTAATAAAAATAACATATTCGATATTCAAAATCTATTGCCTATATGTGATCAAACTACCATATAGAATTTTTGATTTTCTATATGTTCCGTTGGGAAAATGAAATTTTCCCAAAGATTCTTATTTAAAGAATCAAAAATTTCGTCTCAAATCCAAAAAACCGCGTCCTTCTAGCATATCTGGAAGTGGAGCAACAAAGTTTTAAAAAATCGCAGAAACCTCTCAAAAGTGGTGTGTTGTAAAATTTTTAGTATATATATAAAAAAATTTTTTGTTTTTTCCCATTTTTTCGGACGTTGCATTGGGAAAATTGAATTTTTTCGATCTACAAATAGGTTTGAGATAGTTCTTATCAAATGTCTGGAAATGCCTTATACTTAGACACATAAATTTAATTTTTGATTTTCCATATGTTCCGTTGGGAAAATTAAATTTCCCCAAAGATTCTTAGATAGATAGATAGATATATGTTGGTTTCTAAAAAGTACTGCACTTCGACCTCATGGTCCATTGTGCTCCCCCTTCTACCTCAGTCTGACGAGACTCGCATCTCCCATATGTTGACAATTGCCTGTAGCTTGCTTATCAGGTCCTCCCGAAGGTTCATATATTCGGGGTGAGATGCACCGAATATTTTGTATCTGCTGTAACCCAGAGGTTCGCAGTCATAGATTATGTGGCTGGATGTTTCTTCCTCCTCGCCACGCAATCTGTACATAGTGGAGCCGTTATGGAGTCCCATGTTAGAGCGTTTTGCATAAACTCCGAGATTGTGCCTTTACAGGGTTCCTGGATTGCAATTACAATGTAGTTCCCGTATCCCTGTGTGTAGTATCCATTTTGGTTGAGGTTTGTCAATAAGCTGTTCACTGTCAAGCTCCACAGGAGTGGGGATAAGACACCACCCTGCGGACATACTTTTGTGGCTCTCACAGTGACAGACTCTCCAAAAAGGGAAGTTTGTATTCTCCTTCCTATGAGCATAGATTTTATCCACCTGCAAAAGGTGTGAATTGTAAGAAGCATAGTCAAATGCCCCCTCCATATCAAGAAAAGATGCACAAGGTGCTCTTGAAAACTGTTTTCACCGTCCACTACCACTGAATCCGGGAAATGAATCCGGAGCAGTGTATTCTTCGCGGAGCTAGTATACTCACCATCGAGTTTACGAAGTATTTTATAGACTTAGGTAAAAATAATTATGATTAGTGGCCGGTTGTGTTGTATTGAAAACTATTAAGAATAAATTTTCTGATTATTTGTCTATCACAAAATATGTTTGGCAGTATATAAAAGCACGATTTTACCAAAGCAGTATTCAGTTCTAAAGGAACAGTTATAATAGTTTAAATTTGACGTTGTTCAGTTTAAAAATCAGTAGTATTGGATTTAAACAATCAGTTAAAAATTACAATTGTTCAAGTAAAAAGAGTTGTATATTGTTGTATAAAAACGAGAGAAAAGACTCAATAATTAATTAATTGTGGAAATAAAAAGGAAATTATTAAAATTCAAATTCTTTTTCTTCATTCAAATCAAATCTTTCAGGTTTGGAGAATCATAGAGTTTTTGTTTTATTTAATTTTTTTGTCCAATTTAAGTTTTAAGTGCGTTTTGTCCAATTGCTTATAATGGACTGATCTGTTGCAAGTTCGACAGTGCTCCTTTAAAGGCTAAAGAGAGCCAAGATACCGCGACAGTTTATATGTTTAGTAAGAATTCGACTGTTCTCGATTCGATTAATTGAAACTATAAAGACTATAGAAAAACTTTAATCAGTTGCACCCAAAATAATTTACACAATAAAAATTTTGTTTGATTTTTACACAATAAAAATCAAGATTCTAATTTTCGTCTCTCACTGACTTATTCTCATCTCGTCTCGTTTCTGTCGACATTGCTAATTAATAAGCCAGCCTGTAGGTATAAAATGGTAGGAAATACGATCTTCATAATGATGTTAACGTCTTTAATAATATTCTTATTATTATTTTATAATGTATTTTAATATCAAAAGTTTTTTAATTATCACACTTTCCTATACAATTGGTGCAACCAACTCAACTCAACATACAACTGAACTCATCAACACCAATAATAATGAAATGCACTCTGCACTAATTTAATAAAATAACGTTAGCGTTAGTTCGAACAACTTTTTTAACTACATCTTTTTATTATATGTATTCTTAGATTAACTAACTGTAAGGATAAGTATTTTATATACCTATATTCTTTACACTACATGCTGATTTAACTACCGCACTTAATAAGTTTATCAAGAAAAACGAAAACAAAAAGAAAAACATACTAAATACTAAAATAGATAATGACTGAACTAACTGTTTATATTTTAATTGGAAAAAATAATTCTTTTTCTTATTTTATCTGATCTGATATTATATTTTCAAGTATATTTTGAAGTCGAGTCTCTGGCAAAAGTATACAGAGTGATTCTCCCTAGAATATTTATGTTATGTATATATATATATATATTATATATATATATATATATATATATATATATATATATATATATATATATATATATATATATATATATTGCACATTTTTTTTCCTATCATCCCAAGAATAATATCTGTACATGGAATACCGAGCATGAAAAACTTGCTATCCAAGTTTTAACCGAAGTTGAAAATGGCGAAGTGCAAAAAACATCGCAACTTTGCCAAAAACTATGATCTTGTTAGGATTGGTGGTCTCACGTACGTTATTTTAAAGCGAAAAAAAAGCAAGATCTCATCATTCAGATGCTAGAATACGAAAATAGTTATGAAAACTGTTGGAAGCGCATATTCAACCGTCACTGCAAGCAAAAAAATCTATTATGATATTGAATGCAGTTGCCTCATGTCCGTTGGTGACGGAAAACTTCCTACTCGGCAATTCAGTATTTTCCAGACAATAGTCTCGCAACTGCATAGCAGATAGAAATTCATGATAGACAGTTTGAAGATAGAAATTCGGTAATGGTCTTAATTTTTGATCTTCTGCTTTAGGTACCTTTTTGTTCCACAGGTCTACCATGCGTGATTGCTTATCAAAGAGGAACGGCAAAGCATTCCTCACTATGGCTAAGTCACTCTGCATTATTTAGAGAAACAATCATCAGTGTACCAACAGAGAAAGACTTTGAACAATTAAGGTATGGTGAGGCTATACATTTTCTGACCGGGAATTTAAATTTAAAATTGTACATACTTTCTTTTTTGTAAAAATATAATTATTTAAATTTGGGTTTAGTTAGTTAATAGAAATAAACCTTGGTACCTTAAATAAAAAGTGACTTGGTAATTTACAGCCGATACGCAAGTACCCTCGCTTCCCAGCCTCCAAGAAAACCTCATAACCTCCACACAGCATGACCTACCTCCATCAACTTGGTTCGCTAAACTAAGGATTATAACTATAACACTGAACACTTCTTCTACAGAACCTTCTACACGAACCAACGTATATAATCGATTATTATCTTTGCGGTAGCGAATTCTCTTCGATTGGAACATATTATTAGCTACATAGATCAAACATTGATACATAGATCAAATTAGATCAAACATTGAATGACTGAAAGAAAAAACTTTTTAACAAAAAATAGAACCGACGAAAGAAGAAAGTAACTGAAAAGCAAAAAATGGAGACTTTGATACGAAAATTAAAGCTTCCAAAAAAGAAATGAACTGAAAAGCAAAAAGATTTAGAAGATTTAATTTTTTGTATTAAAGTTTTTATTTTTGGCTTTTCAGTTACTTTCGTCGGTTCTATTTTTTGTTAAAAAGTGTTTTTTTCACTATTCAGTACCTTTATTTTTTCGTACATGTTATAGTGTCATTAGAACTACATAAGTGTGCCAAGTTTCAACAGAATCGGTTTACAGATGACAATTCAGTAGGTGAACAATCCATTTTCCCCTATTTTTCTACCCTTACACACTAATTTTTTTTTCAAATTTTATGGTACCAACTTCGAAGTATACCCTAATTCAATAAAAAAGGAATTATTAAAATCTACTACTGTAATAATCTACTCTGTAAAAATGTATTCGTGGTCATGCATAATATATATATATATATATATATATATATATATATATATATATGTAATATAACGATATTGAGTCTTTCAAACTATTTACACATTTACACACAGACAATATACGATATTATACAATATACAAATATATGATATTTGTTCTTTAGTGGATGCGCTGGGAAGTCTTATTTTTTTAATTCTTTTTTTGTGGCTAAAATTTGAAATTTTTTTTCAGATTTTTGGGACCAACTTTGAATCGTTCCCTATCCAACAACAAACAAATTATCAAAGTCGGACTACTCTGTAAAATGTGATGCGTGATCATAAATAAAACAAAAAAAAAAGTATACAGGTTGAATTGAGTACCTCACCTCCTTCTTTTCGTCGGTAAAAATAAAACTACCCTTAACCTAACCACCTTCTCCATCAAACAATCCTTAATGATAATCCTCTATCATCCTTGTGAATGATTGGTAGATAGATAAATTGTAGAGGCTGCCCTGGACGGGCTACACTTCGACCATAAGCTTCATTGTGATTCCTAAGGACGTGAGGAGGTGAGTGGAGTGTAAGGAATTGAGTATAGGCTAGGAATTGGTAGGAATTGGTATAAGCTAGGAATTGGTAGCGGATGCAGCCCACTATGATAGGAACTATGCCGATATTCATCTAGAGTTCGTGAAGGAAACTGTACAAAACCTTCTCAAGCATAGCCGGTTACATTGTTCTTGCCCATACGTCGACAGTTTAGTCAATTAGCCGCTCCTTTTTTTTTTAATAATTGGCAAACTGCTGATTTTGGGATTCAAACCCATAACCCCCCAGTTTCCTCCTCTCAAAAGTAGCGCTCTCTTTTTAAAATTTTTTAGTTGATTTGTAACTTATTCATACCACATGTAAATTTTTTTTTAGAAATATTTCATTAATCAATAAATTTAAATGATATTCCAGAAAATCGAAGGACATGTCAAGGATAATACAGATGTGGACGAAATGTATTTAATTGTTGATTTAGTGCTGTTAATTAGATTTAACACCACTTAACTATAATGTATGATATTATATAGATATTGGAAACCAAACAGTACTATAAAACAATCCAAAACAACAAAACACCAAGATCATTTTCATGATGTTTATTATCTAATTTAAAACATATGAAACGTAGCTGTAGTAGAATAGGAGATTTGCCAACATAAAAGAATATATTTAGATTTACTAGATCGTAAATGTGTTGATAATAATCATATCGTGGCAAGTAAATACAATTCTTTTTAATACGATTATTACCCATTTTTTTGTTCTCCAAATAACAATAAAAGTTAATGGACATGAAGTGCATCAACACACACCGGCTCTAAACTGTATACAACAATAACAACAACAGCAACAACAACAATGTGCTTAAAAGGATAATTGTTCAATGGCTCTATAAAAATATGCAATGAATTTTTATTTTTACACATTTTTTTTAGTTGAAATCTGTATATTGGGAATATTTTTATATTTATGGTTCTTTTTTATTATAGTATATTTAAGATATTGTTTTTTAGTACATTTTAGAAATTTGTTATTACAATATTTTATTTAACTTGACTTATACGTACGTATGTGTATTTCGTTCCAGTTCAAAATTTGTTCTCAAATTCAACAACTCACTTTCTAACAACGGATCAACCTGAGATTTCGAAATATACGCAATTCTGATGACATTTCGATCATTACTGCTGAAGTATTGTTCTTGTTTTAAATTATAATTAAATAGTTAACTGTAAGTTCAGAAGACAATGATGACTAATTCCAACACCAAGCTTATCAATCTTTTACAATCGATTATTTCTGGTTTTTAAAGCGTTAATAAATTAATTTTGGTAGTCTTAAAAAAATCTCAAATGCAAGCTCGAACTAAACTCAAATACAACCAAATCGTCAATGACCTTATGGCAGATGCGCCGAGTGATAGGAAGATCCTGGGGTATCACACTTCAGGGGTATCACACCTATATTGGCTGTATACAACCATCATCAGACCGCGAATCCAATACGCAGCAGTAGCATGGTGGCCGGCTGTGTGCCGTAAAACATATCGTCGGCGCTAAGTATAATTCAGAGGCTGGTATGCAAGGGCATTACACAATCAATGGATGCCACACCCACCGCCACTCTGGAAATGGGCTTACTTTCGCATGATCTATGGATTGAAAAGCAGGCTTTGGCTGCTCACATGAGAATTCGAGATGAACGGCTGTAGCAGAGAATAAAAGTCATCTATGGCTACATGCAAACATCGCAAAAGGCAGAACGAAAAATTCCTCTCTCATGTTTGAGTATAAAACAAGTGAGTTAAGCAAATGGACGGCTCAGGCGTCAGAGGAAATATAGGCTCTCTACTCCAGATAGATAAAAGTGGATTTTCGAAAGACTCCCTGTTATGCTATATGGACGGTTCCAAGCTCAGTCGGCGGCTGGAGTATGCGTGACAGAGACATTAGAGCCAATTGTGCACTTAGGTGAACGAAACTATTTTTTAAACAGAGGTCCATGCCATTCCGTCAGTAAAAAATATGCAGGAAGTAGTGGGTTGCACTGAGCGGCATATTTATATCTGCTCTGATATCCGCGTTCAAAGAAATCTATTCGGCTAAAGTAACATCTGATTTTCAAATTCTTAGAATCACTGGTGAGATTGGCTAGGACAAAAGATGTCACCTTGATTTGGGTACCGCGACACTGTCAAAACGGTCGACAAACTTCCATACCAGTGACCGGAACCCTATCTAGTAATAACAAGGAGACAGACTATCTCCGGCCCTTTTTTTACACAAACTATTGTTTAAAATTTTATTTTCATAAATGCAATATATACTGGGTATACAATTAACTCAGTTAGTTGTTCTTTTCACTTGTTTCTTTTATAAATTAGTTTAATCATTTTTAAGCTTCTTCCAAGTGCGAAATTTCAGCTGCATCACATAACAAAGAGAAAAACCTTAAAATTTTTGTGTAAAATTTTTATGGAGACATGCATACAAGTTGAGTTGAAGAAAATGTTATAAAAATTATCTCTTAATACTTTCATCAATATTTTTTTTTGGAGATACCTTTGAAACCGTCAGAGAACAAAAATTGAATGACTAAAACTGTTGTTTTTTGTAAAATAAACAATTATATTCTGAAACTTTTTTCATAAACTCAGTATATACTGATTATTTAAGCAATTAACTCAGTTAGTTGTAATTTTCACTTGTTTTCTTTTGTTTTCAATAAGAATCATATATATGAGTATGTGAATGATATATATTGTAAGCAATATCTTAGTTTTCATGTATGCCACTTTCCTTTCATTTCTATTCAAAATTCAATATCAAATTTTACATCAAAATTTTGCAATCACTCGGTACTTTCTCATTATTTTCAATAACTCGATCAACCAAATGTCTTTCGATCTTAATTTTTAATGTAAATAAAATTGGTTTCTATTTATTAAAAAACAAAACTACTGTTTTTCTTAGTTACTGTAGTTTTCCTTAGCGATAAAATATTTAAAAATAATTAGTCTACCTTGAACATTCGTACAATGTCCAACTAAATCATCGTTTACGTTTTAGCGAGTTTAGTTTACGTTTAAATTTAACGCAATAGCTGCATTTCCTTGGAACGAAGTTCGCTAAAAGATAAACGATGATTTATTTGAACATGATACGATGTTCAAACTAGACTAATTATTTTAAAATATTATATTACTAAGAAAAAAAAACTGCAATAACTAAGATAAACAGTAGTTTTGTGTTTTAAGAAATAGAAACCAATTTTAATCACATTTAAGGTATTTCCAAACTATATCAGCTGATCGGGTACCCACGCGAAAAGAACTTAGAAAATTATATGCGATTCAGAGACATTCCGCAATAAAACATCATATATATACTAGTATATAATTTCAAACGACTTTCAAACAGCGCGCCGGTACGCGATGCCAACTGAACCATAAAAAATAACCTTCAGCTGCGGACATGAAAAAAATTTATTTTTTATGCATATTTTATCAAAAAACTTAACAACCCAATGGATATTCTCCCAAAGCCTTAAGGAAAAATATTTCTAAGGAATTGAGGATAGTATGTGTCGAATTTCATAACAACCGTGACTATATTGAGAGAGTTCGAAGTAAAAACAGTCCGAATCGTGCATTTTATTTCACCATGTTTATGAAGATGCATATTAAATTTCTCCAACTTTCGTAACGATTTTCTCAAAAATGCCATGGTGATAAATTCAGCTGATTTCTGAGGATTCATTTGCTAATATAGTGAATTTCGTGAAGTTCTTGACAACCTACTAATCGTTTGGAAATACCTTAAAATTAAGATCGGAAGACATTTGGTACCGAGCTGTTGTAAAATAATGAGAAAGTTTTGTATGGAAAATTTGATATTAACTACCTCACATGGACATGATTCTTATTAAAAACAAAAGAGAACAAGTGAAAATTACAACTGACTTAATTGCTTAAATACTAAGTGAATACTGAGTTTATGAAAAAAGTTTCAGAATAAAGAAGTTTATTTAAAAAAACGAACATTTTTGACATTATTTTTTTCTAATTCTTTTTTGGTCATTAAATACGTTAATGTATCTGTGGACTCTATACGAATAAAATTTGATATGTGATATGCTATTGGCATTCAAGTTCCAGTTCGTGAAGTTCAAGTTTGTTACTGAACAAAATCGGAAAGAAGGATTTAGAGGGAGGGAGAAACACAAAATTTGATATATTTCTCTTAATATTGGAAAAATTGAAAAATACATAAGAAGTAAAATTGCAAAAAGTTAGTTATACGATAATTTTGATGCTTATAATTTTTCCAGTTTCACTCATATTTACAGAAAGATGTACAATTTAAGATTGAATGTTAAAATTATAAGTATCCCTGTATAGATTACATTTTGAAAAAAAATGGTCACGTAATGAATTGTAACAAACATGATTTTTTAAAACTTTACTCCTTATACATTTTTCGATTGTTCTAATATCAAGAGAGATATTTTATATTTTGTTTTCTTCTCTCTCTATGGCCCCTTTTCCTCTTGACCAATGCCATTTATTAATACAATTTGCCTTGAAAATACCAAAATCTTATCAGACCAGACATTTCAGTTTGATCAAACTAAAATTGTGCCCGCTAGAGACTGTATTCTAAGGAAATTCGCTAAGTTGACGCAGATCTTGTGTAACAAAGTGTTGACACGGCGTAAAATGTTTGGATTGGGAAAATTGATATGTGCTAGGCGCATTCCCTGCTGTTAGTGGTGTTTCATTCGAGCCAACGTCAATATCTTAGTGAGTGTCACACGGAATGACATTTATTGATTGATTTCAATATTTTATTGGGATTTTGTTGGATACCTTTTTTGGAAAAGTGATATTATTTCTATCTTAAATTTTTCACCGGCATAGCTCTGAACCGTTACTGCCATGCTGAGGTAAAACCACTGACCTCCATCCGTATTATATGAATAGTGGATAAAAAGTGGTCAGTGGATAAAAAACATGCTGGGATAAAGTGTAAAAGTGAAAACAGAGAAAATTTAATCTGAAATCTAATTTTTTTATATTTCTCAACTAAATTAATAATATTATTTTCCATAACAATATGGCTCACAATTAATCAAAATGCCTAAAATAAGAGATCATCTGTCTTTAATTGTTGTATATCGAAAATCCGTCAATGTGATTTACTAATTGTATACTCTATAAAACATGTATTACTGCTTTATTTTCGGTTTTTATTATTTATATATATATATATTTATGTATAATTTTGTCAACGGTGAAACGCAGTCAATATTTCTGTAAATATTAGTGTAACAGAAAAAATGATAAGAAATAAAAATACAGTAAAACTTAGTACCTGCAATTTTACTTCTTATAAATTTTCGGATTTTTCGAATATTAAGCGAGATTTGTCAAATTTTGTGTTTCCCCTTCCCTTTTATCCCCCCTTTCCCCTTGCCAGGTTTTACTCATTGACGAACTTGACCTTTTGAATACCAAAAGCGCCTCAAATATCAAATTTATTTTCTTTCAGGAAATTCGGTAGTAAGTGAGGTTATAAATATAATTTAATGAATTAAATTTCAAATTTTCCCCCTATTTCTAGATCAATGATTTTTATTTAATAAATACGTATTTCTACTACAAAGTAGTCGTCATGAGTATGAATTAGCTAATAATAATAATAATAATAATAATGAATTTATTTGGAAAAAGACTCAACAAAAGTATACAAATTGTCTGAAAATACAATTAGAAAAGCAAACTATATGGTGTCATTTCAGCTAAATACTGTTTCAATCCGATTCTAAACCGATTTAGTTCAGCCTCTGATTGGACTTCTTTGGGCAATTTTGAGAATAATTTGAAACCCGTATATACCGGAGTTCTTTCAAAAAAACCAGTCTTGTGAGCGTAGTTATAGCTAACTGCCAATCTTGTGTCATAAACCTTAGCTGTATTTTTTTTGAAATAATTATTTTTCTTCATATATACTAACAATTCATATATATAAATACCCCAATAAGTTAGAATCTTGTGTCTTATAAACAGATTCTTGCAGGTGCTTGTACTGTTTATCTGAAAGATATTCCTTATAATCCGTTTTTGGGCTATAAATATTCTATTCGAAACGTTACTCCGGGATATGCAGGAGATATCCATCAATGGATCCATGCGAATCCATCAAGGATTCGCAGAATATACCTAAGTTTTTTTTTAAGAAAAATAAAATAAATCAAAATGGACAAACATTGAATAATTATTGGTTTATCCAGAGAAACTGAAAAATTTCTTAGAAAATGAGATTGAATATTGTTTTGTATATTCTTCTGAAGACCATGTTTAAAAACGATAAATTAACAAAAAAGTGTCGATTAGTCAGATTTTGAAAAAAAAGGTTCTTTTTTTGAAGAGGAAAAATAATTTTTTTTAATTCTCAGAAACGTTTTTAGTAGTATAACATTAAAATTTCAGCCAAATCAAAAAGGGTCGCGTACAATAGTGGTCGATTTTCCTTGTAATGCCCCATAAATAAAACTATTTATTAATTTCTTTCTATACTTACGGCTTATAATAAATCACTTTACAAAACCCACCTCTAATTCAATTAATCTTTCAGGCCAAGCTAAGTGGCCACTTCGCCACTGTGAAATTACTCCAATGTGTGAAGGTGAATGTTTCAATTTATTATCAGACTCACCTTGTCTGTGTTTGATTGTTTTATTTGGGGCAAAGCCCCTCTCAATGTATGTCTTCTAAGCCAAAATTTTTTCTACATTGAATACATCGCTTACAATATATCTCTATCATATGAAGATGGTTCACTGCCACCGCTGTTTCCGCCCTTCCTTAAGGTTATTGGGTATGCTGGCTTCCGTTTTCATCACGGTCAATAGACTACAATGAACATTCTTAAACTTAGTAATATGACGATCACATGACAATATTACGACGTTCATATGATGACATCCTTCTTGATCACGGTTAACATAGTCTGGTAAATAGAAACACATAAGCGGGCTAGAAGAGAGCGTTTATTCAATGTTATATAAATTACATATTCTATATATATCGCCAACAGGATTAACTCATTAGATAACCTGGTCAATCATTATTATTTAAATAAATTCCATTCAAATATTTTAAACAAAAGATAAACATCAGGCCGTTATTATATAAATATACTCACGAATTTATCCACAACGCAATAGAAAGTATTTTCGAATTAATTACTTTAAATAAGGTAATGACATCATTTAAATAGTATATAAACTAAAGAAGATTAAATAACAACCACCTTTACATTTTTAACCGAGTGAATGTAGATCCAAGTTTTTATTCAAATAAAAAAAAAAAAAAAATATATATATATATATATATATATATATATATATATATATATATATATATATATATATATATATATATATATGTATATGTATACAGCTGAATCGAACCTGCAGCATATTAGTACACGCCTTTACTTGCTTTCACGATCCTCGTATTTTTCAATAACATCCAATAGAAATGGATAAATTGAACAAAACGAAGACCACGCGTGATTAGCTGAAAGGTATGGTAAATACCAAAGCACTTGGAGAATAATTTTTTTTAGTACTCCACTGTTTAAAATTTATTATTATTTTGTTTTCATATTTTTATTATTCAAAAAATAATAATTTATATAATTATTGGTTTATGCGAGTTGAGAATTTACATAATTTCAACAAACATTTACTTAGATCGGATATGACTTGCGTATATCCAAGCTTACTTCGATATTTCCGCACATATTTCAAATCAGTTACAAAAAGTACTGGTCTCAAGACAGTTACTAAAATTAGTTGGCTCAGTACAGTTACTAAAAGTAGTTGTTTCACATGAATTAATCAGATGGTATTTTGAATTTTTATTTCTTCAATTTACAAATTGAATATTTATTATGGATTGTGCTGAAGTATCGAATAGGCGAATTAATGGTTTCTATCTGATTGTATCTAAGTATATTTTTTTTGTATAATTTATTTAATTCACCATTCCGAAACTTGTGGTTTTTCAAACTTGTCACATTTCAATACACATTCTATACACATTTTGGTTGTACAAGTTATAAAAAAAATTACATGAATATGTACTAGATTGAACTGTAGTAAAAAGAAATATCGTATATAAAAAAAAAAACGACACTACAGTAAAAAAAAAAATGTTCAAATATGTCTGATTTGCAAAAATATAAATATACACTACAAATTTAATTCAGATACATAGTTGTATATAAAGGGGACTTTACGCTTCTGTAAAGAAAAACTACAAGGCCAAAAATACCAAGCGTATACAAAACAATATAGTTATAAATTGAAAAAGTCATTGCATATTCACATAAAATACATAAATTGTACAGCCAAAATGTGTATAGAATGTGTATTGAAATGTGACAAGTTTGAAAAACCACAAGTTTCGGAATGGTGAATTAAATAAATTATACAAAAAAAATATACTTAGATACAATCAGATAGAAACCATTAATTCGCCTATTCGATACTTCAGCACAATCCATAATAAATATTCAATTTGTAAATTGAAGAAATAAAAATTCAAAATACCATCTGATTAATTCATGTGAAACAACTACTTTTAGTAACTGTACTGAGCCAACTAATTTTAGTAACTGTCTTGAGACCAGTACTTTTTGTAACTGATTTGAAATATGTGCGGAAATATCGAAGTAAGCTTGGATATACGCAAGTCATATCCGATCTAAGTAAATGTTTGTTGAAATTATGTAAATTCTCAACTCGCATAAACCAATAATTATATAAATTATTATTTTTTGAATAATAAAAATATGAAAACAAAATAATAATAAATTTTAAACAGTGGAGTACTAAAAAAAATTATTCTCCACACTCAAAAACAATGTGCGCATAAATAATCGAATCCGCGAACCAGAACACCGATGGACAACCAAATATACGGTGTGAAGTACTAGGCAAACATGTATTAAGAAACAAAAATATGTTATTGATGTCAAATTTCAATTTTAGAGCTCAGTTAATTTAGACCCCCATAGATTCTTTTTACTTTTTATTATTTTTAATTAATTGTTCGTCGTTTGTTCTTTATTGTTCGACCTTAAAAACCTTCGAACGTTGTTTGTTCGTTTTTTATTTATTTATAAATAATTAAACAAATTATCGTCCTCAAGTTAGCCCTCCTATTAAAGATATTTACTTTCTACCCCAAAAAGCGATGAATTTTAATCTGTTTGATCCTCATTGATAATTGTTCGATCATATGTATTATTTATTTGTTAATTATTTAATAGTTTTAATTAATACAAAGTTGATAATTTGTTTAATCGTATAATTTATTGATAGTGAAAGAAAGTAGAGGCGTGTGCGACCATATGCGGCAGGTTCGATTCACGCTATATATATATATATATATATATATATATATATACATATATATATATAGATATATATATATATATATTTATATATGTATATATATATATATATAAATATATATATATATATATATATATATATATATAAATATATATATATATATATATATATATATATATATATAGAGAGAGAGAGAGAGAGAGGTAGAGGTAGATTGTAAAGGTTGCCCTGGGCGGGCTACACTTCGACCGTTAGGTCCATTGTGATGTCTGAGGATGTGAGTGGAGTAGAAGGAATTTATGAATAGAGTAGGAATTGGCAGGAACTATGCCGATATTCATCTGGAGTTCGTGAAGGAAACTGCAGAAAACCTTCTCAAGCATAGCCGGTTACTTCGTTCTTGTCCATACGCCGACAGTTTAGTCAATCAACCGTCCCTTTTTTTTTTATATAATTGACAAACTGCCGATGTCGGGATTCGAACCCATAACCTCCCAGTTTCCAAGTACTGCATATAAATATATATATATTTAAATACTTAATATATATATATATATATATATATTTGAATATAGTTAAACTTTGTTACCTGATTCGTGAACGAGTTAATTACGAATCCACTGAAAGAATACATAACGTTTGTGTTTTCTGTTTGAGTATTTTCTGAATTTTGTTAAATTTCAATATTACTAACAAATTTTTAATACAAAAATCCAATAGTGATACAATGACCATAAATCTTTTTCCTCAATATAAATAAACAGACACATAAATGTTTTGTTAATAGTTTCGTGATCATACAAAGAGAAAAAAGTGAACAAAAATACATAGCAATCACGCAAAGGTATAATATGATTATGTTACATAATGATGAAACCACACAACAATTATTATTCTCGAGAATTGTTGAACCACGATTTTCCAAAAATAGTCTGGATACATAGCTTAGATAGATGGCACAGATAACAAACACACACATACAATAAACACACATCTGACATCATCTCCTAAGGGAACATTGTCGTAAACATTAATAATATGTGTTATTGTATACCAAAACAATAATAAAACTATTTGAAACTCGTGTACGAAAAATAAATGGAATTTATTATTATATAGCATCAAATATAATACACTTAATGAAAATAAAAGGAGAATAAAAAAAAATTGAGTGGGTGAGTAACACTCACTCACTATAAGAACGAAGTAGATATTTATTGTTAAACAAGTTGTCGTGTCATTTTATGTGTGTGTATGCACGTGTGTATGTGTGTATGTGTGTGTTGATATTCTTAACAACTTGTGATATTCATTTTCACTACTAAAGGATACGCACACGTATATATCGTTCATTCAGAGATCTACTGCTCAATCGAAATTTCTTTTCTTATCTCTGTACCGAAGTCCTATTTTACACATGTAACTTTTCAAGCAACTATTCATAACGCATATCGTGGTGACCAAGCGCAGTAGTATTTTTTGATGAAACTATGCAGTTATAACATAATAGACCTCGCTTCTATTTCGATGCAATTTAATATGTAACTTCAGATGTGAGAATTGGTTTACTTCCTTGTGATTGGTATACTATGATCATGTGACTGAAGTGGTTGACAAAGAAAGAAATATTTAGCAAGACGAGAGTTATTACTCTTCCCGTGATTTTTAAGGTTTCGATAATTTGACCCTTCACTTTTAAAGACCTCTAAGTCAAAATTTTAACAATTAAATAGACTTATTTTCAAATTTAACATATTTAACGTATCCATGCTTATGGGATTGGAAAACTTTAAAAAATTTTAGCCTTTTAGTTTTTAGCCTTTTCTTAAAGTTTTTTCTCTTTTTTCGAAATGATAATTATGTCATCCGAACTCACCATTTTGCTACATTTTAAAAAAAAGTTTCGATTAGGGTCTAGAAAAACTATTAATTTTTCTTATGATCAACGTTGTGATAGGACGACGGTCAACAATGAAACTCGATAACTTTCAGAATTAAAATTGGTATTTGAAATTTTCGTGAAAGTTACTCCAAATATAATGTAAAATCTAAGTATAATTATTTATTTATGAAATACAAAAATTACACAACAATCCAAACATGAATCTTGAAAATGTTTATTTCATCACGCCTGTGCACCTTAACTAAACTGGAACAGTTCAACACCAAACTACGAAAAATAGAATAACAGTTGTTATTCGTAGTTTTTATGATAAACAACATTTATTCGTGGAATTTTTTCGAAAACCAAATGGATACACTCAAGTCAACTGCATACATTTGAAAAAAACAGCACTTTGGCATCTGGGACAGAAAACAAAAGTCCGTGTAGAACAAGTATAGCATCTTCATCTGTCTGCTAGTCTGGTCCCAAATATAGGGTTTTCGATTAAGTATCTAACTATATTTCTAACTATAGTTCAATTTCAAGTAGAAACTCTCCGTCTACTTGTGGAACACGATATCACTTAAATGGCCGACACGGCTACGGTTACAAATTGCCTTTTGAAGAAATACTGCATTACTCTGCCGCAAATTGGTTGCTCTATTTCGCGAATATAAGCCCGAATATTATCCTTGAGCTCTTCAATTGTTGTAGGATTATTGGCGTAAACTTTTTCTATAACGTAGCCCAGGTAGCACAGGAAAACGTCTATCGGTGTTAAATCACACGACCTATGCGGCCAGTTAATGTCTCCTGTTCGCGAAATTCCTTTTTTCTCGTGGTCTCTCGGCTTTAATTCTTTAGCTAGCTGTACTTTATATGGATGCAGGTGCAGATATTTATGCAAAATGCGATGTAAACTGGTTTGTGTAATGTGTAACTGTTGTGAACGCCGTGGAATCGACATACGTGGGTTTTCTGCGTTACTTTCAGCAACAGCAGCAATGTTTTCGGCTGACCTAATACTACAACAACGGACTGGTGACTAAACCTCACTAACTTGGCAAAATTCCTCAAATTTCTTAATTATCTTCACAATCGCTGTCCGTGACGGTGCTTCATTACGACCTAATACACCGTGAACTCTACGAACCGTCTCCGCAAAATTTTCATCGTGTCTGTAGTGAATTTTCAGTCTTTCAAGTACAAAAATGGCGCGAACTTTAAAATGACACTTCTTTATGGAAAACCCTGTAGTTATCTTCACTTGAGCAAAAAGGTTCGATTTCAGTGAACGACATGTAGTTGTACACACACTATAAACACAACAACCAACAAGTAAATAAAATAATTTCATCGTTCATTTTAGTCCGGTAGAACCTTTCTTTCAAGTATTTTCGTATTTATCGACAATTTGCCTTCAATAAAATTTATTAAAATCAACTTACCTTCGGGATCGGGTACACGAATAATTGTATTAAAGTTTAATTTTGGATCGAAACATTTTGATTGGAAGGTTCGTCAACAATTCCAACACACAAAAGAAAAGAAAAGAGCCATATATTCGCGAATAATATATTTCAGGCTGATATATAACGCAAAATAAATTAACAACTTGTATTTTTTTAACTTTCCTGTATAAATTATGGTATCGGTCCAAAAACCGAAATCAAAACATTCACCATTATCTTCACGTTTTGAGGTCACCAGTGTATTCGTCATCCGTAGACATTCTTTTAGTGAATGCTATCTCCAGAACCCAAGGATATAGACTTCGTTGAGGTATTTACAATCAAAGCGTATTAACATCGAAATGGTTCTATTAACGTAAGCATGAAAGAAATTTTATACAATTCAGTCAAGGGTAAACAGGGATTTAGAGGGAGGAGAAATACAAAATTTTGAATATATACCTTAATACCAGAAATGAGCAAATTTTTTATGAGTAAAGTTAACCTCATAAAACATAATCCAATGGATTTAAATCAGGAGAACGTAGTGGGCAATTTACGGGAATATAGTTGCGTCTACCTATCCATCTGTTTTGATATTCTTGATTTAGGAAATTCAACTTAATTATTCTGTTTTTATTTTTTTTTTTAAATACCTGGAACATATTATAAATTGGTTCGTAATTTCATCTTTGTGTCGAAATTGCTGCTGCCAATGATTAAAATACTATATTTTTAGTAAACCGTAAGAGTAATCAATAAAAGTCTGGAGTATTTTTTTTTAGTATACAACATACTTCATCTAAATTTCGTACCTGAAATCCTTTGTTTCCATGAGCGTAGAAAGTGAGGGGAGTTGAATTATCAAAATCCCCACGTTCTATGCCCATGAATTAATATAACCAAAGTTTTGATATGGGTTGTTTGTATACGCTTGTGAAGTATTTTTAGCGGACGTATTTTAAAATTAAATTTTGGTTCTGTCAAAACTTGTAAACATACGGATAGATATGTAAAATGTCAACTTTAATTTTAACGATAAAGGAATAATTACATACAATGTCGGTTAAAAAACTTTATGAGCGGCTTTCATGAAGTACAATTAGATATTTTTAGAAAAAAAGTATTTCTAATGGTGCAAAATTATGTAATAGTTTCACGTTTCTAATGTGTATGAAGAGATTGATGTCAATGATTCTCGGCGCATTTTTGGTAAAGTTTTAAGAGAAACAACAGGCCAAAATAGCTCAAAAAATAATACTAATTATTATAATATTGTAATTGAGGTAAGTTTAAAACAAATATCAACTACAAGAAATAAATAAATACGAACTTCCTATTATCCAAATGCTTTTCTGATTGCTTACATAAAAAAAATTGGTGTGTTTTCACAATCAACAACACAACACTTCCGATGTGATAGTTTTTTTCTCATTTTATTCACTAATAATAAAATATTATATTTATTATTATATTTATTTTTATTCAATAATTAAAACGCATGGGTAATATGTGACACTAAGGTTCTGACAGAACCAAAATTTAAAATAGAAAACATAAGAGGTCGTCCGCCTAAAATACTTTACTAGCGTATGGTAAAACAGTATCATCGTACCAAGTTTTATCAAAATCGCGAATTATTTAAAAACAGAAAAACGATTTTAAAGCTGCTTCTTCAAGAGCATGCAGCGTCCAAACGGCACAAGCTATAGTGTAAGCGGTAAAGCGTTGTAAAGACTTTTTATGACACCCTGTTTATTCCTATTTTATGTTCTTTAATTTGTAAAAATGTTTTACTTGCCGCTATGTGCTTCAATAAATATTGCGATAATTATTATTATCTTATAATTAAAATAATTATATATATTTTTTAAATTAAGTAAAATAAGCGAAAGATAACAGATATCTGCGTGATTTAATGGATAAAAAGTTTTAATCAAAACCTGTATTCTTAAGATACGTATTGTCGGTGTTTGAATGAAATGATTTCAAAAAATTTGTTGATATGGGTGCTTGATTATGTGAACCTCTCGAATAATATTACTCATATCAATTCGATCTATTTTTGACGGTTTTCAAGATGCGATTGGTGTTTAAATTCAAGCTACCACCATAAAATGAAAAATAGGCGATTTTTGGACAAATAAGAAAAATTTTGAAACGTATTAAAAAGATAATTCTTTTTTTAGAATAACATACTCGTTAACCCCAAAAGTAAACTCACTGCTCGTAAAGAAATTAAGGATAAGAATGTTCCATAAAAAATTATTATCATTTGAAGTCGGTTCTACTTTTTTTTTCTTAAATATTTATAAATACCATAAATCTATTCATTATTTACACACATTAGAGAACTCAAAAAAGGTTATTTGTTGCCAAAAAGCACTAGAATTACATTTGGTTAAGTATAAAATAAAGGCTCGTAAATTTTTCTACTATTTAAAACAAAATAAAACAAGTAATGCAATAACTAACTGAGTAATTGTTTGAATACCCAGTATATACTAAGTTGTATATCAGTGATTGAATTGTTAACAACTCTGCGTATTCGAATTGTTAACAATTCGCTTTCCGAGGAACTCTTAATCCATAAATTATGAGTTTATGAAAAAAATTTTCAAACAAAAGTTCTTTATTTTAAAGAGAAGAAGACTTTTTGTCAACAAATTTTATTCTGTGTCTTACAATTTCAAAGATGTATATTCCCCCCTCCCTCCTAGGGGGGGAAACACGTTGCGATTTTGCCCATTACCGAACTTGACCTTACTTTTTTTCTCTAGAACACACACAAAAATTTCAGCTCGTTATCTCTTTTCGTTTTTCAGTTATCGGCGGCTTCACGGACAGACGGACGGACATGCGGAAATGGCCGAATGAGGCCATTTTATGAATACCTTTGTAAAGCATTTTTGTCAAGGATACATATTTTGAAGCGTTACAAAGTCGGGACTAAACTAAATATACCTTGTATATTTACATATACAAGGTATCAAAATGGTCACACCTAGCCAAAAATAATAATAGTTAATTAAGATAGAACAAAGAACAAAGTTTTACAATAACAAACAGTTTTGTAAAACAAAAACCCGTGATAAATAGTTTTTTTTTTCTCGAGATTTGACAACCTGTACTTTGATATCGTATCACATGAGATTCCATTCCCATTCAACGCAGCATGTAGCAGATGCTGTTAATAAAAATGCATTAAAAATATAAAATCACAAATGTATTGGTATATGATTACCTTTCAAAAGTTTTGTCTGATAAACACTACCGATACTCGTTTATATAGTAATAGTGGAAACAATGATTTTGGAGATGGTTTATGGTCCTCGTAGAAATACAGATCCCAATGGAGGGACGACCATATTCAGTGGTATCATGAATATAGTCTTCTCTTTTATAACCATACTATTGTGTGTTGTATTCAATCCTATAGTGAACAACAACAACAACAACATGGTATATAACATGAAAGTATACAATCAAAAACAGTATCGAAAACTTTGTCAACCAAGTTAATGTGACGCTATTTATTTATGTGTGTGTGTGTGTGTATGTGTGTGTATGTGTGTGTATGCGTGTGTCTGTGTGTGTGTGTGTGAGTGGTTCTTCTTTTACCTTCTTCACTTATTTCTAAGTTCTCATCCATCGAAAACAAAGGAAGGCTTCGTCGATTTCTACAATGTCTAGA
The DNA here is from genome assembly GCA_963920215.1 of Nineta flava. Taxonomy (NCBI): domain Eukaryota; kingdom Metazoa; phylum Arthropoda; class Insecta; order Neuroptera; family Chrysopidae; genus Nineta; species Nineta flava. The sequence continues at coordinate 20,301,101 of OY986041.1, forward strand.
TATTTTCAGATTCTTGGGTGGTTAGACCAAAGTAACCAGTGCAAGTGGCCGAGCGGTCTTAGGCGTCATGTCTGTGCAGTATGCCTACTTGGAAACTGGGAGGTTACGGGTTCGAATCCCGACATCAGCAGTTTGTCAATTATTACGAAAAAAAAAAGAGCGGTTAATTGACTAAACTGTCGGCGTATGGGCAAGAGTAACCGGCTATGCTTGAGAAGGTTTTCTGCAGTTTCCTTCACAAACTCCATATAAATTTTGCCATAGTTCCTATCATAGTCGGCTACAGCCGCATATCCTACCAATTCCTAGCCTATATACAAAAATTCCTTCCACTCCACTCACATGATGCCTAAGGATATGAGGATCCTTAGGCATCATAATGCTCCTTATGGTCGTAGTGTAGCCCGTCCATGGCAGCTTCTACAATCTATCTATCTAGAACAAAGTAAAAAAGCTTATGGGTCTGAAACAGAACCCATATCGAACACACAAAATTCAAAATATGAATACAAGTTGGAACAACACACACTTAAAACAAAATAAAAAATTATTAACCTATAATAATAAGTTAATGTTAACTTCAAAGTAATACTGGCATTGATATAGGAAAGTTGACTCACCTCGTGGAGCATCATTCGTGGTACAACGGTTAATACACAGTTCGCGAAATCCAAAGGTCCAGGATTCGATACCTGGTGGATGAGTTTACTTTTTCATATCAATATTAATTAATAAATATTAATCACATGTTCGTCTTTATAATATACGGTTGTTCATCAGTATACACAAATAATAACATATGGCCATAATAAGTCAATGATATAAAAAATTGACTTCTAGCTTTATCATCCGTGTTGTAACGGATAGCACACTAGAAACAAATTCAGAGATCTATGGTTCGATACCTGGTAAAGATCTATTATCATATATTAATTAATAAATGTCAGTTACTTTTAATCTAAATTTCTTCCATTGAACGAAAGAAAGAGTTTTCATAAAATGGAGTCCTAAAAATTATTTCCTTAATGATCAAATACAAAAACTGGGCATGACATTATTCGAATTGACGGATTTCACAGTTGCCCATCAACATTTATGTACAACGTGTTGTTATATTCTGTTTGTTTCTCATTGGGCTATGTTATTGTTTGTTATATTAGTACAGGCAATAGAGAAGCCCGTTACTCTTGTTCATAATGCACTAAATTACAAGAGTTATTTTTTAATAGTTTCAGTATCACATACTGAACGTAAATCCATAAAATCCTTACAACTTTGGCAAATCCATTTTTGGCCTCAAGTGCACTGTTACGGAGATATAGGCCGAAACGGTTTTTCTCAAAATGGTGGCAGTACCGCGCTCCAAATTTGTAAGGATTTTGTGCATTTACATTCAGTACGTGATACCCATTTAAAAAAATATAATTCTTGTAATTTAATGCAAGAAAAAATTCTCTATTGCCTATATTATATCTGCACTATAGCAATGAACGAAGTCGCCTTTTATTTATTCTTCATTTACTTTTAACTTTATTTTAAGGTTTTTGTATATAATATCTTCTTTTATTTCTTGTACTTGGTACTTACTTGTTCTTGTATTTTCTCCACATTTTAACTTTTGAAAAGCACCAAAATTTAAAAAAAAAACCACAAACTTATGTAACAAATGACATAATGCTTTAATTTACATTTAGTACACGTATATAATAATAATTGTTTATAATATTTTGTTCGTTATAAATATTGAAGTTATTTTAGTTAGTGGCTTATTAAACTGCGGCTTGCGCACTATCGTGCTCTAGATAATATCAAAAAGACTAGATTGTGGGCGTTTTGAATAAATTTGTCCACAGTACAGCACGGTTTTTTTTTAATGAATAGTAACAGGCTAAATTTTTGTCAGTAGCTTCCTTTCAACGAGACGCCCAACTTTTCTCTCGCGAAAATTCTCGATGATAGTGACTAACGAAGCGCGTAAGAGAGTAACGTGTTTGTTGGACTATAGCAAAAATTTTATCAGTAACAGTTAATTTGAGAAATATTGTAATAAATACTTCAAAAAAACTTGTGTCCTACAAAATGGATGGTATGACAGTCAGGTCCCCCACCCCCAACATGTTCAAAATAACGGGGTATACAGAGTTATTAGTAACAAGCTGATTTTTATGCTGTTAATTCATAATGGTATGAATAATTTGATGGCCACCTTGTCCTACAAATTCAGTAGTTCAATTTCCCAGTCCTACGATCTGAACATGCCAAGTGAAATTTTCATTTATAAACAAAAAAAATTTTCATTTTTTCGCTTATACATATTGTAGGTATCATTTCTTCAACCTTGAGTTCATAAAAGAATACTAATATTTTTTTATCGTAAATACACCCAATCGCACCAAGTAACGGTTATTTAAGTAGCACCAAGTAATAACTATGTATACCCCGTTATTTCAACATGTTGGGGGGACCTGTCTGTCACACCATCCATATTGTAGGACATAAGTATTTTTGAAGTTTTTATTACATTATATCTCAATTTAACTAACAAATTAACTGTTACTGATAGAATTTTGGTATCGTCAAACAAAGAAGTTACTCTCTTACGCACTTCGTTAGTCACTATCATCAAGAATTTTTGTGAGAGAAAAGTTGTGCGTCTCGTCGAAAGGAAGCTTCTGACAAAAATTTAGCCTGTTACTAATCGTTAAAATAAAATCGTGCTGTACTACCGACTAAATGAAAAAAGTGTTGGACGCATTTTTCCATTAATTCGTTTTATATTCCAGAACGAAAAAGACATCTGACCAACCACAATTCGGAATTTGTACACTTAGTCAATGTTACCATAAACTTCAATTGAGATAAAAATTAAAAAACGCACAAGCAAATTTTAATATAACACACCATAAATTTCAATTTTAAAAATATAGTTTTATATGACCTAAAATTTCATGATTCCGTACAGTACTTGAGGCCAAACACAGTATCGTAGTGACTCTGGAACATTTTTTAACAGCCGTCTCTGATGAAAAATATATAGCTAAGAGGATAGAAAAGTGTACCCTTCTATATCCCTTTTAGTATATGTCCCGGTAGAAAAGTATCTCCTCTTATAAAGAAAATCTGGTAAGGAACAGTTCGTTTTGGCGTGGGTTAATTAATATGGCTGAATTAAGGTTGCAAATTTAAAATAAATACGTGTATTGTGAATCAGTGATAGTGAATTTAAAAAAAATTCTTTACGCAGGAGCTGCTGAACTTAGCGAGTTTCCTTAGAATACATAAATCACTCTCTAGCGTCAAAATTTTAGACTGATCAAAATGTGTTAGTATATGCAAGGCCAATATTATTAACAAATGGCATACGTCAAGGCGAAAGGGTGCATAAAGAAAGAAGAAAACACAAAATATAAAATATCTCTCTTAATATTAGAACAATCGAAAAATACGTAAGGAATAAAGATGTAGAAAATCATGTTTGCTACAGTTCATCACTTATCATTTTTGCTCAAACTCTAATGTGCACAGAGATATTAAGGAATTTAATTTTCAATCTTAAACTGTCAATATTTCTGTAAATATTATTGTAACAGAAAAAATGCTTAGAAACAAAATTATAGTAAAACTAAGTACTTACAGCTTTACTCATAATACATTTTTCTAATAATAACGGAGATAAGCCAAATTTTGTGTTTCCCCCTCCCTCTAAACCCCGTATTCCACTTGTCTGACTTTACCCATTTACGAACTTGACCTATCAAATACCAAAAGCATCTCAAATACCAAATTTAATTCTAATCAGAATAAAACTTTCACCGCTAGAGAGTCATATATATATATATATATATATAAAACATATTTCAAATGAATGATATATATATATGCATATATATATATATGTATATATATATATATATATATATATATATATATATATATATATATATATATATATATATATATATATATATATATACATATATATATATACTTGTAGATTTTATACGAACAGGTGAACGTACGATTCCATTGTTATTAGATAATAATTATTTTTCTTTAATTTTATGCAAATGAATGTTGACATTTCAATGAAACCTTATAATAGTTTTACCTTTAATTGTTTTATAATTTTTACCGACGTCGTAACCAAGTTATGGTTGGGAAACTATGGTAAAATATTATCATCAAAAACAATTTTTGGGATTTCCACTTAGACTTTCATGGTCCAAGACCATGGCAATGTTTGGCATATTATTTTTCTTCCACTCTGTATAAAATGGTAATAAATACCATCTAAAATGTTATATTATTGTAAAGGGCAAAGCGAAGATGGCTAGAAATAAAGATATGTTATAAAATAATTTATAGTTTGAAATGTTAAATATAATTTCGTTACGCTCAATTTTCCATTAAAATCCTTATATGTTATCGATAACAACATACACGTACACGTACGTACGTATGTTAACGTCAAAAGCACAAAACATCAGTTTATTTTTATCAGTGAGTGTAGTGTGTGCTGGCTGCTATATGTAAATATATGAGAAACATAATATGTTATTATAAAACTATTACTTGTAAAATGTATGCTATAATTTTTCCTTATCTGTTTTTTTTTTCTCTCTCAACATAAATACATCTGACATTTCCATGTTAAAAGGTTATTCGATACATAAAAAAAGTCTAAATACAAAAAAGAGAAATACTATTTAAATGCTATACCCTGCAGATTATTTATAAACTCGTTTACACGTTAAAAGGTTGTGTGTATTGATCATGGTGACACGTACCGATTTTGCCTATTCACGAACTTCACCTCCTTTTTACTCGTTCTTGAGTTATCGTGACAGACAAACAGGTGGATATGCGGAATTAGGAAATTTTTTTTATCTAACATCTATAACATCTATATCTAAATTTTTTCCCGGTCAATAAATTCAACCGTTACAAAACCGGGAAAAAACTTAATATACCCCTATACATATAATTTATACCGGGTATAATAATATATTTGATTTTGCAAGTGAAAGTGTGATGCATGGATACTACACAAGGATACCGAACTTCATGTAAACAAATAATTGGCAAAAAAGGATGTCAGTAGTGTCGCTTCTATGCCGGAAACAGTGGTGAGAGTATAAAGCGCGAGTTTTAATTGAAAAGCATTGCGCATTTATAGTATTATAAAAATTATTTGCAGCCAAAGTATTTTTTCAATAAAATACTTTTTTTAATAAATGACAAGTAATTTCAATTTTTCAATAAGGAATTAGTTGAAACAAATTGCATACTTCAAAATAATCACTATGAAATAAAACTGGTTACTTGCTTACTTCACTCCTATTTATTATACTATATTCACTTCGGTACGGATTGTACGGATGAACAACTAGAGACTCTAGTGGCATAAAAAGTAAATATTACTATTACCATTTCGTTGTCATATTTTGTCAATTCTCCCGTTTGAGTTCGGTATCCTTGTGTAGTATCCGGTGTAATATTTTGTTTAAATTAAATTCAAAACATTATTATCAGAACAGCATTGAAATTCAAGAGAGAATAATGAATGCGTGGAGAAAATTTTGGTCTCTAGAATTTTTAAAAGTATATTGCACATTTCTTTAAAAAGAAAGGCTTGGAATTCGTCCATTCTTCCGATTTTAACATACTGACGTTTTCAAACTACAAAAAAATTAAGAACATGCCAAAGAAGTATGTAAAGATCTTTGCAAGATTATAGGCTTACTAATAGGATTCGATCTAACACTATTGGATGAATAACAAAATTTAATGATGTAACTGTCTGTATTAAAAAATTGAAGTGGAAATGGGCTGGGAATGTCACAAAGCGATGATCGATGGACGACTAGATGTATATCATGGGTACCATTAAATCTATCACGTAAAAAGGGTCGACCACCGACTAGTTGGATAGATGAAATTGCTAGGTTTGCAGGAGGTCTGTGGAGCAGAACAGCTAGAGAAGCATTGAACGCACTACAGGAGGTCTTTTCCCAAGGAGGCTAAATAAGGCTATTGATCTAATCTAACCTAGCCTTTATTGATTTTTAACCATACATTAATGATAGTTGGAGACAAGGAATTTTTATGCAAGCTAGAAATTAGTGGGTTGTGCGGACGCAGCCGATTTTGTTGTATAGAACAATGCCGATACTTGGCGTTTATGTAAGAAAACTGTAGAATATTCACAAGCATAGCCAAGTTACTTCATCCTTGTTCATACGCCGACAGTTTAGTCAATTAACCGCCCAATTTATTATAATATTAATTGACAACCTGCCACCATTGGAAATCGAACTCGCAACCTTCCTTAGACTAGTGAATTATAATTAGATACAAGTTTTAATTTTCAATCTAAAATTTTTAGATTTATTCTAAGGTGTAATTAAGAGTTTTCGTTTTTCAAAATTCCAAAAATTTGGTCGAGCTTTTAGTCTCGCTGAGTGTTTATTCTACAAATCAATAGTTCTTCAAGTTGACTCAAAAATAATTTTCTAAAAATATTTCCTAGAAATTTTGAAATTTTAATGATTAAAACACATTTTCAAACACATTTGAAAGGATATAAAAATTTCCAGGGGTCCTTCAACTCTTAGAAAAATGTCGAAAATATATTTTGGACATGTAAAAACTTTATTAAAGTTAGTTTAACTTTATTAAAAATATAGTTAACTTTAACTTTATTAAAAATAAAGTTAAACTCCGTTGTGCTCTCCCTTTTATTTCAGTCTAACGAGGTTCCCATCTTCTATATCTTGACAATAGCCAGAAGCTTGCTTATCAGGTTTTCCTTACGGTTCAGATATTCAGGATGAGATTTACCGACTATATAATATCTACTATGATCGAGATATTCGCAGTTAAAGATGGTGTGGCTGGATATTTCTTCCCTCTCTCCGCACATTCTATACATAATAGTCCATTGTTGAGTTCTGTTGTGTGTAAGTGCTTACGTAGGTGACAATTTCCGTTGATGAACATTGAGTACGGTGTTTAAAGTATAAACACTACGCTGATACGATAAATAGATAAATAGATTATAGAGGCTGTCCTGGACGGGACACACTTCGACCATTAGGTCCATTGTGATGCTTAAGGATGTGAGGGTGAGTGGAGGACAAGGAATTTTTTGTGTAGGAAATGGTAGGATGTGCGGCTGCAGCCGACTTTGGTAGGAACTATGCCGATATCATCTGCAGTTCGTGAAGGAAACTGCAGAAAACCTTCACATAGCCGGCTACTTCGTTCTTGTCCATACGCCGATACTTTAGTCAATTAACCCCCCCCCCCCTTTTTTTATAATTGACAAACTGCCGATGTCGGGATTCGAACCCATTACCTCCCAGTTCCAAGTACACACAACGCCTTTACAATCGCGGCTACTAGGCTGGTTACGATGATACAATAATTCTAAATTATGATCAGCGCATCGATTTTGAAAAGCACGACATAAGGACATAAAGTCTAAAGGTTTAAAAAAAAAAATGATAGACGTTGAATGAAGGAAAAAAACGAAAAAGAAACATTTATTTTAATTTCACATACATTCATTCCTAGGGTACCAGAAAAAAAAAACAATTTTAACGAATGAATAATTTTTTGACACGTTACCGTGTAACGAGCACAATAAAAAAAAACAACGTATATTCGAAACATGTGATTTATATTTTATTATTGTCTTCAATATATGGGTATAAAGGAAACAGTTCAGATATCCTAAATTAAATTTATTCCTTTTCACAAGGCTAAAAGGTAGGTATATAAAAAAATTAATTAGTACTTAGGTATTTTATTTCGTATAAATCGGCGATTCAAATACTTCTAGTTAATTGGTTTCACATTTAATTGCATGCAATATTATTGTATTTCACCTTTATATATACAGAAAAAATGTAATAATCTGTATTATTTGGTGAATAATAGCGTCCCCTAAAAAGTTTTTAAGCATTTTTTTTTAATCATTGAAATTTCTAATTAAATTAATTTAAATAATTAAATTTGCTTGAAACGTATTTGGAAAATTATAGAAGATTTTATTATAGATATATCAATGATGCAAGATGAAAAAAACATGATGTAAAAAACATGAAAATAAACGAGGAATACGCCAATATTATTTGTGAGTAATATACAATTGTAACTTCCTGACTAGCCGCGACCTGTCCGCAGAAAAAAGAATTCTCAGAAATCATGTATAAGACAATGGTTTTTTTAAATATTACGGCACCCCACCATCTATTGATATAGTAGGATACTCCGTAAAAATAATAAATATGTACATTTCTGGTTAATGAATAAAAAAACGACGGAAGAAAGAACGCGTACATGCGGCTCAAGAAAAACAAAAAACTTTAGCAGTATGTATTTTATCAATCATACTACCTTTACATTCATTTTAACGTATTTTAAGTTTGGTTTATGTAGTATTTCTTTATGATTATAATATCCTATATTTTGTAGAAGTAAAACAGCGAATGTTTTACATTCTGTATGTAGGACAATATACGGCTAGTTAAGTTAGTTTCTGTAATCAGTTATACGTTGTTAATGTAGCAACGTTCATATCGGTGTTAATGTCGGTGCTTTGTTGCTTAGTTTTTTGTTGCTTATTTTATATAGACTTATAGATTTTTCTTGTGGCGACTCTGTTAGCGATCCAGATTATGAAGATATTTAACCATTGATGCAACATAATAAAGACTCAGAGATGTCTAGCGATTCATCGACTGATTTTGGTATTGTTTATGAGCGAAAATTAATGGATTCTCCAGCTTTGTCAGAAGATAGCACTAAATAAATTAAAAGTTGGAGATGTCGTGTAGGGAAAATGCAAGGATCAGGGCAAGGAAGGCACAGCCGATGATTAGGACGAAAAGAAAAACAGCGAAACTCAACAAAAAATATGCCAGCTCTGATAAATGAGGACTAAGATGGTCTTTTTAGTCCCATCAAACCCTTAATTATGCATCCGGCTTGTTTGTAACAAGCATCTGGAAATTTATAACGTAAGTCAATCAGTACATCGATGAACCCTATATTAAACCGTGTTGAAAACACTAACAACCAAAGGCCGATCATATACCTGTACAAAGCGAAAAACAAAATGGGAGTCGAAAGTACAATTGCAGTTTGTTGCACTACAAAACGAGACTGTTTTCCACGAGAAATAAATATAAGGTGAATTAATATTTTTTTATTTCAATTATTATTATTACTAAGAATAATTTTATAGAGGTGCTATTATGTTGATTTTGATAAATTTTTATTGAATATACGTTTTATTTTTTGAAAAAAAAAGTTGTTACTTTCCAAGTCTCTTAGAACCCAAATACTATATACAGAACATAAAATTTAAATCAAAGATTGCAAATATTTTTTTCGGGCTGTAAGGAGATACCTTAAGATGATTTCTGATTTTCAGAGAAAATGATTCAATCAAATTGTCTGGTAGTCAGGAGCGTATATGATAAGTGGGACACCTTAATAATAATAACGGTCAAAATAGACTATTATGAACTAGCAGAGCAAATCAACTTGGTTTTAGACTCTTTTTACAATTGATGTTCAAGTACTGAGCTCATCATTGCCTTATCGAAAACTAATTATATCGTTTTTGACTGGGGATATCATCCGATTCATATATAAATTGTAACATTAATAACCAAACAATAGATCAAGCAATACGAACAAAGTTTTTGGAAATAGTGATTGACTCAGATTTAAAGTGGACTATACAAATAAATAGTGTGTGTCAAAAATTGGATAAAATGTACTTTTACCTTAAAAATTTAAGTAAACTGACAGACACTTTTAAGTTATTTTGTTACAGCGCAATAAAATATTCTATTACTCTTTGGGGACGCACAAGAACAAATAATCTGATTGATATTTAAAGCAAATTATAGGGAATCATGCGTGAAAAATATTAGAGAAAATAAAATTATCACATTTAATTTCTTACGTTTCATATAACTCGGAGCTATTTATATACATTAAAGAGAATGTCAGTAAGATCAATTTGGCCAGGTAGCCGAGCGATCTAAGGCGTCATGTCTGAGCAGTGTGCAGTACTTGGAAACTGGGAGGTTATGGGTTCGAATCCCGACATCGGCAGTTTGTCAATTATAAAAAAAAAAGGGGCGGTTGATTGACTAAACTGTTGGCGTATGGACAAGAACGAAGTAACCGGCTATGCTTGAGAAGGTTTTCAGCAGTTTCCTTCACGAACTCCAGATGAATATCGGCATAGTTCCTATCATAGCCGGCTGCAGCCGCATATCCTACCAGTTCCTAGTCTACTCACAAATTCCTTCCACTCCACTCACATCCTCACATCCTAAGGCATCACAATGGACCTTATGGTCGAAGTGTATCCCGTCCAGGGCAGCCTTTAAAATCTACTTTTACATGATCAATTTGAGCTGTGATATACACTAATACAATACTAGAACTAATGACGATATTTATATTGAAAATTATCAAGCAACAAAGTATTCAAATATAAAAATGTGTCCATACAAATTCCAATGCTTGATTTGAAAAATCATACACATCTAGAATGGGAATCGAACTAGCATCTCATAGCCAGCAGATGATTATGCTATGGTAGTAGAATGCATACTACCATAGCATTATCATTGGATGGAACTTTTATACTTGACGGAACGCCTTTTTTTGTGTTATAATATAAAAAACCTTAACATAGGTCAGTGTTCTCAGAAATTAATCAAACGGTAGCTTTGTAAGTAAAATCTTAGATATCTCAGAAATTATTGGATTTTTTAATTTTTTTCTAGAGGATTACCCCATTAGTTTTCCTACGTCTCATTTGCTCACGAAATTTTGTTCAATATTTCCTTCCCATCCGGGATATACGTCATATAACCGTTAACCGTTAACTCAAACCCTGTAAGATGCTTATAAACTCTTTTCGGTTTGGCAAAGTTTATTTTTAAAAGCCTTAAGAGTTCCGTTAGAGTAAACATTTCAATACACCATCATTTTCTGTTCTTAAAGATGTACAAGCATACTATCACTTTTCGACAGATTTTGCTCATTTTTTTTTCACAGGCTAAAAATAATGTTTTCTAATAAATCCCTCCCACTCCCTCTCATTAGAAGCATGTAAAACTTCATGCCGGTCCAACTATTATATGTTGTATTAGAAAAAATAATCGACAGAATTAAAAAAATACCTAGAAGAATAAAACTAAATATTTATTATATAAATTTTTCTTAAAATCGTGTCACCGTTTTGTTTTCGAAATATAAAAGTTTAAATTTTTTTTTATTTTCTTCCAATTAACAATATTTTGTATATGTGAACTGTGTATTTGCCTATGTGTTGTATATGTGTGTTTAAATGTTTGTGTATCAAACCGGTTTGTTGTGCTGATTGCATAACACAGTGCTGGTACGTCCTTAAGATATGCCATGTATGAATAACAAGTATGTATAATGTCGTCCTTTAACCAAAGACCGATGTCTTAAGATCGTCAATCAACGTCTTAAGATCGAATCAAGCCAGAGCTAAATATTTTTATACCTGGTATACTCGTATATCCTTACATATAAAATAAAGTCCTCCAGTTGTGCCTGCCTCTCTGAATGCGGTAAACTCAAAAACTACCAAGTGGATTTTCATACAGTTTTCACCAATGGACGGAGTGATTCATGAGAAAAGTTTAGGAGTATAATTCATTGAGGTTTTGTGTAAATTGGCTGAAATATGACGATGATAGTTTAAGAAGCCGAAAAAAATCATGCAGAGGCGAAGCTTGGGCGGGTTGCTAGTATAATATAGACTAGGAATATTAAGTGTAGTTCCGACTATGATACGGTTGAAACTATTTGTCGCAAAACAAAATTATTGGTATTGGTGTTTATAAAATGGCCTAATTGTACATTTTGCATATTCGTCTGTCTGTATGTCCGTTCGTAAACACGCTAACTCGAAAAAGAAACAGATATGAGATAACGCGAAAAAAGGTCGAATATTAATAGAGAACTGAAGTTTTGTGTGCGTGTTCTAGAGCTATATCCTTAAAATAGAATGGGACCAAACATCTCCCCACAACGGGGAAAAATATCCATGTTCCTTTTTTGAAAATACAAAACTTTTGTTTGAAATTGTTTTCATAAACTGAATATTTTCGTTACTATTTCTGCTCAAACATTTTCAATTATTCTTGATTACATAACCATAAATAACAGTTCAGGCATTGATTATTATGAGCAGTGTACCGATTCAGGCATTGATTATTATGCAGTGTATATCGGGTATGTAAGCAATTAATTCAGTTAGTTGTTATTTTAATTTGTTTTTATAATAAAATAAATTTATATCTTATCAACATCAATAATCAAGTAGTGTAGTGTATAGCACATATAGAGCACACGTGGCGCTTATTCAAGATTTTTGTTTGTTTGGATTTAACTATAACATTGGATTGTATATTCTTATGTATATAAACGATTTATTACATTGTGGTTTAAACGTGAAATTGCGACAACGGAAATTACACTTTTATTAAATTCTTCCGTTTTGTGGGTAGTTTCCTAACGAAATGATTGTATATAATAAGGAAAAATGCTATAATCTGTAAAAACGAGAGACAGTCTACTCTTTCATCTTTTCATGTGTATATTTACCCGTCTGTATGATGGCTCCTCATGCGCTAACTTTCAAAATTGGATTTGTGGATAAATGGTGGTGATATCACGATTCGATCTGGACAAGGGTTGGATCAGGTAGGCCTGAAGTTTAGCTATTGACGTGTATCCATCAATAGGCTAGAGGGAGGGAAAAACAAAATGTTTCGATCATCTCTTTTAATATAATTAAAATAAATACAAATTTCGACTACAAGTTAGTTATCATCAGTATGAAGTAACTAGTCAGTCATAGTTCATTTCCTGCAAGGTATGTATCTCATTGCTAATTTGGTGCGTTTGATGCGACACGTGTTCTGACCCCGCGACTATGTTTATGCAGACTTTTCCAACACTATTACATATACAATACATGTATCTCCTATTTTATATACCATGTGGTCCATTTATAATTCAGGCCAATATCTTGAGAGCTAAGTAAGAAAATGACAAAAATTTGAGACAAAAGTTCTAAGGTTGTCGCGGTATTTTGGCTCTCTTTTTAACTTAAGAAAAAAGGAGCACTGTTGAATCTACTACAGATTGTAATACTCGAAACAAAACAAACAAAATACTTAATTTTGTTCAACAATTTTTTATTTATATTCAAACAATACAAATTTATAACAATGATCAATTCTAGAATGTTGACTTCAAACCGCACTACTGTTCCTTTGAATTTAAGAACTAGATGTAATTCCGGACTGAATTTAAGAACTAGATGTAATTTCTTTTCCACATTTAATAATTATTTTCCTTATTATTTTTTTTTTTGCAATTAGATTGTGTGCTGAGGTCTTAAAAATTATTTCACTAATTTTCATTACAACAAAAATTATTAAGTATTTTGTTTGTTTTTGTCTCGAGTATTCGAATCTGTAATAGATTCAGCAGTGCTCCTTTTTTTAAAAAGAGAGCCAAAATATCGCGACAAGGTAACTAGGAGGTCAAATTACTGTGACCTTGACGTTGACCTTGAACCAAGTTCAAATTCAAATCGAGGTAAACTTTAATTTTTTAAATAGGCCTATATTTTAAATGGCAGATTTGTATTTTACGAAAAAAAAAACTTGTTTTGTATGAAATAATTTTTTCCAGGACATAAATTTATTGAGGAAAATTAAGCTTTAAAACTTAAAAATATTAGTTTTTTTATGATTTTTTAATCATATTCAATCAATTCTAATGAACTAATTTATTTCATATTCAGTGCTATGATATACAAAACCGATCGACAAGCTCTTTGTGGGACACATAGGGATACGCTAATGTCGACGGTAATCAAATCAGTCAAAAAAATTGTTTATCAATTACATTAGCATTACTCAAACTCCTCATGGGGCACATGGGGAGTTTGTCAATCGGTTTTGCCCACGACTGTCCTGAAAAGGGCTGTTTGAAATAAATTTGTTAATCGGAGTTGATTTAATATGATCATTAGATTCATTAAAAACCTATTATTTTTAACTTTAAAACTTAATATCCTTAATAAATTTAAGTACTGGAAAAAAGTTTGTAACAAAACATAAGTATTCTTTCCGTAAAATACAAATCTGGAATAAAAAATATAGGCGTAAAAGTTTATCTCCATTTGACCTTAAACATCTGTTTCAAGGTCAGAGGCAAGGTCACAGTTATTTGATCCCCTAGAAACCCTAAAAATTTTGTCTGAAACTTTGGTCACTGTCTTACCTAGTTCTCGAGATATGGCCTGGAGGAAATTAAAATAGAACACTCTGTATAATAGCATTGGATACCTATATGCGTATCATTGACCTATATATGTATGTTTTACACGCTAAATCATCACATCACATGAAATAAGTAATATTATAACCTCTAGAAACTTCAATTCTCTATTCCACCCTTTTAAGGGTTGATTGTAAAAAAAGTAGTCTTTCTCCAGCGTTCATCCTATCTCTATACCAATTTCATTAAAAATGGCCGTAAAAACGTATGAGACAACATGCAGGCAGAGTTTTTTTTTTACTTAAAATATTAAGTATGGATGGACTAACGAAAATTATAATTATTGAATTTTCAAATACTTTAACACGTTTTCATAAGTAAAAAAATATCATAGTAAACTTAGTTTTTAAATTAATTATAATGTGTATAGTGTATTCCGATATACATGGTTTCCATTTACAGCGCAACGCATAACTAAGCACTAATCAAGAGCGATCTTCGAATAGAGTCAACCGTTGGTCAAACATATATAAGCAAGGCACGACCAAAAAATGTCGTGAAACTGTCACCAAATTAGCAACGAATAACATATCCTGAGACAATATAAGAGTAATTTTAATAAGAGTGATGTTAACAAGAGTAAATTGAATGAAAATATTTTTAACAAGAGTAATTTCAATAAAATTTATTATATTATATTATTTTGTTTATTTTTTTTTAATATTTTTTTTTTGTCTATTGATTTCGATTTTCTATCTATTTCTAATTGTCAAAGAATAAATAACGACTAGCTAGTCGTGATGACTATTTTGTAGTCGAAATACGTATTTATAATACAAATACGTATTTTAATACAAAAACTAATCTATGTATTTGGGCGAATTTGAAATTTTATTTCTATCTTTGATGTTAATAGGAAACCACGTTCACTAGGGAGAAAACGATATGCACCAAATTTGAATTATAATTAAATTTGCAAGATTATGTATAAAAACTTTGTGTTATTTAGTTGATATTTTCAATGATGCACGCCAAATTTAAATTAAGTATATCAAAGTTCATAATAACTACATATATTTATTAATTTTATAATGTAGTAATTATATTTATTAAGTATTAATACATCATGATTTTTTATTATGTGTAATAAATACATATGATTTTTATTATGTATAATAAATACATATGTGTAGTAAACTAGTTATTGGATATGAAATATTAAATAAATAAATAATAATAGTAAATAAATAAGACGCACAAAAGTAGTTCAAGTGCCAACTTTAAGGAAATTATAACAGTTAGTATTTTCTATTGATATTATAATACGAGTCAAATTATTTTTTATAAATTGCACTATTGTAATTATTCAATCAAATCTAGAGCACGGTAGTGCGCAGGGCCGAGTTTAAGGGACACATTTAGACTTCTCACTACAGTGCCATATATATTAATTCTAAACAATAAAATACAATTTTTAATTATCTTCATATACTATTAAATTGTTAATTTAATTAGTTGAAAAAAAAATTCATGACCTTGATTTGACCTTGGAGAACATACAACCTTAAATGATTTTTTTGAAAGAATGACGAAAATTAGTTTAAGATTTTGAAATAGTGTATTAAAATTTTATCGATCTTAAAGTAAATAGATATAAAATAAATAGATAATTTTTTTAAATAGAAAATTTTTGTTTCGCGAATGATAAATTAAAACATCATAATAATATTTTTAATCACTTAGTTATATTTGTCATTAACGAACTAGGCCTTTCAAATACCAAATCTTATTTCAAATACTAGAGCATATCGATAAAGAGTAAACAATTGTATGGAAAATATATCTGTCAGTCACCACCGTAGCGGTCACAGATCGCCATGGACATTAATGAGATAAAAACAAATTAAGATCTGTATCTAAAAGAGAAGTGATGTATTTATTCTGAGAAAATTCGCTATGTTGACACAGCTCTTGCGAATCGAATTTTTTTTTATTTAAGATTTCTTTCGTTTGTATTGTTGTAGAGCGTACTGCGTAGCTAAAAGAACAAAAGGTACCGTTTTAAACTATGCACCTTCAAGAAAAATGCGTTTATAGAAAAAACAAATGAAAAAAATTTGTTTTTTTTTTCAGAGGGGCACATTTTATAATCACTTTGTCTTTGACCTTCATACAAGGTTCTCATTTTAAACAATGGACCTTCAAGAAAAGCGCGTTTATAGAAAAAAAGAAATAAATAAAATTTGTTTTTGTCAGAGGGGCACATTTTATAATCACTTTGTCTTTTACCTTCATACAAGGTTCTCATTTAAAACAATGGACCTTCAAGAAAAGTGCGTTTATAAAACAGGAATGAGTAAAATTTATTTTTGTCAGAGGGGCATATTTTATAATCACCTTATCTTTTACCTTCATACAAGGTTCTCATTTTAAACAATGGACCTTCAAGAAAAGTGCGTTTATAAAACAGGAATGAGTAAAATTTGTGTTTGTCAGAGGGGCATCTTTTATAATCACTTTGTCTTTTACCTACATACAAGGTTCTCATTTTAAACAATGGACCTTCAGGAAAAGTGCGTTAATAAAACAGGAATGAGTAAAATTTGTTTTTGTCAGAGGGGCATATTTTATAATCACTTTGTCTTTGACCTTCATACAAGGTTCTCATTTTAAACAATGGATTTTCAAGAAAAGTGCGTTTATAAAACAGGAATGAGCAAAATTTGTTTTGGTCAGAGGGGCATATTTTATAATCACTTTGTCTTTCATCTTCATACAAGGTTCTCATTTTAAACAATGGACCTTCAAGAAAAGTGCGTTTATAGAAAAAACAAATGTATAAAATTTGTTTTTGTCAGAGGGGCACATTTTATAATCACTTTGTCTTTGACCTTCATACAATGTTCTCATTTTAAACAATGCACCTTCAAGAAAAGTGCGTTTATATCTTATAATCAATCACTTTGTCTTTGGCCTTCAAAATTATTTGATGGTAAATTTGTGTTTTTCAAATTTAAAAAAAATATAATGGTTTTTTTTTCACAGAATCAGGTAGCTGAGACAGAAAGACATAAGAACTGAGTCTATTAAATCCATTTTGGTTAATAGTAATTCATTTTCTAGCCGTTTTAACAAATGGATTTTAAAGAATGGGATTGCATTACTGGAGAAAACTAAGTTCCGTAGAAAAAATAAATATGAATACAAAAAATTTATTTTTGGCCAATGAACAGGATATTAGTACTTAACTAATAAATTTTGTATATTCTATTATATATTGTACTATGGTACACCGCTGCTATGGAAGTCGTACTGGGGCTGCTTCCGCTAAACAATGTAATAATAGCTAAAGCGAGATCAAGCGCCTATAGACTGTCTTGCAAAAATAACTGGATTAAGAAAAATCAAGTTGGACATGCAAGGATCGTGGGAACATCAATTATCTCAGACCCTGTTTTTGTAATGGGCACAGATATGATTCCCAAAATATACATACTCCTTCTCAAAACCTTTCACCGTAATCTGTCATAGGGCCATGTGGATGGAAGGAGAACCACCGTATCTCAAGAAAGGAGGAGAGAGACCTAAAGCAAATGTATGGCTCAACTTAAGGAAATATGCCACGGTCTTTCAAGTCTACGCCATACCGGCTTGCGTCCGTGAGAAGCTACGTAGAAGCTACATAAACCAGAACGTATGTATTCTCTCGGGCGGTCAAGCTTTAAAAGCCTTGTTTGGAACTGAGGTCACCTAAAAGGTAATCGCGGATTGTCTGGAGGAACTGCTAGAGCTGTCAAAATGGAACAATATTAAATTGATCTTTGTGGCGGATCACAGTGATTTCGAAGGAAACGAAAAAGCATATACCTTAGCAAAAAAGGAAATTGGAATACCCTTCACTGGCTCAGAGCATATTTTAGGAATTCCAAGGACTGCATGTAAACAGGTCATCAACGAGAGGTAAAATGTTAAACACCGTGATCACTGGGAAAAAGTACCGCGGCAGGAGCTCGGCAAAATAGTATTTCGGAGTGCAACCAAGAGGCTGTCTCTCGATGCACTGACGCTGAATAGGATGTAACTGCGGAAAGTTACCAGATTCATTATCGTGTATTATCCCCTGCGGAACATCTGCACACAATGGGACTCCAAAACGGGTCCATTGTGTGTAGATTGTGTGGCGACGAAGAAGAAACATCTAGCCACATTATCTTTGACTGCGAATCTCTAGGTTACAACAGATATAGGATATTCGGTGCATCTCACCCCGAATATATGAACCTTCAGGAAGACTTGATAAGCATGCTCCTGGCTATTGCCAATATATGGGAGAAGCGAATCTCGTCGGACTGAAGTAGAAGAGGGAGCACAATGGACCATACTGTTGAAGTGCCATATTTTTTAGACTCCAAGATGTATCTATCTATCTATGGTACACTAAGAAATCCACATTTGTTGTCATTTATTAATTTAAATCTTGAAATGATAGTAATCGCCTCTACAATTGGAAAAATTTTGAGGAATTCGTAAGAGGTTTGTTTATGAATAAAATATACAACCCAACATTAGCATTTTACTGATGCTATTAAAAGTTTTAAAAATATCGTAAGAAAGTGCTTTTTTGAGAAAAAAACAAGAAAATGCTTTTTACTTTGACGAACCAGTGTCTAGTTCCTTAATCTTCAAATATTATTCCATGAGAATATAGTTTTAAATTTTATGCACCAATTACATACGGATTGTTTATTGTAACCAACAAAATAAGCAGGTAGTTGATGAATCATTATGATATTTTATTTATTTTGGTACGAAACTCTATTGTTCCCAATGTATTGAAGTTTAGATTAGAATCATAAAATATGTATTTGCCAACCAACATTTTTTTTCGTATAAATAGCTAATTAAAACTTTTTTTTAAAGTTCGTAAAAAAAAATTTTTAATTCATTTTTTTATTTTTGTTGTGAAATGTAATAATCATTCGCATGGAAAGAAAATAATGTAGTTTTGTTACCTATTGTTTCATGAAAACAATGCGAAAGAAAATCCCGATAGATTAATTTTATAATATACAAGTGGCTACAAGCCGAGCGGTGTAAGACGTTATGTCTACTTGGAACAGAGAGGTTATGGGTTCAAATCCCAACATCGGCAGTTTGTCAACTATTAAGACAAAAAACGAGGAGGTTAATTGACTAAACTATCGGCGTATGGACAAGAAGGGAGTAACTGGCTATGCTTGTGACGGTTTTCGGCAGTTTCCTGCACGCACTCCAGATGAATATCGGCATAGTTCCTATCAGAATCGGCTGCAGCCGCACATCCTACCAGTTCCTAGTCTACACACAAAAATTCCTTCCAACCCACTCACATCCTCACATTCTTAGGCATCACATAACAATGGACTTTATCTATCAAAGGAAGTGGGGTCATTCTGTAGAAAATAATTTTAAACCTATAAAATATTAATCAGAAATTATCATTAATTACCAGCTAATAACATTCAAAAAAGTGATATATATATAAATATATATATATAAGTACCTAAATATGTTTACCTTTTTCGTTAAAATTTGAACATTCTTGTCATAATCTGATGATAAAATTATTTTCTGATGATGAAACTATAATCAAAATAAAATTTTGTTACGAAAATCTAAGATATTTGTTTTATTTAATAATTAAAATTTCTATCCTAACGTTGTGCAAATTTTAGTCACTTTTTTGAATGTTAATAGCTGGTAATATCTATTAATTTCTGATTAATATTTTATTGGTTTAAAATTATTTTAAAAGCAAATGTGAAAATTACAAAAGCAAATGTGTGTTTGTTTGCACATCACCGTGTTATATTTAGGCTCTAAACTACTGAACCGATTTTAATGAAATTTTTACAACTTCAAACAATATCAAATTAAATTAAACGCTAGTATACATTTTACATTAAATAATTTTATTTAGGTGCTTACTTAAATTACAAATTCAAGCTTACGTTTCTTTTTAGCGAAAACGTTGATAATTTCATCGATGTAAAGGTTCACATCTTTGTATATATTCAAGAGAGCTAGCCCGGTTAATCTTTCCTATGCCATTGTATATGTGCATCCGGCACATTGTATATGTGCGCATAGTAGATGACTATGCACACCCAGCGAATAGACATTTCTTGTTTGTAATACAAGTATTCGTGTGCCAAAAAGAAACAGATAATATTTTGTCAAAAATGTGACATGACGTGTCAGCAAATCGTCTATGATGACTAAGTACTTCGCTGCGTTCCGAATCAGGCACGATTCATTGTTTTTTTAATTTTATTAGGGCATTGGATATAATACCATCAGCCCATCGACCTCAATAGAGCGTGAAAGTGTCACAAGTCTATTTGGGTTGTGAGCATGCCCATTGTGCCCACAACGGTGGATCCGCGATTTCAGTCAAAATTAAATTACGCAAATCTGAAATTTTATTTTATTTAATAATTATAATAGATTTCGTCAAGTAACGACACGTTCAATACAAAAGAAAGAAATTTTAGTGTGGGTAGGAAGAAACATCCATATTATTGCATTATCAAATATGTGATCTTGGTGAAATACATTTTCGAATATTTCAATAAAAAAATTATGGATTAATATGGTTGCTAAAATATGCACAACAATTTTCACATTGAATTGGAAAGTATTCGTTAAAAAATAAAAATTCGTTGAGGTCATGTAAAAGTGAAGGAAATTGAGGCTGTAGACAACCTAGCAAAGAAAAAACCAGCGATCGATTTTGCAGAAATAGAGCCCTTTTGTGGACTTGAAAATCAAGTCTACTAAAATTAATCAGAAACGAAAAACATTCCAGAGGTACGCTCTGTTACTGTATCCGCTTTAACAGTACTGGACTTCGACTGCTGACATGCCCGGTAATTGGGACTATAAAGCCTATGATATGCCTCGTGTCGAAGACCGTCAATAGCCGTGGTATTGGTTTACTTAAGCTGACGCAGACCTCGAATCTTCTTTGGTTAAAGTTTCCAGAGCTGCTACTATCGTAACTATTTAAATAATTGTGTTTGCGTTGTTCGCCTGCTTTTTCATCTAATTGTATTTTTTTTTTCTTATTTTAAGTTTGAAATTTTTTTTTTTCTCTTACTGCATCTAAAATAATTAAAAAATTCGTTACGCAGAAACTGCGTCAACTTAGCTAGTTTTTTTAGTTTACGTAAATAACTCTCTAGCGGTCACTTTAAATCTGATCAAAATGAAATTTCGTATCGAATATGATTTTGCTATTTGCAAGGCCAATTTTATTTAGAACAATCGAAAAATATATAAGGAGTAAAGTTGTAGAAAGTCGTGTTTACTACAATTCGTTACCTTATCATTTTTTCCGAACTCGAATGTGTACAGAGATATTTAGAATTTTAACTTTCAATCTTTAATTGTAAATATGCGTGTAACAGTGTAACAGAAAAAATGATGAGAAAAACTAAAATTATAGTAAAACTAATTACCTACAACTTTATTTCTTAAAAATTTATCGATTTTTCGAACATTTTGGAGCTATGCCAAATTTTATTTTTCCCCCTTTCTCTAGATGCCCCTTTACCCTTGCCCGATTTTACCCATTAACGAACTTTATTCCGATTGGAATAAAATTTGGTATTTGAGGCGCTTTTGGTATTCTAAAGCTCAAGTTCGTTAATGGATAAAATCGGACGAGGGAAAAGGAGGTTTAGAGGGAGGGGGAAACACCAAATTTAAATATCTCCCTTAATATTTGAAAAATCGAAAAATTTATCAGGAGTTAAGTTGTAGGTACTAAGTTTTACTGTAATTTTGTTTTTTATCATTTTTCTGTTACACCAATATTTACAGAAATATTTACAATTAAAGATTGAAAGTTAAAATTGTAAATATCTCTGTTCACCTTAGAGTTTGAGAAAAATGACCAAGGAATGAATTGTAGCAAACTTGATTTTCCACAACGCCTTAAACATTTTTTGATAATTCTAATATTAAGAGAGATATTTAATATTTTGTGTTTGTATGACACGAATACATAAAATATATATATATATATATATATATATATAACTTAACGAATACATAAAATATATTTTATGTATTCGTGTCAAACAAACACAAAATATTAAATATCTCTCTTAATATTAGAATTATCAAAAAATGTTTAAGGCGTTGTAGAAAATCAAGTTTGCTACAATTCATTCCTTGGTCATTTTTCTCAAACTCTAAGGTGAACAGAGATATTTACAATTTTAACGATGGTCATTTTTCATTTTTAACATCTAGTAGGTAGGATCGATGGACATTTGAAGAAACTTTTACGAAATTCCATCATCGGTACAAAAACAATAGCTGCATTTCCTTTGGAGGAAATTGGCTACTTCGGGCTTTTTCATCCCATGATTTGGACAAAACGTATGCAAGTGGGATATTATATTAGAATGCATGTTTCACTAGAGCAACAACATAATTTTTGTGGAAAACACCCTATATACAAAGAAAAAGGAAAATCATGAAATATCATAATATAATTTTTTTGCGTGCAATACTTTATTTTAAACGATATAAACATGAGATTATTAACACGAAATTCGTTAATCTGCGTACTACCCAAGTACAGTAAGTGAGTATAGAAGAATCAGGCTATGTATAAAAACCAGTTTTAGATATCACATAACCTCCATATGCAGATTATAGTATATATGGATAGAAGTTATGTGGTTGGTTCATTTGAAAATTACAAAGAAAATAATTTTTGGAACCCGAATTGTTTCATTGTACTGCAATTATAATTCTTTTTGTTTCCTATGGTACTTTATTCAGTAAATACCTTCAGCAAATTTAATAATGATAACAGAAAATAATTGAAATTTATATTTGGACTCGATAAAAATAATCTCCTTAACATGGAAATCATGTGAAAATAACAATTTAACGAACTAATTGTTTGAATACCTTGTGTTTACTGAATTCATTATCAATACATGATTTGTTAGTTTCACGTCTCTACATGCACCGATGTATAATAGTATGAATTATAGTATATATACAAAGGTGCTATCTACGTAAGAATTTACTCAAACACATGATTTTGTAATCTCTGCAGATGTTTGAGGTAAAATCATGAAAAAAAACCATTAAGTGTATGAAAAAAATTTCATACAAAAGTTGTTTATTTAGGAACAAAAACATTCATTTATGTTTGAATTTTTAAACCCGGTATATATACGAGTTAAGTTAACTCAAAAACGAAAAGAGATAACGAGCTGAAATTTTGTTTGAGTGCTTTTGAGCTAAAAAGTAAAGGAAAAATGGACAAAACTGTTTATCTTAGAAACCGTCAGAGATAGAACAAAAATTTAAATCCAAAAAATGTTTTTTTATATATTTTTTCCTTAAATTCAGTATATATCGGGTATTTAGTTAGTGGTTATTATCACTTGTTTCGTTCTCTCTAACGGCTTTCAAAATAGACATACAAGGTATTCTCTTCAAAATAAAATATAAGTGAATAAGGTAATATAATGCTCACACCAAACAAATGATATCCTAAAAAACATCCAAGGTTTCATTAATCAAAATAGAAGATATTTCGTTCTTTCAAATACTACTAATTAAAGTCTTGTTAGTCCATAAAAAAGAAGAAAGGTGCAGTTCGGATCCGTGGCATAGATTTTTCATGAAACCGTCCTGAATATGATCCGTTGATGTTTGGACTGTCGCTGAATGTTATTTGGGCCAGCTACGTATTTGCTTTGCGCCGTTTTTCATATACTTTTTGACGCTGCCGTAGATCTCATTTGTTCGGCACAGATTTTTTAGACTTGTTAGATTCCTTTCGGCGAATATTTTACTGACTCACGTTTTCTTCTAGTAGTGTACCGCAAGTTCTCCACAATGACACCCGAATCAATATCCTAGCTAAACAAGTTTAGCTAGGATATTGATTGCTACGCCAATTTATAACTTTAAGCAAAGCTAATTCGTAACCATTTACACGCATGCGCCAGAAATGGTACGCTGACGTCAAAAGCAAATACATGATCTATTTTTACGCAGATACGTAAAAATATATCATCTGTTGTGGGCTCAACCTTTGTAAACGCATTATTAGTCTCGAAGTTATTAGCGATTGAAATCCTACAGTATTTCGTCACTCAAGAATGTTTGACCGACCACCAGTGTAGACAGATAGACAGGTATATCTTGGGGTCTACGAAGATTCATATATTCGGGGTGAGATGCACCGAATTGGTTGCACTCCGAAGCAGTATTTTCCCAAGCTCCTGTCGCGGTACATTTTCCCTGTGATCACGGGGTTTAGCATTTAACCACTCGTTGATCACCTGTTTACATGCAGTTCTTGGAATTCCTAGAATAGGCTCTGGGCCTATGAAGGGTATTCCGCCACCCTTCTTTGCCAAGGCACATTCTTTTTCGTTTCCTTCGAAACCACTGTGCACCTAGATCAATTTAACATTGTTCCGTTTTTCCAGCTCCAGCAGTTCCGCCCGACAATCCTTGACTACCCCTGAGGTGACCTCAGTTCCAGGCAAGGCTATTAGAGCAGCTTGACTGTCTTAAGACATCTTCTTGAACGACCGTGGTATATTTCCACAAGTTGAGGCTTATGTTTGCTTTAGGTCTCTCACCGTCGATTCGCGCCCCGGTCTCTTCTTCAGTTTTGGATCCGTCCGTATACCAGACGATTCCTTTCTTCAGATAGGGTGGTTCTTCTTCCGTCGACATTTCCCTATCACAGACTACAATGAACGGTTTTAACAACCAGTGTAACGAGAAAATAGACGTTTTCGCATCAAAAATAATTAATTTTTGTACCGTTATAGTTTGTATATAGAGGTAAAACTCATACATAACAACATACCAATGTTGTGAAAAACAAAAAAATTCATACACGAATATGTTAAAAAAACAAAATAATACACCATAACAAACAATAAGTACAATTGAATGTAAAAATTAGCCATTGGTAGGTGGGTTAGAATTTTTTGTTGTTTTGTATTTTTAAATATTCTGTGAGCTATTTAAATTCATATATAGCAAATTTGTTATTCTGATTTCAATCTTTTTTTTGAATGATGTCGACAGTAAAAATCATAAATAAAACCTATTTTGACAAAATGGAAACCCGACTTCTAAAATCAAATATTCTATAACAAAAGATGCACTAAAAAGTAAAAAAATAATTGCATATTCTTGTGCCAATTTTAGTTCACCAAAGCAAAAATTTTTAAATATATATGTGCAATTATTGTTATTTTTGGAGGCGAAGTCAGCATAGAGAAATTCACATAACTTTTGGACACCGCCTCCAAAAATAACAATAATTGTACACATATATTTAAAAATTTTGCTTTGGTGAACTAAAATTGGCACTAGAATATGCAATTATTTTTTTACTTTTTAGTGCATCTTTTGTTATAAAATATTTGATTTTAGAAGTCGGATTTCCATTTTGTCAAAATAGGTTTTATTTCTCGCTTTTTAGTGAATTTCTATAACTGATTTTATTTGTCTATATATGGGTAGACCTACTAAACGACCAACTAATTTGTAGTGAATTTTTATATAATACTTTTTTTTTTACCCGTTTTGTTTTCTTATAACTTTTAGTGCATTTTTTTATAACAGATTTTCAGTTGTTTTTACAAGCATTTTGTTTTTTTTTTGTAAAAATTTTTTTTTTAGGGTCGGTTTTTTTTTTGTAAAAAATTTTTTTGAAGTCGGTTTTAAAAAAATTTTCTTATTTTCCCATTATGAATGAGTATACTCTTTAAAAAAAAATTTTGCAGAAATCGGTTATAACATATAAAATGAGGATTTTCCTCGATTTCCCGGAGATCCCCTCATCAGAATGCGATTTGGTGACAATGGGACCAATGGGAAACCAAACCCTTTAAAACAAAAAAAAAATTCAAAATCGGTTCATAAATGACGGAGTTCTGAGGTGACACACATTAAAAAAAAAATAAAAATAATACAGACGAATTGAGAACCATCCTCCTTTTTTGAAGTCGGGTTAAAAATGTAAGATTATTTATTTTTATGTATGAATATATAAAGCAATTTTATATGGCTTTGCAAAAATCTACCGAAATATTTTGTATTGAATGGGTCTTCACTTGACGAAAATTCCATTATATTTATTAAATTATACAAATTTTTGAGATTTTCGTAAAAATATTTTTTTAATAATATTATTATACATTTACTGAAGAAGCAACAGTGATTGTGAATCTTTGAAATAGTCAAAATAAAAATATTGTGACGAATATCTAAAATATTTTGTTCATTTAATAATCATTGAAATATGATGAATATCTGGTAAAACTGTTAATACTTAGGTGTGCTACGTCGTACATAAGCCATTTTAATTACTTGGCGGCTTATTTCAAATTATATTAAATTCGCATATTCCGAACAAATCGCAAGAACAATTATTGTTTTGAAATGAATATCACAAGAAAAATTCCTTTTTTGAAGTGAAAATCTTTTTCTCTCGATCAGGAAGTTTACACTTTGGAGGATATGAATGTTACGAAAAGTACAGCGTTTTGGAATAGACTTATATACAGGATGATTCTAATAGATGTATTTATTGTCTATGGATTTTTTGACAGATGAAGCGTGACATTTCATCATGGAAAGACTTTCACTGAAAAATCATGAAAAATCCACTGTTTTCGACAAAAGTTTTGTTTATTGATGAAGCCCATTTCTGGCATAACGGATATGTCAACAAACAAAATTGCCATATTTGGTCTGAAGCACAAACTGAAGCTGCCATTACATCTAAACAAAACAACGGTTTGGTGTGGTTTGGTAGAATTATTTCTTCAAAAACGAGGCCGACCAGAACGTAACTGCCAATGGCGACCGTTATCGTGCCATGATAACGGACTAATTGTTTCCTGAAATTGAAGCCCGTGATCTCCAGGACATTTGGTACCAACAAGACGGCGCCACTTGCCACACAGCAGGTGAAACCATGTCTTTATTGCGATAACAATTTGTTGAACAGATAATTTAGCGTTTCGAATCGGTGAATTGGCCGCCTAGATCCTGTGACATCACAGCCCTAGACGTTTTTCTTTGGAACTATGAAAAGTCCAAAGTCTTTATGGATAAGCCATGTACGATTGAGCAACTGGAAGCCAACATTACACACGTTATTTGCCAAATATCACTCGAAATTACTCGGGCGCATCATCGAAAATTGGAACTTCAGAATGGACATGTTAACCGCAGTTACGGACAACATTTGAAAGAAATTATCTTTAAAAAATAAATGTAAAGAATGGTTATTTTGTATGATAAAAAAGACCCACCAATAAATTTGTTTATTTTTTATTTTTTTTAGTTTTCAAAAAAGTACCTCCTAATGACATTATTACTAATAAAATAGACAACCTTGCTGCGCGTATAAACCAGATTAGCATAGGTAGTACTTTAAAAATTGTGTTGCCTTGTTTTCTCTTAATTTGCGCAAACAAATTTTATAAAAAAAGCCTCCAAAACAAGTCGAAAAACAGTAAAATGTACATTTTATATACTCCTGTATTTTATTTCTTCACATATATCGAATACTTAGAGCTTGGTCTTTGGCGATACTCCAAATTTATACGATTTTATGAAAATCCCTATGAAGAGCAACACAAGAAAAAATCGGCGAGATCAGATATTAAAATTCTGTTGACAACATCCAGAAACCCATATCCAGACAAATTAAAAGTCGGTCATGAATTTTTCATAAAGAATTCCTACTGTAAAAAATGACGATTTTCGTTTTTAAGATTAATCTATCAGTTTTTTAAAGTATTTGTCGTCCGATAGACTTTCAATTTTATTATACATATAATGTACTCATTATATTTTAAAATGGTTACAGTTTGAATAAGCGAGTAGATTGACTCGTAGTTATACAAAATGATCGGTGAAAAAATACCAAGCTTCTAAAAAATAAATAAAAGGGCTTGTTTAAAATCCTCAAAATACAGCGAATTTTGATAAATATATATAAATTGCATGGATTGACCCTTAATAAACGCATGTTTATGAAAAAAGAATCGTCTGATTTCCGGATATTTCCATCGAAAATGAAGCAAACCCGAACACATTCACATAAGTTTTATAACTGTTTATAAAACGAAGAGGCATTGGGAACTCATTCTACACCATGGGTGTTGTTCAAACAATAATTGGTAAAACTAACTTGATTAGTTTCTATGAAATTAATAATGAACAAACAACTCTCAATAGTGGTTGGTGTACCTCCAGCCGAATACAACAAATCAACATAGAAATATTCATGAAAATTTGATAAAATAGCATGTAGGTGCCACACACGACCGACTACTATTTTATAAACATTGAAAAGTTTTTCCAGTGATGGTGAGTAATGGAAAATAGTAAAAAAGAGTTTTGATAAAATATTTATGAAATTTACATATAAATTATGTAATATCCAGAGAAAAACTCAACCAATTTGTTTTATATTTCTGTGCAATCACAATATATATTATAGATAGGAGGTGAGCTACATATATATATATATATATATATATATATATATATATATATATATATATATATACATACATCTATCTAGTTTTTACCTCTTTCTCTTGACAGATTATGTAACAAACTATAGCTCTTCAATCGATATATGCTAGTAGACAATGTAATAAATATATAGTTCATGTTGGATATAAGGGCTCTTGAACATTCAAATAGCTTTGGAAACAAATAGAGGTTCTGTATTACAAGACGTAAGTTAATTGTTAAAAAACGAGTCTGTATTACTATGTATGTATTGTGTAGGTATAATATATATAATGGTTTTATATGTTTAGTTCCAAATTTGTTACAACTATAACATTTCCGCATACACGTCTGTGTGTATTCTTGTCTGCCCCTCTTCACGATAACTAAAAACCGAACAAGATAGCGAGCTGAAATGTTGGGTGTGTATGTTTTAAAGATGATAGCATTAGTGCTCGAGCCAAACAGATATCGACCTTCACCCATCTGTTAACCGGATGAAACATATTTTGATGAAGTTTCATGAATAGGCAAATACGCCTCAAATGCAGTGCCTATCAAAATGTTGTAATGACTATTTTTAATTGAATTAATTTTAATAAATTTGTTTTTTAACTGATAGTTTATAATATAAAGACTATGCCTGGATAGTAGTGCATACTGATTTCCGGTCATGACTACCAGGCAAGCAGGTATGAACAGGTAAGGAAATATAGGTAATTACACTGATCAGTGAACCAATCGAAATATATATCAGAAGATAGATATATTAATGATAAACGCGATCGTATAGAATTGCCTGCAATAAATCGGTCATGAAATAGTAATGCCTGGCTTTGAAGTTTGAAAATCGGAGCAAGCAATGATGCGCGAGAGAGAAAGTAGAGCGTCCGAAGCTTGTGCAATAGAAGAGGACATAACATAGCTCTGCTTAGAAATTTGTTTTCATTCATACAATGTTTTATTGTATAATTTATATATTATACGTACCTAAATATATATTTACCTTTTTGTTAAATTTGTACATTTTTGTCATTATTATATTTTTTTTGAAGATTTAAAAAATAAAAATATTGCTACAAAAATCTGAAATATTTGTTTTCCTTAACAAACGAGATTTCTTTGTCTTAAAAAAACGTGTCAGGATTTCAGTCTCAATTTATGTAGTTATTTGTAAAGCTTATATACAAATAAATGTATACATGTAAAAGAACTTGGAATACAAAAAACAAGTCATAATCGTCTACACCTATACGTGTGAAGAAGAAGTACAATGAATATTTAACATCATTTAATTGACATCAGTTAGTTTCACTTCTAGTATATTAAAAGCAACGACGTCAAAAAGGACTTTCATTATATTTATATCGATATCCACTGTTAACTCGAAAAAAATTCACCTGATTCAGATAGTCGAAGTAGTTTGAGTAGAACTGATGGTGGTGAACAAAAAGTATTGTTATTTTTGTTTACTTGAAATTGATATAAATCTATCTCACACAAATAACTTAAGTTTTTCAATCATGTTCACACAGCATATATATTGATATGCCTACGTCAACTCCATAAGTGACGTTTCTTATTCAAATGTTTACTCTTAATTTGTGACGAATCTATTTGGCTTCCAAAAAAATGTTTGGAACAGTTGTAAGTGTTTTTAAAAAGAACATTTTTTGTTTGAAATATTTTTTCCGATAACTAAATGAATTCAGCATAAATGGATTGCAAAAGTATGAAAATATACGCCACGTATGTGTAGTTGATAGTACAGTACAGCACTTGAATTTATTTATTTATTCAGTTTTATTTATTACACCTATATTGGAATCAACAACCATTCCATAAACAACAAAACCTCGTTGAATATCTGTTTTTTGGATTATTGAACTATAAAACCAGTTTGGTTAATTGTGATGTATTGTATCGCATGTGATATAATGTAAATGCGATGTCACGCCAAAAAAAAAACTTTAAAAATATACAAAATATATAAGAGTTTTTTATTTATCTATCTCAAAATACGGACTCTATCCGGACTCCTCTAGAACCGATCTGATGATATTAAAGGGGTTTCAAATTCTATGCACTCTCATAAGTTCCAATCAGGACACCAAGAAATTTTTACCATCTAGGCTCTAGTTTCTAGCACTATACAAATTTTCAACTAATTTGATTCATTGGTTTAGAAACAAGCAAGACTACAAAAGTTTCTTGCCAGCGTACGACGTAACAAATGTGTAGTCGAAAATAATGTGTCGGAAAAGACAAAATTATTCGGAATTCAAATTTAACTATGTCAACGAAACTGAGGATGCATCTTTAGGTCTTTGTTTTACTTTGGTATACTTTACCGGAGGCATTTTTCAATGTTTATGGATTTGAATCCTGCTCTAACAACAACTAAAAATTAACCAACATATAGTTGGTTTACCGAAAACTATAGAAACCGTTTTGGAGAAACCCCACAGATGGAGATATTTGTATTGCAGACAAAAAAAAATAAAAAATAAACTTAAAGTTCAGAAAAGAGAGGGAAATAAAAGCAAAGTTCAAGAAAGATAGCCTTAGGCACGTATAGAGGTCATGGTTCGATATGGACTGTAGTGCCCAGAAGCTTGTTAAATTTGATTAAATTTTTAAATTAACAAGTAATGTAACATCTAACTGAGTTAATTGTTTGAATACCCAGTATATACTGAGTTGTATATCAATGATTTGATGAATTGTTAACAATTCTACGTATTCGAATTGTGAATAATTGATTTTATTAAATATTGAGTTTATGAAACAATATTCAAACAAAACTTGTTTATTTTAAAATAAATAAATAACTAATTAGTAAAATTTTTTTTCTATCTCTTACGGTTTCAAAGATGTATACCCCCCCCCCTAGCGAAGGAAAACACGTTCCAATTTTGCCCATTAACGAACTTGACCTTACATTTATGCTCTAGAGCACATAAATGAAATTTCAGCTCGTTATCTCTTTTCGATCTTGAGTTATTGGGCTCAGGGACAGACGGACGGACTTGCGGAAATGGCCGAATTAGGTCAATTTATGAACACCTATACCAAGCATTTATGTCAAGGAATTAATTTTCAAGCGTTACTAAACTTAATGAGTCGGGACTAAACTTAATATACCTTATATATTTACATATACTGGGTATATATAATAGTATGTATAGATGCTGTGAACATGAATACATGCATGCTTTCGTTTGCTTATCAATTGTGTCTCATTTTCAACTTTTAGCACAAATTATGAGAAAACTGTTGAGTTTATGAAAACAATTTTCAACCAAAAGTTGTTTATTTTAAAGAGAAAAAGATTTTTTGTAAACAAATTTAGTTTCCATCTCTTACGGCTTCAAAGATATAAATTTTCTCCCCGGGTGGGGAGAAACACGTTCCGATTTTGCCTATTAACAAACTTGACCTTAGTTTTTTGCTCTAGAATACACCAAATTTCAGCTAGTTATCTCTTTTCATTTTTGAGTTTTCGGGTTCAATAGGATAACCCAAAAGAGACACCAAGGTAATATTTCCTGAACAAAAAAGCGACTTTGAGTTCATGAATGAAATTGGGACATATATCTCACTGAAAAAAGGAGATAGAAGGGAATTTTAGACCAAAAAAGTCCTTTTGTTTGATACTCGTTTACCATAGCTTTGACTTAATTTTACTTCAGAAATCTGAAATGAATTGGTTATGAAGTTAGCGTTTAAATATACTACGAGTACATGCACAATATGTAATACAGCACCTTGGTTATATTTAGCGAATTTCCTGATAGGAAATAGAGCTATTGGTATCGTACCGACTTCAAAATTTTTAAAAAATTTCTTCAAATGTCCATCGATCCTACCTAGTAGATGTCGAAAACACCATCTGTAAAATTTATGTATGTATATATAAATATATATATATATATATTTATATATGTATAAATATATATATATATATATTTATATATGTATAAATATATATATATATATATATATATATGCATGCATACATATATATATATATATATATATATATATATATATATATATATATATATATGTGTGTGTGTAATCACACAAGCGGTAACAATTTTGATCTGATTGGAATGAAATTTGGTATTTGAGATGCTTTTGATATTTAAAAGTTTAAGTTCGTTAATGGGTAAAATCGGACAAGGGGAAAGGGGGGTTTATAGGACGAGGGAAACACAAAATTTGACATATCTCCCTTAATATTCGAAAAATCGAAAAATTTATAAGAAGTAAAGTTTAAAGTTGTAGGTACTAAATTTTACTGTAATTTTGTTTCTTATTATTATTTTTTCTGTTACACTAATATTTACAGAAATATTGACGGTTTAAGATTGAAAATTAAATTCCTTAATATCATGTACACTTTGAGTTTGAGCAAAAATGATAAAGTGATGAATTGTAGCAAATATGATTTTCTACAACTTTATTCCTTACGCATTTTTTCGATTGTACTATTATTAAGAGAGATATTTTGTTTTCTTCTTTCTTTATACCCCCTATTTCCATGACATATGTCATTTATTAATAAAATTGGCCTTGCAAATACTAAAATCATATACGACATTTCATTTTGATCAGAATAAAATTGTGACCGCTTGAAAATGATTTATGTAGTCTAAGGAAATTCGCTAGGTTAAAGCAGCTCCTGTGTAACGAATTTTTTATATAGGCGTGTGTTGAAGTGCTACAATCTGTAGGTAAGGGCATAGTAAGGAATTCGGTATACACATAGTATTTAAACAATTCACATTTATGTTGTAATAATTCTTGTTTTACATGTCATTTGTATGTGTAGAATGTGTATTTTCAATAGGGAGAGATAAAATTATGATTAATGCATCGATGTGTAATAAAATGTTTGATAAACTAATTAATAATTTCTATATACAATAATTTAGGGGTTAATTATACCCAGTTAGTATATTAAATATACTGTAAATAATTTAATGGTAAATATATTAGCGAAAGATGTGTAGTTTAAAATAAAACACTATCAGTTACATTAGATACCATCATTATGTATTATTTATAATGGACTAGATTTGATTGGATTTCCAATAATAGATTAATATTGGAATCGATATAATCACAGCTTTTGAATAAAAAATTTATAGTTTCTGTACGCTGAAATAACCTATAATGTCCTTGTGTACACTCTATATAAGGGTATAATAAGTTTAGTCCCAAGTTTGAAACGAGTTCAAATATGTTCGGAGAAAGTACAGGTTTTATAGTATCCCAGTCCATAATCGACTGGGCTAAGAACGCTAAATCAACTAGAGATAAAAACTAGAGAATT
This sequence comes from Nineta flava, assembly GCA_963920215.1. NCBI lineage: Eukaryota > Metazoa > Arthropoda > Insecta > Neuroptera > Chrysopidae > Nineta > Nineta flava. The sequence goes on from OY986041.1 coordinate 20,335,374, forward strand.
TTTTTGTCCTCTTAAACTAACAGCTACAGAAACAATGTTCTAACTGAAGATTTCTGCATTCTTACAGAATATATAATTTTCATTTCTAACGGATATCTAATCATGCATGTCAAATTTCACTCTTCAAGTACATCGAACATTGGACAAAGGATATTCCAGACAATATATATATATATATATATATATATATATATATATATATATATAATATATATTTATATATATATATATATATAAATATATATATATATATATAAATATATATATATATATATATATATATATATATATATATATATATATATATATATATATCACGTGATCGTGAGATGGCAAAAGTTGTTGAACACAACTTCTCGGATAGAAATAAAAAGATAATGTCTGGACTTATCACCCAAACGTTGTCTTTGCCTGCATATTTATATTATTAATATTAATGGTAATTACAAGGTAACTCAGGGAAACATGTACTGTACTGTAGGTATATAAATTGAAGAAATGCAATATTTAAAATCGAGTACACGTACTTCACAGTACTTAACATATGTATTATCACATATTAGTCACTTTAGTATTATTATACATCAGTGTATGCATGTGTAAAACGTAAAATTAGAAGCTCACTCATGGATAGTGAACTGAGCTTGTGTATAAAAGAAATTTAAGCAATTAGCTCAGCTACTTTTATTTTTACTATGTTAAGGTTTTTCTTTCCAAAATACCAGAATACCGATAATTATTTGCATAAAAAGTATATTTTGAAACATTTTCAATATTCAATAGTTAAATTAAACTTTTATATTAAAATTCATCAAGATATTAAAGATATTATTATGCTGTAGGAAGAAATTATCCAAAGAGGGTTTTTGACGCATTTGATCGAATTTTCGAATACCAAATTTCAAAAAAATCAATCAATTGAATTTAAAGCATCCAAAAACTTCGATTGCGTTAAGATTTAGTAGGTAACTTTTAGATTGAGATGCAAAAATCACTTATATGAAATTTAACTTCTTGAGAAACCGAAAACAAAGTTTATGTTGGTTTGATTTCGAATTATGAGTTTTTACTTTTGATACTCACTAATTTGTCAACATTGGTGGAGTTGTTGGATGACGAGTTTCTCCAAATGAAGTTTTCTATACAATATTGTAACTTGACATTTTGTTTTGAGTTTATTTTGTATTCCAGAAAAGTCAATACGTCTGTCTAGTGCACCACTTTATTATCAGTAAAACGAACAAAGATTTCGGAATCAAAAAATGATGCAGGCTTGTGTGGGATACTTTCAAAAAACTATTGTATCCCAAAAATTAAAATATTTCACTTCAACGAAAGTTTTTGATGAATGTACTTTACTAGTGTTCTTTGAAGGAAAAACATGGAATATTACCAAACCTAATCTTCAGAAATCGTAAGACCAATAATAGATATCATATAGGAAGACCAATCTATAAATGAATGGATATAGAAAGAACATAGTCACGATTCTCATTTAAGATAAAATCAAAATTTTTCGGCTATGAAGAGCAGGATAAAGACAAAGGGAAATTAGAAACATCCAACTCCAATACTGGGCCCCAAGAGGATGCATCAGGAGAATCAAATACGTAGCATGTAAAAATAATATTAACTTTTTTCTTTTGTCAATTTTTTCGGCAATAAAAATGATAAGCTACAAAATTAGCTAAATTACACACAGACAAATAAATCAATAGAAATATTATTAATAAACGAATAATCAATTCAGTTTTTTACCTTTATATTAATGTCTTTCAAGACTAAAGATACTTTAAAACGAAACAATGACTAATATATAATGACCCAATTACTTTAAATAATTTTAAAACGTTTATGGTCTTTGATGTTTTAAAACCTACACAAAATTATAATTGAATATAGAGAGTAGAAAAGAATATAAAAAAAAAACACATTATAAATCTACACCCACCTATAAAGCTCTCAGCCATTTCGTGTCATGTATCAGGGTATTTTGTCGATAGAGATAGAATACTGTTTTTATAGGCCAGGAAATTGGTAGATTTGCATGATACTTCTCCGTAATATTTGCGAATTGCATATTCTTGTAGGGTTAATAGCCCAGATGAAGACCTACTATTGTCCAACCACCGATTCACCACCCACTTTTTTTGCCACGCGCTCAAAGTTGGCGAAACGGAAAAAAGGGGTTTTTTAGTGATAGCGACGAAACTGTGAATTTGACAGAAAAAAAGTAAAGAAACTATTTTTAGGTATTAACAAGAGAAACAATTTGGTGCATCGGAAATTAAAATCGATTAATTAGTTCTCACGCAAAGTAATACAAACTAGCTGAACTGGTCATTTCTGAAATAAAATCAAAATCAGCTCGGAAAAAATGTCTCTTAGTATATTTTGATGAGTATTTCCAAAAATATATGCATTTAAAATAAAAAATGTCGTACCTTATGCAATGTGGGGGTGTTGCCTACAACCAATTTTCGTACTACTCTCATCATTAGCTCTTTAACATTAACAGTTTAGAATAGATTTACATGTAAGAAACATTTATTTCTAAGAAGTGTACAATTAAGAAAACATTGTAAATATTAATATTAAATATTTCAATCTTTGTAAGAGAACTAATTAATCCATTTTAATTTCCGACGCGCCAAATTGTTTGTCTTGTTAATACCTAAAAATGGTTCCTTTACTTTTTTTCTGTCAAATTCACAGTTTCGTCGCTGTCGCTCAAAAACCTCTTTTTTTCCGTTTCGCCAACTTTGAACGCGTGGCAAAAAAAATGGTTGGTGAATCGGTGGATGGGAAATAGTAGGTCTTCGTCTGGGCTATCAGCCCTACAAGAATATGCAATTCGCAAATATTACGCAGAAGTGTCATAAAAATGTATTCAAAATCCTCTTTTTGAATACATTTCCTGTACTATTATGGGAGTGCTTCTCCAGAATTCGACTAAATCTTTTCTCGTTAGTTTTTACCAGTGTTGGTCCAGCTAACGTTCAAGTAAAAGAGAATATTGAACTTACTGGACAAGGAAAACCATATGGAACGTCTAAAGGCGGTTACATGGAGTTGTAATGAAATAACCCAATAAATAAATCATTCTGTACATTTTTCCAAATATGAAATATGATTTATAACGGGTGGTCTAAGAAACAGCATTTTATAGTGTTATCTAATAAATTATTTGAACTAAAAAACTTGATTCAACCAGAGGCATATAATTTTAAAACCATTTTAAAATTAAATTACCCATTGCGAGACAAAATGCTTACTTTTGTTATACAAAAAAAGTATTCTGTGGATTGGATGGCACGCTAAGCACTGGTCGGTACTTCAATACGGAGCCCCAAGCTCAGTATGAAATCGTATAAAGCCTTCAATTAAGATATAACCTATTAGCTATATTTCTTTGTATATTTCGTCTACATTTGTCTTTGTAAAAGATAAAAATTGATCTCCCTCTCTCTCTCTCTGCAGAAAACCTTCCCAAGCATAGCCGGTTACTTCGTTCTTGTTCATATGCCCACAGTTTAGTCCCTTCTTTTTTAATAATTGACAAACTGCCGATGTCGGGATTCAAACCCATAACCTCCCAGTTCCAATTAGGCAAATTGCGCAAACATAACGCCTGCGTAAGACAGCTCGGCCACTTGGACTGGTTATGTATGTACATTTGTCCAAATTGTTAGTAAAAACAACTAGAAAAGATAGCGAAATAATCATATCTCATCAAATTTTCCTTACAACTTTAGAAAAACCATCAGAAGTTTAAAATTCCAAACCGTTTCAAAGTTATAGTGTTTTTCTGACGGCTAGATCACTAACACAGTTTATAGTTTCTATTGCAATCCCTGCGTTATTATTTGTCAATAAATTTAAAATATAAAAAAGTTGAAATTTTGAACTGTCAAAATTTAGAAAAACTAAATTATTTAACATAAATTTTCTATGCACTCCTCTATAAGAATTTTTTGAAGTCCGGGCAACGCCGGATTTTTCAGCCAGTCACAATAAATAATTGTAGGTTTCTCAGAGGATTAAATATATTTATAATGTATTATTTCTTCGAATTTGTGGACTGTATAATTTTTCCTCCTGTGCCATCGAAATACTTTTGACAAATATTTATTTACATATTAACCATTCAGATTACACTGAATTACGTTTTCAATATTCTGGTTTGATATTTATGCCGTCATTTAAAATTAATTTCTGAAATTTTGTTTATTTATTTAAAACTGGCGAAAATAAGCCAGCGTTGCCCGAACATCATTTTTCTAAATTTTGACAGTTCAAAACGTCATTGTTATTTAAATTTTATATTATTTGTCATTAAATTTACCAAACCAGAATATTGATAACGGAATTCAGTGGAATAGCTAAATATTAACTCGCTCTATCATTTGTTTTACACCTGACATAAAAATTACTGAAAAAACTTCACCCTCTCTAACGTTTCCCAAATGTTAACTGTTTTCCATTAAAATAATATTTAGACTTTTATTAAAGATAGTTTATAGCTGTGCAATTTTCATTAGACTTTAATATTTCTTTAAAAAGAAAAGCATTTATTCTCCCTTAATTTTACTAAATTGGAAAATTTTCCATTTTTCTCTTATTTTATTATTTAAAAAAATATTTTCTAATTTGCATTTGCAGAAATATATTTTAATACAATTATAATTATTATAATAATTATAACTTACCTCGCGACGTTTTATTTTAAACACCCAGTATATATAGTTTAAAGTTATCTCTGAGAAGCTAGCAGGTTCCCGTATTTGAAAAAAAAAAATTGAATATAATGTGCTAGGCTTGTGAAGAATTGTGCCGTAAAGAAAAGTTAAAAATATTTTTTCGGTCATGATTTTTTCATCATTCTTCTATACGCCACATTTCAGCAAAAGCATACCACATTCCCTTGAGGACTTGATATCAACTAGACAATTTTCATGTTGCTAAATGGCTTGTTTTCATATTTTATCTTCGTCAAGTACAATTTAATACAACTCCATCAAAAAGTGTACAATAAGAAACAATTTGCAGTTGATAAATATAATCAAACATGTATTATTATATGGTCAAAATTAACTCATTTTGTTTAACGTCACTGCAATTTATCAAAGTGTACCAATTAAAATGCCTTTAATTTTCTTGAAAATTTAATCTTGAGAACTGGTGTCAGTAAGAAGATTGTCCGGTAACATTTATTGTTGACACAACCATGCATAAGATTTGTCTTATGCATATGTTCGTAAACAACAAACTGGCATGGGCACATCGACAGGTAATCTTTTCGCAGCATTCCGGTAAAAATTATAATTATATTAATTTTTTTTTAACGTAATGTACGAGATTTAATTTATAGAAGTAGAAGTTTTTTACTTTTTAATCTATAGAAGGTGGAGCAACATGATCGAAAATAAATGCGTTCATTCTCAACGTTTGCTATTCAAAACATGTTAAAATTCCAATATTTAATGATTAGTAATTACATACAAACCCATCGTCAGATTTATTTCAAAAAATTATTTTATACGTATGAGTTAGCAATTAATAACCGATAATTACCGATTTTACCTATACATGGGTCCGATCAACCTTAATTTTATACAAGAAAAAAAATTGTGATAATTTTCTACTTAAAAAGAATTTTACGCTCCCTTTCAGTGAGCATCGTGCGCCTTTTAATAGGTTTTGGAATTTGCATCATATAGTTCAAATAGAAGATACATATGTTATAAATCTTGTTGTTTTCTTATACATTGAAAAAGTTGCTATTTTTAGTGGTTTCTGAATCGATGCAAGTAGACTATATCATAGGTGGGCAAATTTTGGTCTGATTGAGAGGTAGGAAGAGAGATAGAGTAAATACAGGGTACCTACCAATAATTATTATTTTCGATTTTTAATTAAAACATTTTCTGAAAAAAATATAATAATACCAACTCTTTTTTATGGTCACTATTATTCACTATTATAAGTATACAATACATACAATACATTGAATACATACTCTGGAATTTTCGGCTGGTAATTTGGGGCATAGAATGAATATTTTTAAAATATTTGGGTATGAATAAAATATAAATGTTATATAAATTATAAAATATAAATATTTTGATCTTTTACATTTATCGCTTGACAATTGTAAGTAACTAAAGCTAAATCATCAAGCTTTAGTTTAGATTTTAGAATTCGATTTTTGGAAATTCCGAATAATTTGTCTAAACTATTCATATCGGAGAACTAATAAACAATTATTTACTTGATTTAATTATTTTTTCTTAGTAGGGAGTATAGTGTCATGGGAATTTGATGACATTGGATATAATAAAGATGCCAATGATAAAGCTGGGGGGGGGGGGGTAATTTGTTACTAGTTTCTAAATGGTTGAATTTTACATAAAGTTGGAATGCATATAGTTGTTGTTGTTGTAATTATTGTTATTGCTATCGTCATTATTGCTGTTATTATTATTATTATTATTGTTATTATTATTATGTTTTTTGGTGTATCTCTCCATATTGTAAAAGATATTTCTTAAACAATAAATATTTTATAAAACAATTTCTAAATTGATTGAATAAATTATTGGGCAATAATCGGTAGGCAACTTGTATTGAAACATCGTTCCGTCTTACTTCAAAACGTACCTTTTTTACTTACTCTCACACAGCTTAAGGAGAACCGCCTGTGCCCATCTCTGGTCTATATGATCCCAAAATATTAATGGTGTTAAAAGGTTAAGAGATATTATTTGAGAACTATTCTACAGAGACTTGGGTACAAGGTTTTTTTATTTGGAAACGGTGCTGCTGTTTACAAAATCAATTTTCGTCCATAACTTTTCCAATTATTTAGACGATCGAATCGTTATCACAGCATTTTTTTTTTTTCAAATTGAAAAATCACCCTGCTAGTTTCTCATACGTAAAATATTTTAGTAGAATGAGAAAAAATATTGAAAGATCAAAGGAAAACATTTCAATATGAACTTGTTTCATGAAATCTCAAATATGAATTGTATTTTATTTTATTTTTTTTTTTTTTTGTTATATGGAGAACAGACAGAGAATAAAATAAACAAAGAATACAAAAATTTTTTTATTGTAATTTATATAAAAATTGTCTGAATAAACATACGGAGAGACATGGGGTTAGGTCTCTAATCATCAGTCTGTGTGTTATTTATTTTATCATGATTTTTATTAACGGACTATAAAATAGTAGGTCGGTTCTCGATACGATTGTATATATCGTGTTGTAAAATAGAATTAGCTAAGAAATAAATTTAATAATGATCTCTGTCACCGTAAATCTAATAGCTTACGAGATATTTCAGAAAAACTTAGTTTCGGGTCCTTTGAACTTCAATAATTTTTTTGCACGTGCGATTTTGTAATCAACTTTTTTTCATTTTCTCAAATTTAAAATTTTGTCCCAATTCCTAGAACAGTTATTTGTATTTTATAAATACGTATTTTGTCTACAAGGTAGTCATCATCAGTATAAATTAGTCAATCGTAACTATCTTTGCGATATGGAGTCAGAGATATGTTGCTCGTTGCTAATTTGGTGCGTGTCTAACAATAATATTAAACAAATTTTGTCTTTTATATGATATGACTGAGGTAGTACCTGCAGGATTATTTGAGTTGACTGAGCAATTAAGGAATTAAGTGTGTGATAAACCCAGCCCATTTATTGGCGGCATCTTTTTATGACCATGGGGTGTTGTTATTATCAATAAGGTGACGGTGTTGATCGAAGGTAAGCTTGATATTCAGATACTATATTTTGAATATGGTTTAATTTTATTAAATCAGAATTTGAAATTGAGCCATTGTCTACATGCATTATCTGTTTTCTTAATTTGTGTATGTAGATACTTTTGTATGCATCTAATTCTGTGGGGTTTTGTATCGATTTCAGAAGTTTTAAATGTGATTTGTCAATTTTGTGTTTGTTCACAATAACGTGCGCAGCTATATACGATTTTTCGGTTCTCCCAAATTTCACATAAGCCAGATGCTCTTTGATTCGAGTTCCGATTTGGTGACGACTTTGACCAACATAAATTTTTGAACAGTTTTGACAACTGACACTATAGGTAGAGGTAGAGGTAGATTGTTAAGGCTCCCCTGGACGGGCTACACTTCGCCCATAAGATCCATTGTGATGCCTTTGGATGTGACGATGTGAGTGGAGCGGAAGGAATTTGTGAGTAGACTAGGAATTGGTAGGATTTGCGGCTGCAGCCGACTATGATAGGAACTATGCCAATATTCATCTGGAGTTCCTGAAGGAAACTGCAGAAAACCTTCTCAAGCATAGCCGGTTACTTCGTTCTTGTCAATACGCCGACAGTTTAGTCAATCAACTGCCCCTTTTTTTATTTTTATTTTTATTTTTTTTTACAATTGACAAACTGCCGATGTCGGGATTCGAACCCATAACCTCCCAGTTTCCAAGTACTGCATACTGCGCAGACATGACGCCTTAGACCGCTCAGCTACTGACACTATATCTACCCGATTGTTTTTCATTGATAATTTTTTTCCTTAGGGTTGCCCAGAACTGTTTAATTTTATTTTCACAATAAAATGTTTTTCATTAAAGTTTAAAAAAATTTCTCTTTAAAATTAAATTCTTCTAACAGAAACTTTAACACAAAGCGTCCCTTTAAGCGTGCATTTATATCTAACTTACATATTACTGTTGCTTCTAAGTGCGATGCCTTCTAACAAAAGCTTGTATTTTAGTGTTTTTGAAAAAAATAAAGTTTTATTTTGCTTTAATATTATTATTATTTTTTGAGTCGGTTTTATTTTATTTATTGAATTTTACATTCAATCAAAATCGATATATACGTATTCGTATACCCACATAAGATGGGGTTTATTCTTCATTTACACTGAGTGGCATCATTCTTTGCTGTATATTTATTATCATGATTGGGTGAGATGTCACAATCGTTTTTACCTTTCTATACCAATAAATTCGATATATTTTATATCGAAATCTGTTCGTATACAGTGTGTGATTTCGTATTGTAACTTTTCCAATCAACTTGTTTTATTTATTAGCTCAGTTGCTATGTATCGTAACTATATCGTGCAAATGGTTGGGTATCAGATTTTTACTTTTTACTTATACATGTTAGACCAGTTAAGGTAGATATCTATTAATAAAATTTCAAATTCGCCCCAATACCTAGATCAAATTTTGTATTATAAATACGTATTTCGCCTACAAAGTAGTCATCATCAGTATAAATTAGCTAGTCGTAATTTACTCTTTGACAATTTGAAATTGATAGAAAATAGAGATCAATAGACAAAAATAATATTTAAAAAAATTAAAGAAAATAAATTAAAATATAATAAATTTTATTGAAATTACTCTTGTTAAAATTGCTTTCATTCGATTTACTCTTGTTAACATCACTATTATTAAAATTACTCTTATATTGTCTCGGGATATGTTATTCTTTGCTAATTTGGCGACATTTTCACGACGTTTCTTCATTGTGCCTTGCTTATATATGTTTGACCGACATTTAACTCTATTTTAAGGTCGTTCCTGATTGGTGCTAAGTTATGCGTTGCGCAGTTCTCATTTATTATCATTAGATAATCTAATAACTATCTATAAAGTTAAGGTAGTAATTTAATTAGCTTAGACAAAAAATTATGTATTAAATAAGTTGTTTCTGACGTTTTATTACTACAAAATGAGAAAATAATTTAAGTCATTATAAACGTGGGATAGATAGATATATAGATAAATCTTGGGGTAAAAAAAGTATTGCACTACGACCTAATTGTCCAATGTGTTTTCCATTTTACTTCAATCTGATGAGGTTCGCTTCTCCTCGCAATAGACCGAAGCTTACTTAACTAGTTTTCCTGAAGGTTCATATATTCGGGGTGCTGTAATTGAAAGATTCGCAGTTTAAGATGCTGTGGCTTGATCGTTCTTCCTCCTCGCTGCTTAGCCAGCATATGATGTGTCCAGTGTGCATTCCTATTATGTGAAGGTTCTTTCGTAGGTGATAAAGTTCGGGGATAAATCCGGTAACTTTTTGAAGTTTCATCCTGTTCACGTTGAGTGCTTCGAAGGACAACCTTGTTAACTTAAATGTTATTAATATCACTATGAGATTCATGTGCAATTTTGGCCAAATTTCTAACAAACTTTTTGCAGCATTTTTCTTGTAATTACGGTTAGAGAAGAGTTGTTTTTGAAACTGATAACTTCCAAAGCTCTAAAATCAATGAATACCGCAATATTGAAGAAGAAAAATTAGTGTATGATTCTTATAGGAAAATGTAACCGAAGTTTTTTCAATTGGAAATCTTGGTTTTTATGATACTATTTATGACAAACAAGTAGAAAAAAATTGGATTACCGGCCTTTTGCGCAGTAAGGTCATTGATTTGAACACAGTTACTATGACTGTGCTGAATTTTTTATTGTTTACTTTTTGCAAAACTATACAGATTGATGTAATCGTTGTGACAATTTCAGTATAGTTTGCAAGAGAAATGATAAAAATAAACACACCTATTATTTTCTAAAACTGTTCCATGCATTTTGAGGTTGAATTTCACGAGTTTTATGTTGAGGTTACTTCTAGGTGAAATGAACGGAGTTGCCTCTAGACATTATTCTATGAAAATAAGATTCACAAAATGATTAACGGTTTTTCACTGTAAAATTATCGTTCAATTATTCAAATTTTATATAATTTTAGATGTCTAACCTGTTATTTTGTAATTCAGTTATTAGTGTAAGATTATCTAAGGGCGGTGGGTCATGCTTTACTTATTATTACAATGCCTAGCGATAGTCAATTCTGGTATGATTTCCATGGTAGCTGTAGGTGTACTGTTCATGGATTCAGTATTGCAGAAACAGGCACACGTCTTTGATCCTAGACAGCTTTGTGAATGCCGTTCTTAAACTTTAACTCCCATTATCCGATGAAATTTTAACTCCAAAGTGTCGTAATTTTTCAAAATTTTACAGTTAAACTGTGCAGTATTCATTGTATGTTCGAGAAAATGTTTCAAATAAAGGTTACTAGTATTTTTATAATCAACAACTCTTATCATGAGCATTTTCTCGACAAACGAATAAACAAGACCCAAAACAATAACAAAGTTATGTAAAAAGAACTACACTATTATTAAAATTAGTCCCATTTGATTAATCAAAAATAATCCAAGAATAAAAATCCGGAATCCGAAAAAATTGTTCGAAATTAAAGTTGGTTGGCAGCGTCAATAAATATGAATATTTGGGAGATAAAAACATCAAATTTACAAAAAAAAATTCGTTACACAGGAGCTGCGTCAACTAAGCTAATTTTCTTAGAATTCATAAATCTCCCTCTAGTGGTCACAATTTAAGTGTGATAAAAATGCATGGCCAATTTTATTAATAAATGGCATAAATCAAGGGGAAAGGAGGAGAGAAAGTAGAAAACACAAAATATAAAATATCTCTCCTAATATTAGAATGCAGAGTAAAGATGTAGAAAATCATGTTTGCTACAATTCATTACCTGGTAACTTTTTCTCAAACTCTATGTGTACAGAGATATTTAGAGTTTAACTTTCAGTCTTCAATTTTAAATATTTCTGTAAATATTAGTGAAACAGAAAAAATTATAAGAAACAAAATTATAGTAAAAGTAATTTGCTACAACTTTACTTCTAATAAATTTTAAGAATTTTCGAATATTAAGGGAGATATGCCAAATTTTGTATTTTCTCCTTCCTTTACCCCCCCCCCCTTTCCCTCGACTGATTTTTCCCATTAACGAACTTGACCTTTCGAATTCCAAAAGCACCTAATATATTCAATTTCATTCTAATTGGATTAAAATTGTGTTATGGATGAAAATTTTATATATATATATATATATATACATATATATATATATATATATATATATATATATATATATATATATATATATATATATATATAATATATAAATTTCAAAGATGGTGATTTTCGACATCCACTGGGTAAAGTACTTAGTAAAGGTCAAGTTAACTAAGTTTTGCAAGGTTTAAAAATTTATCTAGAATATATTATACATTATAATAGGTCATTATATCGATTGAACAAACGGAAGAGCTTGCATATAGATTAGAATGAAAACAACTTCTGTCAATTTTCCATCGCTTTTACACATATGAAGTCAGTAAAATGACCTTTTATAATGTATCGAACTATTTATATTTGAATATATTCTAGGTAATTTTCTAAGGTTATATATTTTACGTTTTGAGCATGTTTACGTCGCAGTAGAGTTCAATTTTTTTTTTACACCCGATATATAATATATACCAGGGTATGTTAACTTTAGTCCCGACTTTGCAACGATTGAAAATATTGATCGCAGAAAAAACATTTTGATATCGGCGATCTAAAAATAACTTAATTAGTCCATTTACGCAAAGTCGTCCCGTCCGTAAACACGATAACACAAAATCCAAAAGAGATAGCAATTTTGTATGTGTGTTCAAGAGCTAAAAAATAAGGTCATGTTCTTCAATGCCCAAAATCGAATTATGTTTGGGCAAAATGAGCAAAACTACATAAATTTGAAACCGTAAGAGATAGAACAAATAATATGTAAAAACAATAAATTTTTGTTTAAATAAACAACTTTTGTCTTAAACTTTTTACATAAAATCTGTATATACGGGGTATTTCATCAAGTAACAGTTATTTGTTATTTGACTTGTTATTTATCATTTTGGATTTTTTTGTAAAATTTATTAGTCAATTAATTCTCATTCGTCAAAATACAATTAGGCCTTTACAAAATACAAGAAAATAAATGATCTATCCCGTTGTACTCGAGTAATAATTTGTATTCATTGTATGTGTTAAGTATTCATCCCGTATAAATTTTATTATTTATAAGAATATTTGAAAGTGGTATTTTATTCATAGAAACTTCTCGCATCTCATTTTTAATATTTGCATTATGCATTTTGAAAATGCAATGCTATTTTATTCATCACAAAATGGATTTCTTCGTCGTCGTCTAGTGATTGTGTCGTCATGAATAATAGCAGCCAGAGCAATGGTGAATGAAAGAATATAAGTTTTAAAAAATTTAATCATCATATTTGATTTCAACTTAAAACAAAATATATAAAAATAAAATGGATAGAAGAAATCATCAGATATATAAATAATATTCTTTCAATTTTTAGTTTAGAAAGAATTGGCGTCTTTAGAAATTCGTTTGCATTTTTCTATGGGGTAACTTGGTAGGTACTATATGTTTAAATAAATAGGGAATATGCATAAAAATTTTTTTACACATTTATTTTCAGAATATGAAAATACTGTTAATACTGTAATAATATTTAAAAACGCAATTAAACTCCGGCAAATATCAAGGAAGCTAAGAGCTTTTAAAGATTATTATCTGTCTCTTTCTTGCAAAAATACTAAAAACAGAGTTTTACGTGTATTTTAAATGGTGAAAGTGTAATATGACTTCACATAACATATCAATAGGGCTATCACCCTCTTTGTCTAATCGGGAATCTCGCTTATTTTAAAGTTATTTAAAAAGTAATTTTACCTTGATATTTGTCAAGTAAACATGCTTCAATTCAAGTGAAAAAAAATTTTCATGCATATTTCCTATTGTAAAAAAAAGTAATTTTTTAGAGAGTCAAATATTTTATCAAGTTATATCACTCATTTCGACCAGAAAATGTGATATAGCATGTCGTGGCTAAGTTGGTACAGCTCTTCCCCGGAATGCCAAGAGGTCGTCGGCTCGACGCAGAGACTATGACTAAGATGTGTATGACTTTTCATATTAAGGATTGATGGTAAAAAGTTTAAATGTTTTTTACAATTTGCGAAAACATCAAGTGTTTCAAAGATATGATCAGAAGTTTGAATAATATCCAAATTACTGAAAGTAAGAGAAAAAATTGAAGTATATAAAGAAGATTTTTTCGTCAGATTATAAAACTATAAGATACGTAAGAGAGAAAATAACATTTTAAAATTTTACCCATCATCAGTCATCATCAGTATGAATTAGCTAATCGTAAATATCTCTGGAATATGGAGTATTTGGTGCGTGTCTCACAGAATTAGATGCATACGAAAGTATCTACATACACAGAATAAGAAAACACATAATGAATTTAGATAATTGCCCAATTCCAAATACTGATTTAATAAAATTAAACTAATTTCAAAAATTTTATACCTCTAATATCATTAATATCAAGGTTAGCTTCGATCAATACCCTCACCTTATTGACAATAACAACACCGCATGGTCAGAAAAGGATATCGCTAATAAATGGGCTGTGTTAATCACACACTTAATCCCTTAATTGCTCAGTCAACACAAATAATCCTTCAGGTACTACCTCAGTTATATCATATAAAAGACAAAATTTGTTTAATATTATTGTGAGACACGCACCAAATTAGCAACGAGCAACATATCTCTGACTCCATATCCCAGAGATAGTTACGATTGTCTAATTCAAACTGATGATGACTACCTTGTAGTCGAAATGCGTATTTATAAAATGCAAATAATTTTTCTAGGAATTGAGGCAAAATTTGAATTTAATTTTTGATTTATTTTTTTATTTATTTATTATTGATTATCTATTACTCTAACTTTTACGTATTTTCCATTCACCATAAAGTATTTCTGTCTTTCTCTGACTCAAATATTGCATCGGCTGAAACACATAATACCAAGAAGAATATTTTCTAATCTGGCAGGGCAAACTACTAGGTCCGATTTGAAAAAATTAGCTCGTTATCTCTTTTCGTTTTTTGAGCTATCGTGTTTACAGACAGACGGGCGGGCGGATATTCGGAAATACCAAACATTTATTTCTGCGATAAATTTTTTCAACCAGTACAAAGTCAAGACTAAACTTTATATATCCTTGTATATATTATATATATATTACCCAGCATTATCCCCTGCGGCAGCATCTGCACACAATGGGAATCAATAACGGGTCCATTGTGTGCAGATTGTGTAGCGAGGAGCAAGAAACATCCAGCCACATTATCTTTAACTGCGAATCTCCAGGTTACTGCAGATACAGGATATTCGGTGCATCTCACCCCAAATATATGAACCTTCAGGAAGACTTGATAAGCAAACTCCTGGCTGTTGCCAACATATGGGAGAAGCGAATCTCATCGAAGAAGTAGATGGGGGAGCACAATGGACCATAAGGTCGAAGTGCTATACTTGGTAGACCCCAAGAAGTATCTATATATCTATCTATCTTTATATTATATATACCGGCTAGTAAATTAGTGCTTATTAATAAACTTTAAAAAATTTTTGTCCATGGATCTTATAAAAAATATACTAAAGAATAAAAAATTGAAAATTGTGATTTTTTGGGCTTTCGAAAATGTTAGAAGACATTATGTTCAAATTAAGTTAACAAGAACAAGTAAAGTTCACCTCCCTCAAGAATTCTATGTTTAATAAAATTCGTTTGAGAAAATATGACACCAACACAAACCATAGCAACAGTAACAACATGTTCTTATAATCGGTAATACATATTGGAGAGAATTTCGCAAAAGGATTTTGGCCGAATATTCGTTTCGATACTCATGCGTCAATCTCTTCTTGGCTATTTTATATTTCCATTATACTTTTTCTTTTATATCGTTCAGTTTAAGGTAAATAAAATAAATGATTATAATGAAGTTTACTTACGTCGTCTTTGTATGAAGTTTGCATACGATTGTTACATATTATTTATTCTATTTTTCTGAATTGTTTTTAAGTATTTATTTTAATGGTTTAAAATATTAAAAAATTTATAGCACTTTTACTCTGATTTTTTTAAATTGAATTTCTTTCGATAATTTTATTCTTCTAGCTTATACTGAATACTTCTACACATTTATATTCGGTATCATATTAACCTTCGTTAGCTTTGACCAGGCTGTTAAATCATTTTTGTAATATGAAATACATTACAAAGTACTTAGTCCACAGGACAGCACGGTTTTTTTTAACATTTTAAAAAAAAATTTTTTTTAACATTTTTTTAAACATTTTTTTAACATTTTTTTTTTAACACGCTAAATTTTTGTCAGTAGCTTTCTTTTGACAAGACGCCAAACTTTTCTCTCCCAAAAATTATCAATGATAGTAACTAATGAAGTGCGTATGAGAGCAACTTGTTTGTTTTACGATAGCAAAAATTTTATCATAACAGTTAATTTGTTAGTTAACTTGAGAGATAATGTAATAAAGACTTCAAAAAAACTTTAGTCCTCTTACAAAATTGATGGTGTGACAGGCAGGTCCCCCACCCCCAACATGTTCAAATAATGGAGTATAAATAGTTATTACTTGGCGCAACTTAAATCATCGTTACTTGGCGCGATTGATTGTATTCACGATAAAAACAATATTAGTATTCTTTTATGAACTAAAAGTTGAAGAAATGAGACCTACAATATGTATAAACTGTGTTTCATTGAAATAAGAAAACATTTTTCTAATTTATAAATGAAAATTTTACGTTGGCATGTTCAGAGTGTAGGACTGGGAAATTGAACCACTGAATTTGTAGGACAAGGTGGCCATCAAATTATACATGCCATTATTTATTAACAGCATAAAAATCAGCTTGTTACTAATAATTATGTATACCCCGTTATTTGAACATGTGGGGTGAGGGACCTGCCTGTAACACCATCTTTTTGTAGGACACAAGTATTTTTGAAGTCTTTATTATGTCCATTATCTTGGCTCCGCCATTTTGGAATTTTTCATATACAGGTTGTCCCAGAACAACCTGGAACCCCTCGGTGAAGTTGTTCCTTAGGTCAAGACGAACTCATTTTACCATATAACATAGGTCCGGAAATGATTTGTTTATCCGCTAGCCGCCATTTTATGTTTTTTGCTTTATAATTTATATCTACACAACGCGTTGTCCGATTGAATTGAAAATTTGGACGATTGTTGCATTAGCATAGACCAATAATAGAAAAAAATTTGAATTTTCAAAAATGTATTTTTACAAAATGGCGGCTTTTAGAAAAATTCAAAAAATTCATAAATCTGCTTGTTTTTGACTTACGTAAGTTTGAATTTTTTTGTTTGCTTTTAGAAAAATTCAAAAAATTCATAAATCTGCTTGTTTTTGACTTACGTAAGTTTGAATTTTTCTAAAAGCCGCCATTTTGTAAAAATACATTTTTGAAAATTCAAATTTTTTTCTATTATTGGTCTATGCTAAAGGAACAATCGTCCAAATTTTCAATTCAATCGAACAACGCGTTGTGTAGATATAAATTATAAAGCAAAAAACACAAAATGGCGGCTAGCGGATAAACAAATCATTTCCGGACCTATGTTATATGGTAAAATGAGTTCGTCTTGACCTAAGGAACAACTTCACCGAAGGGTTCCAGGTTGTTCTGGGACACCCTGTATAAGGATTGCGCTGAAATGTGCTCAAAATGTGCTATTATGTGCTGTATTCAATGAAAAGAAAATTCAGAAAATTTCATTTTTCTGATGGGGTGCTTTTTGCTACGAGAGTTAGCCCCCCTACTTTACTTTATTAAAACCACAGCATTTATACCGTAATTTGCACAAGATGTGCTGTCACGTGCCAAAGTAGAAAAATAAATAAAAATAAGTTTTTCGATTTTCCAAGTGAAAAATATTTTTTTTGGAAAATGAAAAATTTGTTTCTCCATATAATCAGAGGTTTTGGTTGAAATTGATATAAGCTATTACGTATGAGGAGGTAAAATATAACTGTTATGAAGAGGTCCTTTCTTGCCACTAAAGATCGTTGCTTTACTTTATCGAAACCACAGCTTTTGTATATATATACATACAGGTTGTTTATATATACATTTAAATAATATCTAATTAACGGTGGGTCAGGTGCAAAAATGTCCAAGGAATTTTCATCTTAGAATTTCATCCCCTATCCATCCTTTTAAAAACTCCATGACTTTTGACTCACCCTGTATGTATATATATACAAAACATGTGGTTTCGATAAAGTAAAGCAACGATCTTTAGTGGCAAGAAAGGACCTACTCATAACAGTTATATTTTTCGTGATACAATTTTGTTTTCAATATGGCACCTGATAGCTTATATCGATTTAAACCAAAACCTCTGTTTATTGGAGAAAAAATTTTTCATTTTCCAAAAAAACATTTTTTACTTGGAAAATGGAAAAACTTATTTTTATTTATTTATTTTCTTTGACACATGGCAGCACATCTTGAGCAGATTACGGTACAAATGCTGTGGTTTCGATAAAGTAAAGTAGGGGGGCTAACTCTCGTAGCAAAAAGGACCCCCTCAGAAAAATGAAATTTTTATGAATTTTCTTTTCATAGAATGCACATAATAGCACAATTTGAGCACATTTCAACACAATCCCTATATATGAAAAATTCCAAAATTATCTCTCAATTTAACTAACAAATTAACTGTTACTGATAAAATTTTTGCTATCGTCAAATAAACAAGTTGCTCTCTTACGCACTTCGTTAGTCACTATCATTAGCTGTTTTGTATAGATTATTATTTGCTGTGATATTTCATATGCAATGCTTCACTTTAATTTTCTGATAAATTTTTCTGATTAATAATAGTTGAATATACCATAATTATACAGTAGTATTACAAATTCAACTAGAGATCGTGCCAAAATTTGACCCATAGTGAACATGACCTACGCAAAAGTATTCGATATGTCTGTACCGTGGCATATCCTCTACTCATTGTGCAAGTTACTATTAACTTGATTATCAATGAGAATTATACTTTCAGCTGTTATAGTCTAAAAGTTACTCTATTAAATCATTACATTATAATGACGCGCGGAACTAGGGGAAGGGTTGAGGGGTCATGACCTCCCCCCTAAACTAAATAAATATTTTTTTAAGTATAATTTTCCTTCTATCTCATATATTACATTGAGATGAAATGATGGCGTGTATAAAAACCAGGGTTCTAATACTGAAAACTATTACTTATCTTATTAAAGTCATCTAGAAGCGGACATACTCTATAAGAATATTCTGGTAATGTAAAGAATATTCAATGCGATTCGTTCACCTTCAATAACGCGTGCAATTCATATATATATAAAGCAGGACAACACAGCCACTCATCATTAGTACCAATTCATCGTCAGTCAGACACACATCAACACTGGTACAGCAACCATATAACCAGTTAGTCCAGGCCTACACAGCTCACACCACAGCAATCAAACATTCGTTGAAATCAATTAGTTAATACAATTCAATGTATAATTTAAAGGTTGTAATTGTTATCCAAAAAGTAATGAAATAAAGTTTACAAAAATATATATTTCAAGTGTTTTAATTATCACTCGCAGCCTTTCACTACAAATTGGTGACCCCAACGTTCACTACAAATAAAAATGCGCTGTGAAAACTTTTATTGTCGTTCACCAATTTTATATTTACGGAGAATACTGTACGAAGTGTGTAAATCCATTATAGGTATTCTAGGATCAATTCTGGTAGTATAAGATTTACTTGTATATTTATACATAGATTGCCATTACACCTTAAACCCAGTTTCAAATATAAAAAAAAAACCCACTTGTATTTATCACGTGTATTAGAATGTTACTGCATTTATTCAAACATTGTTATTCACCTCTATCAAAAAATTTAACAAATCACAAGGTATGTTCACAGTGACTCAATTTATTTTCATATTCACATTCAATTTTTAATATATATATATATATATATATATATATATATATATATATATATATATATATATATATATATATATATATATATATATATATATATAAGCGTTAAAATCGGGGGCGAGGTTGATATGTTCTCACCACAGACATTTGTCATTGGATCAGTCTTTGGTGGGGACGTCTGCCTGTAGAGTGCAGTTTGAGTGTAACAAAGTACATTCTATCGGTGTATGTTGTGCATACATATATATATATATATATAGACTCACTATGTTAAAATAGACAATATAGTATAGTATACTGCATCTATCACTATCTATACACAACATACACTCAAACTGCACCCTACAGGCAGACGTCCCCACCAAAAACTTAACTAAAGACAAATGTCTGTGGTGGGAACATATCAACCCCGCCTCCAATTTTAATATAGTTTAAGTGTAACAAAGAACACCATATCGAAAAACACTGTATAGATATACTATACATTCCATTCCATTCTATTCCATTTCCAGATTGGGCCTTTTTTAAATACAAGCTGTATATATATAGATATATATATATATATATATATATATATATATATATATATATATATATATATATATATATATATATATATATATATATATATATATATATATATATATATATATATATATATATATATATTAATTTATATATATACTAATTATACGTATGTTTGTCAACGCTTCCAATTCGCAACCGGGTATCGACAAAGCAGGAATGAACTATTTTCGAAATTTATTTTCAAAACAATATTTCATAAGAATAATCAAATGGGTAAGAATAACGAAAGTACTTGCGTTACAATGGAATCGGAAGATGGTATATGATTTTACCATCGGATTTAAATAATTAACCCATTTATTTGTCCACTTTTTAACCGACTTCAAAAAGGAGGATGGTTCTCAATTCGTCTGTATTTTTTTTGTTTGTTATTTATACATTTTAAAGTTTCTACAAAATTTTCATAATTTGTATAGTTTCATTGATGAATATTATATAAATATTTTCAAATACCTTACTTCCCGGGATTTTTGAAACTCTCGTTTTTCGTAAATTTGCTTTCTTGGTTCTTGGTTCGATCAAAACATCATATAAATTTAGTTTTCTAAATTTTTACGATAGATCAAATAAAGTTATGAATGTTTCCATTTACGTCAGTTATAATTTTATCGTGGAAATAACTTTAAAAGGATGCATTTCACGTACAAACTACATAAAACATTATTTTTATGGTAGGGTATAAATCAACACTTCAAAAAAACAAAAATAACGTGAAACAAAATTTGACATGCACGCAATGCGACAATAATTCGTTTCCATGTCCAAACCAAACGAAAAGTATGTGGAAATTGAATTTGTTTGATTGTTGTATAAGTTTTAATTTATATAACAAGTTTCCTAACGATTTTGTGTGTGTGTGTGTGTGTGTGTGTATGTGTGTGTTTGTGTGTGTGTGTGTGTGAGTGTTCGTTAAGTTAGTAATAATAATCACCAAAATAAATAATATTATTTACTATTATTTGTGAACAGGTAAATTGAAAACTAATGATTATATAATACTTTTGGTCAACAAATAATAATAATTATTTACGTTCTACGTAACCTAAATTTATTAATTTTTTATTAAAAAAAATTGTTTTCATACCATTACAGTTCAATTTTATAAAAGAAAAATTCGTTACGCAGAAGCTTAGCGAATTTCCTTAGAATACATAAATCACTCTCTATCGGTCATAATTTTCGTGTGATCAAAATGAAATATAATATCAGATATGATTTTAGTATTTGCAACAATAGCTGCATTTCCGTTGGAGGAAATTCGCTAAAAATTAAATTTATTAATAGCCAAAATAAATCGATTTAAAACGATTATAGTTTATTGTTACTATGGAAACGACAATCAAAATTTTTTACAATAAAATATATTTCATGTATTTGTGTCAAACACAAAATATTTAATATCTCTCTTTATATTAGAATAATCGAAAAATGTAGTAAGAAGTTGTAGAAAATCAAGTTTGCTACAATTCATTACTTGATCATTTTTCTCAAACTCTAATGAGAACAGAGATATTTAGAATTTTAACTTTCAATCTTTAATTGTAAATATTTCTGTAAATATTAGTGTAACAGAAAAATGATAAGAAACAAAATTGCAGTAAAACTTAGTACCTACAACTTAACTCTTGATAAATTTTTTGATTTTTCAAATATTAAGGGAGATAGGGAAATTTTGTTTTTTCCCCTCCCTCTAAACCGGATTTTCCCTCGTCCCATTTTACCCATTAACGAACTTTTCCTTTAGAACACCAAAAGCGCCTCAAATACCAATTAGTATATAAATATATATATATATATATATATAAATTTTTTTTCAAAGTTAGGGTACAAAGATAAAGCAATGACATCATTTAATTAGTATATAAACGCTTAACAACTCAACGGCAGACATCCTTCATTTTGACATACGTTCGTGGCAAGTTGGCTTATAGGCACAGCTGAATAATTGAAATATTTAATTGTTGTAACCTTTAAATTTATTGTAACTCAGGTTTTTTCCAAATTCCAATTCTAACATATATATATACATATATATACATATATATACATATATATACATATATATATATATATATATACATATATATATATATATATATATATATATATATATATATATATATATATATATTTATATATGTTCATATATATAATATGCATTTAGATTGTAATTTTACTGGGAATTATTAAATTATTCTTACAGAAGCTGTCAGTTTATATATATTTGTTGTTATGATATATTTGACTTTATTATATTTGCTTGTGAAATGTACAAGAATTTTTGTGACTTATTTATTTAATATAAATTGTAAAATTCTTACGTGTTGTGTTTCTTATTGTGGTAAAACTTATGGGACTATTTTCTTTATTTTATATGCGGGTTTGGTTTTAATATGTAAATAATATTTTAAGGAAATTAGATTTAAGAAATTTCAAATAGAATTAAGGTAGTTCGATCACGCAAGCAAAATGTTAAGATAATTTCCAAACTTACAAGATAAGTCATTAAATGCATGATGCACACGCTGTTGAAATTTGAAGAATGAACCTCTTCTAACCTGAGATAATTACAATTAAAAAAGACATTTCTTGTACAGGTAGCATTGGAGACGCGTAGATTTTTTAATTTTTTTCCTTGAAAGAATGTTACCGTTTTGATGAAAAACTAGTGTATTGAATAATAATATATTCTGAACAATTACAAAAAAACAACAACAAAAATAATTCACCTCATAGTACAAAATTAAAATAAATATCATATTTAGAGCATAGGTGGGCAGGGTTTGACTTTAAAAGCTCTGAGTGAGAGGTAGGAAGAGAGATAAAGTAAATACAGGGTACCTACCAATAATAATTATTTTCTTTTTTTAATTAAAACATTTTCTGAAAAAAATATAATAATACCAACCCTTTTTTATGGTCACTATCTATTATAATTATACAAAGTATACACTCTGACTGTACAATACATACAATACATTCAATACATACTCTGGAATTTTGGGCATAAAATGTACCTTTTTAATATATTTGTGTATGAATAAAATATAAATCTTTTGATCTTTTACGTTTACCGCTAGACAATTGTAAACCGCTTGTAAATTTTTTGATGGTTTAGCTTTAGTTTAGATTTGAGAATTAGGTCTTATAGAATCGGAGAACTAATAAACAATTATTTACCTGATTTAATTATTTTTTCTTAGTAGAGGGTATAGGGTCATGGGAATTTGAAGACACTGGATACAATAAACGTGCCAATGATAACGCTGGGTGGGTGGAGATTAATTTGTTACAAATTTCTAAATGGTTAAATTTTACATAAAGTGGGAATTTTACGATATCTTACTCAACCTGACTGAGTTATTTTGATTTAGTCTACTTTGAATTAAAAAAGTGAAAAGTACTATTCGTGCTATTGAAAATTATTTTTCGCATAATTTCTTTTTTCAAAAAAAATAAAAGTAGTGATTTTAATAATGGAGAATACATCGCAAGCAGTCTTGAATAAGTTCAGCACTGGAGGTGCGGCGCCGCCTGCGAGGAAAAGTAGCATATTTTTTGGCATCAACGAGTGGGAGCATCGATTTGGTACATTTAACAAAACTGATAATCAGGTAATTTGCCTATTTTGTGGTAAAACGTTTATTTGTTTAAAAAGAAGTAATTTCCAACGTCATTTTACTGAAACATACTGCCGAGTTTGATAAATTCGAAATAGGGAGAGCAGAACGCGATCGCGTAATTGCTGCTTTTAAAAATAATTATTTTGAATCATCGTTTCATATTTCTTAATCAATAAATATTTTATAAAACTATTTCTAAATTGATTGAATAAATTATTGGGCAATAATCGGTAGGCAACCTGTATTGAAACACCGTTTCGTCTTAATTCAAAATATACCTTGCTTACTTACTCTCACTTTCTTATGGGGATTTAGAGGACTGTTTTTAATGGAGATGGTATAAAACTGAATATATTAGACAATATATGTGAATATTTATGTGAATGCATGTGTGAGAGTACTATACCTCATGGAAAAAACTTTGCCTACATTTTTAGTTCTGTATATACGTATAAAATGTACACTCCCGTTCATAAAAAATGAACCAGTAGAAACATTCTTAGTGTCTATGTATGTCATATTATACGTATATTCAGTAACATATACGTTCAACTAAACTTAAACGTTCAACTATACGTTAGACCAAACTGTCGACGAATGGACAAGAACGCAGTAACTGGCTATGCTTGAGAAGCTTTTCTGCAATTTCCTTCGTGAACTCCAGATGAGTATCGGCATAGTTCCTATTAGAGCCGGCTGCAGCCGCATATCCTACCAATCAATTCCTAGTCTACTCACAAATTCCTTCCACTCCACTCACATCCTCACATCCTTAGGTATCACAATGGAGCTTATGGTCGAAGTGTTGCCTGTGCAATCTATCTTTCTAACATATATGTTTAGAATGTGATTTACTGTTTCAAATATATTGAAATAGAGTGTACGTATAACATGTATTAAGCTCTGGACTGTAAAAGAACTACCTTAAGCCTGTTAATAAAATTAAAAAAATTAGTTTAATCAATTAACCTCGTTTCTAATTTACACACGTGGTTCTTTTTAAATTATTGTTCAGTATTACTGTCTTAAGAACATAATTTAAAAAAAATTTTTTAGTAACATTTCAAATAGAAATTAACGAAAACAAATTTTTAAATTATGATTAATTTTACATTTGATAGATTATTATGATTACATTATTATAT
The DNA here is from genome assembly GCA_963920215.1 of Nineta flava. NCBI lineage: Eukaryota > Metazoa > Arthropoda > Insecta > Neuroptera > Chrysopidae > Nineta > Nineta flava. Next base: position 20,360,527 of record OY986041.1, read on the forward strand.
TATGACTATTTTTACGTACTTTTTTTAAACACAATACGTTATATTTATTAGCCCTTTTCAGTTGTAGTATTTCACTTTTATTTTTTAGCAATCAGAATTTTAAATTTATTTAATATATAAAAATTTGCTGTTCCAGATTTAAAGTAAAAAGTATCGAGAATAATTATCAATTAATTTACCTGAAATTGGTGAAATCTAATCATATTTTGTTATTAAGTTTGGTTTGCCATTTCATCATAGATAGACTTACATCAGAGCAACGCTTGCAAATTGTTAAAATTTTCTATCAAAATAATGGTTTTGTTCGTAAAACTTATCGTGAACTTGGGCCATTTTATGGTAGATATTATCGTCCATCAGAGCGGCTAATTCGATTAATTATGGATCGTTTTCGCACTACGTTTACTCTTAATGATAATGTGCATCCCATAAGACGCCGAACAGTGCGCATCGAATAAGCTGTAGCTGCTGTACAGCAAAGCATTGAAGAAGACCCAAATCAATCAATTCGGCGCCGTTCTCAACAAATAGGGATGTGTCCATCCACTTTATGGAAGATTTTACGAAAGGATTTTGGTTTTCGAGCTTTTAAGATTCAACTTGTGCAAGAATTAAAGCCAAACGACCATAGTATGCGCCGCCAATTCGGCCAATGGGCTGAAGCACAAATTGATATTGATTTTCTATACAAAATTTTGTTCAGCGATGAAGCTCATTTTTGGTTGAATGAGTACTAATATAAATAAGCCAAATTGTCGCATTTGGAGTGAAGAAAATACACAACGTTTATCCAAACACCATTACATCCACAGAAAATTACTGTTTGGTGCGCTTTATGGGCCGGCGGTGTCATTGGTCCATGTGTCTTCAAAAACTATTTTAGGCAGAATGTTACTATCAACGGTGAACGGTATAGAGGCATGATTATAAATTTTTTCTTACCTCAATTAGCTGGCATTAATCTTGCTGACATGTGGTTCCAACAGGACGGAGCCACATGCCACACAGCGCACACTACAATTAATTTACCGAAAGGAAGTTTTGATGAACGAATAATTTCACGTTAAGGTCCTGTTAATTGGCCTTCAAGATCGTGTGATTTAACCCCATTGGATTATTTTCTTTGGAATTGTGTAGTCACTTGTCTACGCCGATAAACCAGAGACAATTGACCACCTGGAAATCACCATTCGACGAGTTAATGAGGAAATACGGCCGCAAATGCTACGAAAAGTGTGTGAAAATTGTAGTCCCAGATTACGCCATCTACACACCAGCTATGGCGGCCACATGGCCGAAATCATATTTAAACATTAATGGCATAAAATTATCTACCCAATAAAGCCAGTTTAATTAATATTAAAAATATTTGTCTTTGTTTTATTTTAATTTAAAGTTGTGTAACTCTAAAAAAAAAACACCCAATTAACTAATTCATATATTTTCTGGAAAAGCTGCTTTAAATTGTTACTTACCTCTTTTCTCTAATGGATTGTTATTATCCGCAAAAATAGGTCGTGAATAATAAAATATTTGAGAATTATATCATATGAGAATGTTGATATTTCTTGAAAACATACAAAATAGGTAGATAAAAAACGAAAATGTAAAGCAAAGGAAAAATATGTATTATTCATATAATGCGGAGAAAATGAAATTTAAATACACAAAAAAAAACCTTTTAGTAAATTTTATTCACAAACAACTGTTTGTCAAAAAATATATACAAATATTATTTGATACGATTAGACTTGATTTTTCTTCTTAAAGTTTCATCTTATTTCGTTACTTCCATTCTTGTTAGAACATTGGGAAAATTCAAAAAGAAAAAAAATTATGGACAGCCTTTTAATTAATCATAATAATAATTTTTATCCCCTCTTTCTTCTACAATGCAGTGTGCGGAACTAGTAGGATTGGGCAAATGATGGAAAACTTGTAATATCCAGCTATGGTTTAGAAATGTAATGCAAGATGCCTTTTGAGTATCTATGCGACTCCGGTCCTTGATATGGATTAAGTTTTATAAATTAATTAACTACCAGAAAACAGGGTTATAGGACAAAGCACATTGGGCAATCTCATATTATGAACTTAAAAAAATATATTTTGATACAGATTAAGGTTGATTGGCCACATGTATAGGTAAAATGGGCAATATATAGATAAAAATCGGAATTTTTAACATGCTATTAATTGCTAACTCATACGTATAAAATAATTTTTTGAAAAAAAATCTGACGAATGGTCTCATGAAATTAATCATTAAAATTTTAAGTAAGTTTAACATGTTGTGAATAGCAAATGTTGAATGAACGCATACATTTTCGATAATGTTGCTCCATATTTTATAGATTAAAAAGTAAATCTCGTACATTACGTTAAAATAAAATAAAAAAAAAAGTCTGACGAAGAGTTTTGAAAATATCTTAAATAAAAAGATAAAAATTTACAAAAATTTTCGTCTGCCATACTTCAATAGAGTCAAAAGACGATTATTTATTATTTTTAGTGATTAAATAATTACATAAATCCGATTACTAGTGATGATAGATGCTATCTAATTTTAAATTAAAATTAGATATTATTAGTTTAATAAAAACTTTTTAACAAGAAATAGAACCGACTAAGAGAGAAAGGAACTGAAAAGTGAAAAATAAAAACTTCTTAACAAAAAATTAAACCTTCGAAAAAAGAAAGGAACTGAAACGCAAAAAATAAAACAGAACCTTTTTAGTCTAATTAAGTCTTGCACTAATGTAAATACCTAAATAATTTTGACTCAAACAAACAAAATATTACAAAATGTATTATATTTTACTTTTAACCGAAAATCAGATTTACTCTTCGGCCATTTCGATGGAAATTTTCTGGCGCCGACTCAAAATTATTTAGGTATTTACATGAGTGTAAGACTTAATTAGACTAAAAAGGTTCTGTTTTATTTTTTGCCTTCAGTTCCTTTGTTTTTTCGAAGGTTTAATTTTTTGTTAAAAAGTTTATTTTTTCACTTTTCAGTTCTTTTATTCGTCGGTTCTATTTTTTTTAAGTTTTTATTTTTCGATTTTTATTTTTCGGCTTTCTTTTTTCGTACATTTCGTCCATGTTAAAGTCTCATTAGAACCACATAAGTGTGCCAAGTTTCAATAGAATCGGTTCACAGATGAATATTCAGTGGGGAACAATCAATTTTTTTCTTTTTTCTAACCTTAGGACCGAAAATTTTTGGTACCAGCTTCGAAGTAAAGTTAGTATTATTGAAATCGCACTAATTTGTAAAAAGTTATGCGTGGTTATTCATTAAAAAAAATTTACGGGTTAACTTGAAACACCCCCAACCCATTTTTTCGTCGGTTAAAAAACATTTAAATTTCGCAAAGATATTGAGTGCTTTCAAATAGGGTTTACAAAATCGATTATAATATTTTTGTTTTAGTGGAAGCGCTGGGAATTCAAATAACATATTCAGTTATATGCTAAACAAGTATATATTAAAACCGTAACCAGCGACTCCACTGATAAAATAAAAGTTTAAAAAAAATTTTTTATTTCTAATTTTTTGTGTCTAAAATTTGGAATTTTATATTTATATGGGACCAACTTTGAAGTATACTCTATCCAACAAAAGAAGAATTTTTCAAAATCGGACTACTCTGTAAAAAGTAATGCGTGATCATAAAAAATATACAGGTTGAATTGCGTACCTCCTTCTTTCGTCGTTAAAATAAAAATTAGATAGCTTTAATTTACAGATTAAAATTTTTAAATCTAAAATAATCTGTTAAAAAAACTTTTTCTGTTTATTATGATTTGCTGGATACTGTCCATTCAACCTTAAACAATATTTAGAATTTCTATAAGAATTAGAGGAAAAAAAAATTAATATGAATGAAATGAAATTTTGAATATCGGAAGTATTATCATAAAAATAATTAATGTACTCTTCCTACATATTTGATTACTTTAATTTAGTAAAGTACAATCGGATATAAATAATTCTGCATAAAATGGTGGCCTTTGCTTTTATTGTTTCGGTGGTCTTTAAATCCAACAGTCCAATGAATTGATAGTTAGGAGTGAACATTCGTCAAATAATATTAATTACATATTTTATTACGTTTATGGCTTAAATGTAATAAAAATAATAAAATATACTATTAATATTCTTTGAATTTCAATTATTTGACAAATGTTACATATCTAACTGTCAACTTATACAGCTTACAGGACAACTGATTATACAGGACTATTAATATCCAATTCTACACACAAAAAATGTATTTTTTAATTTCTTGAGGCACCTCTTCGACTTGAATTTGCCAATCCCCAGGCTTCTTCATCTCTGCCCCCAGTAACAATTGGGCAGGCGAAAAACCAGTTGTTCTGTTTGCTCTATTGCGTATTGCAAATAAGGACTTGTGTAATTGTTGGTCCCAATTCTTGTGTGCTTGCTCCAATAAATGTAATCGCAACAACTTCTTTAATTCCTGGTTCTGGCGTTCCGTGGGGTTGGCTCTTGGATGGTATATTGGCGTTGTCCAAATTTCTGTGTGCCAATCTCTATTCACTGCTTTCCATTCTTTTGATCTGAACTGGGGACCATTATCACTAAGTACTGCTCTTGGATATCCATAACGACTAAATACTTCGTCTTTCAGTACTTGGGCTATCTTCGAGGTCGACGTGGCCCCCAATGGAAATTCTTCGATCCATCTAGTGAAAAGATCAGTCACAACCAATATATTTGTCTTTCCACGTGATGTGCGTGGGTATGGACCCATCAAGTCGATGCTGACTACCTCCCATGGTGAAGTAGGTCTTCGACTTCTCATTGCGGTACTTGGTTTCTGATTTAGTGGCTTCACTCTAGCACACGTATCACACCCTTTTACATATCTGCGTATGTCATCCTGCATCCCATACCAATATATGCGGTTACGGATCTGGCGATACGTTTCTCTCCATCCAGGGTGTGCTGCTACATCACTGTCGTGATATCTTCTTAGAAAACCAAGTCGGCGTTCTTCGGGAACCACTGGCACTTCTTGTACCATCTATTGACTATGGTACCAGAGGATCCCATCAGCTACGGTGTAATTAGCTCGTGTTCTGTCCACTCGTCGACGTAGATTGCTTCTCAGTGGACTATTGTTATCTACGATGTATCTTCTGATGGCAGTCACATCACGATCATCATCCTGCCATCGTCGAATATCATCAAGTGTGAGTGTTTCTACTTCGATGACGTTGAGGGTTATCGGTGTTTTTGCCCTCTTTTCAATCACCCACTCTGGAATGTCCTCCACTTCTTCGTCTTCAGCCTTGCCCTGTGGTTGTCTGGACAAGGAGTCGGCGGCTTGATTATCTTTTCCGGGGACGTGAATTATCTCAAAATCATAGGCTCCCAATGTCAATGCCCATCTTGTCAATTTTGCTCGACTATCCTTGGTTTTGTTTAGCCATTGGAGCGCTGCATGATCCGTGTATAATTTAAAATGCCTTCCTTCAAGATATCCTCGAAACTTCCCCAATGCCCAGATTATCGAGAGACATTCCTTTTCTGTCGTGGCGTACTTTCTTTCTGTGGGTCCAAGTTTCTTGCTGGCGTAGTTTATTATTCGTCTTGTCTTGCCATCATCTTCCATTTGAAATAATATTGCACCCAATCCGACGTCACTAGCATCCGTGTTTAAACAAAACGTCTTCTTAAAATCTGGATGTGCTAGTTTCGGTGCATTCACAATCGATGATTTCAGATTTTCGAACGCCTTCTGATGCAATGTTAGCCAGCGCCACTTTATGTTCTTTTTGAGCATTTCGCTCAGAGGTGCAGCTATATCTTCGTAGTTCTTCACGAAGCTCCTGTACCAACCACATAATCCCAAAAATTGTCGTAGTTGTCTTCGTGTTCTTGATACAGGGTGATTACTGATAGCTTCATTCTTCTCTTCCTCTCTGTCAATGCCGTCTTCGCTCAAAATATGTCCTAGGTATTTGACTTTGTTGCTGCCAATGACACATTTGCTTGGTTTACAAGTTAATCCATGTTGTTCTAGTCTTTCAAGTACAAGATCCAGGTGGTGTAAATGTTCCTTGACTGACTGACTGTAGATTAATATGTCATCCAGGTAAACTTGACAGAAATCTTCGATGTATCCAGATAGTAAGTACTTCGTTCATTAAACTCTGGAACATAGCTGGCGCATTCTTCAATCCAAACGGCATGACGCGAAATTGATAGAGACCTCTTGGGGTGGTAAATGCTGTGTACTCTTTCGATTGTGGCTCCATCTCAATTTGCCAATAACCAGTCTGAAGATCCAATGTAGAAAATATTTTTGCTCCATTGACTTTTCTCAACATCTCTTGCAGATTTGGAATCGGAAACGCATTGCTCTTTGTGATATCGTTCAATTTTCTGTAATCTACGCACAATCGAAAAGTACCATCTTTCTTCTTCGGCAATACGACGGGTGCGGCCCAAGACGATGTGGATGGTTCTATAATGCCATCGCCTTCCATCTTTTCAATCATCTCTTCTAATACCCGTTGCTTCTCATTGTTGTACGGGTATGGTCGTAATTTAATGGGGGAATTCTTCGTAATCTCAATCTTGTGTGTGATCGTTTTTGTCCTTCCAACTTTGCCGAAAACGCTGGGATGTCGCCGAATGACATCTTTCAACTGCTCTTGGTTCTCAAGGAGTTTTATTTGTAACTCGCCCAATGCGTTGTTAATTGTTGCCACTTCTCTATGGGCTCCATCTGGTTTTCTCCATGCAATGCGGACTCTCTTATCACACCCCAAGTAAATTATACCACTCCGGTAATCGATGCTCACACCATTTTTTGTTAAAAATTCATGACCAAGTATTAAATGATTCCGTAGGCCAGGTACAACCATTACTTCAACATTGAACTACATTCTTGATATCATCACATCCATGCACATTTTCCCAAGAATCTTGAAAGTATTATTGCTTGTGGCTCCACTCCCTGTACTATCTCTGACAGGGTGCCATTTACCAATACTTCTTGCCAATTCTTCACTTATGAAATTGTGTGATGCTTGACTATCGATCAGTGCCAATATTGATCTTCCACGCACATCAACTTCCACAATTGGCCCATTCTGGTGTGAGTTCTTGGTCTCCATTGTTGTCAAATGAACCGGTAATTGTTGGTGTTCACGCCGATGTTGTGCGTTTTTGTGGAGGTTAATGTGTACCCCAGAACCAATTTCATCCTTCATTGATCCTGGAATTAGTTTCCCGACGGCCCAGGTCTATTTTGTTGTCCCCTTCTGGGACAGTTTCGACTTATGTGCCCCGCTTGGTGGCATGCGAAGCACGTACCTGGACTAATTGGACGTGGTGGTGGTGGTGCTCTTGCTGGTGGTTCTTGCCGATTCCTCGCTGGCTCTTCATCCAGTGTTCTAACGGTTATACGTAGCTCATCTAATGACTTTGGATTCGAAATCTTCACCAGCGGTCGTACGTTGTCGCGTAGTAAATTCAATATTATGGGCACCACTTCATCAATGTTCCTATCGGCGTGCACTCTTTTGAACAGCTGCACCTTCATATTTACGAACGCTTCTGTCTTCAATCCTGTGGGTTGAGAAACGGTCATCAGTTCCAGTTCGGCTTTGGCTTTTCTTCCGACACTGTTAAAGAAGCTTTCCAACTGCCACTTCCATTCGTCGAAGGTGTAGCCCAACCCACGATTCATTAATGCCCAATCTCTGGCTGGTCCTGTTAATTTTTTTGTGACCATCTCAATCCAACAATCTACGGGCAGATGCGTTGTTTGTCGTAGTAATGTCGTTGCTCTTTTCAAAAAAACTACTGGATCTTCGGCCGGTCTACCACTGAACTCCAGCATGATGGACAGAAGCGTCGTTGTGTCCAATGTGGCGGAGCGAATGACTGTATTAACTTCTTGCGGATCAATACGCATGTCGCGCAGTTGTTGTGTCTGCCGCTCTTCGATCCGTATGATGTCATCCACGACTTTATTGTATTGTTCATTCATTTTCGTTTCCATGCCATCAAGTCGTGTGGTTACGTTGCTTTCTATGCCTTCGATTAGTGTGCGGGTTACAGCGACATTGGCTTGGATGTTCGTGATCTCAGCTTTCACAGCCTCGACGTCAGTGCTTATTTGGCTGATACGTCGTACGCACACTTCTCTTATGTTCTCCATTCGCTCCGACAAGTCCTCTTTCAGCTCTTGTTGGACTTGTTGCATTATACTTAATGTCTGTTCGCCCACTCTTTCTTCAGATTCCTGAAGCCGATTTCTCATCCTCTCTTCGGACTCTTGAAGTCGATTTCCAAGTCGCTCATCCATCCTTGCTTCAGATCCTTGAAGTTGGTCGCTCATCTCTTCAAGTTTGTTGACCGTCATATCCAATCGATCACCCATTCTCTCATCCAAATTCTTGAAGTTGGACATTATTGTCGCAAACATCATTTCCATTGTCGCAGCAGCTGGCTCTTCCGGGTTGGAAACCACACTTCTACGCCGTTCTGATGTGGGAATGGCTGGTCCTTGAGTCCTTGAAGTTGGTGTTCCTTGTTTCCTAGATTGGTGCTCCTCCCATCTTGCCTGTAAGACCTCTCTTGTGCCAGTGCTGTCTAGCCCTTCGGCCTCCATCATCTCACGCAGACGTGGCATGGGAATGCTGCGGCTTGCCATTGTTATTCTTTTCTTCTTCCGTACGTCTCCTGGTCCTGTCACGGTCGCCACTTGTCGCGGTATCCTGGCTCTCTTTATCCTCAAAGGAGCGCTGCCCGAACCTGCAATGATTCCGATACTCGACAAAAACAAAAAAAAATATATTAGTAAACGATATTACTAAATATTTTGTAATTGGAACAACACGCACGTTTTTGTTTAAATAAAAGAAAAAAAAAATTAAATTAAACACAAGTTTTTACGAAACAAAAAAAAACCTGATTTTATTGCTTTAAAAAAAAATGATTATCCAATTTCTTTTTCAATAATTATTTTAATTATTTTTCACACAATGTTAAACTTTGAATTACTTGACCAAATTACTTGTACAAATTCCAACTTATACTTTGATCTGGATTGAACAACAATTATATACTTTGAACTTATCAGACAATACTTCGATATTAAACTTTGATACTAATCGCACAATGATCGATTTTAAAAACTGATTTGAATCGACACTGGTCACGGTTTATATACCCGCTATGGGTCGTTCTAGAATATGATTGTGTTTTTGAATAAATATTTTGTTTTTGACAATATATTTTCGCATGGAGGCTTCTAGAATATTTTAGTATATCAACACCCATGGACGCAGTCGGAGTGTTCAGACTATTTATAAAATTAATTAAAAATTATACCTCTACTTGGGTTTGACCCATAGTCATACCCCGCTTGGTTGATATTTAAGCAGAGACTTAATGGACACGGCCAGTGTGAACTCAAAATCTATATACAAATTTTATGATACATTCATAACTGTAAGCTAGCTTACTTCTGTTTATTTGTTTTACAAAAATTATCTTGTTTTTATAAAATTATTTATTTGTGATCTGTTATTTTGAAAAACATTCAATTTGTATGACTTTTGATTAAAATTAAATGTAATAATTTTATTTAAATTTTTGATTTTTTTTAAAATAGAAAAAACTTTAAATCAAAAGCAACAATTAATCTTATTATCATTTTTCGACTTAAAAAAAAACTTAGTTTAAGAAAAAAAATAAATCGAGCTACATTATTTTCTTTTTGTACTTTTAATATTAAAAAAAACTCCTTCTTTTTGCAAGGAGAAAAATATTATTTTGTTAAATATTTTTCGTAATATTTAACTTTCATAATTAAAATGTGTGTTGGATCAAAAAAAATTATTTAATAATTTTCATTACAACAAGGCGTACCACTTTTAAATATACAAAGAGGAACATAGCAATCGATTCAGCTTCCCCTCTTTACATGCTTTTGGTTAACTTAACACCTGTAAGTTAGTATGTGTGGGTCAAATCTTGCAAACAGAATTTTGACTAGTTCTAATTAAGTTAGAGCTTTGAAACTTTGTACACTTGTAAATAGAATTAGACAATATTCGCTGAAAAAGAAATTTGGTGGAAGTGTCGATAAATATTTGAAATAGTGCATGCAGTGGAAAATTACAGTTTATAGTCTTGAAATGAAAATAAATAAATAAAAACTTTTTTAAAATATAATAGACTAAAAAGTAGAAAATAATAAATAATTTTTTTTGAAAACAAGCTTATTTCATGAACGAAAAAGTAGAAAATCTAATTGTTTCCGAAAATCACCAATATGTGACTATAAAAAACAGCATGGGGTGCTGATAAAAACTTTTAAAACATATAAAACCTGAGCACCCCAAACTTTTGTTGAAACTCACATATTAATGTAGTATACAAAAATTGTTTGGGTCTATTATTTTTTATTAATTGTATGCCAAAACTAAAAGACGGACGGATAAAACCATATAATGTACATTAAAAACAAATCATTCCTTTGTTTTCGAAAGAACACCATTCTAAGATATTTTTTTCATTGAAGAATGAAGGTTTTTATAATTACATTAAAATAAGATATAATCATAAAAATTTCATTTAAAGACCGAATGTTACTTGAAAATTGGATTTGAAGAGAGCCAATAAAATAGATTCGGTTCAGAGGTTTTTTGCAGCTAGGCACTACAGAATGCGATCAAGTATAGTTCGACGAAAAATTATGGAGGAGTTATTGAAATTATTATATACGTACTTATCCTTTACCTCTGTAAATTATGCTTTTTTGGATTATAGTTATTGCTGCTCTATTCTTGGGAATGGAATAACCATTTTTTAAATAAATAAACTTATAATACCGTTACAAATGTATATATATATATACATATATATATATATATATATATATATATATATATATATATATATATATAAATGTGTATATATATATATATATATATATATATATATATATATATATATATATATATGTATATATGTCGCAGATGGATCGACGAATCCGCTGTTTTACAAAACCGCTAGTTGTTTTACATAACTTCGTTATGTAAAACAACTGAATTGTTAAATCCAGCCGTTATGTAAAACAGCTAGATTGTCATTGCGATACGTTTTACAAAACTGCTACCTACGTTTTGATATAGGGAAATATATAGAACGCCTTTTATTTTGTGCAGGGCCCAAAAACACGCAAACCCGATCAACTCGGGGTATGACCGATGAAGTGAAAGATTGTAGTACTCGGTTGTATAGTTACCTTATTTAGTTTCAATAAGTTTTGATACTATATCTAAAATATATAGAATTTATTAGGAAAAAGGACCTTTAGTAATGGGAATTCCATAAAAATTCCGTTCAAACTAAAATCTACAATCTGACGTTTCATTTCACGCTGTTTTACATAACGTCTAATCGTTGATCCGCTGCGTTGATAAATGCAAAACGTTTAAGCAATATTACATGTTAAAGTTCAGTAATTATGTAAAACCGCTAAACGTCGTTCAGTTGTTTTACATAACGGAGTTGTTATGTAAAATACGGTTGCGCTTGGAGCGAATAGTTTCAAGTTTAATAATATGTATTAACCTGTGTATATATTATACACAGGTTAATACATAATATTAAACTTGAAACTATTCGCTCCTAGCGTAACCGTATCAGCGCCATGCGTGGTCAAAAAAACAACTTCATGACCAATGACAGTGTATAAAAACCATAGGCGTTAATCAAAAAGTGACAGTTAATTTAGCTTTTACAGGTTGTTTATTTAATTTAATTGGTTATTTTTGTTATACGCCTATGGTTTCTTATACACTGGCATTGGTCATGAAGTAGTTTTTTTTGCCCACGCATGGCGCTGAGTGCGGTTGCTCTCGAAGCGAATACACACCACAAAAAAACCTAGTCTAAAATTCAATAAAATTATAAACACTAAACCAAAAAAAAAGATTATTTACTATAAAGGGATATAAGAAGGTAGATATTTACATTAATATTTATTTACGTTAATACATTTTTGTATACAATATTTTTTGTTTTGCCATCATTCGTTAAAATGTAAAGATTTGGTGGACTGGATACTCGTGAGCACGCTACATACAGTTTCCCATAGGAAAAACAGGATTTTTCTAAATATACACCTACCACTTTCAATGTTTGAACCTGCACTTTGTTTATAGTTATACCAAAAGCTGTTTTCAAAGGGAACTGCACTCCTTTAAAGATGAAAGGTAAATCTGTCGGAATTACTGGAATACGGGGAATCAAAACATTTTCTCCTTGTGCAATTTCAGACATAATTATCGCCATTACAATATTCCGTCCCAGATGCATAATCTGTAACCGTGTGCTATTACACAATCTGGGTGCTCCAGATTATGCATTAGCAGGACGGGAACACCAACTTTTAGCCTGAGCCTATGAGAGGGCACTCCCGACAAACCTAAAGAGTTGAGAAACTCTACAGGATATTACATGACCTGTTCGGTGTCCATGACATTGTCTAACGAGTGATACTCCACAACGTCACCTTCTACGTTGAACATGATTGTCTTTTAACCACAATAAAATATGCACATGTGATAAACCACGCTTCTGCCATTCGATAGAGTACATAAAGCACAAAACCTCTACAAATATTTTACCTTTGGTAATAACATTCATAAGTGTTTTAACTTTTAATCTAAAAACTCTTGCCACTATATCATGCCTATCAATCGTGCTTTATCCTGGCATCAATTCAGCGACTATTTCAGACCAGGCTGGGTTGCATGTGAACGTAACAAATAAATCAGGACGACCATATATACGCGCATAAGCAAATGCATCCTGGGTATACTCGTGTAAGTATAGAGGGCAGTTCACAAAAGATGACGGTAAGATAACCATTTTACCTAAATCGTCAGCGATTACATTCGTATCATTTGCGACTGCATCCTGTAGGTGAATTTAATTTTCAGTCCTCAGCTTTCTTTGGTTTAACGATATAAAAGTACCTCACACTCAACCGAACAAAATATTTATTATAAAATAAAGGAAAAAGGCAATTACACTTACAGGAGCTGCTTCAACTTAGCAAATTTTCTTAGAATATATTTATCACTTTTTAACGGCCATAATTTTAGTATGATCAAAATGACATATCATATCTGATATGTTTATAGTATTTGCAAAATTAAAATTTATTAATAGCCAAACTACAACGATTTATTGATAGTTACTATGGAAACGACAATCAAAGTTGACATTTCAAAATTGAAACAAAATTTTCATAAAATAATTTTATAGTTATTTTTTAGAAGTATAGTTTCTGTGGAAATGATAAAATCAACAAAAATTTTAACCGACTCCAAAAAAAGAAGGAGATTCGGTATGTATTTTTTTTTATATTCACCCCCTTCAAGATTATTTTTTGAGACAAAAAATAGCGTATGTCCTTCTCCAAGATATAATCTATCTCCTTGGTAAATTTCATTACGATTAGTTTAGCCGTTTAGTCGTGAAGAGGTAGCAAACAAACAAAGTAACTGTCACATTTATATATTAGTATGGATGTATGTATGTATAGGGTATAAACAGTTTGTAGATGTTCTTACTCATGAGTGTCTACTTATATCATACAAAACTTACATAACGGAAGTTTTGTGATCTATTATAGTAATTTCTTTAATATATTGAAAAATGTTTCTATTTCAGGAGACAAATTACCACACGCCTCTAGTTTATACAGAGTGCTATTTTTTACATGTTGTCTAAATCAATGGTTCTCCAACAGAAACATCTACGTGACGGTCATATGTGTGTGAAACGAGTGTGCGAGTACCTAAAATAAGAAGAAATATACGAAGAAAGTAGATAGAAATAAAAAAAGAAAAGAAAAGAAAAAGAAAATAGACAACTATTAAATTGCCATGTTATGTCTAACAATTCTGTATAAAATATTGTTATTTCTATTTATCCTGTTTTTTAAATAATCTAATCGAAGTTTAATAATTTGGAAAATGCTGGTTATTTCATTTCAGGTAAAGTCAATTACGGAATTAATACTATAAACGAAATAAGATGTATGAAAGAATATATACAAAATAATAAAGGTAACGAATGATGTTGGTAGCATGTATACAATAGGGCATTCGCCTTAGACCAGGGGTGGGAATACTTAATACTGGTATGATCGACACTACTTTTTCTTATTTATGCGCGATCCACTTCAAAAAATGGGTTAGATTAAAAACAAATAAAAATTTTATTAAGGCTTCACATAGATAAGTGGAACCAAATAATGAAAATATTCTCGTTGCCACTGATCTCAATAGCGAACATTTTTCTTCTGGTAATAAATTCGAAAAATAATTTGCACGTGCTTTCAGAATTATATCTGATTGTATGTTAAAATCTCTAACTCTAGATCCGATGAATTCAATTGAAAAGTATGAGCTAGATTTGATGAAATATCCTCGTTATCGAGTTATCCAAATGGAAATGAAATAAATTCAAAAATCGGTTGATGATTATTGAGATTTGAAAATCGTCTCTCAAATTCTTGATTAAAATTCAGACCAAAACATTTCAATATTACATTCACCAGTAAGTTAATTACGTTTTTCTAGATATGGAAAATATTTAACATTTTGCCTTTTAAATTGTGAAGCAAAAAGTTTTAATTTTTTCTTTAAAAGCATTTACCGAACTGAACAAGTAAATATTTTTCTTCTGGTAATAAATTCGAAAAATAATTTGCCCGTGCTTTCAGAATTATATCTGATTGTATTGATAAAATTTCTAACTCTAAATCCGATGAATTCAATTGAAAAGTATGCGCTAGATTTGATGAAATATCCTCGTTATCGAATTATCCAAACGGAAATGAAATAAATTCAAAAATGGGTTGATGATTATTGAGATTTGAAGATCGTCTCTCAAATTCTTGATTAAAATTCAGAACAAAACATTTCAATATAACATTCACCAGTAAGTTCATTACGTTTTTCTAAATATGGAAAATATTTAACATTTTGCATTTTTAATTGTGAAGCAAAAAGTTTTAATTTTTTCTTTAAAAGCATTTACCGAACTGAACAACTCAATAATATTTTTTCCTATTACTTGTAATTGTAAATTAAGCGAGTTGTAATGGCCCATAAAATCCGTAAGAAATGTGTTAATTTTTTTACTCAAACTGAATCTTCCAATTGTTCATGTTTTTCTTCTAATGTGTCTAACAATGCAATAATTTCAGGCAAAGGATTTAGAAATCTCTCCGAAAACCTTCCTCGACTGTCTGCGATCGATTGCCATAAACGCCTATACGCTTTCAGCGCTAACGTTTATAAGTGGAAACTTTTGGTGCTCGTCTTTGCTATTGAGGGCTCATGTTACTTAGAAAAAAATTCATTACGCAGGAGCAGCGTCAACTTAGCGACTTTCCTTAGAATACATAAGTTACTCTCTAACTGTCACAATTTTGGTCTGATCAAAATAAAATGTCGTATCTGATATGATTGTGGTGTTTGCAAAGCCAATTTTTTGAATAAATGGTATGCAAGGGGAAAAAGTGGCATAAAGAAAGAAGAAAACACAAAATATCTCTCTTAATATTAGAACAATCGAAAAATTCGTAAGGAATAAAGTTGTAGAAAATCATGTTTGCTACAATCACCTTATCATTTTAGCTCAAACTCTAATGTGTACAGAGATATTGAGGAATTTAATTTGCAACCTTAAACCGTTAAAATTTCTTTAAATATTATGGTAACAGAAAAAATGATAAGAAACAAAATTATAGTAAAATTTACTACCTACAACTTTACTTCTTATAAATTTTTCGATTTATATATATATATATATATATATATATATATATATATATATATATATATAGATTTGATTGGAATGAAATTTAGTATTTGAGGCCCTTTTGGTATTCAAAAGGTCAAGTTCGTTAATGGGGAAAATCGAACAAGGGGAAAACACAAAATTTAGTATATCTTCCTTAATATTCGAAAAATCTAAAAATTTATAAGAAGTAAAGTTGTAGGTACTACATTTTACTGTAATTTTGTTTCTTATCATTTTTTCTGTTACCATAATATTTAAAGAAATTTTAACGGTTTAAGATTGCAAATTAAATTCTTCAATATCTTTGTATATGTATATATATATATATATATATATATATATATATATATATATATATATATATATGTATATATATATATGTATATATATATATATATATATATATATATATATATATTTATATATGTATATATATATATATATATATATATATATATATATATATATGTATTTGTATATATATATATATAAATATATATATAAATTTTCAAGATGGTGATTTTCGACATCTACTAGATAGGATCGATGGGCATTTGCAAAAATTTTTGCAAAATTTTGAAGTCGGTACGAGACCAATAGCTCTATTACCTTTCAGGAAATTCGCTAAAAAATGGATTTAATTTTGATTTTAAATGAACAAAAAATAAACTATTCGCCATTTTTAACGAAACAAAAAAATTATAGATGCTACCCGCGTTCAATGTTTTGAACTAATAAAAAAGGTTTTTGGCTACACTTTCACAGTGTTCGATAGAACGATTCGGCGCTTAATTTTGGTTTCGTTTACGTTTGAAAAGCGTCTGTGATTGTAGGATATAACGTACAATGTCAACCATTTAACGCTCACAGCAGAGAGCATCTTAAGAGCGCTGCAATTGTTAAAACATCCACGGCGAATGCAATTAATATCCGTTCCCATGCTATCTTTTCAAAAAGTACACATAGTCTTACAGGAACAACCTACAAGTGCAGTAGCTTTTTTATCACTTGAACTCTCTAGTTCAATTTTCCATGATACTGTATGTAGCGTGATAAATGCGGTTTTCCATTTTAAAAACTTACTTAAATTTATTAACATTTACTGTAAGTTGTGCATGAATAATATATAGTAGAATGTTGCGAATGGTACACAAGATTATATTTGTGTAGGTAATGTGTAGTTTTGAAAGGAGCAAAAACTGGTTTTCAGAACACCTACATGACATTAGTTATAAAACAGAGCCCAAATATCCTTGATGTATACACCCCATAATTTAAGAATTATATCGATTCAGGAGACTCTGTCTAGAAAACCATTGTGGATTGAATGACCTGATTATGACCAAACTTCTTATTTGTTTTGCGTTGTGCTATTTTTGACAGATGCCAATTGGTGGGTAATACACTGTGTATTACACAAAAGGTCTGTGCTGATTTTTGAAAATTGACAAAATATTTTACCATTTAAGCGAAATGCGGCTATTGCTTTTGCACCAATGTTGGAATTTCGATGGTGATTTTTAACATCTAATCTAATAGGTAGGATCGATGGACATTTGCAGAAATTTTTACGAAATCCAACATTGGTGCAAAAGCAGTAGCCGCATTTCGATTGGAATGATATTTGGTATTTGAGTCGCTTTTGGTATTCTAAAGGTCAAGTTCGTTAATGGGTAAAATCGGACGAGAGGAACGGGGGATTAGAGGGAGGGGAAAACACTAAATTATACAATCTCCCATAATATTTGAAAAATCGAAAAATTTATCAAGAGTTAAGTTGTAAGTACTTAGTTTTACTGTAATTTTCTTTCTTATCATTTTTTTTTTACACTAATATTTACAGAAATATTTACAATTAACCATTGAAAGTTAAAATTCTAAATATATCGGGTCACATTAGAGTTTGAGAAAAATGATCAAGTAATAAATTGTAGCAAACTTGATTTTCTACAACTTAACTCCTTATACATTTTTCGATTATTCTAATATTAAGAAAGATATTTAATATTTTGTGTTTGACACAAATACATGAAATATATTTTATTGTAAAAAATTTTAATTGTCGTTTCCATAGTAACAATAAGCTATAATCGCTATACATCGTTCTATTTTGGCTATTAATAAATTTAATTTTTGCAAATACTAAAGTCATATCAGATATTATATTTCATTTTGATCACACTTAAATTATAATCGCTAGAGAGTGATTTATGCATTCGAAGGAAATTCGCTAACGTGAAGCAGATCCTGCGTAACGAATTTTTTTTTTCATTTAGATGTTTCAGATGTATTTAGATGTGCATAAGAATTTCAGCACAAAGAGACAATAATAATAATTTTGAACAGACTTAGTAGTAACTTGATCCTCAAAATTCATTAATTAAAAAAAATAAATAAAAACTGTGACAGCTTTAGATTGGTTAGAACAACTCACGCGGTACCTTAATAAAACTTAAAAAAAAAAAAAAATTCGCAGAAATCGGTTATCACATATAAATTGAGGATTTTCGATTTCCCGGGGATCCCCTCATCAGAATGCGATTTGGTGACAATGGGAAACCAAACCCTAAAAAACAAAAAAACAAAAAAACAAAAATTCAAAATCGGTTCCTAAATGACGGAGTTCTGAGGGGACACACATTAAAAAAAAAAAAAAATACAGACGAATTGAGAACCATCCTCTTTTTTTGAAGTCGGGTTAAAATAGTCTGACGATGAGTTTTATATATCTTATTTAAAAAGATAAAAAATTCAAGATAATTTTCATCAAATCGTCAAAATATTCGTCAAAAGACGATTATTTATTTTTTTTAAATAATTACATAAATCCGATTTTAAATTTCTGTTAAAAAGAGTGTTTCTGTTTATTATGAAATGTACTGTACTGTCCGGTCAACCTGAAGAGCTAATTTATTACCCCAATCGCATCATGGAAACAAAATTGAAAGTTATTTTTTTTTATGTTTCCCAATAATTCGCTTAAATATGAAATTAGACATATCAGCAGCAAAACTGTGAAAAGGCATAAAACGATTTCTAATGTTTGATGCTAAAGTCAGTAAGTAATCTTTTATATTTTCCAACTTCTAAAGACAGGTCTTTGATAAAATGAGATTCTACATTAAATCAATTTTTCTGATAGGTTTTTTCGTCACACGAAAGTTTTAAATTGCAAAGTAGTTTCATATCAAAATATGCACAAACCAGTATTTCGAAGATGTATATCGCTGGTAAACTTTCGTTCGACAAATTTCTGTCTTCACAGTTTTCTTTAAAATGTATTGAAATCTACTTATTCACTGAAAAAATGTAATTTTTTTCATTTTTCAATAATGGTAGCCTTGATCGGTGGTTAAAGAATTATTATCGTAATTTTTTAATTCTTTTCAGAATTATAAACTATAATCTGTAAGAAAATCAGAAAAACCATTAAATTTTAACGAAAAATATTCAATGATACTTAAAGAACAAATAATTCTCATTATCTAAAATTACCTAAACGTATTACTGTTGGTGATGGTTTCTTTTAAGTATTATAAACTAAAATCTGCAAGCTATTTATCTGCTAAACTATTCAGAGATTCATAAAGAACAAATAATTCTTTAAATTGTCTAAAATTACCTAAACGTATTACTGTTGGTGATGGTTTCAAAATTTATTTGACTATGTCTAGAAATATAACAATGAAAATATTTTCTGTAGCTAAAATTAATATCCGTAACGACATGAAATGGCGAAAAGGTTTTATACAAAAAAAATGCATTTCATCAAATATAGAATGATAGACACAGTCATTAACTCATGATACAAGAATATACTTCCCCTCTATTTTCACATAATAAATGTTGTTTGTTTTAAAGTGTAAACTTTATTGTAGGTTTACAATATTATGTAAACAAAATATTGAAAAAAAACTAACTACCATGTTAATTCAAGTATGCTTTATGTATACTCTATGTACAGGCAGTTAAGAAAATTTGATGAAATGATCTAATTTTAAGCTCTATAGAGGCTAGAATTTGATACTAATAATTCTATATACCTAATATAGAATTCGGTATATATCGATTTGACAATATTTATGGCATAAGATGGCACAGGGTTGTACAGTTCCCCTTCCATTAATAAAAATTCATGCTGACACATTATATCTGGACAAGAACTACAGAATCATTTTGTAACATGACCTAAAAACATACAACCTTTTTAATCAATTTAAACACCGCTGTTATAAAAAATTCCTAAAATTTCCTTCGTAGTATTAGTAAAATGCAAAAATAATGTCATAAGACGTCGAAAATAAATTTCAGTTCTGTCATTATAGTAACTTGATTTGGGATACATTATGATTTGACTCTCTGAGAACATTCGGTTTATGTTCACTATTTATTTAAAGCGGCAAGCATATATTATTCCTTTATTGTGCAGAACTATATAAAAGGATTTAAATAACGATCGGTATATATTATTTATTCTTCCAACACGATCTAATGGTCATAATTTTAATCCAACCGGAAAGAAATTTTATAGGTTATTAAATGATCATTCATTAAAAGAATTAAAAGAATAAAGATTGGCTAAAGAAGGGAGGGGCGGTGACAAAAATCTTTCATTGGATCTTATTGTAAAAATAAAATTTTATATATATTATAAACCTAACTACAATGTTATTTGTTGTCAGGCCATATTTTAATGTTATAATATTAATAATAAATACTATAACAATCATAATGGTAATTTGAATTAATTTTCATTGACATTTCTTTCCTTACTATAGGAGAAAATTAGTTTACTCTACGTACAGTCCGAGAGCCAAGTTACTTTTCGTAGCCAATTGAGGTCCAAGGCTGCAAAAAAGTTTCTTCGATGTATGCTGAACACGGTTTTCTATATATATTATATATATACATTATACGTTGACTATAAAATGGAAAGATTGTAAAATAGAAGTTTTTATAAACAAATAATGTAAAATATTATACAAAAATTTTCCGACTTGAAGAAATAAGAATAATGCAATAATAATACAGCGCTGTGTCAAACAGTGTCAAGGTCTATGGTGAAAAAAAAAAAAGATTGGAATGAAACTTGGTATTTAAGTCGCTTTTGGTATTTGAAACGTCAAGTTCGTTAATTAGTAAAATCGGACAAGGGGAAAGGAGGGGTGTTTAAAGGTAGGGTGTTTAAAGGTAAAATTTGGCATATCTCCCTTAATATTCGAATAAATTCCTTTAAGTAAAATCCTCACAGGAAAACTATGGGTTTAACGAAAAAGTCACAATGAATTTTTTAGCAAAAAAGAAATGCAGAATCTAGAGCTAAGAATTAACATCAAGCTCACGAATAGGCAAAATCGGACTTTGCCTCTACCCGCTAGGGGGGTAGAGGACAATATTTGAAATTGTATGAGATGGAACCCAGATAGATAGATAGATTGTAGAGGCTGCCCTGGGCGGGCTACACTTCGACAATAAAGTCCATTGTGATGCCTAAGAATGTGAGGATGTGGGTGGAGTGGAAGGAATTTTTGTGAATAGACTAGGAATTGGTAGGAATTGCGGCTGCAGCCGACTATGATAGAAACTATGCCGATAGTCATCTGGAGTTCGTGAAGGAAATTGCAGAAAACCTTCTCAAGCATAGCCGGTTACTTCGTTCTTGTCCATACGTCGACAGTTTAGTCAATTAACCGCCCCTTTTTTTCTTAATAATTGAAAAAATGCCGATGTCGGGATTCAAACCCATAACCTCCCAGTTTCCAAGTAGGCATCTGCGCAAACATAACATCTTAGACCGCTCGGCCACTTGGACTGGTAGATGGAACCAAAATTTAAAGAAAAAAAATTTTCGTTTTTTAAAACTAAACAACTTTTGTTTGAAATGTTTTTTTTAATAAACTAAGTGTATACCGTGCATTTGAGCAATTAACTCAGTTGTTATTTCCGCTTGTTTTATATTGTATTTAAATTTTCTTAAATAGTTATTTTGAACGGACTTAAAGCTTTATCCTTATTAGCCTATAGGGAAATTTATACTACCTCGATAGTATACAAACTCTCTTTGTAATATAATAATAATGTACATGTTATAATCTATGTAAGTACTAATTGAAAATATTATTACCCAGTATAACAAGATAATATTACTCCATGCACATGTTAAGGTAGATGTGACCATGTTACATTGTTCCATGGTAGCAGGAACCATCATGTATGTATTTGTAGTCATTGTCACTAATGATAATGGTGGTGTGGCATCAAACAAATTTGTCATTATATTGCATGGTAATTAAAATTTATAAATAAATGTAATTTATCATTTTTTTTGATGTTGTTATTATTATTAATAAACTTAATTTGTCATTGTAAGAACTCAACTCACTGTAATTATCATTAACTCACTTATTATTAGATTGGAAAATATTTGATGATTTAATTGAGCAGTTGGTATTTTTTGTTAATTTCGTAAATATTAAAATTTAATTATAATTACCAATGCGGATCATTGGCTACGATAAATATCTCTTTCATAATAAATAGTACATTAGTTCGAATAAATACTCCAAAAGAATATTATGTTAAGCTGAATTTATTTTCATTAAGGGTGGTTGCAACCCATTCAGTCACTTTCTAAATCAATGGGACAATGTTCAACAAATATTTTCAAAATATTATAAAGTGGAATTATGGTTGTAAAGAAAAAAATTTCATGACAGGTGTTTCAAAATTCGACAGTTTATTATTTAAAAAAGTCCTTTCAAACTTTGAAGTCGATCCTGTTCTGAGTTTTGCGTCTAGTGGTCTAAGCAGTTGCAACAAATGATAATACCAAGAAGAGGACAGACTTTTAAAAAAAGTTTTAATAAACCCTGAAATTTTAGCAAACGACAGCTTCGCTATGCGATATCCTAACTTGATGATATCCTAGATGATGTTGTTAAAGAATGCTGAGGTTTTTTTTTGCTCTGTATTATGTATTTCTATTTTTGTACATTTCTTTTCTTCTCTTGTTTTAATAATATGGAAATGAGTATACAATATTAAACATGTAGGGGACAGGTTTAAGCCTTGGAAAGTTATTTTTAACAATAAAAACAACAAAACGTTAAAATTATATTCGTTTCATAGAGTTAAACCGATTATTCGTTCAATATACATTAGTAAATAGATACCATGAATATGTCAAAACAACCTAATTAAACAAAAAATGTAATGACGAAGTGCCTTGTTTAACCACCCTGTTTAGTAGTAGTATATATACCCTATGGGCAACAAAAGACGTGTCCCTCTTTAAATATTGTGTAGTCATTTTGTGCCTTATTACGGTTTTTGGAAAATTGTTTCGAACAAAAGTTGTTTACTATCGAAAATCTAAATCGAAATATGTTCCCATAAAGCGAATTATCCAATTATCTAATATAATATAATATAATATATAGCCCTAAATGTAACTCACTGACTGACTGATCTATAGGATGTATAGATCTTTAATGCGATGCCGCCTGTCACTTCACTCTCACTGATATGAATGGGACGAAACTGTATTGATATCATGGCGACTAATAAACTTATGTGCAGATACAAAGACACGTTCGCACCACTTTTTGTTTGTGTTTTATAACTACTGTACGATTTTGCCACACGTACGAACCTTCCCCTAAAAATTCTTACCCACTTCTAGACATGCTAGAAAGATGCGGAGTTTCGCATTCGGCTTGAAATTGCTTGAAACCGACGGGAAAAATCAGAAAATTTAAATTTTTTCATTGCAACCTCCCGGAAAATCGAAAAAACACCCCCAAAAATTACGTTTTTCAGTTCTATACAAGCTAGAAAGATCGGATTTTCACCAATCGACCCGAAAAAAAATCAAATTAACAGAAAACTTTGAAAAATTTACCTACATCGCAATCCCCCAAAAGTTAAAAAAAAACAAGCCTAAAACTGCCCTTTTCACTTCTATTCATTTTAGAAAGATCAGGTTTTTCCATTCGACGTGAAACAGGTTCAAAATTACAAGATTATTTGAAAAACGTAAATTTTTCCAACGCAACCCTTCGCAAATGGGAAAAACACTCCCAAAACTACACTTTTTTGCATTCGGCGCTAAATAAATACAAATTAGAAGGTAATTCGAAAATATTAAATTTTTTCATCGCTACACCCTAAAAAATTTGTAAATCACCCCCCAAGCTACCCTTTAAACTTTCTATTCATGTTAGAAAGATGGGGGTTTTGCATTTGGTGGGGAATTTCTTCAAACTAATGAGGTTATTCGATAAATTTTAGTTTTTTCATCACCACCGCCTTCAAAATGGAAAAACGCCCTCAAAGACCACCCACTACTTTACATGCTAGACAGATGCGGTTTTTTGTATTCAACGCAGAATAACTGCAAATTGAGAGGTTCATTCGAAAAACTTAATTTTTTTCATCGCTACCCCTCGAAAATAGCAATGTGAGACCTATATATGCGCAGTCCCTCAAACACCCTCCCCTAAACCCACCTCCCCAAAAAAAATAACCCCCCAAAAACCCTCCAAATTGTACATAAAAAATTTTGCCCCCAAAAAAATAACCCAAAAAAAAAGTTGCCAAATTAATAGTTAATATGTATTGGGAACAAAACTCAACCATGAAAATGAACCACCACAGCACCAACAAAATATTCATAAAATAAGGCCTGTCAAGGGTGAATACTATCGCCTATTTTATTCAGCCTGTAAACCGAAAGTCTCTTGAAGAATTTAGCCGATACAGAAAAGGTAAAATTTGGGGCATAAACATAAACAATATAAGGTGAATAACACGCACCAAATTAGCAGCAAGCAACGTATCTCTGAATCCATATCCCAGAGATAGTTACGATTAGCTAATTCATACTGATGATGACTACATTGTAGTCGTAATACGTATTTATAAAATACAAACAAATGTTCTAGGAATAGGGGATAATTTGAAATGTAATTTCAAAAAACCTAGAGTTCTCTTTGATTATTTTAATAATCTTTAATAACATAAGGTATTTAACGACACCGTTTTAATCGCAGATAGTGCAGAAAATTACACTGCTTATTAAACAAATTCGAGAATTATAACAAATCAATGAACATGAACATGAACATCAATACTAAGAAAACGGTAGTGATGGTAGTCTTTAATAAACAAGAAAGCGATTCACTGTATATTAAAGTACATATTGAAACCCCAAAAACAGTGAACAAATATACATGCCTCTGGTCTCTCATAGACAGTTTTCAGTGGACTAAAAAAACTATAACCAATAGAAATTCATCACAAGACACAAATTAATTACAACATATTATGGTCAGTGCTGCTGTACGAGTGTGAAAATTGGAATTAAAAAAAAGCGTATGTGACTTTGTGTCAAATTACAAAGTGTGGAAAAAGGTGGGAATAAAAAGTCATTGAAAGGAAAAATTTACAAACGGCAGTTGGAATTTTTTGGCCATGTTATACGAAAGGGGGAAATAGATACAACAAAAGTACTCAGTAAATAGTTTCAAACAAAATCGGCCCAGCTGTTTTATTGTGATGCACGGATAAACAACATATACAATAATTTAAATATATTATTAATGTAAATTTATTATTGTATTATTTTGAAAAAATTTCCCATATGCAGATCTGATCTTGTCAACAATTTTATTTGATTTGATTGAGAACTGACCTGACAGTCAAATAATTATTTTTTTCTAAACTTGACCGTTTGAAATGTTAATTTTTTTTATATTTCTAAATTTATTGAGAAATAATTTATGTTCATGCAAATATTTCTACAATAACTATAAACTATATTATATAAATGGACGGGCTAATACTTATACTGCAAACTAAAACTGTATTTTTTTTTTGCCACCATACGTCGTGACCAATACCAATAGATTAAAATAAAAGGTTAAAATGTTAAAATAAAACCCAAATATATTATAAAAAATATTAAAAAATATTACTTAATTAATACTTAATATTATTATAATGTTTGTCGCATTTAAAATCGTAACCGTGCCGTGTGAAATAGTGTCAGAAACAGAGTATTAGCAGAGCAGCATGTCAAGTACAAATCTGACAAGTCGGTCCGTCTCAAAGACGTTTCATAAAATATGTAAGGACATACTATACAACATATTCTATATGGACATTAAAATATCTGTTTATTAGGATCACTGTATGTATATACATTTAAAGCAATTTTCCAAAATCGCTTTGTCAGTCGAAAGTTTACAACTAAACATTCCTAAGACAAAAAAATCGTTAAAAATTAATGAGTCAAAATAATAATAATAACAATTTTATATTGTTTATAATTAATTTAATTTAAAAAGTAATTATCAAAAAACAAAACATAGTAAAATAAAACATTATTATTTTGTTTCTTATGTTTTAAAATTATGATTATTATAAAACTTCTACGAAAAATAATAACTAATGTATATTTGAAATGCATTTCCCCATGAAACAAAGTTTTTTCAAACACTTTTAATTTATTTTTGTATAATTTTGTTGAGTGTGATTTTTATTATGTAGAAAATTCAACTTGTTTGTTGTTCTGTTATGAAATTCAAGTAAATCTAGCTTAAAAATAGCTTCACGTACTATATACGTAGACAAAATGGATTTTCTCAGAAAAAGGAATTATAGCGAAGATTATCTGTTCTCATGTTGAAAGAAATATTATAGTTACAAAAAATATAGCAAATTGTTGAAAAATTTATTTTCTACTACTTCAATTATAATAAATTTAACTTAGAGATTAATAATATAAAGAGATTTCTGCAAAATTTTTTATTTTCCCCTCCTTCGCTCGGTCCATTTTGCACAATAGAGAAGTTATATTTTCAAATACAGAAAGCATGTGGCATATTTTTAACTAATAACAATAGCAACTTCCATAACCCTTAGAGGGTTTTAGCTGACTCAACTTTATGACGCCAAATATCGTGGTCTTTTATCTTGAGGTTGTAGTTGACTACTTTCAGTTTGGCTAGATCTTCTTTTACGCAATCGAATCATGTTTTTCTCGGATGACCTCGTGTTCTGTTTACAAAAACTTTTGACGTTAGGTCTTTTTTGGCTGCGCGATTGTCATCCATGCGTAGAACGTTACCATCTTATTCGGTTGGACTTTACTATAGCTATGGCGTTCGGCCCTTGATATAAATCCTAAAGTTCATTGTTCATTCTACCTCTCCATTCTGATCCCTCTCTGATCGACTCGTATATAGCCCGTAGGATTTCGTGCTCGAATGTCAGTAGGGCCGAAGTTTCCATTACGTATAAACTTATTAGACGGACTATAGCTTTATAAATAAATATTTTAGCTGACGTAGATAGATGTTATTTACTTGTCAACTGTATCATTGAATGTCAACTTTATGTCGCTTTCATGGTTCGAATTTTGATTTCCTCATCTAAATCGTTGCCCATTTATTATCGATCCTAGGTATTTAAACGATTGTACTTACTTGATATTGTTATCCGCGATTGATACATTGTAGCCTAACCGTCCTTTTCTTTTTCAATCGAAAGTTAAGTATTTAGTTTTATTTTCGTTTACAGTTTTTTACTTTTTAAACTCAAGAAAGGGTTCTGTCACAGCTAACATTCCTCCGATATAGTCGATATCATCTGCAAACGCAATAATTTGTCTACTAGTTGTAATGACCGTTCAGTTGATTTTAACTCTCATAGCTTTTGCCAGGGATAAATTAAAAAGTAAGGGTGATAGGCAGTCACCCTAACGAAGACCATTTACTATTCCAAATTCTTGAGATATTACCGCCTACAGTTGAAACTTGGGCTTTGGTAACGGTCATTGTTAACTGTACCAATTATATTATTTTATGTGGAGTTTTAATCTACATATAATATATAGCCCTAAGTGAAGCTGACTGACTGACTGACTGACTCACTGACTCATCTATACAAATTATAAGGCAATTCTAGGCATGCTAGAAAAATGCGTTTTTGTGCATTCGACGCAAAATTGCTTGAAATCGACGGAAAAAATCGGAATCGTTCAATTTTTTCATTTCAACCGCCCGGAAAATCTTAAAAACACCCCCAAAAATTATGTTTATCTGTTCTATACATGCTAGAAAGATGGGATTTTCACCAATCGACCCGAAATGAAGTCAAATTAACAGAATACGTTGAAAAATTTCATTACCTACATCGCAACTCCCCGAAAACGGGAAAAACATCCCTAAAACTGCTCTTTTCACTTCTATTCATGATAGAAAGATCGGGTTTTTTCCCTTCGACGTGGAACAGGTTCTTAATAACAGAATTATTTGAAAAACCACCCCTTTTCTTCCATACATGCTAGAAAGATGCGATTTTCTGCTTTCGATGCTAAATAGCTACAAATTAAGAAGGATATTCGAAAAACTTCAATTTTTTCATTGCAACCCGGAAAATCAAAAGCACCCCCAAAATTATTAATTCAGTTCTATACATGCTAGAAAGGTGGAGCATGCTAGAAAGTCGAATAGCGTCAACCTTTCACTTTTGTCGACTGGCAGAAGGTACAACTGGCATTTTTATTAAGCTTTTATTTAATTATCTAATGGTAAGTACTTTTTGGTAAGTTTTTTTTTAACTTTTTTTACAATTCATGTAATGTTATTTTCTGTGACACGGAGCCAAGGGGTCAAGGGGGAAACCCCCTTGCGAACAGCGCGAGTTTCTCCCATAATTCACCTTAATACGCTTCTGTTAATTTAGTCATATGTTTGTTAGAAGTCAATGGAAGGATTTGCACGGGGAAATTATACTCCCAAGCCTTTACGATTGTCTGCCGGATGATTATTTTACTGCTATGGAAAAAAATCACGAATTTCCAACGAGAGACAAATGAAATTTTTTTATGAATTATTTATAAACATCGGTTTTGTATAAATGAACAAACTAAATAGACACCATTAACACATTTTTATATTTTACCCAATAAGCGCTACATTAGACTACACAACTTGACGAGTAATAATCGACCAACGTATGACCTGTAGTTGGATATGATTTTTCTGGCCTACTTTTTTCCATGTACGCAACACAATACCGTAAACTTTCCTTTCTTTACATTATTAGTAAAATACTAAACAAATTTATCATCAAATATTTATCTACAAAAATACTTTTTACAAAATGCATAAATTCGTTATAAACATATACGTCGTACATATTTTATGAATGGTGCCTACCATTGCTTTAGGGATGTGTTGTGACATTGTTGTGTGTCACAATGTTGACACACAGTGTTAACTTTCAATTTGAAATATATTTTATAACTTTACTATATGTTATCATCATGGTGGTGTTATAAATAGATATAAATATATGACGAATATTTCTCTCTCGTATTGATACATAAAATATGACAAATATATTTGAGTGTAGAAGGTCGTATCGTGGTGGTATTATATAATATGGAGAGAAACTTTAGGAATTTTATTATTTGAAAAATCACTCCATAAATAACTGTAAAATATTTGCAACGTATTTATTATCTAAGTATTGAAATACTAAAAAATGAATACTTTTTATAACAAAATACATAAAACAAATATATTTTCTGTTAGTAGAGTCAAATTAGCTTCAAAAAAGCGGTTTCAGGCAGGTTGCTCGGAACCGCAATTTTTTTATTAAATCAATTCATATTAACGTCTTGAATATGACCCTAAGTTTTTACGGTCCGAGTCGTGACGGAACAGGGTCAAAATGAATTTGTTTATAACAAAATACATTTTTTTAATATCTTTTTTAAAACTAAAAATTAAAAAAAAAATAAAACAATTGAGCCCATGAACATTAAAATCGGTTTATTAGAATTCGATGAGAAAGTTCCCAAAGTTCGAAAAACGCAAAAATTTTAAATTAAAATAAAAAATCTAAAAATTACTCCATTTTTTTAAACAATGGCAAAGTATATCTTTTATATGTTTAAAATAACGTGCCCAATTTTAGCCCTTAAAAGAAGTTAGGTCACCTATTTGTAGTCACCTATTTTTAAAATAAAAAGCGTGCACTTAATCCTAGACGAATAAATCTTTTTTTAAATGAAAGATCTTCAAAATATCTATAAAATGAAAAAGATAATTATTTTTTACCCAAAAACATATAAAATATTATTTAAATAAACTTTATTTTCTTTTAACTTATAGATTTTTTCTTTGCTAATTTACTTACAAACAAATTAATATTTTTTGGGTTTTATAAGGCTTAATCGAAAGCTTAAACAGTTACATATCTAACTATAAATTCAAAAAAATTTTCCAACCAATGTGGTTTATTTCTTAAAGAAAAGTAGGATAAAATCCGTCGGTATTTAATTAGAAAATAATATTGTTATAATTAAAATACAGCTTGATTACATTTATCAAAAATAGACACAATTTTTCTCATATAGTCTGTATGTTTATCTGATACATCCGATGTTTGAATGATTAGGCAAGCATAATATACACAATTGGTAGATGCTTGTTCAATAGGTAATGCTTGCTCAATTATTCAAACATTGTATGTATGAGATAAACATACAGAATAAACTGTGGTTCCAAGCAACTTGCCTGAAAAATGCTTATTTGACCCTAGTATGTTTTTGTAAATGCCTTTTAAGGTGGTTATTGAGCGAATTAGAGAATAATTACGCATGTTTTTAGCAAATGGGTGAAGTTTGTTAATGGAAAAAACTAAAGAGAAAGCAGGTCTTTTAAAAGCGGTAGAAACACAAAATTTGGTAGATCTTTCTGAATATTGGAAAAATCGGAAAAGTTTTAAGATTATAGAAAAGTTATAGAAAATCAATTTTACTATAATTTGGTGTATTATTATTTTTTTGTTACTCTAATATTTACAGAAATGTTTACGATTTAAGATTGAAATTAAAATCCGTAATATATTTGTATATATTAGTGTTTTAGAAAGAATGATTAGCTAATGAATTATAGTAAAGTTATAATATTAAGAGAGATATTCTATATTTTAACCAGCCCAAGTGGCCGAGCGATCTAACGCGCTCTGCTGGCATAGAACTGAGAGGTTATGGGTTCAAATCCAGGCTGTGTCAATTAAAATTAAAATTATCATTCTTTTACGATCTCCAGAAAAATCCTATAATATATACAGCCCTTTGTCTAACTCACTCACTCATTTACTGACGTATACAAATTCTAACCCACTTCTAGACATACTTAAAGGATGCGGTTTTTTGCATTATGTCAAGGATACAAATGTGGATTAGATGACGATAAGAACATACATCCTTTTAGTGATGATTGAATCGTAGATTAAGGAGGATTAATTCATCCAGAATTTTTAAATAAAGTTTCAGTAATGAAAGAAACTATTTAACAAGTTGTTGAAGGGAAATTGAAAAAAATAAATATTGATTAAAAATATGCAACATGGAAAACAACTGCCTATTACAATCGGTTTATTTGAAATAGAATAAATATGTTAATATAAATATGAAAATACCTCCTTTGTTCTTTGAACGATCGCATGAACTTATTGGAGTTGAAGAAAAGGATTCCTATTATATCTGAAATATCTTTCTAATAAAATATTATGAAAGACTGATTTGGAATTGAAACCAAACTTTATTTTCCCTGTTAAATAATCTCAAAATAGTTTGTTGACAGTTACTGAACTAACAATATATAGTTACCAAAATAATAAAGGACATATGTAGTGTGTTCGCAAAGGTATCTAAATATGAAAGTATATTGATATTAAGTAGCGTGTCCACTACAAACTCAGTAAAAATTATTTAAATAGTCAAAGAGAACTCTAGGTTTTTTGAAATTACATTTCAAATTTTGCCCCTATTCCTAGAACATTTGTTTGTATTTTATAAATACGTATTTCGACTTCAATGTAGGAATCATCAGTATGAATTAGCTAATCATAATTATCTCTGGGATATGGATTCAGAGATATGTTGCTTGTTACTAATTTGGATTGTCACAGAGTAAATTACGACTAGCTTTATACTGATGATGACTACCTTGAAGTCGAAATACGTATTTATAAAATACAAACAAATGTTCTAGGAATAGGGGCAAAATTTTAAATGTAATTACAAACTCAGTATCAAAACCCAACAACTCTTATGTGGATCCTCGAGGATTTAATTCTCAAAATAAGTAAAACTATCGCATACATTCGATATTGAACTCTCTCTAAGAATTTAGTCTGTCAGCGATTCACTTAAGTATAGATGTGTTGTTTATGTCTACTAAGATGGAGCTGTCTACAGTTTCATCTCAGGTAAAGAGCTGGTGCGCACAAAAAGTGCTTGGAAGAGCAAAACTAAAAGTTCTTTCGATGAATTGAGTCCTCAAAGGATTAAATCGATATTATCTTATCTTCTGCTCCTACAGAAATTGACACTCATTTTGATCATGAGTAATGGGAGATTAACTCAAAGCTTCAGTCGTAATCCCTGTTTACTATTGGATTTTACAATTTTTAATTTACATATTTTATGCAATATTTAATGAAATTATTATTTATATAGAGACAAAGCCTTTAAAATCGCACTAAAAAGTGACTTCATATGTTAACGTCATTATGTATGGGCTATTTTACAAATGTAACTTTTCAAGCAACTATTGATAACGCATGCTTTGGTCAGCAAGCGCAGTAGTATTTTTTTATGAAACTATGCAGTTATAACAAAACAGACCTGGCGTCTATTTCGATGCAATCTAATATTTTACTTCAGATGTAAGAATAGCGTCATTGGTTAACTTCCTTGTGATTGATTTACTATGATCATGTGACTGAATTGGTGGACAAAGAAATATTTAACAAGACGAAAGTTATAAGCTATTAACAAAACATGCGATTGATATATTTCTGCATGTACAAAGAGATGTATGTCTCATTATATCACATACGTTTATTGCGCTTGAAAACTTTCATCAAAACTTTCACGTGTAAAAACGGGCTATGTTAATGTTTATTTATCGTGTTTAAAATGACAATGTATACCTTTATGTTTATCCAACTGAAAGAATTGCTGTCTTTATTTTTTAGCGAATTTCCTGAAAGGAAATAGAGCTATTGGTCCCGTACCGAAGTCAAAATTTCGCAAAAATTTCTTCAAATGTCCATCGATCCTACCTAGTAGATGTCAAAAATCACCATCTGTAAAATTTATATATATATCTATGGACATATATATATATATATATATATATATACATGTATATATATATACATATATATATATTTATATATGTGTCTGTAATCACTCTAGCGATCGCAGTTTTCATTTTATCGGAATGAAATTTGGTATTTGAGGCGCTTTTGGTATTCAAAAGGTCAAGTTCGTTAATGGGTAAAATCGGACGAGGGGAAAGGGGGGTTTAGAGGGAGGGTGAAACACAAAATTTGACATATTTCCCTTAATATTCGAAAAATCGAAAAATTTATAAGAAGCAAAGTTTTAGGTATCAAATTTTGCTGTAGTTTTGTTTCTTATCATTTTTTCTGTTACACTAATATTTACAGAAATATTGACGGTTTAAGATTGAAAACTAAATTCCTCACTATCTCTGTACACATTAGAGTTTGAACAAAAATGATGAGGTGATGAATTGTAGCAAACATGATTTTCTACAACTTTATTCCTTACGCATTTTTTTATTGTTCTAATATTAAAAGAGATATTTTGTATTTTGTGTTTTCTTCTTTCATTATGCCCCCATTTCCCCTTCACGTATGACATTTATTAATAAAATTGACCTTGCAAATACTAAAATCATATACGACATTTCATTTTGATCAGACTAAAATTGTGACCGCTAGAAATTGATTTATGTATTTTAAGGAAATTCGCTAAGTTAGCAGCTCCTGCGTAACGAATTTTTTAATAATCCAATTAAATTACGCTTGAAATTTGTAAGGTTATAACTATCATGTTGTAAAAGTGACATCTGTCAAATTTATTGTGAATTGTTTAGTAGTGTATAGCAAATCACCATGGAAGGTTATAGCAAAGATCACCGTGTGGTGGTTGGATGTTTGGTTGCTAAACTAAAAGTACGCCACCGAAACGCAAGGTATGCTGAAAACATCTCTGCTGTGTGAATTTCTCGTCGTTCACAACAACTTGACCTATCTGCAACGTCAACTCGGCGAATTTAGCATCTGGACTTGGGTCTGTACCCGTATAAATCCAACGGATCCAAGACCTTACGGTGAACGACCATAGACAACGCCGCACGCTGTTGACTAAGTTGACTAAAATTTCGCCTCAAAAATCATCTATAGTGACGAGGTCCATTTTTTTATAAATGGATGTAAGAACAAGCATCATTTCAGATTTGGGGAGAAACCAATCTACAAGAGATTCACCTGCATCATATGCAGGTGCAATCCATGCTTGTAATTCATTGCGTAATAAGTAATTGATTCTGTAATACGTATTTCGACTACAATGTAGTCATCATCAGTATGAATTAGCTAATCGTAACTATCTCTGGGATATGGATTCAGAGATATGTTGCTTGTTGCTAATTTGGTGCCTGTGTCACAATGAGATTAAAAAATTCTGTCCTTTTATACGATTTGGCTGAGGGTATAATCTGACTTGAGGATTATTTAAGTTGCCTGACTACTGGATTAGGTGTGACCCACATATTTATTGGCGGTATTCTTTGGTGACTATGCGGCGTTTGCTTTGTCACTAAAGTGAGTGTACCTATATATATATATATATATATATATATATATATATATATATATATATATATATATATATATATATATATTTATATATATATATATATGTGTCTGTAATCACTCTAGCGGTCACAGTTTACATTTTATCGGAATGAAATTTGGTATTTGAGGCGCTTTTGGTATTTAAAAGGTCAAGTTCGTTAATGGGTAAAGTTTGGCATGGGGAAAGGGGGGTTTAGAGGAAGGGGGAAACACAAAATTTGACATATCTCCCTTAATATTTCAAAAATCGAAAAATTTATAAGAAGTAAAGTTTTAGGTATTAAATCTTACTGTAGTTTTGTTTCTTATCATTTTTTCTGTTACATTAATATTTACAGAAACATTGACGGTTTAAGATTGAAAACTAAATTCCTAAATATCACTGTACACATTAGAGTTTGAGCAAAAATAATAATTTGATGAATTGTAGCAAATTTGATTTTCTACAACTTTACTCCTTACGCGTTTTTCGATTGTTCTAATATTAAGAGAGATATTTTATATTTTGTGTTTTCTTCTTTCTTTATAGCCCCCCCCCCCAACCCCTATTACCCTAGACGTATGTCATTTATTATTAATAAAATTGGACTTGCAAAAACTAAAATCATATACGACATTCCATTTTGATCGGACTAAAATTGTGACCACTAGAGAGTGATTTTTGTATTCTAAGGAAATTCGCTAAGTTGAAGCAGCTCCTGCGTAACGAATTTTTTTAGGTGTGTTTTTATATGTGATAAGATCAGGAAAAAAATTAACTACGGACTGGTTTATTAAACCCACTAGTTCAGGTAGACTGTTAAATTCAGATTCAAATCATCCACATGGAAATCAATCATTGGATGTTAACAGGGATGTAAACGCTACTTTGAATTATTGTTAATTTTTATCTTTCATATGTAAATACAACAAAAAATAGTAGTAGACTTAATATTAAATTTTTGTGGAATTTAGAAACCTACCATTGGAAACCTACCATTTATTACACCAACTGCCTTACTTTAAAGGGAATTTTGTATAAAAAAGTAATATTGTATCTTTTTTATATGTGTTTAATCTATTTATAACTATGTTAAAATTTGTTTAATACAATATACCTCTGTCTCTCGCTCCCTCTTTATTCAATTCCTATGTTTGTAGTATGTCGTATGTCACTAATATTCTAGATAAAATTTGTTTTTCCATGAGGCAACCAAATATATATTTTCAAAAAGGCTAAATAATAAGTTTTAATTAATAAAGTCGCCTCATGCTTAAATAATTAACGGTGTGTTATTATTTGCTTTTGAGCCTCAGTAATAGAAGAACATCTCACAACTTAGAGCCAACTTTAATTGCTTTAAACAGTGTTAGTCAGTCTAATATTCTTAAAAATAGAACATAGTAAATTACATTGCATACGCACACTGATTGTGTTTCAAGCAAAAACGTTTTGTTTTGAATTTATGTCTTATCAGTGTGCGTATGCAATGTAATTTCCTATGTTCTATTTTTTACCAGTGTTAGGCTGACTAACACTATTTTGCTCTAAGAAATTTTGCTCTTTTGGTGTGTGTTGGCCCTCGAAATTTATGTACCAAGAAATATATTTGTTTATTCCATCATGAGTTCATATTTATAATACTTTATTAGCGAATTTTCGATGAAAATTTGGCATTTGAGGTTGTACAGAAGACACGAGGATTCCATGTCTTGATCTGACGTCCTTTCTTTCCCTATATAAGGTGTCACATGGTTCTTGGCACTGTCCAACGATTATCCTTCTTCCAAACCACTTTTGCCAATATGATATTTACAGATTCTATCTTTGCGGGTAATTTTTAATAAACTGCGGTCCATACCCGCGACGACAAATTTTTTATTTGGAAGTGAAACTTTTTTAGCAACGTATCTGATATGTATCTGAAATTGTATTTGTTGAAATGGCGCTGATATTTTTTAATAATGAAACTAGAGAAGATTCACTTCCCCCGTGAGCTTTTGTGGCTCAGCCTTACACGTTGTTTTAATGCAGAGACCTTGAGAGGCAACCGGACATTTAAGACAGGCCGTAAACATGTGCTCATTACTTTTCATTTTAGTATAACATGCACATTTTCATTTTTGAAGACGTAAAGAGCATTATGTCCTGAAAGCGTTGTCTATTCTTGCCTTTTATTTATTGTAACTTTTGGGCTCACGTTAGCGTCCGACATTAGCCTGATTTTTTGATATTAATGTACAAACCAACATAGTTGCTAATCGTATTCAATTGGTTCACAACAACTTGTTGGGATTGGTTTTCTTTACAGTTTGAGTGCATCTCTGAATATATTAGTTTAGAAAAGGTTTTAAGTTTAGAAAGAGTTTTAAAAAAAATTATCAGGTAATTGTAGTTAAGTTGATTTTCTACAACTTGACTACTCATATATTTTTCTATTTTTCAAATTTTAAGATAAATATTCAATATTTTGTGTTTTTTTCTTTCTCTAAGCCACTCTCTCTCTCTCATTGGCCGATTATACTGATTAACGATCTTGGCACAATAGCATAGTGGTCACAGTTTTAATCAAATTAAAATTGATAATGAATTCTGTATTTATTCTAAGTAATCGATAAATTGACGCATCTCCTGTGCAAGAAATTTTTATTGTACTCATCGAAATTGCATACCTTTGCAAAGTTTCAGTTCGATGGGATAGTAGAGTTAAAATTTGAGTACAAATACTTTAAACCGTATTTGGATTGACATACAAATTAAGCTTGTAAAAAAAGCATATAAATGAAATCATTGTATTTCGTATTATTAAACACAGGCAGAAAGGCAGACTCTGATACGTTTCGAATTAATATGTAAAGATACTACGTTGTAGTCATATTTAAAGTTAAACATTTGACGCAAACAAATATAAAACTCTCCCCATAATTGCTCATAAAAAGCAATTATGAAAAATTTTATAAACAACATCCTTAAAAAAGAATTTTTTTACCTTCGAAACAAATTAAAAGTTTTCTGTTAAAAAAATAGGAAAAACACACCAAATTATGATAGAAATTATTACAATTGGATACGAACATAAAGATGAATACTCGTACATAGTACGAAAGCTAAGCGACAACTTATTCGGTTCAAGTAATAAAAATGAGCTCGCTCTTATGCTTTTCACAAAAGATGTGTTCTCAAAGTGGGAAGCTTGATTTTGAAAGGAGAGATAAAATGGTTTTTTTCCAAATGTCTCAAAAACTAGAAGATATATCACAAACATTTTATTAACAAAAATCAAAGTAAATCGACTCTTGAATAAACATGATATGTAGCATTTTTATTTGTCAAAGCATTTTAATTTGCATTGGTTTTGGGTATTTGGGATTGGCTAATTTGAACACATTTTACCGAAATCGGTAATAATTTAAATTTTGGCAAACGGTTCTTTCGTAAACGATGATCCACCCGATGTACTTATCGGGTACATAACAGGTTCCAAATTTTTAGAACTGAAATTTTTGCCTCTGAAGTAGCGGCGTTGCCTGGATCTCAAAAAAATCTTATAGAGATTCTTATATAGGAAACTCATATCAACTAATTTTTTTTTCTGAACTATGACAGTTTAAATCGTCAACTTTTTTTCTATTTTAAATTTATTGATAAATAATTTATTTCCAAAATGTTGCTTATGTTGTTATTTCTGTAGAAATTATAAACTATGAGAGATAGAGATTTAGAAGTCAGAAAACGTTATAGCCGTAATCAGCTATAACTTTGGAACAGTAGGTACTGTGAAATTCTGATAGTTTTTCTGGAGTCAAAAGTAAAAGTTACTTTTTCTCTATTCATTATTTCGCTATTTCTAAAATTATCGCCAATTCCAGTAAAATACGACACAGTTTGCCACTTTCATTGATCCCAAATCAATGGCTTAGGCATAAAAATTAATGGATTATTGCTATCCATAGGCTGATTTCTTTTCAGTAACGTTTGCGATTAATGGTATAGTCTTTGAGATACAGCAAAGAGTCATTGCATAATTTTTATTGTTTGAACCAAAATTTAAAAGAATCGTTTGAAATTGTCGCATAGCCTCCGTACTGTACTACGCAAAGCATTACATTTATTTGACATTTACCACACCTTGTAATTATCATCCTCAACTGAAATTATAATTGTAGGAGTGGTGACCAAATATACACACAAAAAAACCAACCCAAACCCTTTGAACAATTTATACCGCCTTTTTGTTATGATTAATTTTACAAGAAATTTGTTCCTAGTAAATTATTTTTAAACATTTAATACTTTATGATTTATTTTTACAACTTTTTACTTACAATTTTATTTACAAAACTGTGAAGTACAAAAAACTTTTTCAATATGCACAAGCCAGCCCCTAGTATTTTCCACCACCCATATACCCCACATCATAACGTACACTTAACAACAATTGTTTAGAAAATATTTTTTTAATGTTTTCAGATAAATAAAATATTTACAAAATATGGTAAATAAGACGAAGTAATTTATAATATTTTATTTATATGAATAAATATTATGAAAAATATACTGAGTGTATCACATCAGTCGCGTCGTAGCAATATTATGTTTCACAGAAGGCTAATATTCAGTATAATATAAAAACGCGTAAAATAGGTTCTGTACTAAGGACTCATTTTTCGATACCTTTACGGCAGTAACCCATTTTATTAACCCGACTTCAAAAAGAAGGATGGTTCTCAATTCGTCTGTATTTTTTTTTTTTTTATGTTTGTTACCTCAGAACTCATTTATTAACCGATTTTGAATTTTTTGTTTTAAAGAGTTTGATATCCGATTGGTCCCATTTTCACCAAATCGCATTCTGATGAAGGGATCCCCTGGAAAAAAAATAATTGCATATTCTTGTGCCCATTTTAGTTCACCTAAGCAAAAATTTTTAAATATATATGTACAATTATTGTTATTTTTGGAGGCGGTGTCCAAAAGTTATGTGAATTTCTCTATGTTGACACCGCCTCCAAAAATAACAATAATTGTACATATATATTTAAAAATTTTTGCTTAGGTGAACTAAAATTGGCACAAGAATATGCAATTAATTTTTTACTTTTTAGTGCATTTTTTGTTATAGAATATTTGATTTTTGAAGTCAGGTTTCCATTTTGTCAAAATAGGTTTTATGTACATAACATTTCAACATTTTTGACAATAATTGCAATTGTCGAAAGAAAGCACAGATTTTTCTCAGATATACGGAGTTTATAAAAATTTGGATAAAGAATTTCTCAGAAAGTACAAAGAAAAGAAGATGAATATGCGCATATTCACAAGCTAAATTTGGTATTTTAGTCGCTTTTGGTAATCAAATTGGTCAAGTTCGTTAATGGGTCCAATCAGGCCATGGGGAGGGGGAGGTTTAAAAGGAGGGGGAAACATAAAATTTGGCATATCTTCTCCTTTCCCTTTGATCTATGCCATTTATTAATAAAATTGGTCTAGCAAATACTAAAATCATATTAGATACGACATTCCATTATGATCAAACTAAAATTCGCTAGGTTGACGATCAAACTAAAATTCGAATTTTTTGATCAAACTAAAATTCGCAGCTCTTGCGTAACGAATTTTTTAATTTTTTCTTTAAAAACAGAATATTATAATTGTAGTATTGGATGGATGATATTAATTTATTAACAAATTATTGGTCTTGAATCTATATGTAAAATTAAATTTAAACTTAAACTTAAACAAGAGAAATTGTCACAATTAACTGAGTTGATTGTTTGAATATCCTATACATACCGAGTTCATTACCAGTGCTTGAACGATTAATTTTACTCTTTACACAATTATCAGATATATAAAATATGAATATTGTATATTAAGAGCCCAAATGTAGAACTCATTGAATGTGCATTTTTTATACTTTTTATTTATTTTTAAAAAAGTAAGCGCTGATACAAGTTTGTTAACTACTTTAAAAATGTACTAAATATATCGAGTCATAACGTACACTTCCACCTCTGACTGGGAAGTCCTAACATCATATACTTCCACAGCGGGCTTCAAGCAGTGCACATAGTTCACACGTCCGTTGTGGGACTTGGAAGTAGCCATATCGATACAAACACACGAATTCAAACTAATATTTGTTATAAAATTTCATCTAAAATGGAAGTATTGATTCATTTTTATACGATTTTTTGGTATGTACTTAATTAAATATACGATAGCTTGAGAATCGACGGACTGTTCCAGAAATTTTTAATAATTCAGGTACTCTTATTAAACTAATGTTTTGAAAGTTTTTTTTTTCTGGTAAACGTATACATGTTTTAAAAGTTTTTTTTTTTTTAAATATTAATATTGACTATGGTTACTAGTTTTTTTTATATACCATACATTTGTAGTAAACATATTCATTTAGTAAATTTTTTTTGCATTGCATCTTGGAATAAAGCATTAATTTTATTTTATTTTTAAACGTTCAAGATCATGATAAATTATTCATATTTTATAATACATATTTTATAATACAAGTATTATTATTATTTTTATATTTCAAAAAATGAACTGGCTTACTTATTTAATTTACACAACTATTATGACAATCTTTTTATACCACTAAAATTTTTTTCAAAAACTAAAGTTGATCAATCATTATTTAAACTTATTTGTATTTCAAGAAACGGTTTATATATATATATATATATTTTATCCAATAGTTTGGTTATGAAACACATGTCAATCGTATTTAAATTATCCTTATAAACACATGACAACTATTTTTTTTGTCATGTCTCAATCGTCACGTTATCTGTTTGTTTCAATAAAATAGTGTTACTATTAAACAAACCAAAATTAAATTTAGGTAATTTTTTATTAGTACACTAAGTTGAATCATTTAGATTTAATTTCTTTAATATTGTCAATGTTTTTGGAATTTACTAATAATCTTTATTTTGCCAATTTTTGTATTTGTTAGTTTACTAAATTCAGATTTACCTTGTACATTTGAATTTTTCATTATTTGTTATATTTGTTAATAAATGTTTCTTAATGTTTAATCATTTCGATATTCATTTTTAATATTTCAACAATCCCTAGGTCAAACTCGAGATATACGCTTCTTAACATTCATGCGATAAAAGAATGTAAAGCCCAGGATTAAATTCGAGCCTTAAGTTACGTATTTCCACATTCGCACCCTGTAATTATTTTGGTCTACCTATACTATTTTATATTTGAAATTTTTCATTTGGAATTTGATGTTTAACTGCTTTCAATTTATTTTACTTTACTAATAAATTTAAATTTTACTTTCATTTGATAACAGATCAAATGAACAGTTTATACATTTCAAATTACAAAGTATCATCTCGTTATATAAAATATGCTGGGTTTATTTAAAATAACCCAACACACAATTTTTTTCACTTTCAGATTTTTCAAAATTTTATAATTGATTTTTGTCTTATTCATTCGGTTTTCGAAAAAATGTTATATATAAAATTTGTTTCTTATAAATAAACATCAACTTCTCCCAAAAATCGAATGAATAAGGTACACATCAAGTATACAATTTTGAAAAACGAACGCTACTTTTGTGGCTCATAGTACTATTTACATCTGAATTAACAATCTTCTGTAATCTACAAAAATAATTACATATGTTTGAGTTTAAATTGGGGAAAAAATATTTATAAAAAAAAAATATCCACCAAAAGATAGTTGTGCCTGTTTAAAACAGGCAAAGTAGTATATATTTCTCCCAGAAATGAAGTAATTTGAATATTTTATGAACATCTGTGCCAAAATGTTTTTATCAGATGCATATTTCTAGCCAATACACAGTCAGGACTTAAACTGTAATACTCTTTACTTTACGAAATATATTTTAATTAAGGAATGTTTAAAATAATAAAAAAATTATTTTGGTAAGTTTCACCAATTTTTTTTATTATTGTATACATGCGCGTGAAAATTAACTACTTGGGAAATTCTGTTCAATACGGAATCAGATCTGTCCACTTGTCAGTGTGGCAGTGGCCTTATAATCAGGGTAGCGATTGCCACCCGGGCCTTAGCCTGTTCGCTAAAATGTGCATACACGGAGATAGATGAAACAAATTTTAGTTTAAATATTTCTTAAGCCGTAAGAACTTTAAATATTTGATAAAAGTTTAAATATTTGAAATAAAAATGTTGATAGATTCTATAACAATATTGAAAGTAAGCAAAAAAATAAATTTAACAATAACAATAGCAATTAAGAATTAACAATAAAAATAAATAAATAAATAATAATAGACACGTTTACCTAAAGTCTAAACTGTAATAAATAATATTGATATTCGTTTGATATTATGCATAGTTGTTCGCATGATATTATTAGTTTGATATTATTATTTGCCGTGTCGTGTCGTAGATGTTTTAAGTTCCTGATACCTGCGTTAATTACGTGTATTTACAATTATTTATTAAAGTAAATAAACAGTTTACTTTTAATTAAGTAAAAGACTGTCGTGACTCGGTAGAGTAACAGGCGCTCGTTTAACATGAAATGAAATAAACCTAAATGGTCAATTAAAATGAAACAAGTAAGTTACATTATGTCTTTTTACAATGTTCTTACTGGAAGAAGTTTCGATTTACCTAAACATTACCAGTCCCAGTCCAAGCGGCCGAACTGTCTAAGGCGTTATGTCTGCGCAGTATGCCTACTTGGAAACTGGGAGTTTATGGGTTCGAATCCCGACTTCGGCAGTTTGTCAAAATAATTAAGAAAACGAAAAGCGCGGTTAATTGACTAAACTGTCAGCGTATGGACAAGAACGAAGTAACCGGCCATGATTGAGATCGTTTTCTGCAGTTTCCTTCACGAACTCCAGATGAATATCAGCATAATTCCTATCATAGTCGGCTGCGGCCGCATGTCCTGTCAATCCCTAGTCTATACACAAAAATTCCTTCCACTCCACTCATATCCTCACATCCTTAGGTATCACAATGGACCTTATGGTCGAAGTGTAGCCCGTCCAGGGCAGCCTCTACAATCTATCTATCTATTTTATCTAAACATTGCTTTATTTAGTCCGGTTTTAGTCACACTCAGTCGCATACAAACACAAATCTGGTTCCAAAACACAGAAAAATAAAAGACAGGCTGAATTACAAGCAGCGGTAAGCATCCAAACCAGCCAAGGGTCACTTTTATATCTGCACCTCAAGAACTCAGATTAAAATCAATCGCATTAATTACAAATGTCGATCGAGAACTCAACTTTCAAAACTATTTGGGACGCACACGTTCTACCTAGACAGCAATACACAAATGTTTAAAATTCTCAGAGTGAAGAAGAAGACGAAGAGTGTGAAAAGATCGGAGCAGATAGTTTAGATCAAATTGTGTGCCATGTAAACTTTTTTCCCAGTATGAAATGCACATCACTACATACT
Organism: Nineta flava; assembly: GCA_963920215.1. Classification (NCBI taxonomy): domain Eukaryota; kingdom Metazoa; phylum Arthropoda; class Insecta; order Neuroptera; family Chrysopidae; genus Nineta; species Nineta flava. The sequence goes on from OY986041.1 coordinate 20,404,590, forward strand.
CTGACGTTGCTTATTGTGTAATTGTGACGATCTCGTTTACGCAAATAACTTGCGAGAAGTAGTTTTCTATGCTTAAGCACAATAAGACGAAGCTTCTTGCTCTACTGAGGCAAGAACTGTTGGAATTGTTTATCTTTAACACAGAATCGGATCTCATCAAGAATGACGATAGTAGCTTTTATAAATGAGTTGACAGTCGAACAAAAACTTCTCCTCTCTTAAAAAAATGTTGATTGAGTAGTTTCAATTTTAACAAATTGGAAATTTTTTACATAAAATGACTAAAAATAAAAATTTCCAAAAACTCCTGTCTACTTGATTATTATAATTATTTGGTTTATTTGTTGACTTGATGATATCATCTGCTCTAATTCTAGACAGACAACGGCTCTAACCCTTAGGCACAGCCCGACGCTGACACCAAAAAAGTCCATGCAAATCGATATTCATCAATATTACTCATGAGCATTTTTTTAAGAAGGAAACTGTTTTTAAGAATACTACACGTTTGTTAAAAATATTTTTAGGACATACTGTATAGTTATCCATACGTTTTACTTGTTTCCTAGGTGCTGGTATATACATTGAAGACGTAGAAGTATGAGATGTTTTAAATTTATATGTAGTTGAAGAGATACTCGAAATAATTGTTAAATATTCTGATGATTATGATTATTATTTTTAAAATTTCATTAATCTTTATGAATAATATAATTTAATATAACTGTCAAATAATGGGTACCACTGTAAATGGCAGTGATATAAATATATATTTATATAAATATAATATTTATTTATGATAAATTATTTTGTACTTGTTTATTTATTGTCATTTAGTTTTCTACATTGTATTCATTCGCGGCCATATTAATTTATTTTAAACAAATTAATCAATAAATCTTTATTTTATTTTATTTTATCTTTTATTCCTTATTATTTTTAATTTTGACAAGTATTTTGCACAATATATTTTGTTATCAATTTATATTGTGTGTCATGTTTTGGTGTGTTAGACCATTTTCAAGCTGAAAACATTATCGAAAAGTTTGAAAATGGTCTTACACACCGAAACATGACACAAAATATAAATTGATGGCAAAGTGTATTGTGAAAAATACTTCATAAATAGTTTATTTATTCTATATTTTGTTACTTACACAACACAATGTAAAGAAAAGCTGTCATTGGCAAAAATTGTCGTTACGTGATTTGGAATTGTTTAGCAATTATTTTTAGATATTCAGTAAACATAAGTACGAAAAAAAGAAGCTACATGATCTGAGGGCCGTTTAAGCAGATTTTTTAAGATAATTTGTTATGATAGTAAAGTATATAATTTTCTCAAAGAAAGGCCTCTTATAATAATCAATTTCAAATGTAATAATCGTGGCATCAGGAATATCCATTATTATAAGTTTTAGAAAAATAAAAATGCAAAATTTCTATAAATATAACAGTAAAATAAGGCTAGAAAATGAATTACTCAAATATACTCCCTGCAACAACTAAAGATAATGATTTTCATTTAACTAATATATTATTTGTGGAGATATTCCACATTTTGTGTTCCGCCCTCCTTCAAGCTTTCCTTTCCCTGTGATTGGTTTTTCTTATTAATGAATTTGACGTTTCATATACCAAATTGTCGTTGCAAAGTAAATTTTGAATATATAAGGATGTCGCAAGAGAAGACGGGAGGAGAGTATCATGTCTCTTGTACTGTATTGACTAGTAACAGTTTTCTATCATCCAACGTCTCGTCTGGTTTTTACAGTTGAAGATTTAAAAAAAAAAAATAGAAATTTAAAAGTATTTATTTATAAATATAAATTTGTTTTCTATTCATATAAAGTGCATATTTTTCTAATTTATCTAATTTTATATTTTAATTGAAACAAAGGCTATAGAAAAAATTTAATTTATACCGTCCAAAATAATTTTCTGCTTTGTTATTAGTACTTTTTACAGATTACAAATCTATAGAGATGTAAACAGAGTACTATCTGCCTGTCTCTCGAATATTTATCGAAAATCAGGATTCTAATTTTTGTCTCATCTCGTCTCTCACGGCATCACTAATCAGGATATCTTGATATATTCGCACAATCCTGAATTGAATAAAAACTCGCACAGAGCTTAGTTATAATGTTCATATTATCAAATTATTTTTTCAATAGAATTCAATTATTTTAAAGGGATGCCACATTTTTCACACCTCCTTACATCTCCATAATAAATTCATATAAGGTCACTAAGAAATGTTTACCATTCAGGTTCTAGCTTCAAGCTGATGACAATCTTTTGGAATGAAAACCCTCAACTTTGAGGGAAGTTAAACTAAGTGACTAATCAAATGACTAAGTGACTAACAAAAGTTACCAGCTATTTATTTATCTATTCAATTATTTCAATGTATTGATAATGGGGATACATGGACGTACAACCTGTGCAGGAATATTTTAGAACAAATGAGTGTTCGGTAGTAAGTTGCTAGTCTGTATAGCTGTTTCAGAACAAAATTACATTTCCTTGATCTGGTCGCTGTAAAAATCAAAATCATTTGATATTTTGTGGAAAGAGTTTAATGTTGCTGTACAAGTTCTCGTGTGTACCGATATCTGCAACATATTATCTAAAATTTAATGTCTTCCTCATATTTTTTAAAATGTTTTATTACATAGGTTGTCAAAAAATGTGTGACAAAAATGCCACACAGCAAACTTGAAAAAATTGTAGAGATACACATAAATAAACTAGTAGATAAATAATCTACAAATTGTATGAGATAGATAGAGACAAAATGACAAGTTATTGAATTTTTTAGATATAGTAATAAAGTAATAAAGTAATGTTCCCAATTTTGGTTGCACGTCTGTAGACAAAATATTTTGTAGGCAGAGTTCAATGTTGCTGCACAATGTTCCGCGTTTGTAGTCTACTTTAATCGCAATAGCCTTGACTTTGACTTCATATTTAGATATTGTAGGATAGAGCAAAAGTGTTTTTTGTTAAATAAAAAGTGAGTTTTGAATAATAAGATTGTAATTAACAGTGATGAAACTTTTAATATAACATGTGATAATAATTATTCACAATTAATTTGTATTCATCATTGATATTTTAATTTATTTATCATTTGTCTCTCATCTCTTTAATATTTGTTGTGATGGTTTATGTGTTATAACATGTTTAAATAAACATGTCATTATTACAATACAGTTAACTCGTTGATGACCTATAATCATACTCATCATAGTGTTCACATATTTATGAATTGTACATTATAACGTGGTCAATTTTATAAAACAACAAGCAGTTATTCATTGAGCAGATTGAGCGGAGCCGTTTATCTACCCATTATCATATCCGTCTAAACGATAAAAATGAATCGAGATAACGAGTTAAAATTTTGTGTTCTAGAGCCAAAAATCAATCGTGAAGTCGTGAATGCTCAAAATCAGTCTATGAATCCTATTTTAAAATAATCTTTCAAAAAGCTCGAAACATCTGTAATTATTATACTTGTGAATACTACATATGTATATCAACAGTACAGTAGTGGAATAAGGCACATGTATCATAACCCATAATTTTATCTCGTATATATCTATGCGTGATGATGAACTTAATATATGTAGAGTACCTAAATATGTAACTGTCAATTTGCTGCAACATTTTACTTTTTTTTCTTTTGACACTTACAATCATTCTTTTCATGAATTCAATAACTATTTTACCGACGAAAGAAGAAGAAAAATTTAACCACAAAAAAATAATTTCAATTTCAAATTTTAGCCACAAAGAAATAAAAAATAAGACTTCCCAGCGCTTCCACTAAAGAAAAATATCATTCATATACATGTTTAGTGTGTAAACACTATTTGAAAGCATTCAATATCTTTGCGCAATCTGAATATTTTTTTAACCGACGAAAAAAATAAAGGAGGTTGTCAAGTCAACCATCTGTGAACCGATTCATCTGTGAACCGATTCATCTGTGAACCGATTCTGTTGAATCTTGACACACATATGTAGTTCTAATGGCACTATAAGCCACAAAAAAATAAATAATAAAAACTTTTTAACAAAAAATAGAGCCGGCAAAAGACGAAAGTAACTGAAAAGCAAAAAATAATAACTTTGTAATAAAAAAATTAAACCTTCGAAAAAGAAAGAAAAATAAAATTATGTCTTTTTAGTCTAAGTCCTACAATAATGTAAATACCTAATTAATTTTGAATCGGCGCCATAAAATCATCATCGAAATGGGTAAAAGTAAATATTACATTTTGTTTGTTTAGCACCGACTCAAAATTATTTAGGTATTTACATTAGTGTAGGACTTAGTTAGATTAAAAAGTTACAGGTTTTATTATATTCTTGTATGGTTATATCTGTGACAGAAGTATTATACAGATAGTAGTATTGCAAAGCTTCAGATAATTGTACAACGCTTACTAAAAGAGTACCCCACGAATAAACATAACAATAAAAAATTACATACTTGCCAATTATTGTGTTTTAATGCAATCGTAAAAATATTTGAATTTACATTAAAATAGTCCTAAATACACACCAAAATGAAACAAAATTACATGCAATGATATACTTCTTGGAGATGAAAACTATTTGCATTTTTTAATTTCTTATTTAGACTTGATTTTAAATTCACAGTTTTGTGAATCCGTAAACGATAAAGAACAGCATGTTCCCAGAGCCTCCACAATTTTTTATTTGTATACCGTAAAATGAGGTATTCTAAATTTAGTTTCAAGTTTATAACGATTAGAAATTTGATCGTAGAATAACATTTTACCATCGGTGGTCTTTAAATGCTTATTATTACATTACCAGACGTCCAACTGTCCGCCAATATGTTAACTTAATAATGAAAAGAGATTACGTGTTGAAATTGTATATATATATATATATATATATATATATATATATATATATGCACAATATATATATATATATATATATATAAAACTGTTGGCCAAATACTGTTTTCATAAATTAAAGAGAAATGCCCTAATTTCAGTTCAAACATCTATTATATCTTTTATACTCTCGTTCATAAAAAGTGAACCAATAAGTCGCATTCTAAGCGTATACACTACTAAATATATGTATAATATTACATACAGTAGCACTTAGAATATTTCAACTGGTGCAATTTTTATAAACGAGAGTGTACAAGCGTATTGTATGATGCATGAATTATATGTTATCGTTTCTTATGTTTGTGTGGGTTTATAGAACTCAGTATACATCTTTATATATTGTCAGTTATATTGAACACATATTGAAATCTAAATTTGGTTTAAAAAACTTCCCAAGGCATTCGTTTTTACACATTTTAATTTTTTGGTGGTGAATTAGAATTGTAATTAAATTTCAAATTTTGCCCCAATTCCTAGAACATTTATTTGTATTTTATACATACGTGTTTCGACTACAATGTAGTCATCATCAGTATGAATTAGCTAATCGTAATTATCTCTGGGATATGGAGTCAGAGATATGTTGCTCGTTGCTAATTTGGTGCGTGTCTCTGGGCAATGTTCAGTCATGTGATAAATAAAATCATTCAGATAGTCCCATTTATTGTGCATATTTAGTGAGAATAGTGCTAAATATAAGATATATATTATAAACACATGTAATTATCCGTCTACACGATAATTGTACAACGTAAAAATGTCCCACCCAAGAACGAGGGAAGGGGTGTATCAACCCATAAAACCGTCAGAGAGTCTGAGTCAAATGAAAATTTTAAATATAAAATATGTTCCTGTTTTAAAAACGAACCACTTTTGTTCATAAACTCATAAAATTTCATAATATATATATATATATATATATATATATATATATATATATATATATATATATATATATATATATATATATATATGTATATATATATACATATATATATATATATGAGTACATTTGAATGTATATTAGTATTTGTAAGTCAAAATAAACAGCACACACACTGGAGTCAATATACACCTTGTCGTTAAACAATTTACAATTAGTTGTTACAAACACGTTCACTTGGTTAATTGATATATTGCCTAATACATATTTTATAAAAATTTAATTTATTACACGAACATAAATACATATACTCTATTTCCTGAATATACGTTCTGTAAAATTTGTATACCTGGTATATATAATATAAACAAGGGTATATTCAATAAAATTTGAAATTCATAATCAGTCTCTCGGTCTCTCTCTTTCAAAAGATGTCAAAATATAAAAGCCCGTTTACTGCGCAATGCCTAACTAAGCATCAATCAAGAGCGACCTTAGAATAGAGTTAAACGTCGGTCAAACATATATAAGCAAGGCACGACGAAGAAACGTCGTGAAACTGTCACCACATTAGCAACGAATAACATATCCTGAGACAATATAAGAGAAACTTTAATAACAGTGATGTTAAGAAGAGTAAATTGAATGAAAGTAATTTTAACAAGAGTAATTTCAATAAAATGTATTATATTTTAATTTATTTTGTAAAATTTTTTTAATATTTTTATACCCAGTATATTTGTAAATATACAAGGTATATTAAGTTTAGCTCCGACTTTGTAACGCTTGAAAATATTAAGAGACTGCTAAACGATAGCTTTAACGTACACGTTTTGCACGGTAGAGCGATCAAAATATTCAACGCTTTTCCCGTTTCTGGATAGAAGGTTTGTTGGTTGGGTTTATCATACCACAATCGCTGCCACAGTTCGATTTCATTCTTTATGTTACACTGGACGATCGTTTCGCAAGTTTCTGTAAGATTTTCGAATGACATCGTTTGAATTTGCACCACGAGTCATTGGGTTTGAATCTCTAGGTGGGGGCAACTGCCCCTACCTGCCCTCCTCTTGGCGACGCCCTTGGTTTAACGTACTTTTTAAACCAGCACCTTAAAAAAATAAGAGATTTTTTTTTGTTTACGTCAAAATATTTGATCAGTACATACACATGTCTACAGTCTATTTGAATATTATAATATATACAACGAGTAGTATCTCGTATATGTACAATATACTTTTAAATAAACTCGTTTGTATTATATGGAGAGGCAACAAGCACATCAAGCAACACGGTTCACTACACTTGTCTCTTTTCTCCATGACCACAACATCAAAGTGATTTTAGTTGTTGATAGTGCAGATGGCGTGTCTGACACTATTTAGTGAATATTCATTTGGTAAGCTTAGTTTAACTTGAACTGTAGTAATATACACACACAAAATTATATCTATATGGTATACTATGGTTGTTGATATAGATAACATATTTTAATATAGATAATTATGTATTATATATACTTGTTTATAGTACAGACGAAATATACCTTTGTTGATGGACAAAAATTCAATCTAAATAAACACACAACCTCTATACACAGATCACGATGTGTAGGTGATATATCATCTTACAAACCCACATCAAATACATGAACAGATTGTAGATGATTATTATTATTATTATTAGTAGTAGTAGTAATAGTAGGCTTTCTAGGCCTTTCTAGGCCTTTTTTACCGAAGCCAAAATGATAAGGAATTTATATGTGGACTAGAAACTATGCCGATATTCATCTGGAGTTTGTGAAAGGCAACTGCAGAAAAACTCACAAGCATAGTCGTTTGCGCTCGTTCTTGTCCATACGCCGACAGTTTAGTCAATTAACCGCCTCATTGATTTTTTTTTTCATTAACTTAATTGACAAACTGCCGCCGTTGGGAATCGAAACAGTAACCTCCCAGTAACGAGCAGAGCGACTTAAATAACTAAGCCACTCAGGATGGTCATATATTGTAAATCTATATTTGTTGACTGTATATGAAGTCATTGAAGTAATAAGAAAATATGTCTAGTCTAGATTGTAGACTATATATTTTTTGTAATGACTACATATACAGTCAACAAATATATTCCTATTCACTCATATTTGAAATATGTTTCTACTCACTGATATTCCTTCGCGTATATATTTTCCTACTTACTCATATACAGCAAGTCTCGTATTATAGTTGTTATTTACATTTTTTTTAAAACCATTGCATTAGTTATTAATAAAAATGATAAAATCTAAACAATAATAAAGTCTGTAAATTTATCTATAAAAATTTGTTTGTTATTTCCTTATGTATAATTTGTTTTTATGAATCGTGGTAAGAACGTTTTTATTTACAATTGGATATATGACCTGGCATGTGAATTTATATCTCTCCTAGATCTATAATCTATAATAAGATCGAAAACATTTTTGAAATTAACTATACTAGCTCCAGAATGTAGTTTTTTTAAATTTTATTATCATTCTGTTTAAATTTTCGTTAAGGTTGATCATCATTTCTCAAAGCTCCAAAATTTAGATAAAAAGATGGCAGGAGAGCACTACATTAATTTTATAAAAATTTTTTTTGTTTCCATTGCAATATTTAAAATTATTTGATATCGCTAAATAATATTTTGAATGTTTATACATAGTGATCAGTTTAAACAAGGCTCCTGGATATCCTTCCAGGAAGTTATTTTGGAGAAATTTACACGAAGAATAGAAGTTTTATCATCGTAAACACGTGGCCGTCAAGGTTACCCGTAAGAGTACATTTAATGATATGTCGGATTTAACCCGGCGCCATTGTGACAGTTTTCAAAACTTTAATATCTTTAAAACAAACGACACACGCTATTCGCGGTCACAGTAGCTGCGGTTGTTGACCTCTCTGAACGAATGAGCCATTCTGTTTAGTGCCGCTGGAACTACGACGAAGTTTACACGTCTGTAAAGAGCGCGAGGGTAAATTATACCAGGCCACAATGGCCGCGTAACATTTATACGTACATTATCTATTTGTCTTCTTTATATTTGTGGGTCAGGTCAATTGCATATCATTTTTTACAGTTTTATCAACGATTTGTTAGGAAGATGAACAAAGACGAGTTTAAGCTTTATTTGAAAAAGCTTGGACCAGCGAAAATGAAAAGGTCAGCTCAGATGATGAGGAACAATTTGAGCAGGTTTCACAGCGCAGTCAAAACAGTGATACGGAATAAGAGTGGATCGATAATGAGGAGGAAGAAGCAATATCGCCAATCAATAACCAGCAGTTTTATATCGAAAGATTGTCCTTCTGCCAAAGTAAAAAAACAAGGCATTATTGTAACAAATGCAACAAGCCTATTTGTATACTACGTGTTATCTCAGTATGCCAAAGTTATTTGATCTCGATAGCGATTGATTTTAGTAAATCACAAAAATAAGCATTGTCTTTACGTGGTTAGTAATTTTATGGTACATTCCTAAAAAAGTATTATTTAGTTGTACTTAAAGTATTTTAAGTTTCGTTCTAAAAAGTTGATTCTCAGGAGGTTTTTTTGTTTTGCTATTTTTGATTATTTTAAGTTCATTTTGTAATAAATAAATGTTTGATTTTTATAATGTTTAAATTACCTAATTCCTTAATAAATAATACTAATATAGATATAAAATTTATACCTAGTGTGATAATGTACTCGGGTAAAAGTTACCCAGCCACAACGATCGTGTTTTGTTTGGTCGCTACAATGGCACCAGGTTAAATAAATATTTTTAAGATTTAAATAAATTATTTTTCTCAAATAGAGGTCATTTACGTTAATACAACCTGCCAATTCCTACTCTATATACAAATTTTTTTTCCTCGAGTAAAGTAAGTTAATAAAGGTTAAAATAAATAAATAAACAAAAATAATAATATGGGTGGGCCTTTGCTATAGATGGGGAGTCTCAGAAAGGGAATCGTTGTTTTTTTTATTTATCTTCAAATAACTCTTGAGATCATTATAAAGGTGAAAATCAAAATCTTCATAAGATGCCCCCTCCGAGCAAAACAACTTTTATTAGGGTAATTATGTCCAAAGTGCATTGTAAGTAAACGCTTCCTAGAAAAGTGCATTGTAAGTAAAAACACTAAATGTGTCTTTTAAAATTCCTATTATTATCCTATTGTTTTCTTTGAGAAGATTAAATGTGAGTTGCGGGATTGCAAGATTAGCTTACATAATGTTACAGGTGAACAAAAGCGTATTAGAAAGTATAATATTTTATTAGAAAACAATGATTGTGTCCCATTGGAATTTCAACGAGTTTCTCAATATAGGTTATTATGAAATAGGATTTATTATAGTACAGAGGAAATATACCCTTGGCTAAAGATGGAAAAAAATATGTGACATTTATTTTGAACATACCCTATTCAGTGATACAAAAGGGTTTAATAATTAAATTATCTAAGTTAATAATCAAATTACACCTGAAATATAACTATCAACTAAATTATTTTAGTTCAAAATCATAATTTACTAAGTTTTATTTCAGGAAATAATTTTTATTATTATTAATTAAATGTCATTTTCCCTTAAATATATTTACGTAATTACTTTTATGTTTCAAATCAATAGAAGCATTAACCTTTTTTTATGGCCTCCTTTTTATATTCATTTATTTATTTTTTCTTTCAGTCAAAACGTCCGATTTGATGATTTTTTTATGTTTTTCTGTTACCAAAATTAACGATCTTGAATCGTTTTAGTCAATCTATATTAGTAGCGATTGTTGCATGTGTACAGTCGTGATCATTGATCCCGTTGGATTCGATACGTTTCCGTTGTCGGATACGTTTATACATAACTTTTCATGTTAATTCATTCTGCCAAATTAGAACGCTGAATTAATATGCTTTTATAAGCTTGACATGTAACTCTGGTAGTACGTTAATTCGGACTATTAAATTAGCCAAATGGGTCTAGCCGTTCTCAAGGGATGAGGTTTTAAGGTCCGAATAAGGTTTTAAGGTAAAGAAAAATTGGAAAAGTTGTCCGGAATATTAATAGCGCTTTTTTCTTTGGGATTTTTGGACAAGACAACGTCTTTCGAGTCAGCTAGTATATATATAAAACAGACAAAGATATCTACTAAACTAACTATATATTATAAAGAGATAGATCGAGATAGACAAACATTTTTTTATTAATTAAATTAAATACTGATATGAAAAAATTAACTCGTCAACCAGGAATCGAACCTCGGGCCTCTGGATAACTAGTCCAGTATGCTTCCTCTACACAAAGACGATTGTGATGCAACGGCCAACTTTTTCATATTATTCTAATTTTTTATTTATTTGACAAGATTTACTTCTGCTGAAGTGATTTGTTTATTTAACTCAACCTTTTTCTAGTCGTTTTTCTTTATTAGTTGATGGGGGGAAGTATGTAGCGGTATCGGTTCTTCATTAAATTATTATTATAATTTTGTTCATCGTTTTTATTTGTTGCATAACAACTATAACTTCCACCTATTATCACAGTTGCTTTGAATGTTAACAACCTTGATAATTTACATATTAAAATATATAATATTTCATAAATCAAATCAATAAAGATCAATTACATCTTTCATACATATTTATTATTTATTTAAATAATAATTATTTAATATATCAATTTTTACCTTTACATACCCGTACAAAATCAGTCCAAGTGGTCGAGCGGTCTTAGGCGTTATGTCTGCGCCGTATGCCTGTATGGAAACTGGGAGGTTATGGATTATTAAGAAAAAAAAAAGGGGGCGGTTAATTGGCTAAACTATCGGCGTATGGACAAGAACGAAGTAACTGGTTATGATTGAGAAGGTTTTATGCAGTTTCCTTCACGAACCCCAGATGAATATGGGCATAGTTCCTGTCATAGTCGGCAGCAGCCATATATCCTACCAATTCCTAGTATATACATAAAAATTTCTTCCACTCCACACACATAATCACATCCTTAGGCATCTCAATAAACCTTATGGTCAAAGTCTAGCCCATCCAGAGAAGCCTCTACAATCAATCTATCTCAATCCGTACAATCTTGGTTGAAGCGTTGGTTAAACTAAATTGATTTTGGTAGCCTTTAAAAAATTGATATTTTCATAAGTGAAGTGATTTTTTAGTTGTTTTTTCAATATCGCAAAGAAAAAATAAAATTTTGGAAATTTATCGGACTGGTATATCAAAAATTAATCATGAAAAGAAATTAACATTAAACTTACATAGACATCACATGTAATTTATGCTCCCCTCCAAGTTGGTAGTTTCATTCTTTATGAGAAGTTGATTTCATCACCGTAACATTATAATATAGGTACAAACACACATCTTTACCGATATATAACACAAATATTCAACTAGAAAGTAATATTCTTCGTCAGTTTAAATTCACATGGGATATAAAGTTTTGAATGTACCGTTGAGTTTTACTACAACGATAGTTTTCATGTTATTTTTGATATATTGTGTTTCTGCATGAAAATTTTATTGATATAATATTGTAAGAAGGGAGTTGTTCAAACTTATAATATGTGCCACGTGATCTGTACGTATTTTAAAAATTCACTAAAAACATTCTATTCTTCTTTTACTAAACAAAAACTATTCACTTAGTTTTTTAACAATCGCGATAAATATCGATAAAATACGCCATAAATATCGATATAAAGTTTTATATTCGACTTGTGTCGAAATCGTTAGATTTTCAAAGAAATAATTCGAAATTCAAAATTTTTTTCTTTATGAAAATACTAGCAACTTTTGTTCTTAATTCGACAAATGAATTGTGGCATATATCATGGCAATAAAAATATCTGGGGAGAACCAGACATGTTTTGACTATATATAGAGGATGTTAATAATACCAAATTCGCATTCAAATATCTCAAGAATGAAAATAGCTATCACATTGATATTTTTAAATTATTTTTTTTGCCAATATAGAATGTAGCATTAAAGATAGCATCTCAGATCCCACACAAATATATCAAGATTGAATAAGATTGTAAGCTGGATATTTTTCAGTTGACTGTATCTCATAGATAGAATAACTATATTTTATCATCAATAATTTACATAAATTGTATTACAATACATCTTAAAACTATATTTCCTAGCCTATGCTTTACCTATAATATATCATCTTATTAAATTATATACATCGAGATATAAAATCATTTTAATATCGTTTAGAAATGGAAAAACTTAATCCAAATTAAAAACTTAATTGGCATAAAGCTTAACCTAAGTTGAATTTATATGCCATCCCTACAAACTAAACTTAAATAGAGAAACAAAAGAAAGAAAATATATACAATTCAGAAAACAACAGTATTAGTTGTAATCGAGATCATGTAGTAATCTTTTCCCGAAAAGAAACGTATTCGGGTCAAATTGACCCACTACATTGATTTCCGGGAAAGGATTTTCGTGGAAAGATTGGAAAAAGGATTTGTAGGTAGTTTGGATAAATTTACGGATAGTAGGATGCCCAGTTTCTTGTTGTATTTTCGCAAGGTGCAAAGGATCAATGTTTCACCATATTGACAGATACATGACTTGTAAATAAAGATTATTAAAATAATGAAAGAGAAGTCTAGGTTTTTTGAAATTACATTTCAAATTTTGCTCCAATTCCGAGAACATTTATTTGTATTTTATAAATACGCATTTCGACTACAATGTAGTCATCATCAGTATGAATTAGCTAATTGTAACTATCTCTGGGATAGAGAGTCAGAGGTATGTTGCTCGTTGCTAATTTGGTGCGTGCACATAAAACAAAACTAAATTCTGTGAAAACAAAGTCACCATACAAAGTGAGGATATTTCTTCGTTCTGTAAAAACAGTTTCAACTAGAGCTTTTCGACAGGCCTGAATTAGTTCAAAACAAATATGTTGCTTGGTAAAATGCGTAAACAAACGTGTTTTTAATATAAACGTAATGCTCACGCAGTAGCAGTATGTATTCAGTACCTATGGAGAAAAATTTTAGATTTTAGCGAAATTCTTCCAAAGGAAATGCAGCTATTGTTTTTGCACCAATGTTGAAATTACGTAAAAATATCTTCAAATGCCTATCGATCCTACCTAACATTTATATGTATAACATCTATATAAACATTATATATATATATATATATATATATATATATATATATATATATATATGTGTATATTTTTTATGTGTCTGAGGACTCTCTAGCGGTCACAGTTTTATTCCGATTGGAATGAAATTTGGTATTTGTGGCGCTTTTTGTATTTAAAAGGTTAAGTTCATTAATTGGTAAAATAGGGGAAAACGGGAAAGGAGGTTTAGAGGGAAGGAGAAAATCAAAATTTGGTATATCGCCTTTAATATTTGAAAAACCGAAAAGTTTATCAGGAGTTAAGTTGTAGGTACTAAGTTTTACTGTAATTTTGTTTCTTATCATTTTTCTGTTAAACTAATATTTAAAGAAATATTTACCATTAAAGACTGAAAGTTAAAATTCTAAATTAAAATTCTCTGTCCATATTAGATTTTGATAAAAATGTTCTGGTAATGATTTGTAGCAAACTTGATTTTCTAAAACTTTACTCCTTATACATTTTTGGATTATTCTAATATTAAGAGAGATATTTTATATTTTGAGATTCTTTGACACGAATAATACATGAAATATATTTTATTGTAAAAAACTTTTAAAAAAAATTCACAAAAAGTAACTCTATTAAAAAGCTAAAAACAACAATTTACAGATATAATCCAAAAGACAATTCTTGCCCAAACCTATTACGTATAATTTACTATATGTAAATATACAAGGTATATTAAGTTTGATCACCACTGAAACGCTTAAAAATATTGATCGTAGGCATGAATGTTTGGTATATGTGTTCACAAAATTTGGCTATTTATGCATGTTCGCCTGTCTGTTTGTGGACACGATAACTCAAGAACGAAAATAGATAACGAGCTGAAATGTGTTCTAGAGCAAAAAGTAAGGTCAAGTTCGTTAATGGGCAAAATCAGACTATATTTGAGCAAAACTGCTTATCTTTGAAACCGTTGGACCGTTTTTCACATCACTCGGGGGGTGAGGGGGTGTAGGTATATATACATCTTTGAAACAGTAAGAGATAGAAAGAAAATTTTTGTTAACAAAAAATCTTCTTTTTAAAATAAACAAGTTTTGTTTGACAAAGATTTTCATAAACTCAATAGTTTTCACAAAATTTGTGATTATATGTTCCTCCGAAAGAATTGTTAACATTTTGAATACGCAGAAATGTTAACAATGTAATCATTGATATACAACTCAGTATATACTGGGTATTCAAACATTTAAGTCAGTTAGTTGTTACATAACTTAATAGTCGATCATCTCGTCCTTTTTTTTGGAGTTGGTTAAAATTTGTGCTGATTTTGTTATCTCCACAGAAACTCTAATTCTATAAGATAACTATAAAATTATTTTATTAAAATTTTGTTTTAATTTTGAAATGTCAATTTTGATTGTCGTTTCCATATTAACTTACTATAAATTATAATCGTTATATATCGTTCTATTTCGGCAGTTAATAAATTTAATTTTTGCAAACACTAAAGTCATTTAAGATATTATATTTAATTTTGATCACACTAAAATTGTGACCGCTAGAAAGTGATTTATGTATTTTAAGGAAATTTGCTAAGTTGACGCAGCTCCTGCGTAACGAATTTTCTTTTATTTTTCAATAGTCATTTTCAGATTCATCATTTAAAAAAAAAAGTTTCTGTTTCTATTTTTAAACTATATTTTTTGGAGAAATGTTTTCATATGCGCCTCAACTAACTTTAATATTAAACTAAAAACACATTTTCATAATATATATAAAACCCATATTATCAAAAAGTAATAATAATTACTTTTAAGAGTAGCACGTCTTATTAAAATCATATGTTTCTGTTAATAGTAACATTTGTAGTATATTAAAATGAAATGATAGAAGGAAAGTTATTTCAGAAATTAATAATTTTAAATATGGTAGAACCATATGGTTGTTTGGCGGTAAGGGCCAAATAAAGATAAAAATCTAAAGTTTTAAATTATTATTATAAAACACAAATTTCATTTTTTCAGACAGAAACGACGTTCAGTTTTTAAGACTAAAATTTACAGAAATTGCATTTTAGTGAATGGATAGGCTAATTTTATAATTTTATTTTGAGAATTTTCTTGGAAAATGAAAAAATTATGAATATCAAATCAAATGACAATAGTGATAATTCACACACAAGTTTTAGTGAATTTTCGATGTAAATTTGGATGTAGCTTAAAAATTTCGATAAAAATTTATATATATATATATATATATATATATATATATAGGCATGTCTACATGCCTGTCTGAATGCGCTCTAGAGACAGCAATTTTAGGTTAATCGAAATTAAATATGTTACTTGAAATCTGTATTTGAAATGCCAAGTACGTTATTGGGTAAAATTGGGAAAAATCAGATAAGGGGAAAAGAGTCCCTCCCGTTCAAATTTCCACAGATTTCGGTGTATAATGCACTTAAAATAAGTTGTGATCAAGTAAACCAGAAAGTTTTACTTTTTACTCATGAACAGATGTATAAAAATACAGAGTAGTGTATAATACGTGTATATACACAAATTCTATTCTAATCCAGAGTAATTACAAATTTTTGAGCTAAAATTATGGCAAAACCATTCAGTTTAGAAGCCCTATATCAACAATTTGTTCCTGAGATCAATATTTTCAACCGTTACAGAGTCTACACAACTCGAATATTGGCTATAATGAAAGAATAAATATTTATATTAAACAAAACAATACGTGATTGATTTAAGAATTTAAGAGTGTTATATTTGAGTATTTTGAAAACGTTACAAGATATACAGAGTGCTTATTTAAAACAATGCACCTAATATTTCTTTAACAAAGAAGCGTTTTTGGAACAAATGACCGGATTGCAAGTAATTTTGTTCGGAGATTGATAAATTTATTTTTTGCTTGACTAATTATTTACCAAAGTAGCTAATAAACTGTCAACAAAATTGGGTTCCCATTTGAAACAAGCAAGTTTATCTTCAACTTACCTTGAAGGCCATTTTTGAGGTGAAAATCTACATAAACCCATTATTTTGGTAATTTTTTTCAAAACGCTCCTTTGACGAAATATTCGAGTGCGTCGTTCAAAATGAGCACACTCTATATGTATATAATACGTAGATAGATTGTAGCGACTGCCCTGAAGGGGCTAAACTTCGACTATAATGTCCATTGTGATGCCTTAGGATGTGAGGATGTGAGTGGAGTGAAAGAAATTTTGTGTTTAGACTAGGAATTGGTAGGTTATGTGGCTGCAGCCGAATCTGATAGGATTCTCTGCCGATATTCATCTGTTCGTGAAGGAAACTGCAGAAAAACCTTTACAAGCATAGCCGATTACTTCGTTCTTGTCCATACTCCCGACAGATTAATCAATTAACCGCCCCTTTTTTCATTTCTTAATAATTGACAAACGGCCGATACGGGATTCGAACCCATAACCTCCCAGTTCCAAGTAGACTAAAGCCTCAGGCATAATGTCTTAGACCGCTCGGCCACTTAGACGGTTATATAATACATAATACATTTTCGAAATTTCGCTTATTTCTGCAATTTACGACCTGTGGTCACCATCGGGAAACACTAATAAGAGATAAGGAAGGTCATTCCCCATCACTTTAATATTGTATTCAAAAACCTTGTATTTTTTCTTAAATCTTATATTTTTCCTTACACCAATGTTTTGTCCAAAAATGCTCTGTTTTCGAAAAAAGCCTCATACAAAATAGTACGAACAAAGTCCAACTTAATTTTACGCGAAACTTAAACGAAAATATGACAGTTTGAAAATTTTGTTTATACCTAATAGAATTACACGATATTATAAGAAATATCGAATATTTAGTGATATTTTTTAAATTAACCATATATTTGAAATTTTCGTAAAATCACTTTATTTGACTAGTTTCGGAACACCTTCTACAGAAATAAAACAATACAAGTTCCTTCTACAAAAATAAAAAAATAAAACCTTTGTTCCGCAACTAGTCAAATAAATTGATTTTCCCAAAATTTCAAAAATTTGTTGTATTTAATAATTATAATTGATTTTCGTCAAGTAACGGACTCATTCAATACAAAAATATATATAAAAAATTCATTACGCAGGAGCTGCTTCAACTCAGCGAATTTCCTAAGAATACATAAATTACTCTCTAGCGGTCATAATTGAAATGAAATATCATGCCTGATATGATTTTGGTATTTGCACGACCAATTTTATTACTTAATGAAATGGGTCAAAAGGGGATAGAGAAAGAAGAAAACACAAAATATCTCTCGTAATATTAGAACAATCAAAAAATATATAAGGAGTAAAGTTGTAGAAAATCAAGTTTGCTACAATTCATTACATTATCATTTTTTCCAAACTCTAATGAGTACATATTTATAATTTTAAATTGTTTTTTGTAAACAAACGTTTATTTATTTCCATTGTTAGTAAGGTTGCCTTTCGGTTATACTATACCAACGAAAGCGACTAGCGTTAACTTTATTTGACATTTAAGTTGCTTGAACTTTCAATCTTCAACTTTAAATATTTCTGTAAATATTAGTGTAACAGAAAAAATATAAGAAACAAAAATACAGTAAAACTAGGTACCTACAACTTTACTTATAATACATTTTTCAAATATTAAGTTATGCCAAATTTTGTGTTTCACCCTCCCTCTTAACATCTCCCGCATTCCTTGCCCATTAACGAACTTGACCTTGTGAATACAAAAAGCGCTTTAAATACCAAATTGCATTCCAATCGGAATAAAACTGTGACCGCAAGAGCGATTACACACACATATATACATATATACATACATATATACACACGTACATATATATATATATATATAAATTCTAAAGACGGTGATTTCGACATCTACTAGGTAGGATCGATATTTGAAGTAAATTTTGACTTTGGTATGAGGCCAATTAAATTTGGTACGAGACCTACTTCCTTCAATTTCCTAAGTTTTTCACAAATGATAAGCATAATTTCAAAATATCAAATTTGGTTATTGATTAGGAAATGTATGCGTTAGAAAAAATTTTACCGTTTCATCGAATGAAACGCAAGAATCTATTTATCTACCCTGTTGATTTTTCCGCGATGGATTCTAGGAGTGTATGAGTGAATTTCGAGACGAGATGAGATAAATTTGCAGAGAGTTCAGACAATAGTTACTTATTTTGATCCCAAGTTCGAGTGGCCATGTTCAGAATTTGCCGCTTATAGTCAAGTGTTAACTATAATTACCACCAACCAATACCAACGTTTGTTTGACTTCAAATAAAAGAAAAGTGAAAATGAATTCGTGAAAAATAAATGAAAATAATTGAAACAATCGTAACTAGATCCACCAAGAACGCATACCTAGAAGGACAATTCTAGAGGATGAAGTTTCCACTAAACATACAAACAAAATGTAAAAATGGGGTACAAAAAGTACCCCAGCCGGCCACTCGAATAAGAAGAAAAAGTACGCCATCCGGCCACTCGAAGTGGCACATTTTCCACAGTCGAAAAATGTGCTCAATACATGTTGAGCACATGTTGAGATGAGACGAGTCAAATCTTTTGTAGATGAGAAAACATCTTAAAAAAATAAAAAAAACTTTTATTTATACAAGGCGTGGTGAGATTTTCAAATTGATTTTTGTAAACTAGCGTCTATTTATTTCCATTGTTAGTATGGTTGCCTTTCGGTTATATTATACCAACGGAAGCGACTAGCGTTTACTTACTTTGACATTTAAGTAATATGTCTGAACATTGATAACATTTTGTGACATCAAATGCTTGATATGAAAAATCATACACATCTAGGGATGGGGCTTTATTTTGAACTTTGCTCAAAAGATGATTTTGCAAAAACTCTTCTATAGGTTGATGTATCGAGATATTATACCTGGAATGCTACCAGAAGAGAATGGAAATGATAGTGAAAGATCATATGCATAGTACTACCATAACATCTAAGGTAGCTCAGATGGTAGAGCATTGGTCTAGTATGCTAGAGGTCGTGGGTTCGATCCCCATCCCTGGTGAGATTTTGTTTATCGTTGAAAGCGTGAACAGTGTTTCCTTGTGGTCAAACTACATACAACGTAAAATTTTAAATTTTTCCCCAATTCCTTGCACAATTATTTGTATTTAATTAGTTAATCGTAACTATCTCTGTGATATGGAATCAGAGATATATTGCTCGTTGATAATTTGGTGCATGTCTCACTCCACCAAATTACATACCAAATTGGTAACGAGCAACATATCTCTGACACCATATCCCAGAGATAGTTACGATTAGCTAATTCATACTGATGATGACTACCATGTAGTCGAAATACGTATTCATTAAATAGAAATAATTGTTCTAGGAATTTAATTTCAAAAATCCGAGAGTTCTCTTTGATTATTTTATTAATCTTTATATAAATACAACGTTGCCAAATTAACAAATCGATAATAATTTTAAAACGAACTATTTACAATGAACATAAATAACTGTACCTACCCAACGCTCTTTATAAACCTACAAAAGTAATTATTTGTAAATTTTAAGTGTTTTTTAAAATTTTCTTTTGTAATATTTATAAAGCCAACATGTTTGTTATTCATCTGATTTTTGGTGGAAGTACCCTATCTATATAAATGTACATTACCGTTATCACACAAAATATTATTGTTGTATGCGATACGAATAAATTTTACACTTGTCAATTTGTAACGTGATGTTATTACATATGAATATATTTTATAAGATTTATGCAGTAGCATCAGGTGGAAGATACATTTTATGAAAAGTTTCTATCAATTTATATTGAAATTGATATTTATTACTCTAGCTTTAGACTGAAAAAAGAATTTTAATTTTAGTATACCATTGATTGAATTCACAGAAATCTTTCAGCAAACTTATAACCATGGCGCACTGTCTTATAACTATGTTATAACCATGGAGACTATATAAAGGAGATTTAACTCAAACGGGAAGATTTACAAAATATGGCAACGAAATGGTAGAAGTTATATTTACTTTTTATGCCGCTAGGATCGCTAGTTTTTTATAAGAACTCATCCGTATCGAAGTGAAATACCGTACGTTTAGTTTACATCTTCGCATAGTAGATCTCCCACGAGTATGAGAGAGTACATATGTATACATTAAGCAATGTGTATGAGAAGGAGGTCTTAATGTATACATATGTACTCTCTCATACTCGTGGGAGATCTACTATGCGAAGATGTAAACTAAACGTACGGTATAGTATAATAAATAGAAATGAAATAGCCAAAAGTAACTAGTTTTATTTCGAAGTGATTATTTTGAATTATGAAATTTGTTTAAAAAAATTTATGAAATAAAAAACTGTTTAAAAAACATTTAAAATGGAAAGAGTATGTGCAGCAAACAATTGTAAAAGTGGTAGTGCTTGTGACAATAAGCAACGGGATCAATTGGGTTTAAAAAACCAGGACTTTAAAGTACCAAAAGCGAGTATAAATATTTCAAAATTAATTAAATTGTATGACATTATATTAAATATTAATTTTTAGCATTATTATTAATAAATAAAAGTTTAATTTAATATCTGATTCAATAATTGATTTTCATTTTTACAATTCCTACATTACAGGTTACTATTTAATTATCTGATTATGTAATTATTTTGCGAATTTTAACTATCACTTCAACTTCAACTAATTCCTTATTGAAAAATTGAAATTACTTATCATTTATTTAAAAAAATATTTTATTGGAAAAATACTTTGGTTGGAAATAATTTTTATAATACTATAAATGCGTAATGTTTTTCAATTAAAACTCGCGCCTTATACTCTCTGTTCTGTTTTCGGTGCCGAAGGAACACTACTGACATCTTATTTTTGCCAATTATTTGTTGACATGGAGTTATGTATCCTTGTTTAGTGTCTATGGTTATAACTAACTCATAAAAAATTACACAATTTTTACATAGGAGCTACGTTGACTATGCGAAAATAAGGTGGAATCGTAATAAATATAAAACCAAGTTAACCAAGATTCTCCTTCTCAAAACCTTTTACTGTAGTCTGTGATAGGGACTTGTGGACGGAAAGAGAACCACCCTATAACATTTTTTGACATCAAATGCTTGATATGAAAAATCATACACATCTAGGGATGGGGATCGAACCCACGACCTCTGGCATTCCAGACCAATGCTCTACCAACTGAGCTACCTTAGATGTTATGGTAGTACTATGCATATGATCCCTCACTATCATTTTTGATGTCCTTGTATTATTAATTTTGTTTATTTACTATTAACATATTTTTCAAATTGTTTTTTTGTAAACTAGCGTCTATTTATTTCCATTGTTAGTATGGTTGCCTTTCGATTATATTATACCAACAGAAGCGACTAGCGTTTACTTAGTTTGACAGTTAAGTAATATGTCTGAACACTGATAACATTTTTTGACATCAAATGCTTGATATGAAAAATCATACACATCTAGGGATGGGGATCGAACCCACGACCTCTGGCATTCCAGACCAATGCTCTACCAACTGAGCTACCTTAGATGTTATGGTAGTACTATGCATATGATCCCTCACTATCATTTTTGATGTCCTTGTATTATTAATTTTGTTTATTTACTATTAACATATTTTTCAAATTGTTTTTTTGTAAACTAGCGTCTATTTATTTCCATTGTTAGTATGGTTGCCTTTCGATTATATTATACCAACAGAAGCGACTAGCGTTTACTTAGTTTGACAGTTAAGTAATATGTCTGAACACTGATAACATTTTTTGACATCAAATGCTTGATATGAAAAATCATACACATCTAGGGATGGGGATCGAACCCACGACCTCTGGCATTCCAGACCAATGCTCTACCAACTGAGCTACCTTAGATGTTATGGTAGTACTATGCATATGATCCCTCACTATCATTTTTGATGTCCTTGTATTATTAATTTTGTTTATTTACTATTAACATATTTTTCAAATTGTTTTTTTGTAAACTAGCGTCTATTTATTTCCATTGTTAGTATGGTTGCCTTTCGATTATATTATACCAACAGAAGCGACTAGCGTTTACTTAGTTTGACAGTTAAGTAATATGTCTGAACACTGATAACATTTTTTGACATCAAATGCTTGATATGAAAAATCATACACATCTAGGGATGGGGATCGAACCCACGACCTCTGGCATTCCAGACCAATGCTCTACCAACTGAGCTACCTTAGATGTTATGGTAGTACTATGCATATGATCCCTCACTATCATTTTTGATGTCCTTGTATTATTAATTTTGTTTATTTACTATTAACATATTTTTCAAATTGTTTTTTTGTAAACTAGCGTCTATTTATTTCCATTGTTAGTATGGTTGCCTTTCGATTATATTATACCAACAGAAGCGACTAGCGTTTACTTAGTTTGACAGTTAAGTAATATGTCTGAACACTGATAACATTTTTTGACATCAAGAAGGGAATCGTATGGAATACAGACGGATCCAGAACTTAAAAAGAGACCCGAGCGGAAATCTACGGTGAGAGGCTTAAAGCAAACATAAGCCTCAACTTGGAGAACTATGTGACGGTCTTTCAACCAGAAATTTACGCCATACTGGCTTGCGTCCGTGAGAACCTACGAAAAGGCTACATATACCAGAACGATGTATTCTCTCGTACAGTCAAGCTGCTTTAAGGATTCTACTCCTGGAGGTCTAAGTCTAAGTCTAAGTCCTAAATCTGGAGAAACTGCTGCAGCTGGCAAAACGGAACAATGTTAAAATGATCTGGATGTCGGGTCAGAGTAGTTTCGACGAAAACGAAAAAGCAGATGCATTGGCAAAGAAGGGAGCCAATTTTTGTTTGTAGGATGTGATAACCGTTAATTTTAATATGTAATAATAATAATAATTCCGTACGCGTAGATTCGCACTGCCGCTAGTGGCGAAAATAATAACTATGATCTCTACACGTTTTTGAGGACGCAAAAACAGACGAATTGCCTATGTCGTTCGATCTCCTATTTATCTATTCTTCATGGTTCATACTGGTAAAAAATCATGTAACTGTGCACGCGCATCGTTAACAATTCACTCTCATATTTTTTTTCAAAAAAAAACGCTCCAAAAAAGTATAACTTCAAATATAAACATTTTGAACCATTTTTCTATCGGTTACGGTTTTAAAGATGGAAATTCTCCCACGGTACGATTTTGTTCTTGAAAAACTTGACCTTACTTTTTACAATACACACGCAAAATTTCATCTTGTCATCTCTTTTCGTTTTTCTTTTTAAATACCGTGTCTACAGACAGATAGACAGATGGCGAAATAGGCAGACGGGTAGATATCTGGAAATGGACTAGTGATGTCATTTTATGAGCATGTATACCAAAAATTTATTTCTGCGATCAATATTTTTAACAGTTACAAAGTCTACTTTGCGGGGAAAGACGTAAGGGGGGTATCAAGCGACTGCGCATGGGCTCTGGGTTACAGATTTAATGTAACTAGATTTAAATATTATATGGTTATTTGGTAAATAATAATAGCGAGTCATGACTCGTAATGTTTCTTTTATTATCAGTAAAAAAGCAAAACTTCTCTAATATGATAAAATTACTTATATAATTCATTATTACTTTCCAAAATTCATTTGATCATACCTTCATCTTTGGCTCAAATCAATTCTTGTTTATTTAACAACAATTTACATAGTTTTATAAAAACTTCTCTGCATTTGAAACTATGTTTATTCGATTATAAAGATTCAATTTGTAGTTTCTCCATAAGACCCAATGTTGAAAGTATGATTTTTAATATCGACAAAAAAGAAAAAATGTGGGGTTACTCTGTAGTGTATGTGTTGTGTACATAATGCTGGCTGCTGTGTAAAGTTAGTACTGAAGAAACATCTAATGAGAGTGGGTTAAATCTATTCATTGTTGTTTTTTTAAGTTTAGCCGTTACTTCTAACAATTAAAAATTCTTTTTTGAATATACCCCTTATTATTTGTATGTGGAATGTTTGAAAAAAGTATGAAAATAAATAAATAATGAGCCCCCCCCCCCCAAATAGAATTCCGACAAAAAAAAAGTTAAACCATCGGTTCGAATATTCCTCCATTATTTGCTAAACAATATCCGAGTCGATTGTAGGACTCTACCCGGGTATTTTCTAGCACTTGAGGATAAATATTCGCACAATTGTCAACAATTCTTTGTCTTAATTGTTGCAAATTTTCAGTCCTATTCCGCGAATAGGACTGATCTGTGTTTTGAGAAAACCCCACAAAAAAAAGTCGTTAGGAGACTGATCTGGCGTTCTGGCTTGCCACATGAAGGTTCCAAAACCACTCATAAGACGTTCCTGGAAAGTTTGTTCCAGGAACATCCTTACTATCGTGGTATTGTGTGCAGGGCAACCATCTTGTTGGAATCATACAGATTCCAGGTCTAAATTAGGAAGAGCTCTAACAGTTGGCGACATATTATTTCGTAACAAACTCAAATATTTTTGAGAATCTAACTGTAACTGTTCGAATGCTTAGCGAATGCCTATCCTCAAATGCCACAATAAATAAATTGACACATTCCTTTGCCGAATGTCCCCCAAAGTACCATTCAATAATTTGCAATTTTTTCTATTATTATGTAATTACCCATTGTTGAAATACGTTTATACCATTAAAAAACAACCAAATATTTCCTATGCATTCACATACGTAAAGAATAATAATATTATAAATTAAGTGTGCATCACTAAATCCCCAATCTTAAATGACATCAAACAAACATGATCCCACAAGCAGCATGTAAGTATGTGTATGCATGATTAGTAAATATGTTATTTATTTAACATTAATTCCCTATTATAAATGCTGTTGAAAACAGACTGTATATTATACTCATGTATTCCGGGTATAAAAATAACCTTTTTACATCGAAAAATATATTGTATATGCGTCTATTTTAAAATATTACTAACAACGGTTTACTAAAGTACGTCTCCACCCATATGTAACCTATCATTGGTAATCTTGTGGAAGCAGATACTTGAATTTAATAAACTTAAATTATTTCAATTATTAACAGTATCCTAAACATGTGGGAGAAAATTATGTATTAAAAATTACTATCTAATAATTTAAATAATTTATTTTTTATAGGTTACAATCATAATATTTGCTAATATTTACTTAAATATAATACGCTCCCATAGCAGAATTGTAGAGAAATTGAATCGAATAGCAGAACTGTGACTATAGACCAATTTTCAGGTAACTTTTAAAGAAAACAAGGGGTTATATTCGAAATATAGTTTTTTAGATGTGTTCGATGATGGTGGGTGTACATAGTCGAAACGTCTGTGGCATATTTATTACAAGCTTTTATTTAACTTGACTTGTGCGTATGCATTTTAGACGGGTTCAAAATCCCTACTGAAATTTGAACTCACTTATTATTATCCAATGGTATGGAGCTGAAATTTTGAAAATATTTGCAATTCTGATGACAAAACAATAATGTTATTATATGTGGGTGGACGCGCTTAAAGAACTAGATATTTAAAAATATATATTGTTATTTAATGCGTTCTTGTACTTTTGTATTTTTACAAAAACATACATGATTTAGGGGGAACATAATTTAAAATATTTATCATTTTCTTGAATGTAATGTAGGATAGGTAAGGTTAAAGCGACTGTCAATGATGGAACATATTGTGATGCCGAGAATAGCTGACCCATCTCTTATTAAAACTTCTTAAATAATTTGCAGTTATTCCACTACAGCAAAACTATCTTGGAGCCAGGAGACTTTAGTTTGAAGTGGTCGTATCAGAGAAACTAACAAGTGAGTTATAAAATCGTCCTCCTTCTCACTGTGGGAGGTCATGATATAGCCGTGGTGCACTATCAGTCCCAATTTGACATGTTTGTGGACATATACCATGTGACGATCGATATAACGTAGCCTATAGATGGTTACAGATTACAGGTTACAGGCAACAGGCTACATACAAGTTACAATCGACTTGATTTTTTCATGAACACCCTATATTTCTTAGTAAGTGTTATGTTATATGTGATGAACTGTAAGAAACATCTTCTAGTTTTCCATGCTTATAAATGTATTTTGAATATTCATAACAGAGAATCATCGTCCCTTACTTTGAACAACAAAAAACAATAAGCTGTAAACATAACAAACGACCAATATTCTGCCCTCTCTTTACTAACACAACATTCTCGTCACACATAAAGAGAAGAGACTAACTGTTACTAGTCATATGGTAGTATCTAGCTACTATTCTGCTACTATCATGTCAATCATGCGTTTACATCACGTTAACACACCTTTGTGCACTTCAACAATGTGTATTTTGTTTTCCTTCTACTAAACACATAATCATTTATGCATGTATTTTCAAAGGTTATATATATATATATATATATATATATATATATATATATATATATATATATATATATATATAACCTTATATATATATATATATATATATATTTATATATATAATATATATATATATATAATATATATATATATATATATATATATATATATATATATATATATATATATATATATATATATATATAATATATATGTAGGTATGTATACATGATATATATGGGAAAGCCAGTTCACACTCGTTTATGTCGTTCCATAGATATAGAGGTTGTTTAATAGATGTTATGAAATACAGAGCCATCAATAACGAATCGAAAAAATATTTCGGATAAAACTTATTTTTGTATGGAGAATCTCAATCTACAATAAAAACTTCTACTTAAGATTCAAAGTTGGCATATATATATACATCTGTATACAGATTGTGTTGGAGTGCTTTCCAATAGAGAATCAATGTTAAATATTATTTATTACTGGCAGGCCGTCTGGTTACTGGGCGTAGTCAGTCAGTACACATGTAATGAGTACACACTCTTAAATGAGTCACTACACACTGTACACACAGTACACACAGTCAATGAGTCAGTACTCACTCTTAAATGACAATTAAACTACCATACGCATATGAGATGATTTTCATTACATGTGTACTGACTGACTCCGCACAAAAACCAGACGGCCTGCCAGTAATAAATAATATTTAACACTGATTCTCTATTGGAAAAGCATTCCAACACAGTCTGTATATAAGGGTGGCTCTTAACTGTAAGGCATTTTCCGAAATTTAAAATTTTGCTGCGCCCGCCATGTTATCTTTTTTGAACCAACAAAAAAGCTACGTGCAAAATTTATGCTCAGGAAATTTCGGCCCAGAAAGGGAGTTTATAATTTTTTTTCTAATGCCTTATACTTAAGTCTTATACTGTCTTACACTTCTTCCCAGCCCTATCTTATTTCAATCAACAAAAAAACCATTTGTGCAAAATTTCAGCTTAATTGAGCAACTGCAAGGTAACTTTGTTTTTGTTATCGACAATGAAGTTTTGTAATTTTTTCTGAGAAAGAGAGATTTTAGTAAATCGATGAGGGTCACTACGGGGTCGAATTGAGTTAAAATTTTGCAAATATCAGTTTTTTGTTGGTTAAAAAACAATTAAGGGTTTGGAGCAGTATAATTTTGACTTTCGGTAAATACTCTACACTGGCGAAAATTCAATGGTTTCTCGTTGATGCGTTAAAATTAATACAGGACTTAATACATTCCATCATTTATCCAATCCTGCTAGTGATCTGTACAATATATGGTTAAAGAAAAGAATAAATAATAATTAAATAGAACTTATAATAGAATTGAATTGATATTCATTTTTCTAATGTTTGCTTACGTTATTATAGTTTGAATTTTCAATTCTAACCGACTTCAAAAAAGGAAAAGAGCGTTAATTCGATTACATTTTTTTTATATGTTATGCAATATCTACGCCAATTTTGAACCGATAAAAAAATTAACCTCTACGGTGGTCTCATAATAATTTGGTTAAGATCAGAATATGGAATACGAGATAAACAAAGCAAACTCCTCATCGGATGACATCACACGAATCGTGATTTCGTTATTGCAGTAATGTAGTCAGTCATGTAAAATAAAAATAAAATATAAAAACTGCAAAAATAAAAACCACCTTCAAAAATTTACCTACATTTACACTTACACTAAAAATTAAAACTAGAATTTTTAATTGGTCTAGGTAACTTATTGAAAGCAGTGTTTATTTTATTTTTTTGTAAAAATTAACTTTCGTATGTATCTGTACCAATTGTCGTTCTGTACCAATCGTTTTATCACCAGATTGTCCAATGTAAATTTTGAATATAATTGTTTAACGAGTAATTGAATTGGCAAAAATTTATCAAGGACACATCCGAGGCTTTACGTTCAGAATCATTTTTTAAATATTCAATTTAAATATTTCCTACATATATCACTGTGGCTGAGCGGTCTAAGGCGTTATGTCTGCGCACTATGCCTACTTAGAAACTGAGACGTTATGGGTTCGAATCCCGACATCAGCAGTTTGTCAATTATTAAGAAAAAAAATGGGGCAGTTAATTGACTAAACTGTTGGCGTATGGACAAGAACAAAGTAACCGGCTATGCTTGAGAAGGTTTTCTGCAGTTTCCTTCAGGAATCCAGATGAATATCGGCAAAGTTCCTATCATAGTTGGCTGCAGCTCAATTCCTAGTCTATACACAAAAATTCCTTACAATGGACTATGTGATCGAAGTGTGTCCCGTCCAGGGCAGCCTCTACAATCTATCTATCTATGATTTTATACGAAATGTATTAGTACATTCATCCGAATCCAACTGTTTCTGAAAAATGTGCAATTTTGTTAGTTTATGTTTTAAGTGAGACATTTGCTTTATGGCTACTGTAAGTAATTGAATAATTTCAGAATTCGTTATTTTAGATTTTTTTCGTGTGCAAATCTTACCATCTATAGACTACGTTATATCGATCAACACATGGTACATGTCCGCAAACATATCAAATGCTTGGGGATTGCTAGAGCACCAGGGCTATATCTTTAGCTCCCAGTCAAAACGATGATGAGATTATGGCTCACCTGCTCAGTCACCGCTCAGCTCTTACTATAAAAAGACTCACTATTTTGTTAGCCTCTCTGTGACGACCACTCTAAACTAAAGTCTCTTGGCTCCAAGATAGTTTTACTGTAGTGGAATAGCTGCAAATTATTTATGAAGTGGTTCCTGGTTGACGAGATAATTTTTTCATATCAGTATTTAATTAAAAATTCATTGACAATGACATTTGTCTAAATAGTATACGCTAAAGTCTAATGTTGGCTGTTACATCACAGTCGTCTTTGGTATAGCGGAAGCATGCTGGACTAGATATCCAGAGACCCGAGGTTCGATTTCTGGTTGACGAGTTAATTTTTTCATATCAGTATTTAATTAAAAATTCAATGACAATGAAATTTGTCTATATAGTATACACCAGTCTCTTACAGTTTGTCTTACGTAACCGAAAGGAATTTGGACAAACATCGTAATGTTGACGCTTAAGTACACACAAATAAATATATATGAATAATAACTTCGACAGAAGTAATACTGTCTAAATAAATATAAATAAGAATGATATGAAAAGGTTGGCTGTTACGTCACAGTCGTCTTTGGTGTAGCGGAAGCATACTGGACTAGATATCCAGAGGCCCGAGGTTCGTTTCCTGGTTGACGAGTTAATTTTTTCATATCAGTATTTAATTATTTAAGAAGTTTTGGCAAGAGATGGGCCAGATATTCTCGGCATCACAATATGTCCCATCATTGACAGTCGCTATAACCTAACCTATCCTACATTATATTCAAGGAATATGATAAATATTTTAAATTATGTTCCCCCTAAATCATGAATGTTCTTGTAAAAATACAAAAATACAAGAATGTATTAGTAGATAACGCACTAAATAACAAAATATTTTTAAATATATATCTTTCAGCTCGTCCATCCACATATAATAACATTATTGTTTTGTCATCAGAATTACAAACATTTGCAAAATTTCAGTTCCATAAGTGAGTTAAAATTTCAGTAGAGATTTTGAACCGGTCTAAAATACATACGCACAAGTCAAGTTAAATAAAAGCTTGTAATAAATATGCCGCAGACGTTTCGACTATGTCCATCAACCATCCTCGAACACTTCTAAAAAAACTATATTTCGAAAATCACACTTTGTTTTCTTTAAAACCTAGCTGAAAATTGGTCTATGGTCACAGGGAGCTTCACATATTCGATCCCAACCTTATGCTATTCGATTCAATTTCCCTACAATTCTGCTATGGGAGCACAGCTTTTACGCTTTTTTAAAATTATACCCAGTATATTTGTAAATATACAAGGTATATTAAGTTTAGTCCCGACTTTGTAACGCTTGAAAATATTAATTCTTGTTATACCCAGCATATTTGTAAATATACAAGGTATATTAAGTTTAGTCCCGACTTTGTAACGCTTGAAATATTAATTCTTGACAGAAATTCTTCACACAGATATTCATAAAATGGCCTAATTTGGCCATTTCCACATGTCCGTCCGTCTGTCTGTCTGTCTGTCTGTTGCAATAAAAATTGCAAGAACATTAATATAAATTTTTTTAAATGCAAGAATATTTTTACTGTTTCAATATTAATTATTAACACAAAACAAACATTTACAAATAATTCATATTTTATAAACATTGAATAGGAAGAAATGTTAACAATTCAAACATTCATATACAACAGTATATACTGGGTATTCAAACATTTAACTCAGTTAGTTGTTACATTACTTGTTTTAAGCTTAATAATCATAGAAGAGAACATTAAATTGTTAATTTTTAGATCACTCGATACACATGTATATAAAACCTTTATAGTTTATTATCCCACAGGCGATTTATCAGACTTACAAGACATTTTCACGCAAACTAATCTAGATACCTTATTATACTTCTTGTCCCGTATAATATCTATGTATTTTGTACATATATTTGTTATATTTACAATGTTTTGATAAAATCATTAAATTTAAAAAAAAAAGTAACGAAACAGAAAACCAATAATGCGAGCTCGTGCGCATAACTTTTTATGTTTATAAAAAATGATTACGCATTTTCTATTGTACAAAACTTGAACTGTTTTATTCAAAATATAGACTTTATCATTCTATGCATATCATTATCTCATGTTTTTTTTTGAGTTGTTAGTTGTTTTTTATTTAAGGTAGTATGTAACGCGTTGTCGACGAAATTGGCTGCATTTTTTATGAATTATCCTTATCCTTACATAGTATAAAATAAAGTCCCCCAGCCGCGTCTGTCTGTCTGTTCTCGATTTAATAAAAAACTGCTGCACCGATTTGCATGCTGTTTTCACCAATGGATAGAGTGGTTCTCGAGGAAGGTTTTAGTATATAATTTGTCAAGTTTTTGAATAAATTGGTCCTTACATATTAAAAAAAAGGTATAGTTGTATAATTTATTGATGTTTAGGTGTATAATTTATCAGTGCATAGTAACAGATGTCCGTTGCTTAGGTGCTGTATGTTATACATTGTCTGCCAGGAGTGGGCATGTAGACATTTTGACTGTTATTTATATAAGCATGGAACAGACAGTAGTCTGCATAAAGTGATTGAAATGTAACAGTGCAGACTGCAGTTCATATGCAGACGCATAAGTGTATAATTTATCAGTCCTTGACGGGAGAAAATTTTATGTTACTTGGTTTAAGGGCGTTACAAAATTTTTGCGGGCGACGCCGCGACGGGTAATGCTAGTTCAAAATAAATAAATATATAACTTATTTTGAAATTTCATAATTATTTATCGTTCAGTAAAAATCGCTCTTAAAAATAGTACGATTAATACTACAGGTATATAATACAAAAGTAGTCACTTCACCGCAATTTTATTTAAAAAATGCGAGTGGTTTGTTTAAAATATTTTGTCTAAAATAATTTGTCTAAAATTCCGCCCTCCAAATTTATAAGGATTTTGTGCATTTAAATACTGAACCTATTTTAAAAAAAAACTTAATTTAATGCAATAAAAAATTCTCTATTGCCTAGTATTGTACATTCATGGCTAAATATACGAATTGATGTCAACTCTATGTACTGGCGTGATTGAAGGGAGACATTATTTAATAATTTTTAATATCCAGAAATAATATTTGAAACAATATTAGGTGTGGATACGATTAACTTATTTATTTTCATAAACATGATTTTTATAATTAATTAGTCTCGGACGACTTAAATTTTCTTTATATATTTTCACGTATATATTTATACGCATGTCTTTCATATCTTATACGGTGTGCAACTTATAATTTTTTTTATTTGTACTTCCTAGTATAATTTTTATTTAATTTAAATTTAGAATTTTAAAACAATTTTAGGGATTCGACTCGTAATACATTTGAAGGGATTGTGTTGTGTAATAAAACTTGTATATAACTTAACTAGGTTACAAACGCGGAACATTGTGCAGCAACATTGAACTACGCCTAAGAAATATTTTGCCTACAGACGTGCAACCAAAATTGGGAACATTACTTTATTACTTTATTACTCTATCTTAAAAATTCAATCACTTGTCATCTTGTCTCTATCTATCTCACTTAATTTGTAGTTTATTTATCTATTAGTTGATTTGTATGTATCTCTACAGTTATTTCAAGTTTGTTGTGCGACTTTTTTGTCACACATTTTTTGAGAATCTAGGTAATAAAATATAAAAAAATATTAGTAAAACATAAAATTTTAGATAATACGTTGCAAATATCGCTACACACGAGCAACTTGTACAGCAACATTAAACTCCCCACAAAATATCTGCCTTCATTTATTCTATTTTCAATCCAGGGGGGGGGGGCTAAACACAAAGCCGAAAACTCCGTCAAATGTGTAACATACTTCCAACTAAATGCGTGGATTATTTTGAGCTAACACATTGCCGCAAAGCACTAATGCGTCCAAACTTAATTTAGAAAAAGTTTTGTTCCATTTTTTCAATATTTAAGTTTATGTTTGATTTTATTAAAATATGTTAAAATATTGTTTTAATTTTTTTTCTTCAATTATGTTTTATCCCGTTAGAACATATTAAAAACTCTTATTTTATTCTTTAACCTTTGATGATCTGTCTTATTCCATTAGGACATGTCAACATTCTTACTTAAATCCTTCCTTGGGTTATTATATTTTTTTATTCCATTACAATGTATTATGATTCTTCTTAATTCTTTTTGTGACATTTTTATTTTGTCAAACATATAATATGTTATCAAACATATTCATAATCTCTAACTCACGATCAAAATTTAATTGTCCTAATTATTTATTTAATAAATAAATAAGTTATTCTTAAAAAAAAAATTATAATAATTATCTGAATTATCTGATAAAAAACTAATTGTTTTTTCAAAATAAAAATTTGTTTTTGTTTCAGTAGTACCTATCATATAAATAAGTATTCAAATTTTAATTTACAAAAATTATATGTGTGTATTTTTACATAAACGAAGCACAGGTATATATATATATATGTACATATATATATATATAAACGAAGCATATATATATATATATATATATATATATATATATATATATATGTATATTGTATATGTATATATGTATGTTCAAGTATATTATTCACTCAGTTTAATGAAATTACAAAAAGGTTTTAATAATTTATCAATGTCACCAATATATTTATTATCTGAATCAATATCATCGAAAATATAAATTCTATAATAAATTGAATAAAAGTAAATCCACATTTAGTGTATGTATTCTAATAGTCGTGACTGTTAACAGGTTAGCGTGGCAACCATTGCTGAAAGTTTTTCACGAAAATGTAATATAATGGAGCGGGCAAAACATTACCTTACCATTTATCCACGCTCGGTTGATACAAGTCTGTATTTGGCTACACCAAATAGTGACCAGCTTTTTAAATTTTATATATACCAACTAACCGAGTTAATTGCTTAAATACCCGATATATATTGTTTAAATACCCGGTTTGAGAAAAAAACTTTCAAACAAAAGTTGTTTTGTTTAAATAAAAATAACACGTTTTTTGTTTTGGGTTTTGTTCTATCTCATACGGTTTCAAATATGGATCCCTGTTTTTGGGGGAATGCATCGTCCGATTTTGCCTATTCGTGAACTTGAGGTTACGTTTTAACTCTAAAACACACACATAAGATCGTCTGAAATTCATTCTTTTCGTTTTATGCAGATATGGACTAATTAGGTCATTTTTAACCCGACTTCAAAAAGGAGGATGGTTCTCAATTCGTCTGTATTTTTTTTTTTTTAATATAGAACCTATACCAAAATTTTTTCATATACCATGGCATTGTATTCGATATCCCAGATATATAAAAGAGGTTAAATTAAAATGCGTAGACTAGAAATTTTTGTTTAGTATGTAACACCAAAATATATATGCATTGTGATCACATATAAATTACGCATGTTGACGAAAATGATGAACAAACTGTTGAAGCCCGAATTTACTTTATGTATAAATCGATACCCAATTTTTGGTCAATTTTCATTGTGCAAAGGTTACTTTTGTATCATAAAGACTTTTATTGTGATTGCAATTAAATGTTAAATATAAATTTAATTTTCTGACCCATCACAAATCACAAATAGTATCGGTTGAAAATGATCAAATTAAAGGCTAAGTTGTGCAATGGGAAATGGTACCTTAATGGAGGGAGAAAAAAATTTTGAATATCCCTCTTAATATTAATAAAATGTAAATATTTATCATAGATAATATAGAGAATGTAATTTACAATATATCTTCGGAAGACTTTTTTCTCGTCAGACTTTTATGTTCAAATACTGAACCATGGTTACTTAGTTCAATATTCATTAACTAAATTAATTTCATATTTCCTCCATATGAGAAAATTCAATAAGTCTAAAACTTTTACGTAAAGTCTACGTCGAATTTTCATTTATTTTCGAATAAATATGAAACATTTATGAAACATTTATTGTCTATAGCTCCGCGAACTGCGTACTTGGATATTTGCGAAAAGGCAAAATAGCCAGCAAATTTTGCTTAATTTGGGCTTCCAAAAGCCTCTTGAAACCTTCTTGGTCTTTATAATTAAATAATCGAATTCGGGCCCTGTAATTTTACATTTTTTAACAACGAAAATAAATAGATTATGTACCACCATTCCATTGCACTTCAGTAGTGCTTGTATAGTACAAATCATCAATTTTTTTGACTGTATTCCAAATAAATTTACTACGTTTAGTTTATAGCCTAGACACGAGGACACCCGTAGTACTAGCCAGTAATAGCCGCTATTAATTATCCCGCTACAGCTCCTGTGTGCAGAGGTATCTGTAATTCAACTTGCGGCCACAAGACTCAAGGTTTGTTTAGTGTACGCCAGAGATCTAGTAACAGAGTCACGTGATCTAGGGGTAGCCATTATTGGGCGTGTCTTAAAAAAGCGCTACACACTCGTTCCTCGTTACCTTCGTCAACCATCTCCACGCATCCTCTGACAATAATGCACTCAAAACTGGCTACTGGCTACCAAGTAATAGAAGCCATTAATGCTGTCCTCTAGTATAAATCTACAAATCGGCCATTTCACTGGCGGCCACTTCTAGACGCAATTACTATCCCCGTACCTACCTTAAGAAGACCGTACCTACCTGAGGGGTAATATTACAGTTTATTGAGTTATTTTATCCTACAAGAACTTTCGTACCAGCAATTTCTTATATGTTCCTTTTACGTATCAGCTTTTCATATAACGGTGTGAGAACGTCATTTTAAACCACATAAAAATTTATATCATGAATTTCCATTTAATAAGCAATGTAAAAAAATGTTACCAGAACCGTGCGAACTAAAACTCATTGTATTTAAAATTAATTGAGTTAATGTTTTTGTATAAAAGCGTTTATAAAAACTATCGGCGCGTAGGAGGAGAGATTATACGTCTTTTGCTCACATTAACTTATGTAGAATTTATTATAGAATATTCCAAAACAATAATTTCTACATAATATTTTTTTATGTAAATACAAGTTGAAAAACAACTGAGGCAGCAAACTGTTTTACACACGCTGTTAATGCAGCTGAAGTATTTTACTACTCATTATTACATGCAAAATGTTCTGACAAAATTAGTTTTTATGTGTTTTAAGATTATGAGCACAATCGACATAATATTGTTTCCCATTTTCGTATCGGGACTGGCTATGCTATTTATAAATCGGTTATGGGTCGTTTTATGAGAAAAATGTTCCAATGAAAGTACAAAGGATAAAATTTCGAAACTTATTTGACATTTATACTTTTTCAGTATTCTAGTCTAATTTTAGTCTTACACGAACTGCTTTATCGTCGAAAAAATATGTAATTTACAAAATTTTGTTAAAAAAACGTGTGAGCCTTACCAGCATTAACTCAGGAGGGAAGTGAAATTTCGTTAGTTTTATTATTTACAAATGATATCAGTATATTAATTTGTAAAGAAGCCTCGAATATCGTCACAGTTTGAGTGGATCAGTCTATTTTCAAAATGAATGGGAGGATACTAAGTAAGGATTTAATACTAAGTATTAAACATATGATTAAAATATGGTTTAAATAAGTTGCCCTTCTACTTTTAAATAAGTTCCCCTTACGCGCATATAATAGTCAAAACAAAAAAATTCAATTCTAGCTTATGATACTTAAAGCTGATGTACACACTGAATATAGACATTTTACGTTGGCCTTGCCTTTCCCTCACGTATGAGCTCTTTTATATTTCTCCGCTGTTGAATCATGTCCTCTTTAACGTCACATAAAATATCATGCAGAAATTTCACATAAATATTATGTTTTATTTATTGTAAAAATTTGTCAAAGTATAAAAATATGTACAAAGGTTCATTTTTAAAATGGTTGAAGCATTGTACATCACTAGAACGTTCTGCAAGTTGAAATTTATTAAAAAAATATTCGATTTTTGAAGAAGCTCATTTTCTGATATTATATAAGCAGCAATAATTTAACGTAATTATGTTTTCCTCGACCAGCCAAGTAGCCGAGCGGTTGAACACGCTCTGTCTCCTTGGGGACTGGGAGGTTACGGGTTCGAATCCCGACATCGGCAGTTTGTCAATTATTAAAAAAAAAGGCGGTTAATTGACTAAACTGTCGGCGTATGAACAAAAACAAAGTAACCGGCTATGCTTGTGAAGGTTTTTTGCAGTTTCCTTCACGAACTCCAGATGAGTATCGGCATAGTTCGGATCAACGTCGGCTGCAGCCTCACATCCTACCGATTCCTGGTCTACACACAAAATTTCTTGTCCTCCACTCACATCCTCACATCCTTAGGTATGACAAAGGACCTTATGGTCGAAGTGTGTCGCGTTCAGGACAGCCGCTACCATCTATCTATCTCCTCATACAAATGTAAAATACAATATCTATCTTTTTCGCACTCAAAGATTATTTCCCTTCTATTGAGTCATTTCCCCTTTATTGTAGCAAAAACTTTCTTTGATACGTTACTAAAGAAGTTTCACTTCGAAAGTTCTCAAACTATTTTTCGTGCAATACGTAAATTAAATATTTCGTGCAAGTGAATACTATTAAGAATTATATATCCTTATATTGAATTTATTAATTAGCGTAGGCTGTGTAGGCGCATGACTGAGCATATTACATCGGAATTTTTTTGTACAAAATCTTGTTTTATACTTAGTACTAATTACAAAAGCCCATGATGTCCCATGGCAACTAGGTCAGATATTGCTTAAACTGAAACTGTTTAAATTTATTAAAACAATGAAATGAGTGAATTCGACTCTTGATGAAGTAAAGTTTTAGGAATAGAATAACGCTTCTCTGTTTATTCGTTTAATGGTATTATAAATTTTATATTATAATATTTCAAAGTATATGAATAAATGTGCATTACTTTAAATAAATAATTTGCAATTTCCACTTGAAAAAATATTTACAACATTATTGTTAATAGGATATATTGCACAAAGTATATGAAAAAACATTATTTCCATAATGTTGCATATTTTTAAATAAATGTTTAAACAATATCTGGCCCCGGGGCAACATGGGCTTTTCTAATTAATGCCAGGTATACAACAACATTATGTAAAATCCATGCAGTCTAGACTAATGTGATAAATTCAATTAGTACATAAAATAGTATTAAATTTTACGGAATATTTGATATGATTGTATGCAAATTTACTACCTTTGCTAAGAAAATTGTTGACTAAAATTTTAAATCTTTTACTACTGTTATTTGAATATTCTTCGTTTAAAACAAACCTTTACCGAGTTCTTATACAAAAATATGTTCTTTGCATCTTTCAAGACCAAAGAGCAACATGCTCTTTGCATCTTTCAAGAGCAAGAGCTCTTCATGGTCAAAAACTCCAACTTTTGTAAGGTCGTAAGGGAAACAAAATCACCCACTGACTGAAATAAAATTGCTATTACAAAGCTCGAACCAACATTCATTTTTTTATTATTTATTGTTTTGCAATTTGTAAGCTTGTTAAATGTTCAAATTACCTTCTTTCTTAAAGCCCCAGATCGATATATTTTTAACTGCAATATGAAGCTCTTTAACTATTATGTTGTCTTGCTATTATTATTATTTTATTCATATTAAATTACTTTTTATTCTTAAGTCTATCATTTCAAGTCTTATGGTTATAGATAGATAGATAGATTATAGACGCGTCAGGGATGGGCTACATTTCGACCGTAAGGTCCATTGTGATGCCTAAGGATGTATTGATACGAGTGGAGTGGACGGAATTTTTGTGTATAGACAAGGGATTGGTAGGATATGCGGCTGCAGCCGACTAGGATAGGAACTATGCCGATATTCATTTGCAGTTCATGAGGGAAACTGCAGAAAACCTTCTCAAGCATAGCCGGTTACTTCGTTCTAGTCTATACGTCGACAGTTTAGTCAATTAACCGCCCCCTTTTTTTCTTAATAATTGACAAACTGCCGATGTCGGGATTCGAACCCATAGTCTCCCAGTTTCCAAGTATGCATACTGCGAAGGCATAGCACCTTAGACCGCTCGGCCACTTGGACTGGTATAACCACATTGTCCTTAAGGTTATAACCACATTGTCCAAAATTATCTGCCTTACTGATGTCAAAATATAAGCTGTTTGACATCTAATATTTTGAATAAAATACTTCTTATTCCTTTGAGTATTTTTTTTCTATATAATTATCATGATTGTATATAATTTTAAGTTCCAAATTTACATGACAAACGTAATAAAAGCTTTATTGTTGACATTTAAACTAAAAACTAATCAATATATCTATCCAAGAGGCTTTACGATTTTCTGCTAATTGTAATTGTATTTAATTTCATTTAAATATTTTTCAATTCGTTAATATAAAATATATAGTGTCGAAATTTACCTCATAGTCTACATGACTAACAAAAATACTCAAAATGTCAGGACCAAATGCATATCCGATTCGTTTTACAGTTTTACTGCTTTTCATTTTAATTTATATTTTAATAAAAATTATTCTTTCAGCAGTAGTTTAAGTATTATGTAAACATGTTCAATAGCTGTATAAAATAAGCACCAATTATGCTTGTCCGGTCTTGGCCTTGGTCTTGCTCAAATACTTGTGTCTTGGTCTTGCGTATTCAGTCTTAGTCTTGCTCAAATACTTGTAGTCTTGGTCTTGGTCTTGCGTATTCATTTTGAAATACGTCGTTTTGGAAATTTTTCAAGGCTTTTTATAGGTATAATTATATCATTCTTTCAATACCATTCTTTCTTTGTTACTCATTTTTTACAAAAAGACAGTTTATTTAATACTTCAAAATCGATAGCAAAATATACAGTATTAAAATGCTCAATTTTTCGATGCATACGATCTGATCATATCGTCCCAAGAAAATATTATGAATAATTGTGAGAATTATGAAAACTCGAAAATCTACCCTTCCAATTCTTAAACGCATAAATTGAACTTTTACTGTAAGAAAAAAAGTACAAAATACTCGAAAAAAGTTAAAATAATTACAAAATTAGCTTAGCTCTACATCAACCATGTGTTAACCAGACATCGGAAAAGAATAGTTTATTCTAGAATATTGTAGTAGATCTTTTTTTTTAGACAATAGTAAACTTTACCAGTACCTTTTTTTAAAGTTTTCAACTAGCAATAATCGCAACTCGGTTAGACCTCATTGGTTACGATATCACCACTGCGCAAAGCTAAGTAGCCGAGCGGTCTAAGGCG
This sequence comes from Nineta flava, assembly GCA_963920215.1. Taxonomy (NCBI): domain Eukaryota; kingdom Metazoa; phylum Arthropoda; class Insecta; order Neuroptera; family Chrysopidae; genus Nineta; species Nineta flava. The sequence goes on from OY986041.1 coordinate 20,445,905, forward strand.
TCATGTCTGCGCAGTATGCAGTACTTGGAAACTGGGAGGTTATGGGCCCTATTTACAACGGAAGTTGCAATTTTTAGTTTAGTGTTGCACTTTGGTCTTGGTCTTGCATTTTCGGTCTTGATGTCAGTCTTGTTCAATCGGTCTTGGTCTTGCTAGTGTATGTATGATCTTGGTCTTGGTCTTGCAAAACCGCAGGTCCAAGACCAAGCCTGCAAGACCAAAACAGATGTTGCTCATCACTAAAGCTTTTTTACAATATTTAACTAATTAGCGAGATGCCGTTTAAAAGGACAACTATTTACATAATGTTCACAGTTTTCAGTATTACGAAGTGATATAGTTTTCGTTAATGTTGTAATATAACATTGTAGTAATATATTCATAGAATAATATTCAAGTAGTAATACTGTGCATAAATAACGCAAAAAAATATAGAAGATTATTGGTTCAATAATTCATCATCGATGTTTAAAAAATTACGATTACAAAATTCTATTTAGCAGATAATCACCCATATGCTACAATTCTAGTTTTCACATGCAGTTCTGAAGTTAAATTACTACAGAGTTTGTAATGCTTGATTAAAAAAAAATATAAAGCTATATATTTATCACACAACATACACATATGTGCCTACCTTGTACGGATAATACAATAATTAAGTTATAGTATATAAGTTGAATGCTCTACGACAAAGAGTATTTTCTGTTAGTCTCGAGGGTCTTGCATTTTTTTTTATGCTGACAAAGAGAAATAAATATACAATACATAACGAACTTTAACACACACTATATCCAATATTGTATACACATATTATTCAGAATAAAAATATACTGTTCCTTTTTTGAAATGCAGTAACTTTTTTCCTACCATTTGTTTCCATCATATTCCATACTATATACCCATGATTAAACCAAAACCATCGGGAAAACAGACAAAAATTTAACAGAAAATTATTGACATCTGTTACCATTATATCAAATTAAGTATTAAAATTGAAAATATGATGAAAATCGATATCGTTTGATTCGATTAACGGTTTTCAGGTTCGCAAACCAAAAAGTGTTTCGATCAGAGGTGTTTGGCATAAATCTTCAAAATCAGTATCATCCTTTTTTTTTTACGTTTCATGTTTTAAATTAAAAAAAATGACATTCTTAACGATTTCAGTCGTAACGACAAATGGCAATTATTTGTCCGAAGAGCGACTTTCTTACTGCCTTTTGATGTGCCTATTTTGGATTTTTGACTGTTAAGAAATAAAAGTGAGCCATACTTAACAATAAAGTAATATGGACACATAGTCAAACTTTTTTTGAAGTGGACATATCTGGGAAATGCGGAATTGTGAACTGTTTTAAACATGAAAATGAATTACTATAAAAATGAAAACTATGAAAACATATATATATATATATATATATATATATATATATATATATATATATATATATATATATATATATACATATATATATATATACATATATATATATACATATATATAATTCAGATAATTTGTTTATTAATATTCAATCCATTTGGTTTAAAGAACAAAATCTATCGAAATCACATATAAAGAGTTGAGAACGGTTTAATTTTATTCGACTTACCAAATTTCCTTAAATATTTATTTCCTTGAAACACACTTACCTAAAATACAAAAAAAAAATCAATTAATTTCGAATTGGAATACATAAATGATAAAAACTATACATATAACGAAGTAATAAATTATTATTGTTATAATAATTCAGAGGAGAAAAATGTGTACACCATGATAAAGCATTTTGAGCTCAAATATCTCAAAAACTATTATTTCTACCGGGTTTAAACTCTGGAAATGGTTTGTAGCTCTTAAAATTTCGAATTTAACTGTTCTTTTAACTAGTTGATATTTTTTTGCATATTAAATGAGATACGATGAAAAGATCAATTATATATGGTTCAAACGTTTGAGTGATTAATTTTGTTTTGTTGTAACTTCGCCCAGTATCATGCTAAGAGTTGTTGAGAACCAACCAAAAAATATTTTGAAGTTCTATTAACGTACTTTAAGTAATTTTCTATAAAGAGAACAACCTTTCGTTAGCAATAACTCCGTTAATAATACTCCAACCGAAACATAAAAAAAAACTAATTGTTTATTTTTAAAAGAAAATATATTCACCAGCGAAAAGGGGTGACATCCACCCTCAGAGTAATTCCGCCCGCCAAAATATTTCTGATTTCAAATAATATATTAAATCAAATTTCAAATAATATATTAAATCAAATTTCAAAAGCGGTACTGTTTTTGAGGATTCATGTGTAAAAACTCTTATTGACTCCACTAAAGAGTTATAGCAGTATATAAAATTTTTTTTTAGTGAATTGAATAGCTCAATTATATAGTTATCCTCCTTCAAAAATTTAAAACCCTTTTGACGATCATTTAAAAGAGTAATTATAGTTTAAAAATCAAATTTTAACACAGCGTCTTATGTAGAACAGAATTTTTTCGTACTTAAAATTATAATAACTATATTATTATACACCGTGATAAATAATGTTTATAAATATTCTTTGAAATATGTGGTTTATATATTGGCATTAAAAAAATGGTGTTGATGAACGTTTGAATTAATTATTTAATAAAATTAAAACCGTTTGATTAGGTTGTTTTTACCACCATATTTTGAAAACTGGCGACTGCGCACAATAAAAATATATACACATACACACAAATATAAAACACAGATTATTGTCAGCTCTGTCACATCAAATCAAATCAATTTCTAATTTACATTTCCTGATAAAACCTCAAAGGTATCAGTTTCAACTAATGATTTCAATAGTTTTAATAGCTACGATTTCTGAAATAAAAGGAACGCCTTTTAGTTCACGGTTCCAAAAAAATGCAAACTCGACCAACTCGTGACATGATCGATGCAGTGAAAGGTTGCTGTACTCCGATGGAACAGATACCTTATTTAATTCCTCAGTAATTATAATCGCTATTGTTAAGAAATGCTTAGAAATTACAACCTAATATAATAATTTTAGTAAGCCAAATCTTTTCTTATATAATAAACCGGACCAATAAAAATATATTATTCCTCCAGTTTGTTTTAATACTCACTTATGGTACTTAATTTTTGAATATTTACTGGAGTAACAGTTTTTTTTTTAAATGAAAGGAAATATTAATTTTATATCAATATTTAATATAATAAACAGGAATTGAGTTGTTCTTTAATTAATTTAGAATAAATTTTCTTATTCTGATATACAATGCGCCATTTTTCTTTGACATTTCACGTAACCCAAAATGCCTTTTTCCATTGGCACTTTACAAACTTTATCGTTTAAACTACGAAGCATCCACGCATTACATGTAACTTCCCATTGTCTACACAATTCGCCGACGTTATATGGAATACCCGGGATCTTTGTGGAAAGACCGATTTAACAATGAGACCATGATAATATAATGCAAAGTGTAATATAAAGACTATATTTCATAATTTTTTTAAAACTATTAAAATTTTTCATTCATTAAAATAATCTATGTTACATTGTTAATTGAACATAATTACATTTTCATAAAAATTGTTAGTGATTTAATGAATACCATTTTTAAAAATTATAATTCAATGATGGCATGTTGATATTAACTTTTTAAATGCAGCCTGCGTGATTCTATTAATTCTCATTGATTTTAAGCGTGTAAATAATAATTCCACAGAAGGAAATCACTCATTGAGTCTGAATTTCTAAAAATTGTATAAGTACCTTTTTTTATGTACATTTTAGTATTTTTTTTTCGTGATGCGCCCGACCAGAATTCGAAATTGTCAAAATTTGAGTTCTAGAAATCCGGCTACGTATGGACGACGCAGCTTTATTAAAACAATATGGCATATTTCAACTAAGTATTCACGGAAAATGAACTCTTCAGCTCTTCGTCAATTATGTAGAGAATTTTTTACAATATACGCGATGTATTGCAATGTTTTTATTTCAAACTCGCGGGCTCGCAACGAGGATCCAGCCCCTTGACCCACAATTTTTCCCGTTTGAAGTTATTCTGCTTCACCAGTCCAAGTAGCCGAGCGGTCTAAGGCATCATGTCTGCGCAGTATGTAGTACTTGGAAATTGGGAGGTTAATCCCGACATCGGCAGTTTGTCAATTACAAAAATAAAAAAAAGGAGCGGTTAATTGACTAAACTGTCGGCGTATGGACAAGAACGAAGTAACCGGCTATGCTTGAGAAGGTTTTCTGCAGTTTCCTTCACGAACTCCAGATGAATATCGGCATAGTTCCTATCATAGTCGGCTGCAGCCGCATATCCAACCAATTCCTAGTCTACTCACAAATTCCTTCCACTCCACTCACAGCCTCACATCCTAAGCATCACAATGGACCTTAAGGTCGAAGTGAAGCCCGTCCAAGGCAGCCTTTACAATCTACCTCTACCTCTATTCTGCGTCGAGTGCAAAAAATTCCGCATCCGTCAAGGATAGAAGTGGATTAGAATTTGTATACGTCATTTAGTACCACAAAGGGCTGTATCTAATATAATATATAGTCCTAAGTGAAGCTGACTGACACACTCATCTATACAAATTCAAAGAGACATGCTAGAAAGAAAGATGTAGTTTTTCACATTCGACGCGAAATTGCTTGAAACCTACGAAAAAAACCGGAAAACTTCAATTTTTTCATTGCAACCCACCGAAAAATCGGAAAAACACCCACCAAAAACTTTTTTTAAAATTCATGCAATGTTATTTCCTGTAACGCGGAGCCAAATTCGAAGGCCACCTCGGGGTTAAAGGGGCACCCCTTGCGAGCAGAGCGAGTATAATATTATAGGACTATTTGTATATTTTGTTCAGAAACTGGAAGACATGTCAGCAAACTAATAGAAAACTGTTAATACCATCGATGAAACAATATGAAACAAGAACAACTTTAAGATTTAAAATATCTTCGAAAAACGTCACTTTTAAAAAACGGCAAATTTTATTCCTGGTATCTTACAGTAATACCCCGAACTTAAGCAATAAGTGGGACAGCAATAACCGCGTATGTTGAATTCGAGTAAGTCGAGCTATAATTTTGCATATAAATACATAAAAGTTATTTTTAATTGGAGCCGGAGACTAAAGAAAATAACAATTTAGAAAAAATGTTTAATAAAATATATCTAAGATAACAGAAATACAAAATCGCAAAACGGAATTCTTTTTATGTTGAAGGCTTCATAAAATCTAACAAAGTCGTCTGACGGCTCAAGATTTTTTTTTCTCTCGCAAAATTTTCTCGTAGCATGCTAATAATTTTTTTATTCCTTGTTTTGTAGAAGAATGCGCTCTTCGTTGGAGTCTATATTTTCAAAAATTTGCAGCCCCTTTTCAAATGAACTGAGGCCTTCTGTCTAGTTCCTAACCGACATTCGATCTTCTGATTGAACAAAGTCTAAAGACTCAAGTTCTCCAATGTCTTGTACTTGCTCATGCATTTCTATGAACTCATCAATTGTCAGCTCCTGTTTGTGGGAATCCAGCAGTTCTTGAACGTCATCAGTATCCACTTCTAAATTTATTTGCCTGGCAAGATCGACAACTTCGACATTATTTGAAAATCGCGTTACTCCGGGCTCGCGTTAGTTGAGGTAGCGTAAGGTAGCGTAAGGGTTTGTTGCAGGGCCGAACAAATAGTTTGGAGGGCCGGATGAAAAAATTCTTGGGGACTCTTCCTATTGAAAAGTCCACGCACATATTTATTATCTAAGTGCCTACTTTTTAGGGCCGAATTTTTGATATTACGAGGTTTCTTTAAATATTTAGTTTTTATTATAAGTTATATTGATCTAGGATTTGGGGAAAAATTTGAAATTTAATTTAAAAAAACCAAGAGTTCTCTTTGATTATTTTAATAATCTTTATACTGTTATAAGTTATCGCAAATTATAAAATTACGAAGATTAAATCATAGAAACATCACTATACCGAACTCAGCGTACGGAGTTCAACATTTAAAAACAAGTCTCTGCACTACACGAATGAATTTTATGCTAAAAAAGAACTATTTGGTTTTATTGTATAGGTTATTTTTCAATGGCGAGGCGCTTGAGTAGTCCAAATCGCCGCTATCTTTCAAATAAACTTACAAAACTAAATAGACATATACAAAAAGTTTTCGTCTGAAAATAGTGTGTTAATTTCTAGGTGAAGCTGTTTCTCCTTGGGCACTTTAGCCGAGGACCAAGATGCACCGCACAACCAGCACAAGCCTCGTTTCGGACCTGGTTTAATGGCAGAACTCATCATTTTTAAATTTTTAAATTTCCAACTTTTTTTTTTTTGTTTTAAGTGAGATTTGTTTAGTGGATTTTTAAAAATTCTTTAAATAAATAAGTGTTTTGTTTATTTAAAGAATTCTTCCACATAATCACTCATCAAATGGGTTTCAGGAAAGGGTAAACAGGAAGCAATTATCAGTCTAAACCTCCTAATTGAACGGGCAATAGAAAATAATTTGTGTGTGTACTGTTGTTTCATTGCTTATGAAAAGGCGTTCGATAGTATCTCACATAATAAACTGTTCGATATACTGGAATGTTTAGACATTGAGACAAAAAAAATAAGAATTTAAAAAAATCTGTATTGGAATCAAGAGGTAACGGTTAAGACCAACTACGAAAATACTTCTAATATAACCGTGCAGAAGGGTGTAAGACAAGGATGTGTTTTGTCTTCATTATTGTTCAACATTTATGCCGAAAAAGTGAGAGAATTAGCTTTAAGTGAACATAACATTGGTGTGAAAAATTAATGGAGAAATAATAAATAATCAAAAATATGCAGACGATACAGTACTGCTAGCATCAAGTGAAAGTGATTTACAAACATCGTGGACAAAATAACCAGAGTAAGTGAACAATATGGATTAAAATCAATATCAAGAAAACGGTGTGCATGATATTTAGTAAAGAGTCTATTCAATCTACACTTAATATCAAATGTAACGGCATAAAATTAAAGCACGTTAATCAAATGAACTAAGAAAACTAAAAACTAAGAAAACTATTAAGAAAACTATTCACCTGTAATAATGACCAAATAAGGGAAATTAAAAAACCAAATAAGGGAAAATTTAATAATCGGTTTAAAATGTTAAGGTGTTGTGTGTGGTTCGCACTACTATATTCGTGCGAAACTTTGATATTAAAAAGTGTATGTGAAGCCAGACTGAATGTATTTGAAACGTGGTGCGTCAGAAAAATGATAAAAAATAAAGTATACGGAGAAATTAAGTAACGTTGAAGTATTCCGTAAAGTTAAATATGAAAGATGTTTAGTTACATTAATTAAAAATTCGTTACGCAGGATCTGCGTCAACTTAGCGAATTTCCTTAGAATATATGAATCACTCTCTAGTGGTCATAATTTTAGTGTGATCAAAATGAAATATAATATCTGATATGACTTTAGTATTTGCAAAAATTAAATTTATTAATAGCCAAAATAGAACGATGTTGTATAACGATTATAGTTTATAGTTACTATGGAAACAACAATCAAAATTTTTTATAATAAAATATATTTCATGTAATCGTATCAAATAAACACAAAATATTAAATATCTCTCTTAATATTAGAATAATCGAAAAATGTACAAGGAGTCAAGTTGTAGAAAATCAAGTTTGCTACAATTCATTACTTGATCATTTTTCTCAAACTCTAATGTGAACAGAGATATTTAGAATTTTAACTTCCAATCTGTAATTGTAAATATTTCTGTAAATATTAGCGTAACAGAAAAATGATAAGAAACAAAATTACAGTAAAACTTACTACCAACAACTTAACTCCTGATAATTTTTCAAATATTAAGGGAGATAGTCAAATTTTGTGTTTTCCCCTCCCTCTAAACCTCCTTTCCCCTCGCCCGATTTTACCCATTAACGAACTTGACCTTTAGAATACCAAACCGACTCAAATACCAAATTTCATTCCAATGGGAATAAAACTGTGACCGCTAGAGAGTCCACAGACATTTTAAAAAACACAGTACATATGTATATATATATATATATATATATATATATACATATATACAAATTTTAGCGATAGAGATTTTTAACATCTTATAGGTAGGATCGATGGACATTTGAAGAAATTTTTACGAAATTCCAACATTGGTGCAAAAACAATAGCTGCATTTTCTATGGAGTTAATTCGCTAAAAAGAGCATATTGGGATACTTCGGACATATATAGAGGAAGACAAAAAGCGGATCACATGGATCTCGAATATTAAAAAATATTCGAACTTTAAATCGTTCTACAATTTAAAGTCGGCCGAGATGGACAGAATTCGATGGGACTGAGTGGTCTCCAAGATCCTGTAATAGGATTTGGAACCTCATGATGATGAACCAAGCATCACTCAGAACTCAAAGAAAAAAACCAAAATTTATAATAATGAGATCATCTGTGTAAATTTTAACGAGAGTCATCTTCCACTTTTACTGTAGGTGGGATCGATGTACATTTGGAGAAATAAAAATAGAAATATCACTTTGTTGTAGAAATGTCATGAAAAATAATAATACTAAAAATGAAAGATAAATAAAAGATTTTGTAAATTAATTTTACTGAATATTAACAACATTTATTTATTCATCAAAGTGGTATAAACAATATTCGGTATGATTTTAATAAATATTCATAGTCTGTGGTTATATATAATATTTTTATCTCAGTTTTTTTTTTTTTTTATAATAAATATTTGCATATTATGAATTTGAAATAAATATACATAATTATTTCTACTATGTACTTTATACAGTGTGTCTCGAAACGAAGGCTTTTAAAGTATTTGACTTTCATATCCGGCATTGATAGCCTTTCCGAATCTAGCACCATAGCTTCGGAATTACGGGTTATACCACTTTAAGGTCATAGATTTATCGTAATTGGTTAGTTTAGACATTATGATGCTATCCTTCTTTAGCAACTCATAATTTAAATCTTCTAGAAATTCAGTAATCGTGAAATTTTTTTAACTGGAGAAGAAATTATTTTAAGGTGATGGCGAAAAATATTTATCTTTTAAAAATAATTCGATCAAGTCGTCGAACAAATTTGATTATCTTCATACTTAAGAAGTTTACAAATCCCATACAATCTATTCGAGAAAAACATGGCACAAACACAAACGATTCCGGCTTTTTAGCGAATTTCCTCCAAAAGAGGTCAGCTATTGTTTTTTACCAATGAATCAATTCGTAAAAATTTCTTCAAATGTCCATCGATCCTACCTACTAGATGTTCAAAACCACTTGCGTTAAAATTTTTATAAATAAATAAATATATATATATATCAATCAACATATATATGTACATATAAGTTTATGTGTCTGTGGACTCTCTAGTGGTCACAGTTTTATTCTGATTGGAATGAAATTTGGTATTTGAAGCGCTTTGGGTATTCAAAAGGTCAAGTTCGTTAAGGGGTAAAATCGGACGAGAGGAAAGGGGGGATTGGAGGGAGGGGGAAACACAAAATTTTACATATTTCCCTTAATATTCGAAAAATCGAGAAAAGGAGTAAAGTAGTAGGTACATAGTTTTATTGTAATTTTGTTTCTTATCATTTTTCTGTTACACTAATATTTACAGAAATATTTACAACTAAAGATTGAAAGTTAAAATTCTAAACATCTCTGTACACATTAGAGTTTTAGAAAAAATAATAAGGTGGATGCAATGCAGTAAACTTGATTCTACAAAGTTTATTCCTCTATATTTTTCGATTTGTCTAATACTAAGAGAGATATTTATTATTTTGTATTTTCGTCATTCTCTACGTCCCCTTTTTCCCTTGATCCATGTCACGTCTTAACAAACTTGGCTTTGCAAATATTAAAAGCATATCAGATACGACAGTTTATCAGACTAAAATTGTGACCGCTAGAGAGTGATTTATGTTTTAAGGAAATTTGCTAAATTCATATAACTACCAAATTTTAAATTGTCGAATATAATTCCCATCAAGAGAATTGACCACTTTTATAATCTTGATTTAAAAGTAAAACCTACCAAAAGTCTTTTTTCATAAGTTTTAGTCGTCCAAACCATCTTGTAAGATGGTTAGATCCACGATGTTAGATGCAGAAAATCCTTCAATACAAAAAACATTCGTCTTATAGAGTCAAACAACTTTTATTTAAAATATTATAACATATAACTTAATTAATGCTACGTGTAAACTCATGAAGCAGCTATTAGTATAAGTACAGATAACGAACAACAACGGACTTTTTTATTATTATTATTTTTTTATTTTTTACTTAAGTGGCATACAGACAAGGAACATTGTGCAGCAACCTAGTATATTTCAAATGTGTACAGTGGTTGCAGCAAAAAAAATGTCCTTGAACGGTTGCTGTAAAAATCAAAATTATTTGATATTTTGTTGGAGAAGTTAAATGTTCGTGTAAAAATTGGTCACATTATCTAAAATTTTATGCTTTCCTAATATTTTATTATGTTTGATTACCTAGATTGGTTACAATTTACATTATATATTTTATTATTTGTATAGATATTAGCCACCACTAGTTTTACAAGAGATACATACATATAAATAAACTATACAAATTAAATGAGATAGATAGAGACAAGATGAGAAATGATTGAATTTTATGACTGGCGTCATAAAATAATAAAATAATAATTTTATGCTCCGTAATTTTGGTTGCACGTCTGTACAGAAAATATTTTGTAGGCGGAGTTCAATGTTGCTGCATGTTCCTCCTTTGTAGGCCCTTTTAATACAACTCATTTGGTTGAAAATTCACGAGGTGTGTGTAAGAAAAAGGACACATTGTATTATGAAGAGAACAATAAATGTACATAGAAGTTGTTTTTCATATATATTTTTCAATTTATACTGTAAAATATTTATACTGTTTAATACTAACCCACTCATTACTGCTTCAAACACATACAAATATTTCAATTTGGTATGTGACTGTGAATATTATTTAAATTAAAATCAAAAAGAATATTATTCATACGCCATATTACACGATCACCAGAATTACAAGATATCATGTGGGCATTATTAATGTTACGAGATTGTAAACACGTTGACCAAATCAACGATGTAGGTATTATAATATATAGTATATACAAGGGTATTATAGTTTAGTTCGGACCTCGTAACGGTTACACATATTCATCGTAGAAAAAAATTGTTGGTATAGGTGTTCATAAAATGACCTGTTTAATTCATTTTCGTATGCTTGTCTGCCTGTCGTTCTGTGGATACGATATATCAAAAACGAAAAGAGATAAGGGGCGGAAATTTTATTTGTGTGTTATACAGCTAAAAAGTAAGGTTAAGGTCGGAATGGGCAAAATGGATCGGGTTTCTTGTCCAAGGGGCGCAATATCTATCTTTAAAAGTAAATGATTGAAATAAAATTGACAAGACAAACAATGTTCTTTTTTTTAAATAAACAAGTTCTGTTTGAAAATATTTTTCATAAACTAAGTATACACCGGGTATTTAAGTAACTAACTCAGTTAGTTGTTGTTGTGGGAATCTATAAGCAATCAGAGCAAACGTTTTATATTTCACGAATTTTCGTTATATCCAAATTTAAAAATCTAAAAATAAAGTATAATAAAAATGTATTATGTTATTATGGGCCACAAAAGTGGCACTCATTTTTCAAAATTTTGTTATTGTACTTTATTTTTGGGAAAATGTCTCGAACATATGTTTGTTGTATTGAAAATTATTTAGAGTAATTTTTGGGACTTCAACTCATAAAGTACAACGAAAAATATTTAAGATACAATATTTTTCTCTTTGGAAGGAGTTTTTTTTTTATAAAAAAAAGTAGAATTCAAATGGAAAAAAAATCAAATCTTAATTTAATTTATTTTTTGCTTTCAACGAAAGTTTTTATTTAAAAAAAAATCAAATAAAAGTTATGTTATAAAAAAATTAGAATCCGAACATGTTTACACAATTAAATTTTGTTAAAAAAAAATGTATACAAACAAGTCGAAAACCAGCAAGCTTGCTATTATGTTATGAATTATATGTAAATTTTGAACTGGTAAATATACTGCCATTAGCCAAGCGCACTAAATGGATATTCTACAGAGGAGTATCACATCTATACTTGGTTCGTATCGCACTCGAACCAATATAATTTTTAATAAAATTTTATCAATTATCGACCCCTCTGAATGCGTCCGTGGTTGTTGAGAAACTAATTATTTGTTTTGGAATAATGTATACAAAATATGTTTTCAAGAACAATATTTTCTATTAGTGTCAACAAGCAGTTTTTTAGAACAATCCATGCCCCAGTTCAAAATCAGTTTAAAATAATCATGCGTTCAAGTAAAGTCAGTTTAAAATTTCCACCTGATGGATTAACAGTTATATATAAACAGTTAGCCAAGTAACAGTCAGTTTAAAAGTAATATTTGTTCAGTGAAATCAGTAGTAACAAGTAATGTAACAACTAACTGAGTTAATTGTTTGAATACCCAGTATATACTGAATTTGTATTCAAAGTTTATAAGATATGAATTTTTTTCTGCGATCAATATTTTCATACGTTACAAACTCGGAACTAAACTTAATATACCTTGTATATTTACAAATATACTGGGTAAAAAAATAGTATGTATGGATGCTTTGTACATATATACATGCATGCCTTCGTTCACCTATCAATTGTATTTCTCATTTTCAAATTTGAGCACAAATTATGAAAAAACTATTGAGTTCATGAAAAAAAATTTTCAAACAAAAGTTGTTTATTTTAAAGAGAAGGAGATTTCTTGTAAACAAATTTTTTTTCTATCTCTTACGGTTTCAATGATATAAATTTTCCCTCTTGGCGGGGGGAAACACGTTCCGATTATGCCCGTTAACGAACTTGACTTGACTTTTGTGCTGTAGAACACACAAAATTTTCAGCTCGTTATCATTTTTCGTTATTGAGTTATCGACTTCATGAACAGCCATACAGACAGACAGGCAGACGGACGGACATGCGAAAATGGATTAATTAGGTAATTAGGTTATTTTATGAACACCTATAGCAAAAACTATTTTCTGCGATCAATATTTTCAAGTGTTATAAAGTCGGAACTAAACTTAATATACCCTATATATTTACAAATATACTAGGTATAAAAAGTTGAATTGTATAATAAAGAGAAATAGACTCGTTAATTGTGGAAATTAAATTAAATTCAATTTTTTTTTCCAAATCAAATAAAAATCTAATTTGACTCAATTCAAAGTGCGTGTTATTCTATTTGACATAAATTTTGCAAACTATTACTAATATTTTGTGTGTCGCGTATCGAAATCTATTGTTGGTACTACAGCGCTCCTTTGAAAACTAATGAAAGACAAGATACCGCGACATGTTGTTAATACATTTGTGATGAACAACTTTAACTAATACATTTTTACAAAACCAGAATAAATAAGACAAATAATATATTATAATATTTAAAAAAATGAGCACTACTTTCGTGGCCATTAGTACCAAACTTTTATTAAAAAATTTAATCTACAGGTCAATCTCAATCTCGACGAAAACAATCAATTGTCATATCGTGGAGAGCGTTGACTGGCTAACTTTCAGTTGCCGGCTGAGAATTATTTTTATCTGATATACCGCTTCCTAATTCATCTATTATTTTTTTACGTCTTCTGCGTTATAATAGGCTGATAAAAATGATAACTGGTAAAAATGTTGACCGAAGATCATAATAGAGGAAAATATGTTGAGTGGAGCGGACTTCCAAGTATAGTAAACTTCTAAGAGCCTATTAGCACAGGATTCCATGAATTCAATTCAAAGCAAATGTATGTAGTAAAACAAATGTTTGTTAAAGTATGTACATGCGTGCGATGAGTCAATTTGTAGCAAATCAACAAAGGTTAACTCTTTATGGGCGAAATCATTCCTCATTTTTGTTTCCTATTGGCATCGCTACGTTTGATTTTTTGTTATACTCGACATATACAATATCATCCAAGTACAAAATATCGTTATGTTGGAAATAATTCGGAATATCGTTATATTGGGAATCATTGTATTCGAAATTTGGCGACTTGTTTACCACTCAGCTTCACCAGAAACATTATTGTTACTTATGTTATCCCTTAAATAAAAATACTAGTCGAGTTCTAGAAATGTAGCTATATATACTCGTTATACCCGGAATATCGTAGATCATTGTATTCGAATTTCTCTGAATTCAATTGACGTGTTGTTTACCAATCAGTTTCACTAGAAAACTTATTGTGACGTCTGTTATCCCTGAATAAAACTACTAATCGAGTTCTAGAAATGTAGCTATATATGATGTCAGATATAATATACCAATGTTTTATAAATAGAACTTGATTAAAACAAGTAATGTAACAACTAACTGAGTTAATTGTTTGAATACCCAGTATATACTGAGTTGTATATCAATGTTTGAATTGTGAATATTTCTGCCTATTCAATGTTTATAAAATATGAATTATTTGTAAATGTTTGTTTTGTGTTAATAATTTTTCTTGAGACAGTAAAAATGTTCTTGCATTTAAAAAAATTTATATTAATGTTCTTGCGATTTTTAAATATTGAGTTATATAATTGAGTAAATCAACGCGAAGCGGCTGTTAACGCAAAGCGTTGTTTAAAATAAAACGAGCCGTTAGGCGACGCGAAAAGTTAGTCAACGCGAAGCTTTAGTAAATCAACGGAAAGCGTTGGTAAACGTAAAGCGTTGGTAAACGCAAAGCGCTAACCGCGAAACGTAAGCTAAAGCGATCCGTAAGTCAGTCAACGCGAAGCGTTGGTTAATGAGAAGCGTTAGTTATTCAAAGCGAAGCATCGGTGATTCGCGAAAGTTGACGTCACGCGAACGTTAATCAACGCAGAGCGTTAACCAACGCAGACCGTCAGATTAAGCGAGCCGTAAATCAGCCAACGCGAAGCGTTGGTCAATGAGAAGCGCTAGTCAAAAGGAAGCGTTAGGTCAACGCAAAGTTTTAGTTAATCAACGCAAAGCGTTTACAAACGCCAAACGTAGGCTAAAACAAACTGCAAATCTGCCAACGCGAAGCGTTGGTTAATGAGAAGCATTAGTTATTCGAAGCGAAGCGTCCGTGATTTGCGAAGCGCGATTTCACGCGAATCATTAAACAACGCAAAGCGTTAACCAAGGCGAACCGTAAGCTTAAGCGACCCGTAAATCAGCCAACGCGACACGGTGGCGCAATGGGAAGCGTTAGTCAATAGGTAGCGTTAGGTAAACGCGAAGCGTTGGTTAGTCTACAGGAAGTGTTAGTTTAACTCGAAACGTAAGCTAAAGTGAACCGTAAATTAGCCAACGCGAAGCGTTGGCCAATGAGAAGCGTTAGTTATCTAAAGCGAAGCGTCAGTGTTCGGAATCGTTAATAAACGAAAAGCTTGAACCAACGCAAAACGTAATCTTAAGCTAGCCAAAAGTTAGCCAACGCGAAGCGTTAGCATAGCGTTGGTTAACGCAAGGCGTTCACCAAAGTGACCCGTAAGATTAAGCGAGCCGCAAATCAGCCAACGCGAAGCGTTAGTTATGAATGAGAAGCGTTAGTTATTCAAAGCGAAGCATCGGTGATTCGCGAAAGTTGACGTCACGCGAACGTTAATCAACGCAGAGCGTTAACCAACGCAGACCGTCAGATTAAGCGAGCCGTAAATCAGCCAACGCGAAGCGTTGGTCAATGAGAAGCGCTAGTCAAAAGGAAGCGTTAGGTCAACGCAAAGTTTTAGTTAATCAACGCAAAGCGTTTACAAACGCCAAACGTAGGCTAAAACAAACTGCAAATCTGCCAACGCGAAGCGTTGGTTAATGAGAAGCATTAGTTATTCGAAGCGAAGCGTCCGTGATTTGCGAAGCGCGATTTCACGCGAATCATTAAACAACGCAAAGCGTTAACCAAGGCGAACCGTAAGCTTAAGCGACCCGTAAATCAGCCAACGCGACACGGTGGCGCAATGGGAAGCGTTAGTCAATAGGTAGCGTTAGGTAAACGCGAAGCGTTGGTTAGTCTACAGGAAGTGTTAGTTTAACTCGAAACGTAAGCTAAAGTGAACCGTAAATTAGCCAACGCGAAGCGTTGGCCAATGAGAAGCGTTAGTTATCTAAAGCGAAGCGTCAGTGTTCGGAATCGTTAATAAACGAAAAGCTTGAACCAACGCAAAACGTAATCTTAAGCTAGCCAAAAGTTAGCCAACGCGAAGCGTTAGCATAGCGTTGGTTAACGCAAGGCGTTCACCAAAGTGACCCGTAAGATTAAGCGAGCCGCAAATCAGCCAACGCGAAGCGTTGGTTAATGAGAAGCACTAGTCAATTGGAAGCGTTAGGTCAACGCAAAGTGTTAGTTAATCAACGCAAAGCGTTTACAAACGACAAACGTAAGCTAAAACAAACTGTAAATCTGCCAACGCGAAGCGTTGGTTAATGAGAAGCATTAGTTATTCAAAGCGAAGCGTCCGTGATTTGCGTTGCGTGATTTCACGCGAATCATTAAACAACGCAAAGCGTTAACCAAGGCGGACCGTAAGATTAAGCGACCCAAACCAGCCAACGCGACGCGTTGGCGCAATGGGAAGCGTTAGTCAATATGAAGCGTTAGGTCAACGCGAAGCGTTGGTAAACGCAAAGCGTTTACCGATGCGAAACGAATTAGTCAAAACGAATTAGTCAAATCGTAACGATAGTTAACGCGAAGCGAACGCACGCATGAGTTATACAACGTGAAGAGTTAGCCGACGCGAAACGTAAGCTAAAATAAACCGTTAGTCGGCCAACGCGAAGCGTTGGTTAATGAGAAGCGTTAGTTATTCAAATCCGAAGCGTCCATGATTCGCGAAGCGTGATTTCACGCGAATCATTAAACAGCGCAAAGCGTTAACCATCGCAAAGCGTAACCTTAAGCGTGCCTTAAGTTAGCCAACGCGAAGCGTTGGTCAATTAGAAGCGTTAGTCAATAGGAAGTGTAAGGTCAACGCGAAGCGTTGTTAAACGAAAAGAGCTAACCAACATGAAACGTAAGCTAAAGTGAACTGTAAGTCAGCCAACGCGAAGCGTTGGTTAATGAGAATCGTTAGTTGTCAAAGCGAAGCGCCGGTGATTCGCGAAGCGGCTATGTAAATCAACGCAAAGCGTTTACCGACGCGAAACGAAAGCTAAAGCGAACCGTAAGTCAGCCAACGCGAAGCGTTGGTCAATGAAAAGCGTTAGTTTATAGGAAGTGTTAAATTAACTCGAAACGTAAGCTAAAGTGAACCGTAAGTCAGCCAACGCGAAGCGTTGGCCAATGAGAAGCGTTAGTTACCCAAAGCTAAGCGTCAGTGTTCGGAATCGTTAATCAACGACAAGCTTGAACCAACGCAAAACGTAATCATAAGCTAGCCAAAAGTTAGCCAACGCGAAGCGTTAGCATAGCGTTGGTTAACGCAAGGCGTTTACCAATGTGACCCGTAAGATTAAGCGAGGCGTAAGTCAGCCAACGCGAAGCGTTGGTCAATGAGAAGCGCTAGTAATTGGAAGCGTTATGTCTACGCAAAGCACTAGCTAATCAACGCAAAGCGTTTACAAACACGAGATGTAAGCTAAAACAAACCGTAAGTCAGCCAACGCGAAGCGTTGGTTAATGCGAAGCGTTAGTTAATCAAAGCAAAGTGTCGGTGATTAACGTCATTTCACGCCAATCGTTAAACAACGCAATGCGTTAATCAACGGGAACCCGGAGCTTGTTAAAGACAAAGCGTTTAACAACGCGAAACGAAAGCTAAAGCGAACCGTAAGTCAGCCAATGAGATTGGTTAATGAGAAGCGTTAGTTATTCAAAGCGAAGCGTGATTTCACGCGAATTGTTAAACAACGCAAAGCGTAAACCAACGCGAACTGTACGATTAAGCGAGTCGTATGTCAGCCAACGCGAAGCGTTGGTCAATGAGAAGCGTTGGTCAATAGGAAGTTTTGACAACGCGAAACGTAAGCAAAAGCGAACAGACGCGAAACAAAAGCTAAAGCGAATCGTAAGTCAGCCAACGCGATGCGTTGCTTAATGAGAAGCGTAAGTTATTCAAAGCGAAGCGTTGGTGATTCGCGAAGCGTGAATTCATTGAAATCGTTAAACAACGCAAAGCGTTTACCAACGCGACCGTAAGCTTAAGCTAGCCGTTTGTCAGATAACGCGAAGCGTTGGTCAATGAAAAGCGTTAGTTATTCAAAGCGAAGCATCGGTGATCCGCGAAGCGTGATTTCACGCGAATCGTTAATCAACGCAAAGCGTTAACCAACGCGAACCGTAAGATTTAGCGAGCCGTAAGTCAGCCAACGCGAAGTGTTGGTCAATGAGAAGCGCTTGTCAAAAGGAAGCCTTAGGTCAACACAAAGCCGTGAACTACGTGACAACGAATCGTCGCTGATTCAACGCGAAGCGTGATTTCACGCGATTCGTTAATGATTAAAGTAAGCGTGAAAAATTAGTCGAATCGGAACGATAGTTAACGCGAAGCGAACGCACGCGTGAGTTATACAACGTGAAGAGTTAGCCGACGCGAGACGTAAGCTAAAATAAACCGTTAGTCGGCCAACGCGAAGTGTTGGTTAATGAGAAGCGTTAGTTATTCAAATCCGAAGCGTCCATGATTCGCGAAGCGTGATTTCACGCGAATCATTAAACAACGCAAAGCGTTAACCATCGCAAAGCGTAACCTTAAGCGTGCCTTAAGCCTCAATTAGAAGCGTTAGTCAATAGGAAGTGTAAGGTCAACGCGAAGCGTTGTTAAACGCAAAGAGCTAACCAACATGAAACGTAAGCTAAAGTGAACTGTAAGTCAGCCAACGCGAAGCATTGGTTAATGAGAAGCGTAAGTTGTCAAAGCAAAGCGCCGGTGATTCGCGAAGCGGCTATGTTAATCAACGCAAAGCGTTTACCGACGCGAAACGAAAGCTAAAGCGAACCGTAAGTCAGCCAACGCGAAGCGTTGGTCAATGAAAAGCGTTTGTCTATAGGAAGTGTTAGGTTAACTCGAAACGTAAGCTAAAGTGAAACGTAAGTCAGCCAACACGAAGCGTTGGCCAATGAGAAGCGTTAGTTATCCAAAGCTAAGCGTCAGTGTTCGGAATCGTTTATCAACGACAAGCTTGAACCAACGCAAAACGTAATCATAAGCTAGCCAAAAGTTGGCCAACGCGAAGCGTTAGCATAGCGTTGGTTAACGCAAGGCGTTTACCAATGTGACCCGTAAGATAAAGCGAGGCGTAAGTCAGCCAACGCGAAGCGTTGTTTAATGCGAAGCGTTAGTTAATCAAAGCAAAGTGTCGGTGATTAGCGTCATTTCACGCCAATCGTTAAACAACGCAATGCGTTAATCAACGGGAACCCGGAGCTTGTTAAAGACAAAGCGTTTAACAACGCGAAACGAAAGCTAAAGCGAACCGTAGGTCAGCCAACGCGAAGCGTAGGTTAATGAGAAGCGTTAGTTATTCAAAGCAAAGCGTCGGTGATTCGCGAAGCGTGATTTCACGCGAATTGTTAAACAACGCAAAGTGTAAACCAACGCGAACTGTAAGCTTAAGCGAGTCGTATGTCAGCCAACGCGAAGCGTTGGTCAATGAGAAGCGTTAATCAATAGGAAGTTTTGACAACGCGAAACGTAAGCAAAAGCGAACAGATAGTCAGCGAAACGAAAGCTAAAGTGAACCGTAAATCAGCCAACGCGAAACGTTGGCCAATGAAAAGCGTTAGTTATGCAAAGCGAAGCGCCAGTGATATCGCGAAGCGTGATTTAACTCGAATCGGTAACCAACGAAAAGCGTGAACCAACTCGAAACGTAAGCTAAAGCGAACTATAAGTCCCCCCCTCTTAGCGGGGGGAAACATGTTCCGATATTGCCCATTAACGAACTTGACCTTACTTTTTTGCTCTAGAACACACACAAAAATTTTCAGCTCGTTATCTCTTTTCGTTCTTGAGTTATCGGCTTCACAGACGGACGGACGGACGGACGGACGGACATGTGAAAATGGCCGAATTAGGCCATTTTATGAATACCTTTTTGAAGCATTTTTGTCAAGGATTAATATTTTCAAGCGTTACAAAGTCGGGACTAAACTTAATATACCTTGTATATTTACAAATATACTGGGTATAACAATACTATTTGATGTATGTTATGTTTGTCATGTGCCCGTTTGTACATGGAGACCATGCCTTCATTCGCTTATCAATTGTATTTATCATTTTTTTTAACTTTGAGGCCAGATTTTGAGAAAACTATTGAGTTTATGAAAAAGTGTTTCAAACAAAAGTTGTTTATTATAAAGAGAAGAAGATATTTTGTTAACAAATTTTTTTTCTGACTCTTACGGTTTCAAAGATGTGTAATTCCCCCCTTTTATTTGCTCTTTCTGCACAAATTATGAGAAAACTATTGAGTCTATGGAAAAATTTTTCAAACAAAAGATGATTATTTTAAAAAGAAGAAGATTTTTTGTCTCAAAATTTTTTTTTTATCTCTTACGGTTTCAAAGCCGGATATTTCCCCCCCTCTTAGCGGGGGGAAACATGTTCCGATATTGCCCATTAACGAACTTGACCTTACTTTTTTGCTCTAGAACACACACAAAAATTTTCAGCTCGTTATCTCTTTTCGTTCTTGAGTTATCGGCTTCACAGACGGACGGACGGACGGACGGACATGTGAAAATGGCCGAATTAGGCCATTTTATGAATACCTTTTTGAAGCATTTTTGTCAAGGATTAATATTTTCAAGCGTTAAAAAGTCGGGACTAAACTTAATATACCTTGTATATTTACAAATATACTGGGTATAATAAAGTACGTAAAAACACATGCATAGGCTTTGTGCTGTAATTAAAACAAACAATATGGAATAAAATAACAATATCTAGGTTAAATAAACATTATTCAACATATTATGAAATGTATATTGAAAAAATACCACACTGCTATAGTATGTTTTCAACTAGTATCGAATCTAAAATCTTTAGATTTATAAGTAACATCTTTTCAATTAGTATCGAAGCTAGTAACTGAGTTCAAATTAATTTTTGTAGGTGACTAATTTTGTTCAGTTCTATCATATAATTTTGAGTTATAGATGAACTCCGCACTGCTAGCGAACAAATGATAACTTTGTATACCGTCTGTTTTGGAAAGCTTTGCTAACATAGAATCAATGTTGAATATTATTTACTATAAGAACTACACAATGCTTCATAAAACAATAAAAATAGTGGGGGTACTCTGTAGTCTGTAGTGTGTGTGTGCATACGTAATGAATAATAATAATATAAATTAAGTGGGCGTCACTAAATCCCCACTCTTAAATGACATCAAACGAACATCATCCCACAAGAAGTGAGATGTTTGAAAGTATGTGTATGGTTTTATAGTAAATATTTTATTTATTTATTTAACATTGATTCTGTATTAGAAATGCTTTTGAAAACAGACTGTATACTAATAGCTATGAAATATACTCGAAAGAGCTTTGTTTGTCGGGAATTTAAAAAAGTCTGAAGCGCTATTACACATTTGTTTCAGAATGCTCCATTTACAAATACATGAGCAACATTTTTTTTAGCGAATTTCCTCCAAAAGAAATGCAGCTATTGTTTTTACACCAATGTTGGAATTTCGTAAAAATTTCTTCAAATGTTAAAAATCACTATCGCTAAAATTTATATACATATATATATATATATATATATATATATATATATATATATATATATATAACATATGTATTTTTTTTAAATTTCTGTGACTCTCTAGCGGTCACAATTTTATTCCCATTGTAATGAAATTTGGTATTAGAGTAGCTTTTGGTATTCTAAAGATCAAGTTCGTTAATGGGTAAAATCGGGCGATTGGAAAGGGGGTTTAGAGGGAGAGGAAAACACAAAATTTGACTTATCTCCCTTAGTATTTGAAAAATCGAAAAATTTATCAGGAGTTAAGTTGTAGGTACTAAGTTTTACTGTAATTTTGTTTCTTATCATTTTTCTATTACACTAATATTTACAGAAATATTTACAATTAAAGATTGTTTAAAATATCTGTGGACTCTCTAGCACGGTCAAGTGTGCTTAGTCGTCAAAAAGTACAGACGAATAAACGGTTGTGACTAGCTTAATGCCTTAATGTCCTATAGAAAAAAACGTATTATTTGAAGGATCACCATGTAAACGTTTCAACTTGTTATTCCGTTCGTTATGATATTATAAAATATTATCACGTGTATGCACATACCTACGCTTTATTTAGATGTCCATTAAGCTAGCAGATCAACCTGAGCAGAACACAATTATAATTGTCTCATAATTAGACGCTAATTAAATGCGCTAATAAAAAATTAAATTCTCTTTGTTTTATTGTGTTACCGCATGCTAGCAGAGCAATATTTAAAAAATCAATTAATTATATTGTATTTAATATCAAATTATTAAGCTAATTAAATGCTATAATTAAAAATTAGCAGCTCTTTGTGTTATCGCGTAACCGCATGATCTGCTAGCTTCATGATAAGTTAGCAGAGCAATGTTTAAAAAATCAATTAATTATATTGTTTTAAATATCAGATTATTAAGCTAATTAGATGGTAATTAAATGCTCTAATTAAAAATTAACTGCTCTTTGTTGTATCATGTAACCGCAAATTGAAAATTATCGATAATTATACAATTTTTGAAAAAACCCATTTTTTATATGAAAGAGGCACGGCAACATTCATAATTACATGTAATTATTTTCTCCTTATACAAATGTAAAATATAATTTTTTTCTTTCTCTCACTCATGCTTTGTATCTTATTTACCCTCTAATGAGTCATTTCCTCTTCTTTGTAATACTAATTCGAATAAGTCACTAAAACATCTTCACTTCAAAAAACAATATGGTGTAAATAGCACTATCTCCTTTTATTTATTCAGAATAGGCTTTACGTCTTTACGATCGTAACCCGAGTGTATTAAACCACACTAGCCTTTCTCACCAGGTTTTTTTCTTACGTGGACTTTTGGGTGCATGTGTAAACTGATTAAAATATAAAACTTATTGAGCCTACAAGACCGTAAATGTTCGTTCCTCGACAGTCAAAAGACCTCCAGGCAGGGATATAGCACCTATGGCAATCTACGAGAGTTTGTAGACTCCTTTCAGAGAATATCTCCTGTTAGAGACTCCTGTTAGAGCAGGTATATCATTTGTAATTAATAAAACAATAATTGTATATTGTTATTAATAGTATAAAAAACACAAGACATATGACAAATTTCTATTTTGTAATAAACAACATAATTGTTTGTTAGAATTTGTGTATAAATAGGATATATTTGTAGTACAGAAACGCAGTTGATTATGAAGTCAAATCTATGTCGCAATAAAATAAAATAAAATACTATTAATAAAGTAGTTCATGCAAATTATTTAGTGCAAAATTTATTTATTTATATTTTCCACACAAAACATTTAATAATATGGAATCCGAAAGAAAACATAAATGTAAGAAAGGGCCGAGTTTTCGGGGAAATCCTTAATGCAATAGTTGCTCCTTAAAAAGTGATGATATGGGAGAAGGGACCGAGCTATTTACAAAAAAAAAATTTTATATAACGCGGCAAGTTATTTTTTCTGATGATTTCAAATATTTTAAAATTTGCCGCGTTATAAAATTTTAAAAACATACTAAGGGAAAAATTACGAAATACATTTCAACCAAATTTTTTCTTACATTTAATCAATTTACCCCTCATTAATTTTTTTGGTAAATAGTTTATCGAGCTATTTACTTTGTAAATAACTCGGCTCTTTAATGTGATATCATCACTATTTACTTTGTAAATAGCTCGGTACTTTCTTCTATATCACCACTTTTTAAGGAGCAAATTATTATATAAATTCCACAGCTATTTACTTTGTAAAAAGCTCGGTCCTTTCTTCCATATCATAACTTTTTAAGGAGCAACTATTACATTAAGAATTTCCCGGAAAACTCGGCCCTTTCTGACATTTATGTTTTTGATCGGATTTACATATACTGGGAATAAAAAGGTAATTTTTGATATTATTCCCCATTTTCTGAGTTGTTTCGTTTGAAAAATTAAAGTTTTCCAATTTTTCCTATTAATTTCAAGTTAAAACAGGTTGAATGCACAAAAACCGATCCAAATCTTATTTTTGATAAATTTGAAAAAATTACAAATTAATTAATTAATCAAAAACGACTCGCATACATCTCAACGAATCAGATGGATATATGCTTTCTAATGTTAAATTAATTGAAACGAAAATTGTAAAAATTTCCTTTTTTCCGATATAAATTTCCAGTTTTCGAATTTTCCCGTCGGTTTGGGTACTAGATCTACCTGTATGCCAAATATCCACTTTACAGGATATCTGGAAGTAGTGTAGAATTATGATATAAGTACTATACACGTTTTTTTAAGACGTTTCCGGGAATTTTGCATTTTTGAAATAACTTTTTAACCGTTTATTTCTTAACAAACGAAAAGCAAAAACTTATTTTCTTATAATTCCTTAAATATTCCATATTTGAAAAATCAGCACTGTAGCTCTTTAGTTCAGAAGATATTTCGGGGTCAGATCACCTCTGATTTTTTGAGGTGATCTGAGGAAGTAATAGCAGTGTAAGTGAGAAGGCCAAATGCCCCCTAAACTCGGCCTTGCGCACTTCCGTGCTCTAGATACCAGAAATTATATATATATATATATATATATATATATATATATATATATATATATATATATATATATATATATGTATATATACATATATATATATATATATATATATATATGTATATATACACATATATATATATATATATATATATATATATATATATATATATATATATATATATATATATATCGACAATTTTTTTTCGAAAATACTATCAGGAAGGAGGAAGAAACTATGACGCACCTTCTCTGCCAATGCCTAGGTCTTATTACGAAGAGATTCACTCTTTTGGATCAACCATTCTTTGCTGACTTCTTTGAGCTAAAATCTACCGGTGTCAAAGCTTTGTTGCTGTACCTGGACAGCTCCAAATGGTTCAAGGAGTAGTAGCAAGGATGGATCAGTCACATTGCGGTATCTCAATGAACCTCACGGTCTAAGCGTGTCCCATCCAGGACAGGCACAACAATCTAAACTAACCTTCTACCTGTTACTTAGTTATCCTCCTTAGAAAGATTTCAAACTTCGACACTGAACACCAAGAGAAAACATAAAATGTAAAACCAAGTATTCATTCTCCTGTGAGAATGAACTATTTCATTACTTCAATATAATTTACTTTCTCGTCATTTAAAACTTTAATAGATTATCCAAATGCATACCACTACCAACTTACAACTTATCCAATACAAAAATTTTATTAGTTATAATTTTGGTTTAATTTAGTTGTAAAAGTTATTTAAAAGTACCAGTTTTATTTAAAAACAGAAATCATTCAATATCAACACGTTCAAGAATGGGTATGGTGAAATTAGGTTTAGTAAATATTTCGAACACCACACTTTAACCCATTGATAGGCTTATAAATTAAGCATTCGTTTCCTTGCTTCGAATTGGAATTATTATGTGAGAAAATCGATTTCGGTATATTATGAGACAAATTACACTTTTCGTATTTCCATAGTCAGTTAGGCGACCAAGAAAGTTGTTGGCCCATTTTTATGCAAAACTAGCAGTAGCAGTCTCAGCTTCGTCCGCAAAGTTGTAATTTTAATGGCCTTGTGACACTCTGAAATACATTTATTTAATTGTTATTAGTAGCCTTTATTACTATCTCTTCAAAATAAAACAGAAAGTCAATACAAACTCTAATCTCCCATAACTCACCGTAAGGGGTTGATTTTCTAAAAATGCTAAGCACGTTTTTTTGTATTTTTGAATAGTAGTCTAAATATTCAGTTTTATGTATCACATTTAAAAAAAAATGAAATTCCCATACAAACTCCCAGCCTGTATTTCACCCCCTCTCAGGAGTTGAATTTCTAAAAATGCTGAAATACGTATTTCTTTATTTATCTAGAGCACGGTAGTGCGACAGGCCGATCTTAAGGGCTTTTTGGCCTTCGTGCTTACATTATTCATAGCCTAAATATCAATTTGTATATCTCTAAAAAACGGGACACCAAAACAAACTTTCACCCTCTTATAAGGGGTTGATTTTCCAAAAACGCTAACCCATGTATTTATTTATTATTATTTTTATTTATTATTAATTAGCCGCATGCGATAAGTCCGTCCGCATATCCCGTAAATTTGCGCCGGATTTCTGCAGTTTTTCAATTTTTACGCAGAAACCCTAAATATTTCTGAGCTACAAAATATCCTAGATTACTCTCTGAAAAGTACCTGTCAATGAAAGTTCAGCTAGTTTGGAGATAAGCCTGGACAAACAAACAGACAGGCAAAAATGGTAACGTGCGAACAACCCTATGAGCGTAAAAAAAAGCCTTTATTTCGCAATCATAGTCAGACACTTATTATTTTATTTATTTGTATAAACGTATATATTATGTACATACTTGAACAAAACAGTAAATTTTATCTCTCATTTTTCCAAGACCAAATTCTTATATCTATAATATGACTAGAAACGGAGTTAATTATTCGAATACCCTATATATACTGAACTATTGAATCTAAAAATTATAACAAATATTTGAAGGTTTCAAACAAACGTTTCTAGTCATGATGTCTTTACAACTTATACATTTGAAGATTTTGTGGTTGAACGTACAGTAAGACTGATTTTGACATTACTGATTAGCTTCAAAATGCTCTCAAGAAATTTCAGCTAATAATCTCATTCGATTTTTGAGTGTTGACAAACAGATAAGTAGAGAGCAAACGGAATGAGATGAGTATCCGAAAATGGTAAAATCAGAATATTTCAACAACCATGAACCTACTACCCAGAATAACATTGTATATGTTAATAACATATACAAGCTATATAAATACACTATTAATATTACATTTCAAACAAAAACGCTAATATCCCTAAAGTACTAAAAACTTACAGATTTTGTTTAGGCTATACAAAAAAAACAAAATTTCATATAAATTATAATTTAAAAGTTAAAATGTAGTTTACTACATTATTAAAACTCAAGAGAGTACATTAAAATTGAAAAATATATATTTTGACAAGGTCATATTTTAATATTTGCAACAAAAAACAATATGATATTTCATTTATACCTATACAATGTTTTTAAGCATAGTTTATAGAAAGGTCCACCAAAAACTAAACGTAATTATTTTATAGAAAACTTCAAAACCCTTTGTAACGTATGACTATATCGTAAAAGTCAGTTTTGTATGGTGAAGAAATATTGAATATAAATAAAAGAATGTATGTATTAAGGCTATCTATGAAGTTAAATTTAAAATTTTGCTCCAATTCCTAGAACAATTATTTCTATTTTATAAATACGCATTTCGACTACAAGATAGTTATCGTCAGTATGAATAAGCTAATCGTAACTATCTCTGGGATATGGAGTCAGAGATATGTTGCTCGTTGCTAATTTGTATTTAAATTTATTTTAAATTTATTTTATATTTATTTGTATTTAATTTGTATTTATATGTATTTATAAAATACAAAAAATAGTTCTAGGAATTGGGGCAAATATTGATCAGTATTTGACATAAATCACGTATGACAGTTGACGAACACTGAACGGACGAACACTGAACGAAACTAATTTTTAGTTGTTAGTTTAAAGGACCCAGCACAAAACGACACACAGTCAAGTATTACATTTACAATCATCATCAATTATAAATACCAAACACACTTCACATATATTGATCACATTAGTTTCAGTTGGATTTCGCAAAAGTAAAAAATATTTAAGGGCATATTCCAAAACGACTTTCTGAAATATTAAGTATGTGTGTTTTATTATTGAAACACACAACGTCTAAACACATTTTCAAAAAACAATTGGCATCCCACTTTTTTACTAGCTGGCTCCATGTAACAAAAGTATTATGATTAAAAAAACAATAAACTTTGGAAAAAATAATAGCGTTTTTCAACCTTATGTGGAACATAAAGTCGTCAAATATATAAAAATACTAAATTGATAAAAAATATCATTCAAGCATTTCTTAATATTTTAGAAAAATAAGATAGAAAATTGCATCAACAATAAATAACTTACTTAAGACCCTCGTAAGTGATAATATTTAATTCCTAATTTAGGGTAGACACAATTAATGAGTTTCTCTAGTTTTCACTCTATTTATAGTTCTGTTAATAGAACTAATAATAGACGAACTAAGGATGCTATATCACCACAATACATATGCGTCCAAGTAGGCCTTGCATTCTATCAACAATCATGAATTCATGAAAATGATCGAAAATTCTTGATATTTCGTAACATTTTCATTTTTATTGAATTTTTCTATAGGACTAGATGTCTTTTATATCACTTGATTGCTTAATATATTCCATCCGTTACTACAAACCCGAGATGTTGCGGATATTCGCAAAAAATTGGTATAAATTTAAATAAACGAAATTTTCTATTTTCGCAAATTTTGTAGTCTGTCTGTCTGTTTGTCTATAAACACGATAACTCGAAACGAAAACAGATTAGGAATTCATTTGTATGTGTGTTCTACACCTAAAAAGTGAGATCAAATCACTGACTAGGCACAATCGGACCGTGTATCCCCATGTCAGGGGAGTATATCTATCATTAAAACCTTAAGGCGTAGAAAAAATGTTCCTTTTTTTAAAATAAACTGTTTTATTAAAACTGAATAGTTTCGCCAAAATTTCAGCATCTGTTAATACCTTTCCACGCTATTTTGAATTTTTATGCATTTGCTCGTGAATAAAAAGTAAAATAAATAGCTCACGCATTCATAATGAACTTGTAGCGGTACGCTCCTAAAATCAATTATGCTTTCATTAAGAAACCATTAGTTCCTCAATATATCCTCCCCAAGTTACCACGGTAATTGTTATTGTAAATTACCTTGGTAATTATCAACAAACATAATAGACATTTATTCTATATTTAAAAAAAAAAAATATATCTTTCAACTTGTCTTCTAATTTATTAAATGTATTATTCATATATATTTATTTGTGTATACTTAAGCGTCAACAATACGATGTTTGTCCAAATTCCATTTCGGTTACGTAAGACAAACTGTAAGAGACTGGTGTATACTATATAGACAAATTTCATTGTCATTGAATTTTTAATTAAATACTGATATGAAAAAATTAACTCGTCAACCAGAAATCGAACCTCGGGTCTCTGGATATCTAGTCCAGCATGCTTCCACTACACCAAAGACGACTGTGATGTAACAGCCAACATTTTCATACTACTATATAAATGTGAAAGTAACTATGTTTGTTTGCTACCTCTTCACGACTAAACGGCTAAACGGATCGTAATGAAATTTGGCAAGGAGATAAATTATATCCAGGGAAGGACATAGGGCATTGTGTCTAAAAAAATAGTCTTGAAGGCGGTGAACATAAAAAAAAATACATACAGCCGATACATATAGAATCTCCTTCTTTTTTTTTTTGGAATGATTTAAAATTTTTGTTGATTTTTCCACAGAAACTATACTTCTAAAAAATAACTATAAAATTATATTATTAAATATTTTGAAATGTTTCTATTTTGAAATGTTAACTTTGATTGCTGTTTCCATAGTAACTTTAAACTATAATAGCACACTATAAATCGTTATATATCGTTGTATTTTGTATACATATATCATATAGCGTGATTATTATTATTATTATTTTCAATACATATATATTTAGCTTTTATATAAATGCTTACGAAGTCGCGGGAAACATCTAGTATATATATTATGTGGAAATAATATCAATTGTTAAATTATTGAGATGTTAAACCACATCTTCGAAGGAATTTTTCGATTAAGTTATATGCTTAAATAGGGCTCATTCAAAGTGAGTATTTAATATTATTTGCCAGATTAATGATTACACAAATTAATCTTCATTTAAATATTTGCTACAGTTCTAGTAAATAACAAAATATACAATGAAGGCCATACACTAATATTCAAGCTGAACACAGATGAAAACAACCTAGCACGTTTATATTCAAAGAATTCAACCGCACAGTTGATTTACACAGTTATACAGCTGGTGATTACCTTTACCTATTACATACCTGACATAGGAAATACACCGTAAAAAAGTAAATAAATAAATTATTGTAGGCTAGGTATACAGACAAGATATTACCTTAACCTCTACTAAAAATTAATCACCAGCTACATAGCATATAGCACATAGGTACATAACGTGCCATACTAAACGAGAGACAACTCACCCAAAAATTTCTATCTGTCAGTGACCGTATAAAAAACGGAAGTGCAGGAATGAATGAATAATACACACATACAAAAAAAAAAATAAAAATAAATAAATGCTGATATAAAACCAGCGTAACATACACATTATACGGCGTAATAGATTTATCTAAGGTATATCATCCGTATGTGAGTTAGTAAGCATCATTTCCTTTTTGTAACTTTAGAGTTAGAGCTTGTAACTACCTGCTTGCTTGCAATAAAAACATATATACAGAGAGTTTTTAAAATAATGAAACTGCAGAGTAATATTTAATTACTACATATAAAGATGGATGGATTAATTACTAGGTGGAACTTCTTATGGTGCAATTGACAATTTCCGATTGTAGAACTAACGAAATCTGCTATTTATTTTGTAGGATATAGTAGACATTTAATTATAAAAATATTCACTATGCAACAGTAAAATACATTCGTTACGCAGGAGCTGCGTTAACTTCGAATTTCCTTAGAATACATAAATCATTCTCTAGCGGTCATAATTTTAGTGTGATCAAAATGAAATGTAATATCTGATTTGACTTTAGTATTTGCAAAAATTAAATGTATACATAGCAAAAAAAAACGGTATAACGATTATAGTTTACTATGGAAACGACAATCAAAATTTTTTACAATAAAATATATTTTATGTATTCGTGTCAAACAAACACAAAACATTAAATATCTCTCTTAGTATTAGAATAATCGAAAAATTTATAAGGAGTAAAGTTGTAGAAAATCAAGTTTGCTACAATTCATTACCTAATCATTTTTCTCAAACTCTAATGTGAACAGAGATATTTAGAATTTTAACTTTCAATCTTTAATTATAAATATTTCTGTAAATATTAGTGTAACAGAAAAATGATAAGAAACAAAATTACAGTAAAACATAGTACCTACAACTTAGCTCCTGATAAATTTTTCGATTTTGAAATATTAAGGGAGATAGTCTAATTTTGTGTTTTCCCCTCCCTCTAAACCCCCTTTCCAATCGCCCGATTTTACCCATTACGAACTCGACCTTTAGAATACCAAAAGCGACCAAAATACCCAATTTCATTCCAATCGGATTAAAACTGTGACCGCTAGAGAGTCCACAGACATTTAAAAATGTACATTTGTTGTATATATATATATACAAAGTTTAGCGATAGTGATTTTTAACATTTAATAGGTAGGATCGATGGACATTTCAAGAAATTTTTAAGAAATTCCAACATTGGTGCAAAAACAATAGCTGCATTTCCTTTGGAGGAAATTCGCTAAAAATTATCTGGTTAGTAATCATTTTTTATGACCTCGTCATTTGGACATGTTGGAAGTGGGGGACGCTTCGGTCAAACCATTCATTTTGTAGGACAAGCACTTTTTCGAATTTTTTATCAAATTATCTCAAGATTCTACTAAAGAACTAACTGTTACAAATAAATTTTGTATTTTTTAGGTCCCAGTAGGACCCATTTTATTAGGTCCCAGTATCGAGAATTTTAGTAGAGAAAAAGCAGGACGTCTCGTCAAAACGAAGCTACTGACGAAGATTCAGCCTGTAATTAATAATTAATGAAAAGAGGCGCTGTACTGTGGATTATATCAAGTTAACCATATAAATATTTCTTAAGACTAATCATTATATTTCTGCAACGCAAATAGTAAACTATTGTCTACATCAATTTATGTATTTTGACTTGATTCAACTGGATTTTTTATGAAAAACATAAATAAACTTGAAGCATAGTCGCCATTATTTAGAAAATTAAAAATATTTAGAATCTAAAAACTATATGATTATTAAAATATTATAAATTTTACATTTAATTAAACAAAACGAAAAATCAAATTACTTGCATAGTCGATATGTTAGAGGAGAAGCGCCTCTGATTATCATGACGGTAATAGAAGGTAACAGAGAAGGTAATGAATCTCTACGGAAATTATTTAAAAATGTTTAAGATATGCTACTTTGTTGAAATCAAAGAGACAAGCTATAAGCACACAATATTATAGAAATCTGGAATTACAAACATCTTATACACAAAAAATAGAAAAAATCAGCTGTGGGTAATGTTAGGAATAAATGGCGTAGGCGAGTATTTATAGAGAATTCTCAAAACGAGATTCTTAAGATAGACGTTCGACTAGACTATTTTCGAATCAGGAATAGACCAGTAAAATATAAGGTACAAATTTGAACAAAATAAAAAAACATAAAACCTATTTTGACAAAATGGAAACCCGACTTCAATAATCAAATATTTTATAACAAGAAATGCACTAAAAAGTAAAAAAATAATTGCATATTCTTGTGCCAATTTTAGTTCACCTAAGCAAAAATTTTTAAATATATATGTACAATTATTGTTATTTTTGGAGGCGGTGTCAGTATAGAGAAATTCACATAACTTTTGGGCACCGCCTCCAAAAATTACAATAATTGTACATATATATTTAAAAATTTTTGCTTAGGTGAACTAAAATTGGCACAAGAATATGCAATTATTTTTTTACTTTTTAGTGCATTTCTTGTTATAAAATATTTGATTATTGAAGTCGGGTTTCCATTTTGTCAAAATAGGTTTTATTTCTCGCATTTTTAGTGACTTTGAAGTTCTATAACTGTTTTATTTTGTCTAAATATGGGTAGACCAGCTAAACGACCAGCTAAGTTTTAGTGCATTTTTTATAACACTTTTTTTTTATAATTTTTAGTGCATTTTTTAAAACAGATTTTCAGTTTTTTTTACAAGTCGGTTTTTAAAAAAAATTTTTTATTTTCCCATTATGAATGAGTATACCCTTTAAAAAAAAAAAAATTCGCAAAAATCGGTTATCACATATAACATGAATGAGGATTTTCCTCGATTTCCCGGGGATCCCCTGATCAGAATGCAATTTGGTGACAAAGGGACCAATGGGAAACCAAACCCTTTAAAACAAAAAATAAAAAATCGGTTCATAAATGACGGAGTTCTGAGGGGACACACATTAAAATTAAAAAAAATAAAAATACAGACGAATTGAGAACCATCCTCCTTTTTGAAGTCGGGTTAAAAAGAAATCGAAATGTCATATTTCTTAACAGAAAACATAGATCCTGTCCAGAAAAACGAGAAACACACTCGAGGGAGTGTAGTATTTTAATATACACCGTGATAACATATACCATATTTTTCACCTTCCATATTTTACAAACTTTCGTTACAACCAAAACGTGCATTAAGTAAACCTAAAAAGAGTTAAACAAAAACACATATACCGTACTACATACCCAGGTTTAGTTTTATAAATACACATGGGAGGTTATGTTTGTAGATAGGTACGTCATACAAATGAGTGAGATGAGTAGTACCTGCAACACTTTATACTTACACTATATTCATACACCTTAGTACACTCAGCCACAAAAATAGCGCACGTTTTTCAAAATTTTATAATTGATTGGCACCTGATTCATTCGGTTAATGAGAAAATGTTTCGAATCAAAGTTTTTCATGAACATCTTGTAGCCGAAGCATTTTTTATGAAAACTGAATGAATAAGACACAAATCCAATATAAAATTTTGAATAAGGAGCGCTACTTTTGTGGTGCATAGTACCTACCTATCATTACAATATGTGTTGTTTCTACTCTTATTTTTATAAATAATATTCATGTAAAAATATTTTTTAGAAAAAGTAGACAGTCGTTCGTCCGTTGGCGAATATCTTTATGATACCATAGAGGGTTTTGCAAAACTGAAACATACCCATATTTACGGTTGGAAAATATCAGCCACTGTCCTTGGAAACAAGGATAAGTTTGGTTGAAATAAGATGGAAACTTCAAAGATTTTATTAATTAGTGAGTATGGGCAGTGTGCAATGTCGTCAAAATATGCTTTAAATCATTCTCACGCTGTAATAAATAAATTTAAAGTTATTAAGAAAATGGAGAATAATAGTTGTGTAGTCAATTGTAAAAATACAGGCAAAAATAATTAAATTTGGCGTTTGCTTAATAATTATTCAATAACTTTTACCATTCTTTGAATTCTATGATATCTCTGACATGAGATGCAATTGTTTACCTAAGTGCATCGTTTGAGGTTGAAATAATATATTATGATAAAATTGCCTCAAATACTGTCAAATGATGAAAATTATTAAAAGGTTGAAAAGGATCTTATTCGTTTTACCCCTCCCCCCAGTAAAATGGTTGAAAATGGTTTGTTAGGATCATATAAACGATGATCCTAGGACGAAAAGGAGTTTTTCCTCCTTGGAATCCTTGAACTTCAAAAATGTTTATTTTTAAGGTTTTTACATCCTTAATGCCTAAGGGTTTATTTTTAAGATTTATAATTTCAAAAAAATTAAAATACAAGCTTTTCTTAACAGGTAGCGAAATAAAAACTGAAATAAGGAATTATAACATGATGGAGCATTTTTAAAGACAGAAATTTTTTTAAATTAATTTTTAATTTTTTGTTTTTTAGTGCTTTAGCTAGTAATAAACGCATGTATTGTTTGGTTTTTCTTTTTTTGGAAAATACTCAATAAGTATAGAATCCATCTAAACTGGCATACATTTCATTTGCATAATTTGAGCTCTATAGGATAATAGGAAGGGAATACAAATTTTTGACCAGAAAGATACACACTTACACATACACGTCAAGTTTAAATGAAAGTTTGACACGAAATTGTTCACCTTTTTCTCGGAAGATTTATAAAAATTTATACGCTGTACAGGCAAATCTTCATCATCCAATTGTTCCACGACTCGATACGATTATGACAGTGCCAAAGTTTTCGCACCCCTTTCCTAAACTCCGATCAAGTCGCAAAAAAATGTTAACCACCTAGAATCTCACCTCAAACTGCCCACAAATTTTCAACTCATTTGATTCAACAGTATAGTAGACGACTATAAATTTTGAACGTACCGACGGTTCGGTTGTACGTTTTTGAATGAAATAAAAACGTTCATATTTCAAAAATTTTTATTCTTGCACTTTTACATAATCTTTATTTTATATTAACTGTAATATATAAAATAAAATAATGTGTAAAATCGATTTTTTAATACTTCCGGAGAAATGTAATAATGGAAAAACCTCTGATTGAAGAAGAAAAGTAAGTAATAAACGCATTAAATTTCATTTCTTTATTTAATGGTATGAAATAATTTTAATACATATAGATTTACATGAAAACCCACAACAAAAACGATGCCACTACACGTAGACAGATTACGTTTCTTGACAAAATGATCAGTTAACTACACCGATAATTTCCTGTATTGTAAATAATTACTTCGTGATAAATCATTAATTAACATAAAAAGTTCTATATTCATGTTACTTACAGGATATTGTGCCATATAATGAGGTATAGTAGGATAATGCTGTTGTTTGCGTGCACCTATAAAATTTTTTTATTTTATATTGACAGTCAATGAACATGAACACGAGTGAAGCTGACACAATTATCTAAATGTATAATTTTCTTGAATATGCAATTTATCCGATATCCGACTATCAAAAAATATTTCAAGAAAAATTCATCACGACGAGCTACGTCAAATATTATTTTCTAAGAGAGAGAGAGGAATCATCATGAATATTAAATCAATTTACCGTGATGACATTAGGAATGCCAATAATTACAAGCTTTTTATTTAACTTACAATGTATGTATGTATTTGTGTATGTTCGGGCCCAATCTTGCAAGCTGAATTAGAACCACTCCCTCTTATCCTACGGAGTTGAACTTTTACATGTTGGTTCAGTTCCAACGACAATTCATTTTTATGGTAAGCATGACAAGAATCGACAAAGGAAAAGGGAGTTTTACAGGGAGAGGGAAACACAAAATTTGGTATATCTCTCTTAATATTGAAAAAATCGAAAAATACATTTAAAAAAATAAAGTTGTAGAAAATTAGTTTTGCTATAATTAAGTTTCTTATAATTTTTTCTGTTTCTTTAATATTTACAGAGATATTGACGGTTTAAGATTGAAAATTTAAATCCTCAACATCTCTTTACACATTCGTGTTGTAGAAAAAAATTATGAGGCAATGAATTTCTAATATTTAGTGAGATATTTTATATTGTGTGTTTCTTCTTTCTCCAAGCACCATGATAGTAGAGTTTATAGTTTCCATAGATATGTCATCAACAAAATCTTAATAAAAACATGGCAATTCCAACTGTCAAAATTTAGAAAAAAATAATTAATTGACATAAATTTCCTATGCTATATTCGATATATACTTTCTTTGATAAAAACTGGATTCATTCCATTACTCGTGGGAATAATAATGAAGAATGAAACTATAATACAAAAAATAATTTTTCACAGCCATGCAGTAATATTCAAAGAATATATCTGAAGAGTATATTCGTGGCTGGCAATAAAAAATAAAGAGTTTATCACAGAAGTGTTTAAAAATCGGCGAGTATACCTAATTTTTGGATTTATCTTAAGAAATATTTAAAAAAAAAAGTAATTTTATCCGTATTCGAACCTTTTGTTTTTTAGTACTGAATTAACGGGCAAACGACCTGTCACCAATGCTTTAAATGAAATGAACAGGTTAAGAAACAGTTAGATACAATAACACAGCGATAACTAAAATAAATTAATAGTAAAAAAACAGTTTTAAAAACAAGATTTTATTTAAATGCTCTAAAAAGAAGAAAATAAATTAATATCAAAAATTAAAAACAACCTTTTATTTAAATGCTCTAAAAAGAAGAAAATAAACTTTAAATGGAATCAACCCCATTAGTTTATTATATTACAAAATTTATGTGATATTAATGCTTGTTGCGAGATTTACTTGTGTTGATGTATTTGTCCCTTTTTAACCCGACTTCAAAAAGGAGGATGGTTCTCAATTCGTCTGTATATTGCTTCTTTTTATGTTTGTTACCTCAAAACTCCATCATTTATGAACCGATTTTGAATTTTTGTTTTTGTTTTAAAGGGTTTGATTTCCAGACACCGACTCCAAAAATAACAATAATTGTACACTATGTTATCCTAATAATTTGACTGTCTTTTAAGCAGTCTATACATATATTTAAAAATTTTTGCTTAGGTGAACTAAAATTGACACAAGAATATGCAATTATTTTTTTACTTTTTAGTGCATTTTTTGTTTTAGAATATTTGATTTTTGAAGTCGGGTTTCCATTTTGTCAAAATTTTATTTTATACTGGGCTTTGTGCCGTATTCATCCGGTTTATGGGAAAATGTTTCGAATAATAGTTGTTTGTATATTTATATTGAATTGTTATTACTGAATAAATAACGCACAAATCAGTTAGAATGCATATTTAGGCCGAATTTTGTAATCAAAATTTCCTGTAATTGTACATATTATTAGAAGTATACATATACAGATACATATTATTAGAATTAAACATCTTTGTTGCCAGACTAAATGACATTCTAACACGTGAAGTTAAAAGCAAGCTTAAATTTGCCGAAATAACTGAATTTGACGTTGTTGATATTTTAATCAAGTTGTAAAAAGTATCCCATAAACGATGATTACCATACATACACACAGCTGGTGTTAAAAAAACAAAACTCTAATGTACAAAAAGGATAAAACATGCATATTATAATTTTGTACAAAACACTTACAGCATATTCACCTAATAATAATGGATAGGAGCTAATTATTTTTTAAAATATCCTTCAGAATTTTCTCTTACACACACATAAATAACATAATATATACGTACACAAAAATAATGAAAAGTAAACACGTTATTTTGTAAATCCAATTTAAATTTATTAGTGTTTTTTTATGCCATCAACAAATATAATAATTCCTTTCTCGCAATCCAATTTTATTATATTTAAAAGTTTCAGTTATAATATACAGTAGGGTATTAATTTTACATCGATATGATAATATTAGGTACGATGTTAATATTTTCAACAGTTTATTATAAAATCGTTGCTATTTACACGTTGTCGTTAACAAATAATGTTTCAAATTTATTTGTGATTTTCGAAATTTAGAAATATTTAGTACACCCAAAAACAAACTAATGTGGTACGTAGGAAAGTAGTACCAGAGAATTCCTGTACAAATAAAACTATATTCAAATAAAGTAATGTAAGAGTAATGCACTCACTAATGCCCATTTGCACCAAATCATTTAAGTACGGCTTAATTTTAAGTAATTCTTATACTAACAAATTGTAGTGCACCGCCTGAAAAGCTATTTTTAAACAAAGTAGTTCTTTGATTTTAAGTTCCCGATATCGGCTGCATAAAGGATTATAAACTTGAAGAATTTGTTTACGCCTGCGCATTAAATACTTTTGAAGTGTCAAATTAAAAATGCTGTTAAAGGCTAATCCCCGGACATCGCTACAGTTAATAAATAAAATATAAATGATGTAAAGAATGCTTTAATCAATATTATTATTATTATTTTAATTATAATTTCATTTGAATATAGCACAATTAAAACAATGAAACAATGAACATATTTAGAAATATTTCTTTGGTTTTCAAATAATGTTCAATGAAGAATGTTGGTTTCAGTAATAAAAAAATAATTTAAAGCAGTAATTTTGACAAATAAAATATGTTAAATTATTTTATAATTTTTATCTAAAAAACATACCACATAAGTATTACTTTAATTTTTGAAACAAAATATCAACTGAAATTGAAGTTCACTTTGCTAACATTTAAGAATTTAAATACATTATTTCGTAAGGTAACCCAAGATAATAAAAAGTTACTAAAAAGTCATTAGAATTATAGTATGGTTATATGCGTTGGATCTTAAGGACGTTCTCAAGAAAATCAGTTTTCTTACGATTCTTCTGTAATTTTGAATGTATGTAGTTAAAAGTATCTTCCATAGGTATAATTTTTTTTAATGGTCCTTACGGTACTAAATTTATAAATATTGACAGTTAAAATTTGTATGTTTATCATGTTAAACTTACCCCAATTAATATTGTCACACACGTTTTATTAAATATCAATAGTAATTTTCTTACGATTCTTTTAAAAAACTGAGAACAAGTAATTGAAGATACAACAAATATCTTTCTACAAAAATAACAAAAACAAGCGGTATTAATTATCTACTTAAAAAAAATTCCATTATGTAAACTACAATAGATCAAATAAAATCAACTATATTTTATTTGATCTATTAAGTTGAGCACGACTGCTCTTTGGGAACATCCTTAAGTAAGTCAATATCCTTAAATAAGTAATGCTTAGGTAATAGCGGTACAACAAACTAAATAATTAAGGTTTAATATAGTGTATTACTTAGTAAAGGAAAATAAAAAACGGTGAGAATGGACATAAATTAGTAATAATTGGCATATTTGGCAAGCATACTATCCCGGTTAGGCAGGTATCTTTGGCAACTTGTAAATTTATAAAAATATGTTTCATTTAATTTACACGATGTCCTGATTAAATAGATAGATTCTAAAGGCTGCCCTGGAAGGGCTACACTTCGACCATAAGGTCCATTGTGATGCCTAAGGATGTGAGAATGTCATTGGAG
Organism: Nineta flava; assembly: GCA_963920215.1. Classification (NCBI taxonomy): domain Eukaryota; kingdom Metazoa; phylum Arthropoda; class Insecta; order Neuroptera; family Chrysopidae; genus Nineta; species Nineta flava. The sequence continues at coordinate 20,485,985 of OY986041.1, forward strand.
TGGAAGGAATTTTGTATATAGACTAGGAATTGGTAGAATATGCGGCTGCATATCCATCGCAGCCGACTATGATAGGAACTATGCCGATATTCATCTGGAGTTCGTAAAGGAAACCTTCTCAAGCATAGCCGGTTACCTCATTCTTGTCCATAATCGCACCTTTTTTTTCTTTCCTAATAATTGACAAACTGCCGATGTCGGGATTCTAACCGATAATCTCCCTGATTCCCAGCAGGCATACTGCGCAGACATAACGCCTTAGACTGCTCGGCCAGTTGGGACTGATGTCATGATTGGTGTGACGTCAAATTTCACGTATCAAATTTATTGCAAGTTAAAATTTTAACTAACGCATTTGACTGACTGCGTAACTGACGCTATAATATTCGTAATTTTAGTAAAGTTTTAGTATTAATTATTGACATTAATTACTTTTTAAATCGCTCCAGACTTTTAGTCATCTACAAGCACTTGATTACTCTCGACCTTATGGTTGAAGTGTAGACCGTCCAGGACAGCCTCTACAATCTATCTATCTAAAGTAATGAAGACATACTATGATAGAACTAGTGTATACTAACTAGACAAACATGACATTGTATTTTTTATTAATTATTGATACGAAAAAATTTAATTTAACCTGGAAGTTATTGTTGATGCAATTTAAACGTGTAAATAAAATGAAACGTTATTTATACGTTAACGTATAAATAGACTTAACGTAATTATTAATGCACGATGATATATCAAATGTGATCGAAAAAAATGATCAAATAGAAGGAAAAATAATTCATAATGGTCCAAAGAATGTTCCGTGGTTTGTAAATAAGGTTAATAAAAAAGCAAACGTTTTTATTTATCGTTATAGGTGAGGCCAAACCAGATATGGTGCTCCCATTTTAGTTTATTTTATATTTATAAGAAATTTATAATAAACTTTTGCACTCGTTCCTTATTCCATATTTTTAACCGATACAAACTTCGATTTAATGTTATAATAATACACTTATATGTATATAATATGTATACAGTGTATAAATAATTTATTTTATATTAATCTTAATATATGTACACTCCCGTTCATAAAAATGGAACCAGTTGAAACATTATAAGCATTATTGTATGTAATATACATATGGTTAGTAATATATACGCTTAGAATGTGACTTACTAGTGGTTCAATTTTTCTGAACGGGATTGTATGTATATATAACAACTAAGAGAGTTTATGCTTCTTTCAGAGGTTTATTTAGTAGATATTAAATCTTTTACTTAGAAAGGTCCTAGTTTTTATAAAATACAGTATATCACAGTATACACAGTATATCTTTTTTGTACTGGGTGAGGCGTATAAAATCTTGCCAAATGAAATATTCAATATCTATCTGAAAACTGTATAACAGCTTCAAATGCTAGGTAAGGACGTTCCATCACTGTGTTATGCAATCAGTACAACAAACCGGTTTGATTTTATTATAGCACCAATACATAAATAAACACACATATACAACACATAGACGAAAAAAAAGTTCACATATATAAAATAATGTTATGTTGAAGAAAAGGAATAATTTTAAACTTTTATATTTCGAAAACAAAACGGTAACACACGATTTTTGTTTTAAATTTATATAATAAATATTTAGCTTTACTCTCCTAGTTTTTTTTTAAATTCTGTCGAGTATTTTTTTAATACAACATATAATAGTTGGGCGGGCATGAAGTTTCAAATGATTCTAATGAGAGAGAGGATGAGAGAGAATGATAACTTTGAAATTAATAATCTCGCGTTCTAAACGGTCAAAAATTCTGAAACTTCGAGATTTATTAGAAAACGTTATTTTTAGCCTGTGAACAAAAAATGAGCAAAATCTGTCGAAAAGTGGTGGTATGCTGGTTAAGTGCTGTTACATTTACGTCCGTGCTAAGATTATTTTATTTTATTAATATTTCAAATATACTATTACTTTCCCTAGCAAATAGCCTGCAATAAAATATAAAACTGTGGCAAATTTGCGATTATATTCAAATCCTAATATAAAAACCCAGCAAAATTAATTGTTCAATAGCTTTTCCACAAAGCTTTTGTGTTTCCTAAGTAAATTAGCTAGCGATGAGCCAAAAAGTACCATTGAACATAAATCATTTTACATCGGTTCAATTTTTTTAATTCGTCCATATATATATATATATATATATATATATATATATATATATATATATATATATATATATATATATATATATATATATATATATATATATATATATATATATATTTATATATATATATATATATAATATACTATTCTTATAGTCTTGTATATATGTACTATACTAATAATATAATCCTCACACATTAATATTTCAAACCCAGATTGAAAAATTAATATTTTTTAATTTAAAAATAAATATTCTTATTTTATGGAAATAGAGAGCTGCTGAGTGTATAATTACTAAAACCTATTTGTTTAACATAAAACAAAACATATTAAAAATCAAACAATATTTACAAAATATTAATATTTACTGTTCTAGAATAAATATTTACATGGAAAATTCAACAAGCTTTAATTTTATACGGATCATTATTTTTATATAAATTTCGCTTTTTGGTATTTATTTAATAGTTGAAAACAGCTGAAAAAACAACGGTGCAAGCACGCTTTTCGTAACAGTAAAATAAAAATTATTTTTCCAAAAAAAATGCAATTAATCGGTAGGTAACGCACTAAGAGCACAAATTCAATAATCCATAGTACTATATAAATGTGTAAGTAACTCTGTTTGTTTGCTACCTCTTCACGACTAGATGGCTAAACGGATCGTAAAAATAGTCTTGAAGGGGTTGAACATTAAAAAAAATACATACAGTCGAACATAGAATCTCCTTTTTTTTGGAGTGGGTTAAAATTTTTATTGATTTTATCATCTCCACAGAAACTATACTTCTAAAAAATAAATATAAAATTATTTTATTAAAATTTTGTTTCAATTTTGAAATATCAACTTTGTCGTTTCCGCAGTAACTATAAACTATAACAGCACACTATAAATCGTTATATATCGTTGTATATTGTATACATTTATCAGATAGCGTGAGCTATACATACATTTATCAGATAGCGTTGTATATTATCAGATTGTGGGATACTGCAAGTGTGAGCAACATTGAGATTTTACAGCGTTTTCAGTCTAAAGTGCTGCGTGCGATAAGTGATTCACCATGGTTCGTTCGAAACGATGACCTACATCGTAGTTTAAATGTGTCTCTACAGTGCGTGAAGAAATAGTGCGATTTAGTGAAAACTATATGTATCGTTTAGAAATGCATCCAAATGTGTATGTGCTTAATCTTCTTGACAATAGTAAGACCTTAAACAGACTAAATAAACTTAATATCTTAGAATTAAAATATAGATTTATTTGACATTTTAGTGATAAATGTACTTAAATAATTTTAGTATATAATTCTTTATTCTTGTGTCTTCCATTAGGTAGACACAATTCACGATTTTTATCTAGTGATCACTCTATTCATAGTTCTTATTAGAACTGATAATAGTTAAAATTAGGACGCTAAAAAAAAAAATTATTATTATTTCCAATACTTATTTATTTAGCTTTCATATAAATGCAGACGAAGTCGTGGGAAACAGCTAGTGTAATATAAAAGAGTGAAGTAATTTCTCTTTAAATTAAAACTCTTCTCAAAGAAATTTTCAACAAAATATTTCATGCGAATATAATTAAATATTTAATTATTTTCCGATTAATTAAGGGCGTTACCTATTTATTAGTCAAATCATATATTTTAGTATCTTTCAAAGTGTAGAATGTAAAATGTAAAGTGGTGCTTCTTTAGCGACGTATCTGTTTGAAATTGTTTTTTAACAATTTCAGGGAAAATGATTAAATAGTGGGGAAGAGAAATAAGTACAAGCCTTGAGTGCGAGAAAGGGACCAATTAAATTTATTTGTATTCGGAGAACATCATATTAAAAAAATATGCTTTTTCAAAAATCGTTTAACTTCAATTTTTTTTAACTCGCCTAAACAATTAAAAATATTAACCTGTGTACTTATTTTGTAATAATTTTTATACTTTTACATATTTTGAAGTGAAGCTTCTTTATCGAGGTATCTATTTGAAACTTTATGTGGCGTTAAAGAGGAAATGATTTAACAGCGGTGAAATATAAGACAGTGAGAGAAAGGAAGAGAAAACGTATAATTTATGTATACAGTGTATGCACATAACACCTGTTTTTACTATTATAAGACGCTGATAACATTTTTAAATAAAAAAACTGAAGAAGTTTCACTTTCCTGCTGTGAGCTTATGTCAGTGGGACTTACACATTTTTCTTTTTTAAATAAAAACATTGATTGCATTTCACAAATTTACTATTACCTATAAACTATCGCCGAGTAGGTCAAAATCGATATACGGATTACACTAAACTATCGTTATGACTTGCCTAAAAGCAAGGAATTCGTGATGTTAGAACATTGAAATTTCATGCAATCAAAGAATAAAGAATGAAGTCAAAATCAATACCAATCACGTCAAAGGTACCTGAGTGATTTTTATCCGTCAGAAATAATGTCATTTTTTTCAAGCGCGTGGCCCAAAACTAAATTAAGAAAAAAATTCGCAACTGGTACACACGCCGGTCGATAGATTTGATTATAAAATCCGACGACTTCTTAAAATATTAAACATTAAATTTAATACACTTAATAAAGGATTAACTTTTCAAATTAAAACATAATATTTAAAAAAAAGTAATTTATTGTTTTGTGCACTTGTTGTTTATGGTCTTATTGCACTAGCAATAAGACCATAAACAACCAATAAGACCAATAAGAACAGAATTGGTGGGCACAGATGTCTCCATAAGCTGTGTGAGAGTAAGTAAAAAAGTTATGTTTTGAAGTAAGACGGAACGATGTTTCAATACAGGTTGCCTACCGATTATTGCCCAATAATTTATTGAATCAATTTAGAAATAGTTTTATAAAATATTTATTGTTTAAGAAATATCTTTTACAATATGGAGAGATATACCAAAAAACATAATCATAATAATAACAATAATAATAATAATAACAACAATAATGATGATAGTAATAACAATAATTACAACAACAACAACAACAACAACAACTATATGTATTCCCACTTTATGTAAAATTTAACCATTTAGAAATTAGTAGCAAATTACCAACCCCCAACCCAGCATTATCATTGGCATCTTTATTGTATCCAGTGTCATCAAATTCTCATGACACTATACCCCCTACTAAGAAAAAATAATTAAATCAAGTAAATAATTGTTTATTAGTTCTCCGATATGAACACTTTAGGCAAATTATTCGGAATTTCCAAAAATCTAATTCTAAAATCTACACTAAAGCTAAATCATCAAAAAATTTTACAAGCGGTTTACAATTGTTAAGCGGTAAGATCAAAAGATTTATATTTTATAATTTATGTAACATTTATATTTTATTCATACCCAAATATTAAAAAGGTACATTTTATGCCCCAAATTACCAGCCCTTAATTCCAGAGTATGTATACAATGTATTGTATGTATTATTTACTTTGTACAATAGTGACCATAAAAAAGAGTTGGTATTATTATATTTTTTTCAGAAAATATTTTAATTATAAAAGGAAAATAATAATAATTGATAGGATACCCTGTATTTACTCTATCTCTCTTCCTACCTCTCACTCAGAGCTGAGTAGAGTCAAACCCTGTCCACCTATGCTAGAGTAGACAACAAATTTGATTACGTTTCGACATTTACAACCATAATAACAGATAACACAGCGTATTTCCAATTATTATAGACAAACAGGTTTCTATTAAAAAAAACATTTTTAAAACCAAGCTTTTTATAGTAAAAATAATTTTCTACAACTTTACTGCTTATGTGTTTTTCGATTTTTTCAATATTAAGAGAGATATACCAAATTTTGTGTTTCCCCCTCCTTCAAAACCTTTCTTTCCCCTTGTCGATTTTTGTCAGTCTTACCATAAAAATACATTGTCACCGGAACTGAACCAATATTTAAAAATTCAACTCCATAGGATAAGAAGAAATGGTTCTAATTCAGCTTGCAAAATTTTACCCGAACATACATACATACATACATACATTGCAAGTTATATAAAAGCTTGTAAAAAACATACCTATGTGAGACTACATCGAACTTCTGGCCAATAACTTCCAGTAAAGTAATAGTCTTCCAACTTTGAATTTTATGATATTATGATATTTGTGATTTAACAGCTATCCTATTTTCATACCTGATTTTTTTCTACCCTTCCATTAATTTTTAATAAATTACTAGCTCAATAAATTATTAGCTCTTTAAAGATTATCAAATATCTTAGTTTTTATAGTAATATAATTAATGTATAAGGAAATCTTAGCAGGATAAATAAGTGAATTTTAGCAAATTAACAAACAACGGCTTCTCAAAAAGTTCACCAATGTGATTTAGCTGACCAAAAGTTATGGAAGGACCAATTAAAGTTTTTGGACAATTAATACCACGATAAAACTAGACAGTCTACCGTAATCGAAATTTTATCCTCTTTCGAATGGTATAAACAGAAACTCCGGTTTTTTAATCCTTCAAGTACTATGTACAACATTCTACACTAAATCGAGACTTTTCGGTGAGATTATCAATGTATTTGAGCAGAGGATATACAAGAAAATAATATATCTAATATTTATACAATATAATTGGGGATAAAATAAAAGTCAAAAAGGGTTATACATAAATTGAAAATTATTTAATCGAATATTATTTCAATACAATTTTCAATTTCAGTGAGCTTTGTTCTATCAACTCTATACGCTATCATGTTCAACAATTTTTTGGTAATTCACATTTATAATAATTTTTTTTTTTTATATAAAATAAACTTTTTTATATATACTATATGTTTAGCAAATAATTTTGAAAGTGTTTATACTAACCACAATTCTATTCAAAACAAAAATATAAAAAGGCGTAAGTTCTCGCATACTTTTCTAAATATGGTGATGAGCGCCTTAGTATGAAGTATTTCAAGTAGCAAGATTCTAATGGGTATCGAGATTCATCTAATGATTACCGAGAAATTCAAAATGAAAAATCTCTACATATTTTAAAAAAAACGTATGCAATTAACAAAAAGCGACTACAAATATTTTATGAATGAATATGTTTTCTAATAATTGACAAACTGCCGATGTCGGGATTCGAACCCATAACCTCCCAGTTTCCAAGTAGACATACTGCGCAGATATAACGCCTTAGACCGCTCGTAAAGCGACCGGTTTATCTGATACTCTGGTGAATTTGAAATTAATGTTTAGTTTAAGGTATGGTCGTTTACAAAATCGAGGCCACAGCTCTGGCTATGCCCTTAATCGAAAGTTATTGCGAAAATTTATCCAGTATTCTTTCTAGGTTAGTTTCTGTTGCGTTCCTATTTTTATCCTCCGATGGTTGGAATTCTCTTAGTTTGGATACAAGTGTTTTTAGTTGGCTTTCAGTTGTTGCAGATTTAAAATTGTTGTAGTGGATTCTGTCTGACGTTTGAAGTCTATTATACCTAATTTTTTTAATATTCTTATTACTCAGATCCATAACGTTCACCCATCAATTTATAGCTTTTCTTACCGCTTTTAATGCCAAAAATTGACTTCCTGAGTCTACTCTAATCATATAATTAGGTGTAATTCTTTGCCGAGAATGCTCTTAAAAAGTCCTTACACTTTTTCAATTTTTTGAAAGTATCTATTTTAGAGTCAAAGTCTCGACCCCATACAACAATGTAGTGAATATTGTGCTGTCAAATACTTTAATAGGCGATTCCAAGTTTGGCATTTGAAGTATATTAAGTCTTTTATGCTCCCCAATGCTCAATTTCCTTTTTTTAGCGAATTTTCTGAAAAGAAATAGAGCTATCGTACCGACTTCAAAATTTTGCAAAAATCGATCCTACCTAGTAGATGTCAAAAATTACAATCTGTAAAATTTATATATATATATATATATATATATACATATATATATATATATATATATATATATATATGTATTTGTAATCACTCTAGCGGTCACAATTTTTATCTGATTGGAATGAAATTTGGTATTTGAAGCGCTTTTGGTATTCAAAAGATCAAGTTCGTGAATGGGTAAAATCGAACAAGGGGTTTTAGAGGGAAGGGGAAACACAAAATTTGACATATCTTCCTTAATATTCGAAAAATCGAAAAATTTATAAGAAGTAAAATTGTAGGTACTAAGTTTTACTGAAATTTTATTGCTTATCATTTTTTCTGTTACGCTAATATTTACAGAAATATTGACGGTTTAAGATTGAAAATTAAATTCCTCAATATCTCTGTATACATTAGAGTTTAAGCAAAAATGATAAGGTAAAGAATTGTAGCAAACATGATTTTCTACAACTTTATTACTTACGCATTTTTCGATTGTTCTAAAATTAAGAGAGATATTTTATATTTTGTTTTTTTTTTCTTTCTTTATGCCCCCTTTCCCCTTGACGTATGTCATTTATTAATAAAATTGGTCATGCAAATACTAAAATCATCTTAGAACGAAATTTCATGTTGACTAAACTAAAATTTTGACTGCTAGAGAGTGATTTATGTAGTCTAAGGAAATTCGCTAAGTTGAAGCAGCTCCTGCGTAACGAATATGTTTATTATTATTTTGGATTACTGTTGAAAAAAGACATGAGATGAATAGCAATATTCGTTGCCTTTTCGACGAGTTGTTTATTTAGCATGTATGTTGGCATCTACCTTAGCCTTCCACTCCCTCTTAAGACTACGATTTTAGTTTTGCTAACGTTTACTTCTAACTAATTTTCTGGACAATACTTGCTAATACATTGAGTGGTTATTTTGTATGCCTGGAGGTATTTGTAAGGATGACAAGATCATCCGGGTAGAGCAGCAGAGTGCCTTTATTTCGTCCGTCTATGTTTAATCCTCTTATAATATTATTTTACATGTATTGCGTTGTATCATTGAGAAACAGATTAAACAAAACTGATCAATTCTAATTTTAAATTTTATTTTGAGCTCGTTAATTGATTAACAATAAAATCCATAACAATTATTAAATTAAACAAATATTTGAATTTTGCATTAAAATTATTTTACAAAAACTGTAAATATTTGTTTAATTGAATAAATAAATTTTAAAGCCTAAGAGGGCTATTCAGCTGTTTTATAATATAATTAGTTTCACGCTATTATATACTAATGCATTTCTAAATATTTATATTCCGTTTCGCTTTGCCAGAGTTGAGACCGCTATCCAATCACTTTTGTAATATGCACAATGCAAGCAAGCAAGGAAGATGTATTTAAATTTTATATGAACTAACATTAAGCCTATACAGTAACATTTATTTAATTTTCAAATGTTTACCATGATAAACTTTAACAACGTGTCATATGTTGCTATGGCAAATGTCAACGATATGCTCAAATATCTTATATACTCTGGGTATAAAATAAGAAGGTCCCACCAGAGACAGGTCTATAATCAGAGAAATATGAACAAGTAATATACTCTGGGTATAAAATAAGAAGGTCCCACCAGAGACAGGTCTATAATCAGAGAAATATGAACAAGTAAAAATAACAAGTAATTTTTAAGTTGAATTGTAAGATAATCAAGAAAAATTTTCTTCCTCAATGATTTAAATTCAATGGAATCGACTCCGAGTCTCCCATCCTCAATGATCAAGGGCTTCCAGAAAATTTCGATACCCGTTTCCAAAATTTTATAATTAAAAAAGTTGGGCATCTTGTCAAAACGAAGCTACTTACAAAGAACCAGCTTGATGCTCATCATCCTGAAAAAACCCTTTGGTCTCCCGAACTATTGAGCTATCATTTAAAAATTGTATAATAAATTTGTACCTTATTAATTCGGATTTTGGAAAAATGATCCGACTAAAAGTTTTTAGTATAGTTATAACGAACAACTTTTATCCGAAACATTTTTTTGAAAACGAAATAAATAAGGCACAAATCATTTATAATGTTTTAAAATGATAGCTCGACTTTTGTCGCTGACTTTACATGACACATAACAATTCTATGAATAATTTTTTAAATTATTTGCAAGCGTGTAAAAAGCGGTTTACAAAAACATGAGTACAAGAAATTTTACAAATCAATATTTTAGATATTAAGTAATTATTTTGGCTTCAATGTTAATTAATTAAGAAGCTTACAAATAGCATAACAGATAATGAAATACAAACATACATTATATTAGTTAATTTCAATACATGTAATTTAATACAATTATTTAATATTGAATTTAAGGTTCATCGGAAAATTAGGGAATGTGTAGATAAAAATATGAATTTTTGATATGCTATAAATTTCTAACTTATACGTATAAAATAATTTTTCTAAAAATATCTGACGAACTGTTTTCATGTAATTAATCATTAAAAATTGAAATTTTAGTTGTGAATAGCAAATGTTGAATGAACGCATATATTTTCGATAATGTTGCTCCACTATCTATAGATTAAAAAGTAAAAATCTTCTACTTTTATAAATTAAATATCGTACATTACGTTAAAATTAAAAAAAAAAGTCTGATGAAGAGTTTTGTAAATATCTAAATTAAAAAGATAACAAATTCACGCAAATTTTCGTCCGCCATACTTGAATAGAGTCAAAAGACGATTATTTTTAGTAATTAAATAATTACATAAATTCGATTACTAATGATGTGTTAGATGCTATCTAAATTTAAATAATTAATCTACAGATTAAAATTTTTAATTTCTGTTAAAAAAATGTAGATTTCATAATGACTTGCGGGGTACTGTCCGATCAACCTTAATGTATAATAGAGAACAAACATCAAAACTAAAACTAAATAATCTGACGTCATTACTAAACACAATAACACGTTTTAGGGTTGTACTACAAATCCAGAAACTTTTGGCATCTATTAATTTTACTGACTTATTTAAACAAAAACAAAAAAAAATTAAAACAACCGCTGGATAATTTAATGTTAATTTTACAGATTGTTTTTTTTGAAAAATAGTAAAGAAATCGTCGGATGTGAAAAAAATTCCTTACTTAAGTGAGTTAACTAATAGATTTATTGTATACGTATAAGAAGTCCATTTCCTGCGAAACGACCATTGACTAATCGACAAATGGCCCACGATTTCGTATATCAAATATAAAAATTTATTTTTAATGATACTTATATTTAGATATAAGGTGACTCCTACCGGATTCATACCCAAAATGTGTTATTCGATGTGTGAAAATGTTTCAAACACATGTTGTTTGTTATTATTTCCCGTGTTCAAATATTTTAATCTCGTGTCATATAAGATTAATGTGTTTTGGCACGCCAGTAACCTATATGTTACCCAATAAAATTATCTACCATCCGGAGAAAACCGGAACAGTTGGTTCAGTCGTTTCAACGTGATGCTGGAGCAAACCGACAAAAAGTCCAAAATGTTTTAAATCGGGATCTTTTACCATTCAATTAACCCTGTCTAAAGTTTTAGTACAAGAATAAATTAAGTAATGAAATATATTTTCAAAATAGCTCTAACCAGATTTGGGATTAGAAGAGTGGTGAGGCTAAAACCAAAAATAAAAATTATAAAAATTAAATTAGTTAAATAAATAAATTTTAGTTTAATAAACGTTAAATTTGACAGAAGAAAATCATTTTTTTCTGCAACCTAAAACTGCAACGCAACGGCAACCATGGAAAACAGGTGGAAAAGATGGTGGAAAGATGGTTGCAAGTGCAACTTGTGTGCAACCAAAGTTGCAAAACGGTTGTACCGTGTGTGCTGGGCCTTGAAGATTTGAATAATTAATATCAGAACTCTTAATTTACGTTTTTCTTCTGTACAAAAAATAATAGCATCTCAATCAAATTCATAAACTAAGAGATAAATTCAATCCTTTACTAGAAATTCTCTTTGTATCGTCTGTTTAGTTTACTTCTTCGTATAATAGATCTCCCACGAGTATGAGAGAGTACATGTGTATACATTAAGCAATGTGTATGAGAAGGAGGTCTTATAGGTTTGATAAACAAGCATAATTTTCAAAACAGTGAATAATATTCATAAAGAGTATGAGAGAGTACATATGTATACATTAAGCAATATGCATGAGAAGGAGGTCTTATAGGTTTGAGTGGTTGGTGACCACTGGAACAGTTATGAATAATATGCTTGTTTATCAAACCTAAAAGACATCCTTCTCATACACATTGCTTAATGTATACATATGTACTCTCTCATACTCGTGGGAGATCTACTATACGAAGATGTAAACTAAACATAGTGTATAACTCATACACTATGAAAACACAGTATCTATCTATTTGATTTAAATTGAAATTTTTTTATCCATATTGTAAACCAACTTACTAAATATCAGATAATAAACGAATATTACTACATTTCCTGGTGTAGAGAAACATTGCAATTTTGAAGTATGAAAACTTACAACTGTAGTAGAAAAGGTATACTATGGAATTCCAATAATAAGGCAATCAAAACTTTCACTCTATGAACGAAATAACGTAGAAGTGGGGTTCCACTTTATACAAAATACAAACTATGTAATATAGAAAGAATAGTGGATATATTTACTATATATAATACAGGTGTACATTATATACTTACAGAGTGAAATTAAAATCCGACAAATATCAAGGTAGCTATAAGCTGTTAAAGATTATTATCTGTCTCTTTCTTGCAAAAATACTAAAAACGAAGTTTTACGTGTATTTTAAATGGTGAAAGTGTAATATGACGTCACATAACATATCAAGAGTGATTACAGACACATGTATATACATATACATATGTCCATAGATATATATATATATATATATATATATATATATAAATTTTACAGATGGGGATTTTCGACATCTACTAGGAAGGATCGATGGACATTTGAAGAAATTTTTGCAAAATTTGAAGTACGGGGCCAATAGCTCTATTTCGAATATGTATCGAAAATCAGGATTCTTTGTCTTGGACTTGTCTTGTCTTGTTTCGCTCGTCTCGCGCGGCTCATTAGAAAAATGTTACAAATGCAAAACTCAAACCGTTTCGTAGAAACCAAGGACAAAAACTTTCGAACTTTTGTGATGTGTTGGGTGAGATTGCTACATTCTACGGAGTAAGTAAGGTCATTCATTAACCAACATATTTGTGCGTTGATTAATATTTATTTCCTTGGGTTAACTCGACCTTATCACTTCTGTCATCCAAACCAAACCAAACTGCCAACCAGACACTAGGGTGAGTCAACAGTCATGGAGTTTTCTGAAAGGGTGGATAATGGAGGAAATTCCAAGACTCTAAGATTCCAAAAAAGTCCTTGGACATTTTTGCACCTGACCCACCGTTAATTAGATATTAATTAAATAAAGTAACCAATTACAGAAACGCGTTAATGGAAAAAGAAATGGTCTCCCATAATTTAGATCACTAAAATATTGAAAAAAAATTATACTTAAGAATATATTAATGTTATGGATTTTGACTCATTCTGTATATAGTTAGTTCTATCGAATGGTAGTATTACTTTATTACTTAAATTTTGATTTCTATATAAAAGCACACATAACTTTTGTTGGTATTTGACAAGGAAAATAAATGGCTAGTAGAATATATATTATTTACGTTTAAGTATATGCGGTCAATATCCAATAGTGTCATTCTATCCAATCTTTATAAAATTATAAATGTGAATGTTTGTGAAGATGTTTGTCTTCGCATCATGTTCAAATAGTTTAACTGACTTTGATGCGGTTTTCACCAAACAACGGTATAACCAATCTTTTAAACTGTGCGAGATAGTGAAAGTCTTTCAAGTACAAGAAATATTTATCTTATAAAAACAAACGACTTATGTTTGATATATTTTTGCATACATCGAATAGTTTTGGCTTAAATACGGTGCAGAAGGAAAAAGATATATCTATCCATGAAACTACTAGCTGAAGTATTCGGCATAGCATTGCCGCTTAATCTTTCGAGAAGGTACACATATACAGAACAGACCGCTTCGTCTTATGTATTTCTTTGCGTTACTTAACGCTAAGTAAGTTACTTGCGTTAGTTGCTTAAGCTACCTGCTGAATTTACTTCAGTTACTTAACGCTTCGCGTTGAGATTATGACTAGTGTCTAAACTTTGAAAAACGAATTTTTTTTGTCTTTAAACATTTCTTCATGCTCTTACGGTTTTTCACACCACTTGGTGAATTTGGGTTGGAAATCTGGGATGAAAAGTACCCTATATGTTATTTCAGCATATAAAGTATCTATATACCAACATTAGATTATAAGTATTTTTTGGAAAAACTGGCCTATTTTCAAAGTACCCTAATTCGATAAGGAATTGACCTATAGGTTTCGATTGAGCTTAATTTGTCACAAATTTAATGCTCTTAAAAAACGTATGGAATAGCTTTCAAAGAAAAATGCATGGATTAGGGGAGAATCTGAAACAAGTCCGAAAATTTCCCGTTTTTTCGTGTGTACAAATTTTTCCACAACTTTTTGGGAGTTGCAAACTTGAGCATACATAGCCCTAATGGGTCCAAACAACATACTAAAAATCAGAGATACATCATGTTTTGCGAATTTATTGGTGATTTTGACCGGCGTATATATGCTTGTAAAATATTGAATGAATATTATTCAAAACAATAAATATTACTACTACTAATTTTACTACAATTTTGTTTCGTATCATTTTTTCTGTTTGACTAATATTTACAGAAATATAGACAATTTCATATTGAATGTTAAAATTGTAATTATCTCCCTACATTTTCTACAACTTTACTCCTGATGCATTTTTCGATTGTTCTAATACTAAGAGAGATATTTTATATTTTGTGTTGCCTTCTGTCTGCATGCCCCCCTTTTCTCTTAACCTATGCCATTTATCAATATCAACTTAATCACTTAATCATAAATCACTCTCTAGCGGCCATAATTTTAATGTGATCAAAATGAAATATAATATCTGACATGACTTTAATATTTGGATTTTTTTAAATTTTTTTTGGATTTAATTTGTATATTAGTATTTTTAGCTTTTTAATATAGTGACTTTTTGTGTTTTTTGAAGTCGGTTGAATTTTTTTTTAAACTGTTTTACAATAAAATATATTTCATGTATTCGTGTCAAACAAACACAAAATATTAAATATCTCTCTTAAAATTTGAATAATCGAAAAATGTATAAGGAGTAAAGTTGTAGAAAATCAAGTTTACTACAATTCATTACCTGATCATTTTTCCTAAACGATAACGTGAACAGAGATATTTAGAATTTTAACTTTCAATTTTTAATTGTAAATATTTCTGTAAATATTAGTGTAACAGAAAAATGATAAGAAACAAAATTACTGTCAAACTTAGTACCTACAAATTAACTCCTGTTAATTTTTCAAATATTAAGTTAGATATGTCAAATTTTGTGTTTCCCCCTCCCTCTAAGCCCTCTTTCCCCTCGTCCGGTTCAACCCATTAACGAACTTGACCTTTATAGCACATACAGACACGGAACATTGTGCAGCAACATTAGGCAGCAACCTAGTATGTTGTATAGTGGTTGCAAATGTGTATAGTGGTTGCAGCAACAAAAAACATGTCCTTGAACGGTTGCTGTAAAAATCAAAAATATTAGATATTTTGTAGGAGGAGTTAAATGTTCATATACAAATTGGTCATAATATCTGAAATGTTATGCTTTCCTAATATTTTATTATGTTTTATTACCTAGATTGGTTACAATTTACATTTTATACTTTATTATTAGTATAGATTTGAAGATTTTATCCAACAACTAGTTAAAGGTCTTAACTACAGATACATACATATAAATAAACTATACAAATTAAATGAGATAGATAGAGACAAGATGAGAAATGATTGAATTTTTATGACTAGCGTCATAAAATAATAAAATTAAATTTTATGTTCCATAATTTTGGTTGCACGTCTGTACAGAAAATATTTTTGTTAATAAAAATATTGAGATTGGAGTTCAACCAAACGACATTGGAGTTCAATGTTGCTGCTCAATGTTCCTCGTTTGCAGGCTACTTTATAGAAACCATAATTACATGTATTTTTAGTTACCTATATAATAAAATGAGCCATTTTAAAAATCATATAATTTTTGATAATTTTCAACTTGTTTAACTTTCTAGTGATGCCTTAATCATTTAAAAATGAACCTTTGTACTTATTGTAGTGAAACTTTATTAGCGAGGTATCTGTTTGAAATTTTATGTGACTTTGAATGGGAAATGATTCGACAGCGTAGAAATATAAAAGCAACCTTGAGTGAGAGAAATGAAGGGGCAACGTGTAATTTATTTGAACAGTCTATACACATTTACAGATAATAACTCTTAAATTTCAAAATTAATTAAAATTGATTAATTAATTAATCATCAAAATTAATTATCTCCAACGCGACAAATTTTTACTGTTTTATTTAAAAACAAGTTATTAAGAAGCCTCACCTTAAAAAAGTTTTACTCCCCCCGCAAGCTAATGTATTAGGTTGTTTCAAAAGTTTTGGCCGTTTTAATGTCATGTGTTTTTGTAGCTCCATATATCAATAAATATTGATTCTACTGTGTCGTGGTATATACTGATCGGTAGAGAATTTGTACTCTATACATTGATGGTGTTAATTTTTTTCCAATTGTTAATTTTTGTCTCTTTTTAGTTTATTAATATATGATGTCGTTAAGCGATTTTCGGCCAATTTTACTCTACGAATTCAAATTGAATCAAAGTGCTGCCGAAACAGCCCGAAAAATTAACCAGGCATTTGGCAATGAAAGTGTTAATGAACGCACTGTTCGGCGTTAGTTTCCGAAGTTTCGTTTCGGAGATATTAGCCTCGAAAATGAGTCCCGAAGTGGTCGAACTAGAGTAATCCAGGACGAGGATTTAAAGACCCTAGTGGAGACTGACCCATCACAAACGGTGCGTGGGATGGCGGAAGAGCTGGGCATCAGCTCCCATGCGGTATTTGATGGTTTAAAACGTATTGAATAGGTCAAAAAGCTCAAAAAGTGGGTGCCCAACGATTTGAACGATTGACAGAAATTGTCACGTTTCACAAATCATCGTCCGAAAATTAAACGAATTGACCGTCGAAGTTCTGCCTCATCCACCATACTCTCCAGACCTCTCGCCAACCGACTACCATCTTTTCAAGCACTTCGATAACTTTCTCACCGGTAGAACCTTCGCCAATCAGGACCAGGCAAAAACGGCCTTCTTCGACTTCATCGAATCCCGAGCACCCAATATTTATGCCGACGGAATTAATCGACTTGTGTTACGTTGGCAAAAGTGCATTGATTCAAATGGCGCTTATTTCAATTAATTTGAATAAGTATTCACTGAGATATTACAGTTTAAAGTAGACTCTTAAAAACGGACAAAACTTTCGAAACAACCTAATAAGTGAGGCTTCTTAACAACTTTTTGTATTAAATAAAAACAGTAAAAATTTGTCACTTTGGAGATAATTAATTTTGATGATCATAATGAACATCAAATTCAGATAACAAGTATTCATAATTAAGAATTTTAGACTATTAAAACCATAAATATTTCTATAGATAAGTTACGGAAAATATGATCATGTCATAAATTATAAGAGTTATTTTCTGAAACTTTACTTATAATAACCTATATAACCTAACCTTATATAATATTAAGTGAAATATTACCTATTGTGTTTTCTACTTTCTTTATTTTTTTCTGCACCCATGATCGATTTGACCTAGTAGCGGGCTTGAAATTTCAAATACCTAAAACCACGCATACCAAATTCCATTTTTCATGGTAGTTTTCGATATTTATTAGATAGCATTAGATAGCATCGAAATATTTTTATAACAAATTTTTGTAAAATTTTTTCATCGACACAAAATAACAATCACTGAATTTTCTTTAAAAAAACTTACCCTAATATTTGTGAAACATTGCGTACTGACCATCAACTAAAGCCCATAAAACGTACAATGTAATATGAGAAAATGTTTCAACACTTTCTATAAATGTTTGAAACTATATAATAATAATACTATCAATATATACGGGTATTTTATATAATATATACCAATAACTAAACCGAAGTAAATTTATATTACTAAACCGACCTACCTACGTACCAACGTTACCCTACATCATTGTACAATAATAATAGGAGTACTGGGAAGGTGTGGGTAGATATATAAATAGGTAGAGGATGTTAGGCAATACACCAAAGTGAAAAAGAAGAAGAACATCAGGGAACTAACTGAAAACGAACTGTGAGAAAAGACAAACTTTGTTTGATTTTTATATATATATAAATATAAAAGTTTTTATTATTATATGTTTGGTACATATGTTGATAGTACCTCTGCGAGATAGAACTATTTACGAATTGAATCTATATATCCTTCTCATTTTATTATTTTATACATACTTTTCCTTTTTTTGTTTTGTTATTATTATAAAGAAAATCTTTTTGTAACATTTGGTATTTTTTGGTGATATTTTTCTAGAGCATCTCTATCTATGGGCGGCACATATACTCGTATCTTTGTGATTATTATTTCATTAAATAATCAACTGTATTAGAAATAATCAGATCAAATGATAAGTCATATAGCCTATTTCTCCTAATGGTTCAAGTCGTGGTTCCCATGAACGATGTTCTGGGCTTAAAATAAGATTGAAAAACTAAAGTTTGATGTTATTCTTTTGTTGAAATTATTATGTTATATTATTCAATGTTGTTGCTTTTTTACAAGTTTACGGGTGGGCTAATTAATTTAATTGGATATCGTGCAAATTCTAATAAACCGTGTGACGTTTAAAATTTTTATTGTAAATAAATTCATTGCTAATAAGGATTTGCCGTTTTTATAGATATTTGAATAATAATAATCCAGTCATCTTAGGAGTTGAACCAGATAATGAAAGATAAGAAGCTGAAAATTTGTAGAAACGTTTATTTTAACGTGGAAAAATCAGTTATCGTGAATACCTGGCTTACTAATTAATACCTGAATACCATTTATTACAAAAATTTTAGAGCATTAAATTCTCTACAAATTTTGTTTCAAACAATTTTTTATATGTTTAACAGTTTTTGAGATAGAGCGCGATAAAGAATTTAATTACAAAAGTTAAAGTTTCTTCTTCCAATCAGCATCGCCTTCTTTTTCCAATCGCTCAAGAATTTCTGATTCATCATCATCATCATCCCTTTTATCTTCGACGTTAGTCTCCAAATTTTGCAAAATTTCCGGGTCGTATGCACTTTCTTCATCAAAATCCCGATGAAATTATGTAGTATTGAGGCGTGTTTGTCCGTTGCACTGGTCACAAGCTGAAGAACATTGCAGCTCAAATTTTTTGCTTCCATAACCGCAACCATAGTTGCAAAATATAATATTCCAACACTGCATCCGGCGCTGGTGGTAATAATATTGTTACTGGTTCCAAATTTTTGTTCTGCAGCACTCAACTCCATTCTTAAGGTTCCCTAACCAAGTTTAAACTTGGTAGTAGACACGATTGATATGTTGATCAGCTACTGTACTAGTTGGTGGAAGTGTTGATAGCTGCACAGGTTTATTTAATTTTGTTGACTTAATGAACTGCATGTTGCGAAGATAATCGATACTGTCCTCAGATTTTGGAGCATTATATACTGCGAAGAAGATGCGTATTCCATTTTAAAATGATATTTGTACAGGGCAGTTTTCTTGTTGAAATACTTGAGCCAGTCGATTCAAATAGGGTAGTAACAAATCGGGTAGAAATAACATATATAACCGATAATTGAGTTTAAAAACCGTGTTATAAAATGGTATTCATGGTTGACATTGCGCTATGACGTATGACGTATGGTCCGCACTATACGCGCTCTATCTCAAAAACGGTTAAACATATAAAAAATTGTTCGAAACAAAACTTGTAGAAAATTCAATGCTCTACAATTTTTGTTATAAACGCAAATACGATTTAAAGCATAGGAAGCAAGATATTTACGAAATACTCATTTTTGATACCTTTGACCTAGAATATATTTAGAATAACAAAATAAAAGTTTGTATCTTTGCTTCTTATCTTTCATTCCGAGGTTGACCCCCTTTATAGCCTAAGATTACTGGAATAAAAATACGTTTATCTTTGCAAATGTATTTGCATCTGTATTCATAATTTATTATTTTAACAACTAACATTCTGTAACAACTGAGTTAGCTGTTTAAATATACAGTACATTATCAGTGTAAATCAAAGTTGTTTATCAAAATGGTTATTTTACGCACATAGGTAAAAATATAACTGACACGTATGCACGCATACGTAAACATAGCCTGCATATGCACGCAATCAATATTTTGGGTATTGACTAATTCTATAAACAAAAAAACTTTAATATTAGCAACATACTCAACTAGAAAAAAAAGTAATGAACACATTTTATGACAATTAAATGAGTTAATTGCTTGAATATCTTGTATATATATATATGTATAATTATTATCAATGCCGGATGCATAAATATACAAAGTAGTGCATAAAGGTTCTATATACATGTGCAATGTACTCATACGCATGCTTTTAAAATCTACAGTATTTACAGATGTTTGAGCTAAGATTGTAGCTACTCCATTACGTACTATTCAAAGTATGATCTATTTACATTATTTAAATGTTCGTAATACAGGCAAACCTAAGTACATCACCTAATAATAACTAACTATTCTTTTTCAGTAGCAAATGTATTCTCAGCCAAAAAAATTAAAAAAAGTGTGCACGTAAATGTAGCTTACACGAGCACGCAATTAAGGCCTTGGGTATTCGGTAATTCTATATGAAAAAAGTTTAATAACAGCAACATACTCAACTAAAAAAAAAGTAATGAACACATTTTAATGACATTTTATAAATATGTAATAAATTGTTGTTATTTAACTTTACTTGTATGAGAAAGGTTTTATATACGGGGGTCAGTCAGTTGAAACCCATTTAATATATATGATGCGAAAAGAATTTATTATTATTTATTTATAATGGGTTTATATTTATTTATTTTTATGTTTCCCAAGTTTGTTCTTTTTCCACGGGGGAAGGTGGAAAGAGAGAAAGTAGGTATTATAAAAAGACGTGAAAATTTAAAAACTAACTAATTGATTAAACATCTCGTATAAACCATATATATATATATATATATATATTTGTAAATACATATATATTTATATATATGTAGTAAGCGCATGCTTCTGTAACCTACAATAATTTCAGTTGGCATTTGGCCAATTTATAAAAAATCGTTTTAAACGAAAAACTTCTGTTTTAAAGAAGGGAAATTTTTCGTACGAACTTTTCTTTAAACTTTTGTGGTTTTGAAGGTGGGTATTTTTTTTATTATTGAGGACCAATTTAACGAACTTTCGCTTTTAAAGTTAAAAAAACATGCATAAAATTTAATGTTGATCATACGGGAATGGAGAAATCAATAACAATTTATGAACATCTGAATCAAATTCTTTTCTCCGATTCATATTTTTAATCGTTACAAAATCAGGACTAAAATTATAATACTGTCATGTATACTATAAATAACAGGGTATAACAAGCGGGTCAATCCATTTCACAGCGACAAACGGTAGTAGTTGACACGATAATTTGTATAAAGATTATTTAAAATAATCAAAGAGAGGTTTTTTGAAACGTTAATGAAAACAACCACAAAATTCACAAATCGAATTTAAAACTACTGAAATCGGTACAAAACCCCAAAGAATTAGATGCATACGAAAGTATCTACATACACAAATTAAGAAAACAGATAATGCATTTAGAGAATGGCCCAATTCCAAATTCTGATTTAATAAAATTAAATCATTTTCAAAAATTTTATACTTGAATATCAAGGTTAGCTTTGATCAACACCCTAACCTTATTGACAAGAACAACACCGCATGGTCAGAAAAGGATACAACCAATAAATGGGTTGGGCACTTCACACACTTAATCCATTAATTGGTCAGTCAACTTAAATAATGTTTCAGGTACTACTTCAGATCATATAAAAGACTAAACTTTTTTAATATTATTGTGAGACACGCAGCAAATTAGCAACGAGCAACATATCTCTGACTCCATATACCAGAGATAGTTACGGTTCGCTAATTCATACTGATGATGACTACCTAGTAATCGAAATACGTATTTATGAAATACAAATAATTGTTCAAGGAATTGGAGAACAATGTGAAATTTAATTACGATAAGTTGTAGTAATAAGTGTAAAACTGCAACTACAAAATTAGTAAGGTCTCAATGATCAAATTCTAAACAGAAATTACCACACATACCGTATGTTCATTTTAAAAGTTACCACTTCATTATTCTTTAAAATATGCGTTTTAGAAAAAAAGGATTCAAACAAAAGTTGCACAGTTTTGAGGGGGAAACATAATGCAATAATTAGATTTTGCTTCAGCCCATTGGCTGAATTGGCGGCGCATACGATGGTCGTTTGGCTTTTATTCTTGCACAAGTTGAATCTTAAAAGCTCTTAAACCAAGATCATTTCGTAAAATCTTCCATAAAGTGGGTGGACACATCCCCATTTGCTGAGAACGGCGCCGAATTGATTGATTTGGGTCTTCTTCAATGCTTTGCTGTACAGCGGCTACAGCTTATTCGGTGCGTACTGTTCGGCGTCTTATGGGATGCACATTATCATTAAGTATGATGCGAAAATGATCCATAGTTATTCGAATTAGCCACTTCTGAAGGACGATTATGAATACCACAAAATGGATGAAGTGCACGATATGTTTGACGAACAGAACCATTATTTTGATAGGAAATTTCAAAAATTTGCAAGCGTTGCTCTGGTGTAATTCTATCCATGATGAAATGGCAAACCAAATTAAACAAAAAGCAACTATCCGCTGCTAAATCGGTTGTCAAATAAACCAGTGTTACCAACTCAAAGTTGTGAAGCTCTAAAAAAAACACCCTATATAAAAAGAAATTTAAGAGGTAATTTTTCAAATGAACACGAATATATAACGATTGTTATGTGAAAATATCAGATGCTTCGAGCTTGAACAATTTAAGATATATATATATATATCATTAACTGTAGCCTCATACACAAAAAAAGAGAAACTTGTAGGAAGTAATATATTCAGAGAACTAAAAATTAGGAAAAATCATCTATTAACAAGTGGAAATAACAACCAATTGGCTTATTACTTAAATACTCAGTATATACTGAATTTATGAAAAAGAGTTTCAAACAAAAGTTGTTTGTTTTAAAAAAAGAAACATTTTTTATTTTAAAATTTGTGTTCTCTATTTTATGGTTTCAAAGGTTGCTTTATAGTGAGATATCAAATAAGGTACTCTCGCCAAACTAGTCTCGCAGCCCAGTTTTAAAAAATTATAAATTATTATTTTTAACTTTTGAATTAATTGGAAATCTCCAACATATAAGCAAAAAAATCAATATACAAAAATGTATCAGCACTTCTAGTTAAATCATTTTTCGTTTAGACAGCAAACCCGTAAATATTATATTTTCAAATGATAATTAACGAGAACTCTATTGTGAAACTGTCACCAAATAAGCAACGAATAACATATCCTGAGACAATATACCAGTAATTTTGATAAGAGTGATGTTAAAAGGAGTAAATTGAATGAAAGTATTATCAACAAGAGTAATTGAAATAAAATTTATTATATTGCAATTTATTTTGTTTAACTTTTTATTTATTTTTATTTTTGTCTATTGATTTCTATTTTCTATCTATTTCTAATTATCAGAGAGTAAATTACGACTAGCTAATTTATACTGATGATGACTACTTTGTAGTAGAAATGCGTATTTATAATACGCATTCAGGTATTGGGGTGAATTTGAAATTTTATAGCAAACCCGTGATTATCAGTGATGAATCAATGTTTAATATAATGAATAATCTCTATTTATAATAATGAATAATCATCACTTCTTTGAAGTTTTTGGTGAATAAACTAGTATTTTTTCTACTATCAGATCTTAACAAGGGGAATCTAATTAATTGCTATCTTCGTTTGTTTTTTATCAGCATTTTTACTTTCGCTTGGTGTTGCCAATAATAAGGCCCACTTGATGTTATCCTAATAAGGCCCGAACATTACTAAAAGTATTATTATATTAAACCTTTTTTGTGAATTGATTTCAATAAATTTTCGCTTTAATAATAGCATATTATAAAAGAAATGTCAGATTAATTAAACTGTAATCCGTGTTATATCTAACTGTAAATTTCGTAACCAAAATTCGGGATTTTTTCGCTATATTCCAAATAAGGCCCCGGTTGGTTTTTGATTAAAAATAAAATACCATTTTCAATATTTTTAAAAATATTTAGTCAAAAATAAGTAAACACTAACAGAGAAATGAAGATATTATAAAATATAGTATTTTTAATGTAGTTTGTATTTTTCATAGATCTAACACGACCCAACGTATTTCTGGCTGAATTGTTCGAAGTACTTTCCAAGCTAACTGGGTAAGTACTTTCCAAGTATTATATCAGCTGATCGGGTACCCACGCGAAAAGAACTATAAAAAAAATTATATGTGTAAAAAAAATATGTTGGTACTCCTGCGCGTGGTTAAAAACAGCTGCCCGTTGTTGTCAGTGTTCCCATTCGTTGCATAACATATCTTACATATACCAATCATCATACAGATACTAGTATACAATTTCAAACTACTTTCAAACAGCGCGCCGGTACTCAGGATGCCAACTGAACCATATTTCTGAAAATTCATTTTACTAATATTGTGAACTTCGTGAAGTTCTTGACAACCTAATAATAGTTTGGAAATACCTTAATGTTAAATAAGAAAATATTTAATTATTTTAATGACTGTTTAGTGAATAATATTGATATACTAAGTTTAGATCCTAATATATAAAGTAATGTAATCAGTCTTATTGAGAGACCCGGTTCCTAAAAAGGCTAACAGTTAAGATTTTAAAATGTATTATTTTCGTCATGAAAACTTAACAAATTGTGATGATTTAAAAAAAAAATTAGATGTATAAAAATCAATGTTCACTAAATTTTGGTTTATTACGCAATTTTACATTTTTATAATTATTTTACGAAAGTATGGGCTGACACTATATTATTTCCATTAGAAATAGTACAAGGTGGCGCAAAAGTAAGGTGGCGTAAAAGCACCTTCACGATTTTAAATTAACAAAAGTATATGAGAAGTTAAGAAAATTGATATTTTGCAACTCATAATAAAAAGTGTGTTTCTTGTAGTTTTTTTCGAACTATTTACGAAAAATGATGTCTAACAAATGATCTTCCCTTTCGCGCTGAAAACTATGAGTTCTTTTCAGCACATCTGACCTTTCGTAAAGTTTCTTGAGATATCCCCAAAACCTCTCGCTCAATATTCTAAGTTGTTTCAAGCATTGTGGCTTGTTGACATAAACCCTTTATTTCAGATAGCCCCAAAGAAAATAATCAGTAATATCGTATAGTTAGAAAAAGCATATCTGACATTAAAATATCGTCGTTAGTTTCTCTGAGTAGAAATAAAGCTTCATCCGTTTTCCAAATAAAAAGTTACGATATTTATTCTTTCTGCAGGCTGGTATCACTCTATATCGAAACTCAGTATTTACTATAATCTAAAAAAGAGAAATTCAATAAATATTAATTCCAGAAAGAATTATTGAATTTAAAAATCGTGAAGGTATTTTTGTGCCACCCTATATAACGAACGTACTATCAATTTTATTCTATTTTCGATGAGTGTTAATGGAATAGAATATGCCCATACAACATTTTGTGTTACTTTAATAATAGGCTTATCATCCCTTACCAAATTTCAATCTATTTTACCCAACTAAGAAAGTACATATTCAATCCTATAAATATATTTTCTGGGAATTGTTTTGTTATAGTAAAAACATATTTATTGCATTAAGTATTTATGTTGTTTAATTCTTGTACTACATATTATAACAACCATATTGTTTATTGATCTTATTAAATGCGATTCTTGAAAGATTTACTATCTACTAGTTTAGTTTAAGGATTTAAGAAGAGCATCATTGAATTAGGTCTTTAGATTCGTGTAAATTATTTTCTTATTCATTTTCGTAGGAATGAACAAAACGTTTATAGTTTGAACCTTTTTGAGGTAGAATTCTATTATAATTATTACATAATTTTGATTTATTAAATTGAAATACTGAATCATTTTTAACCGAATTAAATAGTTTTAGACCACCCACTCCCATAAAATTTCTAAATATTGGCTATTTCCTTTAAAGGGACGTAAAATCCAGATATCTTACCGAATAAAATCTGTTTATACGATCTTATAAAGATCATATAATGTCGCGTTTTCTATATATTTTAATATACACTATGTTTAGTTTACATCTTTGCATAGCAGATCTCCCACGAGTATGAGAGAGTACATATGTATACATTAAGCAATGTGTATGAGAAGGAGGGCTTATAGGTTTGATAAACAAGCATATTTTTCATAACTGTTCGAGTGGTCACCAACCACTCAAACCAATAAGATCTCCTTCTCATACACATTGCTTAATGTATACATATGAACTCTCTCATACTCGTTATGAATATTATTCACTATTTTGAAAATTATGCTTGTTTATCATACCATGAGAAGGAGGTCTTATTCCTTCTCATACACATTGCTTAATGTATACATATGTACTCTCTCATACTGGTGGGAGATATATTATACGAAGATGTAAACTAAACAGACGGTATAGCATACACATTAAGTGTGAATAGTAGATATGAATTAATAATAGATCAGTGAATAATTATAGTTTAAGTGGAGTAGCTGTCTAACATTAAGTCAGTTGTGTAGACGAAGTTTAAAATATAGCGATATAAAAAATATTTATAGCTTTGATGAACAAGGCTGGCTACGGTAACAATATACGGTTTCGTAAAGTTAGGCGTTTGTCAAATATCTTGAAAACTGTCGATTTAGTAAAATCAATGTCAAAAACAATATTTAAGTAAATTAATTTTTTATTACCTTCAATCATATAAGGACCTCGGAATGAAAGATAATAAGCTATTCTAAACTCTGGCTCAAAAGTCCATATAATCACGTGTCCATGATTAAATAACAAACGTTTTATATCCGTGGGAGTGATTATGTAAATTGATCCTGTAAAGTGTTATATTTTCCTCTTACATATAAAAATTAAATAATACATTGTATCAGTCCTCTACATTTACTACAAGAATAATGAAAATTGTGGACTACTCATATGGTACAGGTGCGCAACGAATGTATTTTGGAAATTATGTTGGTTCAAAATTAAGTAGAAATACAAACCATCTATTTAAAATATTTACACGAATTTTGTTGAGTCAATAACTTTGTATCTGTATAGTTATCATGACAGCTTTATTCAATGGGACAAGGTTTTATACTCAATATTTCATAGTTTGGAAAGAATTGTAACCATTTATAGTGCGCTGTTTGTAAATATACTCGAATGTAATGAAGTAATAAATTGGACATATACTACAATTTTCTTATGACAACTAAGTAAATTGAAAGTTTCTATTCGAATCAATAATTATGCCCTTGATTGACAACAGATTGACAAAAACTGATGTTATCAAATTTCCAAGCTATATATATCCCTTGAATTGATATTATTATATTTTTGTAAATAACCCAGTTCTATAAGTATTATATGTCACGCTATTATTATTATTAAAATTATATACGGGGTGTTCATTTTCTCATTTTAAATTGTGCAACTTTCGTATGAAACAATTTTTTCTAAAATGCATATTTAAAAAAATATTTGGACGTTATACGTTTTAAAAGGTTTTCTGCAGTTTCCTTCACGAACTCCAGATATCGGCATAGTAACTATCAAAGTCCGCTGCAGCCGCATATCCTACCAATTCTTAGTCTATGACAATATTTTTCTAGTTAATAATATTGGCTAGTGACTTTTGTTTATTTTTAGTGATTATTAACTTCGAAACTATTCATTATTTTTTCCAATTATTCATTTAATTATATTTAGTTTCTGCCCTGATTATTATTTTTCAAATATATAAATTCGTGACGTCCCGTTGCCTATAAAAAGGGGTCAGAATCCAACATGTAGTCTCTTGGATTCTGTACTCTCCTTGGTGATGGTCGGAAACTTTGGGCACTTAAAAAAACTTATTGTTGCGTTAAAACCCATGGATAATAAAATGGGATTTTTATATTGAGAAATATTAGGATGGTTCATTATAATATTTATTTTTCTACATATTGGTAGGAATTTTCTATATACATATATTTTATTTTTCTTAAATGAATATGTAAGTAATATTTTCGTATCTAAAACTGTGGGTACATTTATTCTTATTTTATCTACTACATCATGGCTTTTTCGGTAATTATGTTTTGATATTTCGTGTATCTGAGAATTGTGCTATTCAAGTTTACAAATATTTTCCACGTGGTTATTTTTTTATATTAAAATATTACACATGCATTTTCTTATTGTGAATAAGAAAATGCTTGTGTTAATTATAGAAGAAATTATACCAAAAGAAATTATACCATGCATGTTTTGTTAAATTTTTAACGTAACCACTTTCGCATATTTCGGTTTTTGAGATGTAAATTATATATTTGTAATTACGCACAATTTTTGGTATACATTTATCATTCAATTTAATTTAATTTAAAGAGTTACAATTCATAAATTCGCCGCATGGTAGAAAAATTATATGATGTATCAATCACTTTTGTCTATCTCATTATTTTATGAAAGGTACTTTGTTAAGGATGTACCAGCATACTACCACTTTTCGACAAATTTAGCTTATTTTTTTTCACAGGCTAAAAATAATGTTTTCTAATAAATCCCGAAGTTTCAGAATTTTTGACCGTTTAGAACACGAGATAATTAATATCAAAGTTATTTTTCTCTCTCATTAGAAGCATGTAAAACTTCATGCCCGCGTAACTATTATCAGTTGTATTAGAAAAAATAATCGACAGAATTTAAAAAAAAACACGAGAGTGTAACTTAATATTTATTATATAAATTAAAAAAAAAAATCGTGTGTTACCGTTTTGTTTTCGAAATATAAAAGTTTAAATTTAATTATTTATTTAAAATCAACATTATTTTGTATATGTGAACAGTGTTTGTGTCTATGTGTTGTGTGTGTGTTTATGTATTTGTGCTTTTAATAAAATCAAACCGGTTTGCTGTGCTGGTTGCATAACACAGTGCTGGTACATCCTTAATGTTATATATTCAATTGTGAAATCTCCATATGTTTAAAAATCTTGTTAATGTTATTCATTCAATTGTGAAACCTATATATATACTTCTTTTTAAAAAAAGTAGATTTTTGTTTCTTATTAAAA
Source organism: Nineta flava (assembly GCA_963920215.1). Taxonomy (NCBI): domain Eukaryota; kingdom Metazoa; phylum Arthropoda; class Insecta; order Neuroptera; family Chrysopidae; genus Nineta; species Nineta flava. Next base: position 20,515,588 of record OY986041.1, read on the forward strand.
AAATTAAATGTTTCAATAAATTTCATTTTTATGATATAATTATAATTTCTTCCAATGTTTAATTATTAATATCAAATTTCCTGGGTTAAAAATTATCTTCAATTCTAACGGTACTCAAATGTGACAGGTTACTACTGAGTAATTCCATAAGTTTATTACAGTCATTTGCCACATGGTAAATACTTCACACAAAACCATTATTTAAACAATCGTAAATATAAATTCAATCATTCATTAAATAAATTGACGTGTATAAAAATTCATTAAATAAATGGACGTATATAAAAATACAATGCACGTGAATTTTTGAGCCTATTTTCAATTTAGTTCATGTCATTTTTCACTATAACATATTTGGTCAATTAACCATTATATTTAGTTAATCAATAAAATTTCGCTCTCACAAGTCTATAAAAAAAAATTCTTTCCACTCCACTCACATCCTCACATCCTTAGGCATCACAATATACCGAAGTGTAGCCCCATTCAGGGCACCCTCTTAAATCTATCTAAGAGATTCGGATACTAAAATGGTAAAAACTCATAAAACTCGTGAAATAGTCAAAATAAACATTCACTAAGGATTATTCGCATACAACTGACATTTGGTGACAATTTGGTGAAATTGACACCAAATTAGTAACAAGTAACATATCCTGCGACAATATAAGAGTAATTTTAATAAAAGTAAAATTAACAGGAATAAATGTGAATGAAAGAAATTTTAACAAGAGTAATTTGAATATAATTTAAAATCTATTATATTTTAAATCCAGTATATTTTAATTTAGTTAATTTTCTATTTATTTTTGTCTATTGATCTCGACTTTATATCTATTTCTAATTGTCAAAGAGTAAAGTACGACTAGCTAATTTATACTGATGATGACTACATTGTAGTCGAAATACGTATTTATAATACAAAAAACTGATCCCAGACCCTAACAAAAAACGACATACACACCAGCATAATGGACATTCTCCAATTTGAGTCCACGATAAAAGTAAATTATATTTACCAATATCTGGTTACTACTTTTTTTTACAATTGGGATGTTGAATGAAAATTTTTTTTCACATTTATTTTCAGAATATGAAAATACTATTAATACTGTAATAATATTTAAAAACGAAATTAAAATCGGACAAATATCAAGGAAGCTATAAGCTTTAAAAGATTATTATCTGTCTCTTTCTTGCAAAAATACTAAAAACGGAGTTTTACGTGTATTTTAAATGGTGATAGCACATTATGACGTCATAATGTCTATCAAGAGGGCTATCATCCTCTTTGTCTAATCGGAAATTTCAATCATTCATATCTCGCTTATTTTTAAAGTTATTTAAAAAGTAATTTTACCTTGATATTTGTCAAGTAAACATGGTTCAATTGAAGTGAAAAAAAATTTTCATTCAACATCCCAATTGTCTTTTGGTTTTGAAGTTAATTCTGTTACATTATAATAGAAGTTACTTTTATAATATAAGAAAAAAATGAAACACTATATTTCATATATCTGTTTTAGTTATGTTTTTGAAATATTTTTTATAAATCTGTTATATTTTTGTTATAATTCTGGCTTTGATCATGTTAATCGTGATTCATGGTAATTTTTGTTATAAATTTTACAATCTTGTTAAAATATAAAAATTTTTCTGAATTTGTATGGTATGTTTGGCTAAATATATGCCAAAATACTATATGCTTCTAAAATATTGTATCAATATTATTCAAAAGAATAAATATTACTACTACTAGTACTACTAGATTCCACTCACATTTAAAAATGTCCATTATGCTAGCAGAGCAACCTGATCAGAACACAATTATAATTGCCTCATAAGTTTACGCTAATTAAATGCTAATTAAATGCTTTAATTAAAAATTTGCAGCTCTTTGTTGTATCGTGTAACCGCATGCTCTGCTAGCTTAATGTTGAGCTATTTAATATCAAGTTATTAAGCTAATTAAATGCTAATTAAATGCTTTAATTAAACATTAACTGGTCTTTGTTGTATCGTGTAACCGCATGCTCTGCTTGTTGTATCGTGAAATGTGGCTACACGATACAACAAAGAGCAATTAATTTTTAATTACAGCATTTAATTAGCCTAACAATTTGATATTAAATACAATATAATTAATTGATTTTTTTAATATTGCCCTACTGGTTAAGCTAGCAGAGCATGATGTTACACAGTGCAACAGAGAGCATTAAATTTTTAATTAAAGCTTTTAATTAGCATTTAATTAGCTTAATAATTTGAAAATAAATACAATACAATAAATTGATTTTTTAAATATTGCTCTGCTATATTACATTAAGCTAGCAGAGCATACGGTAACAATGCAACAAAGAGCATTTAATTTTTAACTAGGGCATTTAATTAGCATTTAATTAGCGTGTAATTATGAGACAATTATAATTGTATTCAGTTCAGGCTGCCTTGCTAACTTAATGGACATCATTTAATTTCATAAAGAACAGGTTTCAGGAGTTTCAAAGACTTGCTTGTCCTTCCAAATACCGAACGCGCGTCACTCATATTTCACAGCACGCCACATACATGAGCCTATCTTATTAAAATAATTGATCATTTTCAACATCTATTGGGATCAATAGACATTAAAAATTTTTTTGTGAAATCGTCCTGGTTTTAGAAATTACAAGTTTCAATGTGCCAAGATACGTAGTACCTACGTAAACTAAACGAGTTTTCTCTGATAAAGAAATCATAACGAATTGAAATCAACCAGAGTTACACCATGCTGACCATTGTAATATTAATTAATATTCTTAAAAGAATGTTCAAATTGAAATTTAATGTAAACAATGAAAGTATGTCAGGTAGATTGTGGTACGATTTATTTTCTACAACGTATTTCTACGATCTACTTTCTACGATTAATTATTTTCCCCATACTGTCTTACCTAACTGTTTTTGTTAACAAAGAAAATTCATTTAAAAAGGATTAAACATTCGAAATTTTCTCGAAAGTTAATTATTGATACCCCCAACATATTTTCCAAGCAATAACTGTACAAAATAATCATCTTTTGAGTTTATATTTCTTGTTGATTTAAAAATAAAGAACTAAAAAAATATAATCAATGTTTTTGAGGCCAAACTATGATAATAATAAATATGTAATATGTTTCAAACAAACAATTATTATTAATAAAATATATTTGACCTTTTTAAAAATACCCTTTTTAATTATTCATATATCTATCATGTTCCATTGGGAATTATGTTTAACTACCTAATATATGTGTATATGTTTCTATTTTTTAAGGTACCTAACCGAACCTATAGACCGGTAAGGTTCGTATAGTAAGAAAGTATATAGTAAGTAACCTTTTTCATAGCAGCATATTTTATTTGATTATTTTGATGCGAAAAACGTCTATAATAGGATTTACAGTTCGGTTATACATTAACTTTATGAAATGTAAATAAAATACTTATGTGATAGATGTTATCATGTCCATTAAGCTAGCAGAGCAACCTGAGCAGAACACAATTATAATTGTCTCATAATTAGACGCTAATAAAATGCTTATTAAATGCCCTAATTTAAAATTAAATGCTCTTTGTTGTATTGTGTTACCGGAAGCTCGGTTAGCTTAATGTTAAGCTAGCAGAGCAATATTTTACAAAATCAATTAACTACATTGTATTTAATAACAAATTATTAAGCTAATTAAATGCTCTAATTTAAAATTTATACTCTTTGTTGCACTGTGTAACCGCATGCTCTGCTAGCTTAACCAGCAGATATTGTATTAACCAGCTTATATTGTATTTTCTGCTAGCTTTACATTAAGAAAGCAGAGATACAGAGATACACGATACAACATAGAGCCGTTAATTTTTAATTAGGGCATTTAATTAGCATTTAATAAGCCTAGTAATTTGATAATAAATACAATTAATTGATTATTTAAACATTGCTCTGCTGTTTAAGTAAGCAGAGCATGCGATCACACAATGCAACAAAGAGTATTTAATTTTTAATGCAAGCTTTTAATAAGCATTTAATTAGCTTAAAATTTGTTATTAAATACAATTTAATTAATTGATTTTTAAATACTGCTCAGCTAGCTTAACATAAAGCTAGCAGAGCATGCGGTAACACAATACAACAAAGAGCATTTAATTTTAAATTAGGACATTTAATTAGCGTCTAATTACGAGACAATCAATTGTGTTCAGCTCAGGTTGCTCTGCTAGCTTAATGGACATGAGGTAGGCACTAGGTGGATAGTACATGGGTAGGTAAGTAGGTATATATGGCAACAAAAGTATCGGTCATTTATCAAAATTGTATAATTGATTTGTGCTATATTCATTGAGCTTTCAAAAAAAAGGTTTCGAATAAAAGTTGTACATTAAAAATATACTTACGAAATTATTCGAAACAATTTCACAAAATCTGAATAAATAATATAAAATCTGCAAAAGAAAATTCAGTAATGAGCGCTATTTTTGTGGCCTATAGTACGTACGTAGAGGTTGTCTTATAATATTTGATGAAGTTATTTATAGGGCGGCAGCTGCTACGTGAAAAATTAGAAGTATCTTGTGAATTAGGTACTCATATACTCGATAGGAATCAAGTGTGGACTATTCAAACCTATGGTTTATTATAATTTTCTATAGGAACACTAAAGTTAATACTTGGTTATTTGATATTTTCTTATAAAGACAGTTTTAGTTATGTACTTTCCTTTCCCTTACTATTATACTTATGACTTTTTTAATCAAGTATGCGTACTTCGTATACATACATACAAAGTGATTGCACTACGCCTGATCGATGCGCAATGTGGGCGCCCAATCAAAACCAATGTTGTATCATTCATAACTATTGCAATTCATGACTTCTAATGAATGAAGAGTACTCAAAAATTGTATATAGATTATTAAAATAATCAAAGAGAACTCTAGGTTTTTTTGAAATTATATTTCAAATTTTGCCCCTATTCCTAGAACATTTGTTTGTATTTTATAAATACGTATTTGGACTACAATGTAGTCATCATCAGTATGAATAAGCTAATCGTGAATTACCTATCTCTGGGATATGGATTCAGCGATATGTTGCTTGTTGCTAATTTGGTGCCTGTGTCACGGTGAAAAAATTGTATGTTAATGCAGCATTATTCCAAATATGATATCCTTTTTTTTCAATTTTAATATAATAGCGCGAGGAAGGAATCATTTTTAGTCAACATGCGAAGAACCAAAATTAGAAAAATTCGTATAAAAAGTCCATGGGTTTGAAAATGTTATATTTTTCTATCATTTATTTCAAATATGTAAGCTGCCAGCTTCTTGCTCTAAGACTACATATAACATGATGTGCTACTTTGGATGTTATTACTTAGTCATTGAATGTAGTAATATTTTGATGAAATCAATATATTTGATTTTATTTTATGTTTTTTTTTGTGAATATATGTAGATATATATTTTTTTATGAATGTTCTCTAGATGTGATAATGTAAAGTTATAACTTTAATGTCTACACATTTGGTCAAAAAATATGACGCTATTCGATTGAATTTTGATTGGTATACACAGCAAAAAAAGTGGCGCGGTTAGAAAAATTTATTTAAATTCGCGATCGCAAGATACGGTGGCCCCGCGCAGCGAAGGCTAGTGAAACTAGTATAGAGGATTTTGACAGCTACACATGTGCTGAATGTTTTTGTTCTTGATATTGAAATTATCGAAAATAAAAAATGTTGTGGTGTTCCCCAGTGTGGGAGGACAAAATCTGAAGGCGTAAGTCTTCATAATGTCGCAAAAACGTACTTGCACTTGCTTCCCGCGCCCGCTTTGCAAGAACAGTAGCATTCGATTTTTTTGTTGTCATTGATAATAAACACTTTAATTTGGATCTCATGAGGTTTCTCGGTGATTTTCGATGTTTGCAAACATGAAGGTTTGATTAATAAACAACTATTTCCTTTCGATTGAATACCACAGAAAAACCAGTTTTTGGAACGAGAAATAGCCTCTCCTTCGATCAACGGGCTTTGTGAGTCGCCAAGTAGCTCAAATATATCACTAACACCAATATCCAGTGCTTTCTCCATGTTAAAAAAACAAATAAACAAAAAAAATGCAAACGTTTACTCTGACAACTTGAACGAAAATCCTCTATGTCAGCCATATTGCATTCGCATCAGCGCCACCTCTAGGTAATTTCGTTCGCGAATTATTTTCTTTGCAATTTATTGGAATATCAACCACATTTTTTTAAATTTTTATATTTTTTTGTTGGCCTGGGCGTAAAATTACATACAAAATCTTATACTTAACGAAAAAAAATAATTAATTTAAAAAAAAGACAATTTGCGTAAATTTTAGAATTTAAAATAAGCATTTTATTTCGAGAATTTTAGAAGGAAATAAACTTTTAACAGTGGATATTATCTCCTCTTACTCAAAGACTGCCCCAAGTCATCTTGGCATACTTTTAATTAGTTCGCAACAATATCTTGGATAATTACCTCCTATTTCTGGACAAAAGCTATTATGGGCTCTTGGGAGGAGGGCTAATTCAACTTCTTATCACACCAGAAAAGTTCATTCCAGATATATTTTATTGAATTTCTCTCTGTTGTGGCCGTTTAAAAATCCGAATTTCGATCGTTTCATTTTAATGTATACCCTTCGGGATCGTTTTTCTACTGCTTCAAAAACACAAAATTTGGCATATCTCCCTTAATATTTTAAAAATTGAAACATGTATTAGGAATAAAGTTGTAGGTACTTAATTTTACTATAATTTTGTTTCTGATCATTATTTCTATTACACTAATATTTACAATTAAAGATTGAAAGTTAAATTCGAAAAATTCTTCGGTCGATAGTTGTTTTTTATAAATATATTCACAACTTTTATTTAAAACATTTCCCCGAAAACCGAGTAAATAATTAATTTAAAAATTAAGAACTGATAGCGATATTTTTGCAATGGTTTGAACAAGCCAATCCGCATAACTGCTTGTAAAGTTTCAGCCTAATTGAATGCCTCTAGGTGATAGAAAATTGATAAGCATAATAAACTTGTTTTATATGTTCCAGACTGTATCTTTGAGCACTTTATTAATTTCACTAAATTGACATATCGGAGGCGTAAATAATTATTATTCTTTTTTTTTAACACGACTGTATGTATACCTACGTATTTATCTGTAGATATCTAATATTAAAACATAAAATGTCTGATTCGTTTATATCTAAAATACTCATATTAAAAAAAATAAAAAAAAGTAATTACATTTTAAAATTTAATACAAATTTAAAAATGTTTTTTAATTATTTTATACTGGTGAAATTCCAGTTAAAAATTTTTAATATGGTGGGTGTACTGTGAAAATTCAAATACGAGTTTATAATGAACACGCATATCACAGTATGCTATACTTTGCCTTTAATTTCTTCAATCTCTGTCTTTTTTAATAATTCAATAAATTGTTTTTAAAATGAAAACTAAACTTTTTAATTACTGTTGACTTTTTGTTTTACTCGGTATATATTATATAGAAGGGGATATATTCAATATAATTCCGGCTTTGAAACGGTTAAAAATATTGATCACAGAAAAAAATGTTGATTAATAATGTGACCAAATTAGTCCATTTTCTCATGCCCAAGCGTCCATCCGACGGTGGAAACGATAACTAAGAAGCGAAGAGATTACGAACAGAAATTGTGTGCATGTGTCCTATAGCCAAAAAGTAAGTTCGTGAATAGGCAAAATCTAAACGTGCCGTGCTTCCTGTACCAGGATGAGAGAGGTATCCATCCATTAATAAGACACTATTTTCTATCATTTTTGTTTGTTTATTTTTTAAAATGTTCCTTTTTTAAAAATAAACACCTTTTTTTTTAAATTTTTCATTAAATCAGTATAAATCGGGTATTTAATCATTAAAGTCAGTCAGTTGTTATTTTCACTTGTTTAAATAATATTATTACTTCAAAAATATTGCCAGCAACAAAAGTTCTACAAATTTCTGATTTAGGCTCTTTTGTACTTTGAAAATTTAAATTATATTTTAAATAAATTTTTCCTTCACGTTGTTCCTTCTCCTTGTTTAAAGATATAAATTTTTCCCCCTGGAGGGGGGAAACACGTTTCAGTTTTGCCCATTAATGAACTTGACCTTAATTTTTTGTTCTAGAACACACACAAAAATTTTCAGCTCGTAATTTGTTTCCTTTTTTGAGTTTTCGGCTTCACGGACAGATCGACAGACAGACAGACAGACGAACGGACATGCGGAAATGGATTAATTAAGTAATTTTATGGACACCTATAACAAAAAATTTTTTCTGCGGTCGGAACTTAACTTAATATACCTTGTATATTTACAAATATGCTGGGTATAAAAAGGAAAGGATATAGATGTACAGGTTTACAAAAATATTTATTTACAAAGTGAATTGAATAATTAATAAAGAACAATGAAATTAAATAATATAGAGAGTTCTGTTATTCACGGGGTGGAATATTAATTGATTTCTCCGTGAAACAGACTAAATAGTCTTTACAGTTCAATGATTAATTGCAAGAGAGACAAATAGATACAAATAGATCGATTACTTTCAGATGCGATTCTTGTAGACAATAAGTGAACCCGAAACTCTGTATGGATAGCGGTAAAACTGTATTATGACATATAATAAAAACTGTTATCAATATCAAGAATTAATATAACAAAAGATGGTATATAATCAATCATAAAGATTAAATAAAAATGTATGCGTCCATGACAATTTGTAACTATTAATGTATGGAGTTTTGAATACCCCATTCATAAAAAGTAATATAAACGGTATGTAGAATTAGATATAATTGACATGTTAATTAACTTTTAATTCATATGACTACATATAATGATTATTATATCCTTTGATTTAGGTAAATTTCACAAAAGTATTATAAGTATTATATGCTGCAGAAAATAAATTTTAAAATAGTTTATCATCTGGTGTTCTCATAATTATAATAATTAATACAACAAGTGTCACGATCTCTTCTTCTCAAAAAATTAGCTAAGTCTAAAATATGACTTTATATTTTAAGGTCTCTTGATAGAGAATATTTCATAATTTTCGCTCTATTCCAAAGATAAAATTATATTCAAATTTTATTCTCAAGTGACATCATCAATTTTATCAAAAATTTTTTATTTTTCATTCCACATGAATAATTATCATTAAAAAAATAACAGTGAAACGAAGCTTTGGTATGTGCTGTTATTGTTGACGTTGTTTTTTCTTTTTGGACAATACAAGAAAGAGCATAGAAATAATACACAAATATTTTGAAAAAGCAAGAGCAAGTAGGTAGCAGCGTACAACCGGCCACAAAAGTAGTGTACATTTTTGAAAATTTTATAATTTATGTGTACCTTATTCATTCGGTTTTCGAAAAAATGCAAGAAAACTTGTTCTAAAATGTACAAACAACTTTTATTCAAAACTTAAAAAAAAAAACAGAATGAATAAAATAGTAGTTGTACTTGAAGTCTTACCGTCCAAGCAGTCGAGCGGTCTAAGGCGTTATGTCTACTTGGAACTGGGCGGTTGTTGGTTCGAATCCCGACATCGGCTATTTGTCAATTATTAAGAAAAAAAAAAGGGCGGTTAATTGACTAAACTGTCGGCGTATGGACACGAACGAAGTAACCGGCTATGCTTGAGAAGGTTTTCAGCAGTTTCCTTCACGAATTACAGATGAATATTGGCATGGTTCCTATCACAGTCGGCTGCAGCCCCACACCCTACCAATTCCTAGACTACCCTCAAAATTCCTTCCACTCCACTCAAATCCTCACATCTTTACGCATCACAATGGACCTTAAGGTCGAAGTGTAGCCCGTTCACGGCAGCCGCTACAATCTACCCATCTATCTATCTGTAGTTGTAATAGAAGAGGAGGCCTTTTTGGACCTTTTTTACGGACCCTTAAGGCACCCATCCCCTCAACATCTTCTATGCTCTATGACACATGGCTAGTTTCCTCCATCTCTTAGTTCTCTATCGAGATGGTACCTAATTCTGTCAGATTCTGTCTCTGTTAGGGAGGATACACCCTAACAGATTCTGTTTCTGTTAGGATACACCCTGGAGGATATGCCCTAACAAATTCTGTCTCTATTAGGGAAGATACACCCTAACATCTTCTGCCAGAAGATGCAAAGGTGTATCCTCCGCCACATTACAATTCAGGCAGATCGCACTCTCCTCCAATCACAATAGAATTGCAAGCCTTTTTAGTATACAGTGACCGATACAGCGTAAATTCTGTCTCTGTTAGGGAAGATACACCCAAACATCTTCTGGCAGAAGATGCTAGGATGTATCCTCTGCCACATTACAATTCAAGCACATCGCACTCTCCTCCAATCACAATAAAATTAGATGCGTTTTTAGTATACACTGACCGATACAGCGTTCTTATTACATTATATCAAACTATCATTTGTTTGGCTTGCCTGCAACCTGACGTTCAATTTTCTAAATGAATAAGGTACAAATCAACTAAAAAAAATCGGAAAAATGAGCGCTATTTTTGTGGCCTATGGTACCATCATTTATATTTTCAATGTAAAATGAACAAACATAATGAATTAACGCTAAGTATTGTATTTTTTTTCTGCAAATGTCAAACTGTGAAACCAATACAAATGTCATGGTTTTAAGAAAATACTTTTGTATACAGGATGTAATAAGAATTAAATTTGGTTCTGTTGTTAGTAAACTAGTGAGTTTGCTTTATGAAAATAGTTTGTTACCACGTTCTTGTGAACTCGTTTTTTTGTTTGTTTGGTACAAATTTTGCAATCGGTTTTAATTTAACTTCCCGATGAGCTAGAGGCTTGAAACATACATAGATCAGAACTGGATGGCAATACACGAATCTGGCATTAATTTGCTTTAAAATTGAAATCTTATAGAATTAATTTTAGAAATTTGGTGGAAGTGTCGATAGATGTTTGAAGTAGTGGTAGTGGTAGGATATTACATTCAGGATTTTAGTCTTAAAAAAATTATTTAAATAAAAAATAAAATTTTAATTACCATTTTTTTTAAGACGAACTAAAAAGTTGTCCAGAAATTTCTGATTATGAATTTTTAATGAACAATCTGTACGGAATTAGGAATCTATATGTGGTTAGGAATATGTAATCTGAATGGGGTTAGGAGAAATTATTTAGTAACGAATAACATATCCGGAGACAATATAAGAGTAATTTTAATAAGAGTGATGTTAACAAGAGTAAATTTAATGAAAGTAATTTTAACAAGAGTAATTTCAATAAAAATTTTTTTATTTTAATTGATTTTGTTTAAATTTTATTTATTTTTATTTTTGTTTATTGATGTCTATTTTCTATCTATTTCTAATTGTTAAAAAGCAAATTACGACTACCTAATTTATAATGAAGATGACTACTTTGTAGTCGAAATACGTATTTATAATACAAAACTGATCTAGATATTGGGGCGAATTTGAAACTTTATTTCAAAAACCTTTCCCATTAATTATCATTTGATGATTTAATATTTAAACTGGACTACATAGTTTATAGGACAGACTATTTGATATTAAACATGACTGTATAAATACTACATAACTGCGCTGATGATATTACCAAATATTTGATAACACTGCGAGAAAATTTTTTAAATAACTTATTACTGTTGAAAAAACTTGATGTCACTTCATTTAATACGTCATTAAATGTTTACGTCATTTAATACGTCATTGCAAGACATAAAAAGTAAAATATACAAAGTGATTCAAAAGTCACTCCTTTGTGAATTTAAATTAAATGAACTTTTTTTTGTCAATATTTTTATACCCGGTATATATTATATACCAGGGTATATTATGTTTAGTTCGGACTTTGTGGTTAAAAAGTAAGGTAAAGTTTGTTAATGGGCAAAATCGGACGATGTTTGGGGAAAATGGACAAAATTGTTTATATTTAAAACCGTAAGACATAGAACAAAAATTTTAAGACAAAAATGTTCCTTTTTTTAAAATAAACAACTTTTGTTTGAAACCTTTTTTCATAAATTTAGTATATACTAGGTATTTAAGTAATTAACTCAGTTGTTATTTTCACTTGAGAAACCCGGGTAGATAGATATTATAGAATAATAGAATGATAGAATCATAGCAATTCGTATATGAATGTTCCTGATACTTAAATTTTATTTCTATTTTCGCTTTCCTTTCGTTTTCTTAGAATATAAACATTAGTCACTGTACTTGAATCCATAAAATATGATTTTTTTATATAATTCGATTTTTTTAAATAAAATAAATTTCATGTATTCGTGTCAAACAAACACAAAATATTAAATATCTCACTTAATATTAGAACAATCGAAAAATGTATAAGGAGTGAAGTTGTAGAATATTAAGTTTGCTACAATTCATTACGAAATCATATTTCCAAACTCTAATGTGTACAGAGATATTTAGATTTTTAACTTTCAATCTTTAACTGTAAATATTTCTATAAAAAACTAAATTACAGTAAAACTTAGTACCTACAACTTTACTTCATATAAATTTTTCGACTTTTCGAATATTAAGGAAGATATGTCACATTTTGTGTTTCCACTCCCTCTAAACCATAGGTGGGCAGGGTTTGATTTTACAAGCTCTGAGTGAGAGGTAGGAAGAGAGATAGAGTAAATACAGGGTATCCTACCAATTATTATTATTTTCTTTTTTTAATTAAAACATTTTCTGAAAAAAATATAATAATACCAACCTTTTTTTATGGTCACTATCTATTATAATTATACAAAGTATACGCTATTGACTTCACAATACATACAATACATACTCTGGAATGTTGGGCATAAAATGTACCTTTTTAATATATTTGTGTATGAATAAAATATAAATCTTTTGATATTTTACGTTTACCGCTTGACAATTGTAAACCGCTTGTAAATTTATTGATGGTTTAGCTTTAGTTTAGATTTTAGAATTAAGTTTTTGGAAATTCCGAATAATTTGTCAAAAGTATTCATATCGGAGAACTAATAAACAATTATTTACCTGATTAAATTATTTTTTCTTAGTAGAGGGTATAGTGTCATGGGAATTTGATGACACTGAATACAATAAACATGCCAATGATAAAGCTGGGTGGGTGGGAGTTAATTTGTTACTAATTTCAAAAAGGTTAAATTTTACATAAAGTGGGAATTTTATGATAGCTTACTCAACCTGACTGAGTTGTTTTGATTTAGTCTACTTTGAATTAAAAAAGCGAAAAGTACTCTTCGTGCTATTGAAAATTATTTTTCGCATAGTTTCTTTTTTCAAAAATTAAAAGTAGTGATTTTAATAATGGAGAATACATCGCAAGCAGTCTTGGATACGTTCAGCACTGGAGGTGCGGCGCGAAGAAAAGGCGGATATTTTTTGGCATCAACGAGTGGGAGCATCGTTTTGGTATATATAACAAAACTGATAAAGAGGTAATTTGCCTATTTTGTGGTAAAACCTTTATTTGTTTAAAAAGAAGTAATTTCCAACGTCATTATACCGCGAAATAAAGCTTATTTGTATAATATTTAAATAAAGACCTTTATTATTATTATTATTATTATTATTACTGCGAAACATTCTGCCGAGTTTAATAAATTCGAAATAGGGACAGCAGAACGCGATCGCGTAATTGCTGTTTTTAAAAATAATTATTTTGAATCATCTTCCGCCAAAAAATTTTATATTAATAATGATGCATTGGTAGGAACACCTGTATTGAAACATCGTTCCGTCTTACTTCAAAACAGACCTTGCTTACTTACTCTCACTTTCTTATGGGGAGCCCCGTGGCTCCGGAGTGTCGCCTACGCCCTAAACCGCTCCTTCCCCTGGATTTTACCCATTATCGAACTTGCCCTTTTGAATACCAAAATAGCAAATTTCATTCGACTCATTATAAAACTGTGACCGCTAGAGAGTCCACAGACACATACTTTTATACATACATTTATAAAAGTTTTAGCGATAGTGATTTTTAACATCTAGTAGATCGATGAACATTTGAAGAAAGTTTTACGAAATTGAAACATTGATACAAAAACAATAGCTGCAATTTCCTTTGGAGGAAATTCGCTAAAAAGTCTATCAAAAAATATTTTTTTTTTATTTACCCGAACATCTGATACAAAGTCGAAAAAACTGTTTTAGCTGAGGAAAAAATAGAATTTGTGCTTAAATTATCAATAATTTGTTTGCATGTAGGAAAAATTTCAAAGGATACATATTGAATGTCTGCAAAAAATATTAGGAACATAGGTATTTCATTGATGATGTAATGGTTTTAAGGACACCTTTACTTAAGTGACATTACTTCGACGTGTCACTATACAAACTGCGTTTACTCGGATGCTCTTTATAGTGTGTCTATGGCCAATCGTATTTAATAAGGTTAAACTTTTAAGGACTAGTTAAATATAGTTGAAGTGCCTGTCTGTGATTTCGAAAAAAAACTTGTTCTCAAGTTCATATGCTTATTTGCACGTTACCAAAAACCAAACACATTTTAACAATGTTTTCTGTTTGTTTGACCGTGCTAATCTCCGAAACGGCTGAGCCGATTTTGACGTGATTTTCGTTGGTAGGTAGAGGAATTATCAGATTATCTACATTTTATCCCAGAAATATTCCTGAGCTCCTACGTAAAAATTGAAAAACTGTAAAAATTAGGAGCAAAATTAGGGCCTTTGCGGACAGACGAGTAACGCAGGGCTTGAAATAATTTTGAAAATTGTTCATTTATATTTTAATTCAGCACAGTGTATATCTTAATTTCTCAATTAATCTCCTCTTCTTTGAATAAATAACGAAATACATCGTTCAGTGTTTTTCGAAAATCCACTCATAAGGGGGTCAAATGGGCGGTGCGAGTTTGTATGAGGATCTCGTTTTTATGAAGTTAAAGACATGAAAATTTCTAATATAAATCATAAATAAAGAAATGCGTGTTTCAGCGTTTTAAAAACATCAGCTTAAGCAATTCTTTTCAAGGAGACATGTGTTGAATACATCTTTTGAATGCGACTTTAATTTAAGGATACAAAATGTTCTTAATTATAAAAAAAGACGTCCGTGGAAATTAATTGAGACTACGGCCGACAAAAACGCTTAGGGTATGGTTTGAAATCAAGTTAAAATCTAAAATTGAAAACTGTATATACCAACGTAATATATACATATCGATGTATATTTATAACCAGGCTTCTACATTCTACAGCAATTACAGATGATTGAATTAAAATTGTGGGAAAAATATTAAGTTTATAAAAACTAGTTTCGAATTTGTTATTGTTAAACATTTCTTTTATCCCATTTTTGACATCAAATGCTTGATACGAAAAATCATACACATCTAGGGATGGGTATTCCGATGTCAAAAAATGGTATCAATGTTCAGACATATTACTTAAATGTCAAAGTAACATATTACTTAAATGTTAAATGTAAACGCTAGTCGCTTCCGTTGGTATAATATAACCGAAAGGCAACCATACTAACAATGGAAATAAATAGACGCTAGTTTACAAAAAACAACTTAAAAATTTGTTTCATCTCTTACGATTTTAAATGTATATATATTTTTTGCCCTAGCGAGGAGATACATAAGGCAGCGTTGCTCATTCACGAATTTGATGCCACCTATAAGTTTTAGAACACGTTCGAGAAATTCCAGCTGGTAATATCTTTTAGTTTTTCTGAACTAAACGAATATTTTTTTTATATTTTGTAAACAAATTAGTTGGTAAGTCTTTTAACATCAAAATTACTGTATAGCATGTATCATTAAAAGTCTATGAGACATATCGACTGTTATCAGTTCTGTTACCTGATGGTAATTGTACATAATTAAAGAAACTAGTGGTTTAAAGAAACCATCAAACACAACTAACTTGAATATTATAATCGTAGTTTTTAAACTCTCTGTAGGTTAAAAGGCATGAATATTTTAATCAACTAAATTGCATGGCAAGTATGGATTTTGTAAAAGGAAGCATTTCTTTTACAGGCTTGAGGATATCTTTCAGTCATATTCTGTAGATGTATTTTCTAATTCAGGGGTCCTAAAACTTGTTCTTTGATGGAGCAATTCTTTGGCAATCATGGAATTTTTAAACTACTTGTTTATTTTGACAAAAATTGAGAAACAAACTTGTTTTTATCCAAAACTCATAACAATAAAACTAAACAAAAAAAGAAAAAATTAACTGTTTTTTCCCTGGATATTTAATAATTATTTGAATTTTAAGGAATTTAAAATTTTTAACCATATTACATAAAACCAAGAAAAAATAGACTAAATATTTTAATGACTACCATGATCAAAATCGTACGTTAGTACTTTTTAGTACTTGCAAATTTTCTGGATATCAATTACCTACAAGAATCGGATATTTTATTATTATTATATCTTCTGTGTGCTTTTAGTCCAATGTGTTATCATTTGGAAAGCGAACACACTTCGTTTACTACCTACATTTCTTTGAAGTTTCATATTAATTCCTTCTTAGAAAATTAACAGAATGTTATAATTTTTCGCAAATATCGGATGAATAAATAATATTAACTACATTATTTATTTTTGTTTATTAAACAATCTTATGTGTTTCTAATCATTTTGCAAAAAGTGGATCTTTAGACCTTGTTAACTATATCAGCAATAGTATTACATTTCAAATTTTGCCCCAATTTCTAGAACTCTTTCGTAAGCATCTAAAAAGTATCTACTAGAGTTCTTTTTGATTATTTTAATAATCTTAAGCAATAGTATTGTTAAAATTTCTAATGCTTTGTTTTAACATTTCTTCGCGAAACACTCATCAACAGTCCGCAAAGTACTAGTGCTCCTCGAAACAGTTTGGGAAACCCTGCTCTAATTGCTAATATTAATAATGATACACAAACCGTGGATCAACGTATATGCCTTTGTATATTGTGAGAGATAAATAGATAAGCTTTTAGTGAAACCTGCAGGCAATCCACACACAATGTTAACAAAACATGATTATAATGCGACCACAAAATTTATGTACATGTTATAGAGTGAGAGAGATGCGTGCACGAGAGAGAGTGCGTAATAAATGAGATTCTATATGTTGTACTGTTTGATTGTTAAAACATTGACTAATGGATACATTACGTATTCTTACACTAAAACTATCCTATTAAAGGATACTATTTAATTAAATACCGTGTCTATATGCACGATGTAGTGCAACATTATTTATACGGTTAAATTATTGTTTATATTATTGTTATGGAGACAGATGCGAGTAGAAAATATTAAAAAATTAATATAAGAAAAAACTTTTAAAAACAAGCTTTTAGTTAAGCCATGCACTAAAACGAATTTAAAACGAATAATTTAAGATTTTCGTTAAGAAGTTGGTGAAGAATTGGGCCTAAGCAACTCTACATTTGCAAGCATTTGGAAGCAGCACAATTGCAAATGTTTTAAATATCGAAAAACCCAAGATATATTGGCTGGGGACTCACCAATCGCAGAATGGAGTTTTGTGAAGCTGTGATGGAAAAGGCGAATCGAGAAGATAATTTCATCGGAAATATTTTATTTACTGATGAATCATCGTTTCCATTACATGGAAAACATAATCTTACTGTCATGCGATATTGGTCTCAGACAAATCAGCATCGATATATCAGTACCCGAACTCAGTTTCCAGAGAAACTGAATGATGGACTGGAATATTGGGTGGTCATTTTATAGGACCATTCTTCATTGACGGATCTTTAGATTCTCAAAAATATTTGAGTTTGTTACAAAATCATATATTGCCAACTATTATAGATCTTCCTAATTTAGACCTGGAATCTATATGGTTCTAACAAGATGGTTGCCATGCACACAATGCCAGGATAGTAAGGCTGTTCCATGAACAAACTTTCCAGGAATGTCTTATGAGTGGTTTTGGAACCTTTTAGTGGTCAGCCCTCAAAACACAGATCTATTCGCGGAATAGGCCTGAAAATTTGCAACAATTAAGGCAAAGAATTGTTGACAACTGTGTGAAAATTTCTCAAGTGCTAGAAAATACCTGGGTAAATTTCTACAATCGACTCGGATATTGTTTAGCAAATAATGGAGGAATATTCGAACCGTTGCTTTAACATTTTTTTTGTCGGAATTTTATTTTCTTTATTTTTTTTTGGGAGGGGGGAGTATTTTTCGTTTAATTTGTGTGGATTAATGTTTTATGTTATACCGTTAATAGAATACTATCATTTATTTTCAAACATTCCAAATACAACTAATAAGGGATATTCAATAAATAATTTTAAATGTTAGAAGTAATGGCTAAACTTAAGAAGACAACAATGAATATAATTAACCCACACTCATTACAAGTTTCTGCAGTACTCACTTCACACAGCAAGCCATTATATACACAACACACACACTCAGAGTATCCCCACTATTTTTATTTCTTTATGAACCATTGTGTAGTGATTTGATTCTCTATAGATTCTCTATTAGCAATGCTTTCCGAAACAGACGGTATATATATATATATATATATATATATATATATATATATATATATATATATATATATATATATATTTATATATATATATATATATATATACATTTATATATATATATATATATATATATATATATATATATATATATATATATATATATATATATTTATATATATATATATATATACATTTATTTATATATATATATATATATATATATGTATAAATTTTATAGATGATAATTCTCGACATCAACTAGGTGGGCATTTCAAGAAATTCACATCTGTACGTGACCAATAACTCGAAAATCACTAAAAAACACTAACGCGAATCTGTCATATTTCAACGAAAATAATTTAACCTAAAATATTAAATCACAACGAAATAAATTAGTAAGAACGTTTATTTTATAAGGATCTACTATTGTGAAATATGTTCGTAGGTAGAAATGTCCAGTTAAGTTGGTACACCTAGCATTTGAATTGCCGTCACGAAAATCTAAACTATTTTATTTTATGACTAAAAATCTCAATATAATTTCCCATCGCTTCCTCTACTTCAAATCTTTATCGATACTCTAGCCAAATTTTTATTTTAGCGAAAATTTTCGAATTCGATATAAAGGGAATTAGATATAAAGCTCAATAACAAAAAGTCAAATCTGACCAACACATACTAAATAATCATGAGGGCGAGCGGTCAAAGGCGCTCGGCTGCTTGGAACTGGTAGGTTAAGAGTTCGAATCCCAAGTAACCGGCTATGCTTGTGAAAGTTTTCTATAGTTTCCTTCACGAACTCCAGATGAATAACGGCATAGTTCCTATTAAAGTCGGCTGCAGGCACACAATCTACCAATTCCTAGTCTGTAAACAAATTCCTTGTCCTCCAATCGCATCATCGCATGTATCGTTAAAAACATAATTAATAAAGATTATAAAATAATGATGTGGGTGGCCTCTGTTATAGACCATGTAATCTCAGAAACCAAAATCTCAGAAAATAAATCCTCATTATTATTAATATCATTACTAACAGGTGAAGTTAAAAAAGAGTTTGCTATAAAAAACTGTTTTGAAAAACAATTTTTAAAAACGAAAAAACATTAAAGGAAGAGTAAATTTACAAAAGTTTAACAAGTTTAGTAACGTTAAAAAAGTTAAGAACGTTAATACGTTACTACATTAATACGTTGAATTATAATCACATTTTGTTTGTAGAAAATATTAAGCAAGTAATTTCAAATACATTAAGTATAATAATAGGTCAGAATATAGATTTAACATATGTAAAAGCTTACCGCCAGATGTTTTAGTAAATTTTCTTCTAATATTGGGAAGGTTTTACGCGTATTAAATGCTCATTGTGACATATTACAACGAATGAGATTATTTGTATAATACAGATACTTTTAAAACATTTCTAATCTTATTCAATCTTACTTTTTTAAACATAACTTGAAAGTTTTATTACATATTTAGTATTTTTGAAATACGACTTTATTTTTAAAAAATTGAATTTTTTTTTGGACTCAAAAAAACAATTATATTTATCAATGCGTCTACATTGACTGATGGTTCTACCAAATTTCTATTTTAGGGATATTTTCTCATTGCATCTAATCTAATAAAATCATTCTCATGATTTTATCTTTATATCGCATTACTGTTTTATGATGAAAAAAAAAAGGCAACGTTAATTTTTCATTCAAAAATTAAATCTAATTTTGTTCGAGAAATTTTCGTTCTTGATATATTTAAATTCATTAGAGTTAAATACTATAATCACATGTTTAAAAAATGCCAAGAGTGCCATTTATGTGTCTTGTGACTTACACGATATAACAATAACGAAGTTTTTTCAATGTAGTATCCCATCAAAGGAGGTAAAAATCAATCAAAAAAAAGTAAAAGTTTCTTGTAGAATACTTTACTAATGATATAGAAGAGACCGGGGCGGAAATCTACGGTGAGAGACCTAAAGCAAACATAAGCCTCAAGCAACATAAGACAACATAAGAAATCATAAGCCTCAAGCCAAATAAGCCTCATTGGGTGCCGTATCACAGTGGTTTCGAAGGAAACAAAAAAGCAGATGTCTTAGCAAAGAAGGGAGTCGGAATGCCCTTCATAGGCCCAATGCCTATTTTAGGAATTCCAAGGACTGCGTGTTAAGAAGTGATCAACTAGTGGTCAAATGCTAAGCACCGTAATCACTGGGAAAAAGTACCGAGGCAGGAGCTCGGGAAAATACTGCTTCAGGGTGCTACCAAGAACCTATCTCTCGATGCACTGAAGCTGAACAGGATGCAACTGCGGAGGGTTACGCGATTTATTACCGGGCATAATCCCCTGCGGAAGCATCTACACACAATGGGACTCCATAACGGGTCAATTGTGTGCATATTGTGAAGAAACATCCAGCCACATTATCTTTGACAGCGAAACTCTGGGTTACAGCAGATACAGGATATTCGGTGCATCTCACCCCGAATATATGAAACTTCAGGAAGACCTAATAAACAAGTTCCTGGCTATTTCCAACATATGGGAGAAGCGAGTATCGTCGGACTGAAGTAGAAGGGGGAACACAATGGACCATAAGGTCGAAGTGCAATACTTTTTAGACCCCAAGAAGTATCTGTCTATCTATCTAATGATATGAAACGCATTTCGTATTGAACATAAATAAAATCTAAAATGATATCAACGTTGTATTAATTTATATATTTAACAAAAAATAATAAATAATACATAGGATGAAATTAATTAAATTAATACTCATTTAATATAATTTAACAAATTCTTATACAGAAATATATTTCAAATGTTCCTTTTTATACAACCGAAAATATATTAAGGAATTCCCGGAATGTGCAATATATTAGGCTATTATTATTAATTGTCACTTAAATCGAAAATCGTACATCATCTTCTAATGTGAAAAAATATTTATTATATACCTTTTCATCGTAGCAGAGATATAATTCTGTTAATTCTAATAATGTCTGGATTTTATACGGTCTAAAAGTTTTGCTTCGGCTAAATATGTCAGAAACAAATTGTAAAAGAAAAAACCTTTGTTTATAAAAGTTGAAAGAGAAACTTTGTACCTTCATTTTGATCTTTTTGTAACTTTTATTGCAGAAATGACACGAAAAATTTCACGAAGGATCCTTGCGGTTTTGATGACTACTAGGAGTCATTCTTGGAAATTGTAGATGTGAGACTCCTGTATCCAACATATCGAGGTGTCTCAATTTAAAGATTTGTATTACCCGTAAAATTACGCTGGAGGCTAGTGTGATGGTTTACTAGGATAGTCAAAACAGCAAAAATTATAAAAATTATTAACGCTCTCCATTGAAAAATATTTTTTGTCAATGTTTCAGGTCACAACTTCTTTGGTCATCGTTTCTGATTATACTACGAAAGAATTATTGCCAGGGTACATCTCAACAACAATATAAAAGACTCTATTTATGAAATTTACGAAAACATATGCACACAATGGAGGACTCCACAATGGATCCACTATGTGCAGACGGTGCGGAGTCGATGAAGAAACATCATCTTAAACTGTGAATCTCTCGGTTACAGCAAATAATACATGTAATACTACTATATTGCTAGTTGGTATAGGAAGAGAGACTTCAACACTATGGTGCAGACATATATGCTTCAGCTTCACCAATACCCACTGAGCCTAATACAAATATTTGATTATATATAATACATACACTCCCGTTCAATAAAATTGAACAGATCTGGATTGAAAATTTATCCCATAATCTTGTTGACGACAGTAGTAAATCTTTAACACAAATATTACCTATTTGTTATTTTTATATTTATGAAATAGACAGAATACTTACTTTAAATGTATTTTGTTTCTGAAAAAACTTTACCATTTTTGAATAATTCAAAATTCATTGAAATATATGATGCAATAGTAGAACGAAAGATTTTCAGATTCTAGATAGATATAATTGTAATGAAAACCATAATCACTATTGAGAAAACTTTTTGTTAATACCAATTTTTAAATGTAAAATAACCAAATATTCACTTACGAAATAATTTAAAAATATTCGTGACTATGGGTTGATCTCTATAATATAGAATCTGAAAGCCCTTTGTTTCAGTATAAAATTTTGATAGATTTTTAATGGGTAGAAAATGGTCAAATTTGGGATTTTTTAAACCAAAAAATTTATATCATTAATTTTATTTTAAAATTCAGAATATCTTTATATAAATTTGAATGTAGACAAACAATACGAAAAGAGTTTATTCCGTTCTAAAACAATTTAAACAATTTCGCTATAAAAAATTGAGATCAAATTTGCACAATCATATGCCAATTATTTCTCGACTAACTAGAAACACATTTTTTTTTTAAATAAAATTTGAATTAGGATACATATATATTATTTCAAAGTAATAAACTTTGTACACTCGCCAAAACAATTGTAGACTTTTACAAAATGTAACCAAATTAAAAATCAAATCGGTTCAATTTTATTGAACGGAGATTCTACATACTAATGCACTTGCGCACAACGGTTAAAACTAAAAGAAAGAGGCCGAAATAGACATCTGGTGGCTCACTTCATCGGCCACACCTCAACTTATGGGGTCTAGCAATATAAGTATTACATATAGCAGCAAATAGAAGATATTCGATGGCTATTGCCAAGGTAGGGGACAAGCAGTCATACTGAAGTAGAAGGTTGAGCATCATAGACCATAAGGTTGAAGTGCAAGACTTTTTATACCCCAAGATATATCTATCAATATATGAAATTAATGTGATCATTAATATTTATCAACTAATTTGAGAATATTATGAGAATATTATTATCCGAAGCAATTTTTCGAAAACCGAATCAATAAGGCACAAATCAACTCTTAATTTAAAACAAAAAACATCGTCTTTTGTGGTCCATAGTACTTAACTGAAAAACTCATTTACGGATAGCATATCATGTACTGTCTAGTACTTGCAGGCAATGTCGGATGCGGAACTCTATCGTGTATCAAACACACACTTTGTAACATATAAGCAAATAACAGGAATCATACAAAGAGCGGTGGCCTATATACGCAGAGCAAATAAAAATAAAATAAAAATCATTTATCATTTATCATTTAACGAATATATATTTTTATGAGAACTGAAAAAAAAAAACTTTTTAATATAACTTGTGAATGTTATTTGATGTTGATAACAACGAATCAAAAGAGAAAAAATAATAATACCAAGCCTCCAGTTTTCTCTACTAAATCAACGAATGAGTAGAATGATATGTGATGTATTTATGAAGTAAGTACATACCACCCTACGTCACTTCCAGCTACTCTAACATCACCTCATCATATTCCAAAAACACTCGTTCGTACTCAGTCAAAAGAAAGATAATATTCATACAAATGCGTGTGTATGAATTGTCAAAACACTCAAGAAGAACGGTCGGGGGCGTATGTTGATCGAAGAGAATAGGAATAATAATGTATAATAAAACTTATATAATTAAAAGCTTCTTTCCGTTCTATGGAAGTAAATTAGTTCTATGGAAGTAAAAAACTGGAATACATTTTCAAAAAAAAGTACAAAAATTCGTTACGCAGGAGTTGCGTCAACTTAGCGAATTTCCTTAGAATACATAAATCACTCTCTAGCAGTCACAATTTTTGTGTGGTCAAAATGAAATATAATATCTGATATGACTTTAGTATTTGCAAAAATTAAATTTATTAATAGCCCAAAAAAAAACGGTATAACGATTATAGTTTATAGTTACTATGGAAACGACAATCAAAAATTTTTCT
Source organism: Nineta flava (assembly GCA_963920215.1). NCBI lineage: Eukaryota > Metazoa > Arthropoda > Insecta > Neuroptera > Chrysopidae > Nineta > Nineta flava. The sequence goes on from OY986041.1 coordinate 20,540,024, forward strand.
TTACAATTAAATATATTTTATGTATTCGTGTCAAACAAACACAAAATATTAAATATCTCTCTTAATATTAGAATAATCGAAAAATGTATAAGGAGTAAAGTTGTAGAAAATCAAGTTTGCTACAATTCATTACTTGATCATTTTTCTCAAACTCTAATGTGAACAGAGATATTTAGAATTTCAACTTACAATCTTTAATTGTAAATATTTATGTAAATATTAGTGATAACAGAAAAATAATAAGAAACAAAATTACAGTAAAACATAGTACCTACAACTTCACTCCTAATAAGTTTTTCTATTTTTCAAACATTAAGGGAGATAGTCAAATTTGGGTGTTTTCCCTTCCCTCTAAACCCCTCGTCCGATTTTACCCATTAAAGAACTTGACCTTTAAAATACTAAAAGCGGCTCAAATACCTAATTTCATTCCAATCGGAATAAAACTGTGACCGCTAGAGAGTCCACAGACATTTAAAAAAAGTACATATGTTGTATATATATATATGTATATATATATATATATATATATATGTATATATATATAAATATATATATATATATATATGTATATATATATATATATATATATATATATAAATATACATATACATATATACAAATTTTAGCGATAGTGATTTTTTAACATCTAATAGGTAGGATCGATGGACATTTGAAGAAACTTTTACGAAATTCCAACTTTGGTGCAAAAACAATAGCTGCATTTCCTTTGGAGGAAATTCGCTTAAATCTGAAATACAAGCTAAAAAAAATAAAATTTAAACAATTAATCTACAAAAATACGTGGGACGTCTTGTGTTGGAAATTTCTGTGTGACAATGTTCGTTGAATTTCAATACAAAGCGGCCCGGGACGGTGTAGGACATCGGTACCTCAAATTTGTTAATGTCTCCGAAAGTAATTTGTTTATGTTTATAGAAATGCACCCAAAAAATACCCAAATTTGGATCCAAAGCACCCAAAAAACTATTTCTAGAATAACAAGTGAAAATAACTACCTAATTTAATTGTTTAATATCTGGTATGTATTGAGTTCACTATTAAAACGTGACCTGTTAATGTTACTTTTTATACACGTTCAAATGTGTAAAAATACAAAATAGTGTATTACATAAGTGGTTTTGTAATCAAGAATTATTACAGATGTTATAGCTGAAATTGAGCTGAAACTATTTTGTTTATGAAACAAAGTTTCAAACAAAAGGTGTTTATTTAAAAAATAATATTTTTTGTCCCTAAACACTTTTTTCTATCTCTTACGGTTTAAAAAACAGACGGACATACACTCCCGTTCAAAAAAAATTAACAGACCTGTCATGTTAATTTTCTTACATTTCATAAAACTCATCACGTTTGTAACTCTCTGTATATTATTTATAAACAAAGATAACTAGTATATTTTTTAAGTGAGAAAAAAGAAATGGAAGTTTAATATTTTTTATTTATGTAAACAATTTATGTAAACAAAAACATTTACTACAAGAATAATCAAAATTGTGAGAGACTGATTCGGTTCAGGTCTGTTCATTTTTTTTGAACGGGAGTGTACAATCACACCAACAGAGTAGGCGGAAATAGACTAGCTGGGTCATTTTATGAACACCTATACAAAAAATTTAGTTTTGCGATCATTATTTTCAACCACTACAAAGCCAAGGAAATTGTTTAAAAACCTGGCATATTGGAAAACGGACTGAAGAAACCTCAGTATCTCGGAATCAATGCATGTCTGGATCTTTGGTTACATGGAGCAAATCAACTGTTAAGTTTTGAAAGAGAAATGCCATTTTTGAAATTGATAGCACTTTAAGAATATTTGCTACTTACTCAGGCAACGCTGAAAGAGAACTCATCTTTCTTGCCCGACTATTTTCGGCAGATTCAACTTGTGGGTGCACCATCACTGTGCTATATCGAAAAGCTATCTTTCTTCAAATTATTATTATTATTATTATGTTTATTTTATATACCCGTTTGGGTTTTTCAATATATTACGCAAAACAAAAAAAAACAAAATAATCTGCAGCTATGCAACACAATATTTAAAAAACTGAAAAAATAAAAAAATAAAATGGCAAAAATAATACATATCATATTTAAAGTACAACATCTCCCAGAGTTTAAATTGACTATATTTTATTTATTCTTTTTTGCATCATAGCCCTTAAAAACTTTGCCATCACTAATTGATCCTCTTTTACAGAGAAATCTAACTTTTCCCACTCCCTATTATTTTTAAAAATTCTTGTCCTTAGCTCTTCTAATCCTATACACTCTGAGATCAGATGTACTTCTGTTTCTATATTTTGTTCACAAATTAAACATATCCTGTTCTCATGCATGTCTTTATTGTTTGTGTACTTCAAATTACCCAATCTAAATGCTGCCAACTCTCTTCTTCACTCAAACTCCAGATTATGTGTATATCTTACACCTTTGTCGTAGTGTGCTAGACTTTTGAAGTAGGATAACGAAGATTTTTTATCAGTATCTTGCATCATATTTATAAGTCTCCACTCTTTTATTTTTTCACAAAGAACAAACTCCCTATCTAAGACTACCTGTCAAATGTCATCCCCAATATTTAACTCTCAAAGTATTTGTTTCACTTTACTTCCCCAACTCTCTATACTATTTTCTTTAGTACACTCCCATTGAAGAATTTTATTTTTATTGGCTAATAATCTATTGTAATGCTTGATGACATTTCTATGTGCATAACAATAAATTGGCATCTGTCCTAGTTCCAAGAGAACTCCACAATTTGCGGTAGCATTACAAAATCCTTAGTATCTGTTTACAAAATTTGTTTTTCACTTGAGAGATTATATCAAAATTTTCATCGGCTCCCCATATTTGACTACCATATAGCAGAATTGGCTCTATTAAGACATTAAACATTCTCATATGACGTCCGCAGGAATCCACTGATTATAATACATAAATTTCACAATAGTTCGAGTGCATCTGTCAGCTTCTTTTGTAACCTCTTCAAAATGTTGCTTTCCATTCCAGTTGAAGCAGACTCCCAAGTAATTAAGGCTATTAACATTTTCTATCTCCGTTCCATTATATTTCCATACATCTCGCATACCAAGCTTAATACCAAATATAAATATTATTTATATTATTTATACTTTCTTCAAATATAAATATTATTTTATTCTTTTCTTCTCATTAAATCTTTCAAAACCTTTGAAATTACTAAAAAAGCATCTGGATAAAAAATATGTGCCTCATTTTAAATTAAAGAGGCTCAGCAGCTACAACCATCGAAAAATTTTTTTCAAAAACTAATTTGTTTGGAATCATTCATTTTTGATTACCTTATAGTTAATAATTAAGGCCTCCAATATATTTTAACAGTTGCAGGAATATTTTAATTTAATTAATTAATATTTATATGAGAAAACTAACTAATCCACCAGCTACCAAACCCTGAACCTTTGGATTTCATGCCCAGTGGGCTATCCGTAACACCGCGGAAGATATAGTAGGGTGAATCAATTTTTCATCCTATATCATTGATGACATTATTTGATGTCAACATTGACTTATTAAATGCATGATTACCTATTATTCCATTAATATTCATCTATCATCTTACATCAACATTGACTTATTATCTCCACATATTATTATTTGTGTATTTACCATAAAGATTTGAACATATAGCCTTTAAATTGAGTTTTTTTAATAAACAACATATTAAATGCGCATATTACCACCCCTCTCTCTCTTTATTTAGCCCATTAGTTAGATCTAAATTTACACATACAAAATTGCAGGCTTTACAAAATAAAAACACTTAAACAATTTATTCTATACAACATACAATAAGCAAAAGGACATTTGAAAACGAATCTGACAGAATTCAACACTACACTTTTCAGTGAGTGTTATATTACTCAACTACTACCATTCTTTTTAGTTTGTTTTATACGTATAATAAATATATAATAAACGTATATGATGGTGTGTAAACCACGCCTCATTTTTTAGCGAACTTCCTCTTAAAGGAGATAGAGCTATTTGTCTCGTACCAAAGTCAAAATTTCGCAAACATTTCTTCAATGTCCATTGATCCTACCTAGTAGTATAAAATCAGCATCCATAAATTCAAATATATATATTCAATTATACATATATATATATATTTATATGAATATATGTATATATATTCATATGAATATATATACATATATATATATATATATATATATATATATATTTATATATATATATATATATATATATATATATATATATATATATTTATTTATATGAATATATATATATATAAATGCAATCACTCTAGCGGTCACAATTATAATCAGTTTGGAATGACATTGGGTATATGAGGTGCCTTTGGTATTTAAACGGTCGAGTTCGTTAATGGCCAAAACTGGCCGAAGGGAATGGGGGTTTAGAGGAAAGGGGAAACCATCCTTAATATTAGAAAAACCTAAAAACTGATAAGAAGTTGTAGTAAATTAGTTTTACTATACTTTATTCCTTATCATATTTTCTAATTCACTAATATTTACTGAAATATTTAAACGAGTAACGAGTAACGAATTTTTTATTTCAAAAGACGTAGAGTCGGAAAAATGAATAAAAAATTTCCGTCGATCTAGCGTTTTTTGTTTGACTTGATACGATAATATTGAAGCAACTGAGTTGCAACTTTCTTGCGGGGGATCAAGGTGGGTGAGAAAATTAATATCGGGAAAAAAAGCAGATCATAAAGTCGTAAACTTTAAGCAATGTAGAAATTTTCATTCAATTCGAGCTTATGATTCCAATAAAAACGGTGAACATTTTCGCCGCCCGGCTAGACTTTATTTAAAATTTTTTGAAATACATAATAAATACAAAGAATTGTATAATCGTGGAAGAAAAAGAAAATTTTAATATCCCCCTCCCTAGAAATTTGAGGATTTTTCATTTCGAACGACATAATTCCGAATTTGAAAAACAAATAACATAAATACCATCGGATTTTCCTAACCTATTGAATAAAATGCGTTGAAAATGTGTAGACAGCTGGATGATAAACATTTCTTACTACTCTGATTGGAATTTATCAGGGGAATTTAGAAGGATTGCGAAAAATTAGACACATTTAAACCATCGGAACGGCTCGGGAAAGTAATTGGAACATTAAAACGTTATACCAAGCCTTGTTTAAACATTCATTCAATTCGGGCTGATAGCTTCCGTGGAAAAAGCTGACGATGTATTCAGCTATTCAATGTATTCAGCGTTATTAACAGATTGAAAATTTGTAAGAAATTCCAGGGGTTAGTACCCAGATGGAAAAAAATGTCACCTGATCAAAAATAAATAAGGAGGAGCATGAGGATGTGAAATATTTGGTACATCGACAAATATTTGAAAATAATCGAATCAACCTGGGAAAAGTCCGTATTGAGGTTTTGAGATATGTATATAAAATAAACTCTTGTGTAGGTCTCGTTCTCATTGTTTTTTTTACACTAAACCTTTCTCTTCATTCGGCCTACATTGCAGTGTGGAATGTGTGTCTTGAATAGATGGTTGATAGTATAACATATTATATGTATTATATATATGAGTAGAACATTTTAAATCAGTCGTTTTGGATAGAGTCTAAGGGCCGGATTGCGTATTTCCACTTACGCGTGCGTACGACGGTAGAAAGTTAGGTATACACTTGCGAGCTGAAACGCCTGGCAACATTGATGAACCATGGCAGCCACGAACTGCGAACGAATAATAGTTATTAAGTGAAAATAACAACTAACTGAGTTAATTGGGATATGGGAATGAAATTAGAGGGTGACAAAGAATGAACGAATTCAAAGTTGACTAAGAATTCAACTCAAAATTCTTGGACACGAAGAATTAAAAGTTGCTGTCCCACCTTAATCACTAAAAGGATACTTCAAATTAAATTTGAAAAAAAAACATTAACATTGAAAAATAGGTGTAGACTGAACCGCAGGATATCAAAATAGTGCGATAAATTGTTTCAAACAATTTAAATGTTTTTTCGAACGTATTTCTTAGTTTTTACACCTATACACAAAAAATATCATTACTGCTTTGCGTATTGCCTATTTCAACAAAATATTCCAAAGTCATGTGATCCAAAGTATCAATAACTGTGTTTCCACAAGACAAAATTGTGATAGTTAAACTTGCAATTTATATAGATAGATAGATAGATTGTAGCAGTTGCCCTGGACGGACTACACTTTGACCATAAGGTCCATTGTGATGCCTAAGGATGTGAGTGGAGTAGAAGGAATTTTTGGTGTGCAGACTAGGACTTGGTAGGATGTGCAGCTGTAGCCGACTCTGATAGGAACTATGCGCATTTTCATCTGGAGTTCGTGTAGGAAACTGCAGAAAAGCTTCACAAGCACAGCCGGTTACTTCGTTCTTGTCCATACGCCGACAGTTTGGTCAATTAACCGCTCCTTTTTTTCTTCTAAATAATTGACTAACTGCCGATGTCGGGATTCGAACCCATAATCTCCCAGTTTCCAAGTAGACATACTGCGCAGACACAACGCCTTAGACCGCTCGGCCACTTGGACTGATAAAATATGCAAATATGTACAAGTAATGTTTGTTTTTTGATGCACAACAAAATGGGCAAGTGGACATTTGAAAATAATAAGAATTAATTATTTATGCGATGAGTCACTTGGTAATGGTTACAACGGGACGGTATGTTTTTGGGGCTTTTAATCACGCTTTTCGTGCATTTTGTGCATGAAGCGATATAGCTGGTTAATTGGTTGTACACGGACTTGTGTCAGATAGATGTGGAAGCGACTAAAGATAAATCCTAAACAATAATTATATGATCCATGTGAGCGGTGTTACGGGTAGTGTTAAAATAAAAATATGACATGCAAAAACAAAATTGAAATGGAAAATATCACGCGACAAAGAATAACTTTTTCTACACTTTATTCATCTTCAAGCACCGTAAGAGTAAATCCCAAATATAAAAAAATGCAAAATATTTATTTGTGAGATCATTCAACTTCCTCTAAAATTTTCTTGATCGTTTTGTAATTGTCACTAGGTATTTGTTATAGGATAAGATATAAATCCTCCTCCAAGTTGATGAATGTTTTCATTACCTTTCATATTATTTTTATTTGAGATGAAGAGTTTCGGAAAAGAACTGAAACTGGAATTTTGTCAATTAAAATTAATGGGGCGGTTATTTGACTAAAATTGTCAACATATGGACAAGAAAGAAGCAACCTGCTACGTTTTTGAAGGTTTCTGCAGTTTCCCTCCACGAACTTCAAATTATTATCAACATTGTTCCTATGCTCATAGTTGCTGCATAGTTTAAATGAAATTGAAATAAAGTTTAAAAACAAAAATGATGTTGGTGGCTTCTGTTATAGACTGTGTGTGTATCTCAGAAACGGAGGTAAAACCCCATTGTAGTTAATTATTAGTTATTTAATTTTTAATTTTCGATCAGTTTAAGCAATAATGTTGAACATTTTATATATTCATCAAAAATAAACTACTCTCTAAAACATTTATAGAAATTAAGATCAACGTCTCTGTAGAAAGGCTACAGTTTTTCAAACTATAAAAAAAAAGGCTACACTGGTTTCAAAGTATACGTAAAAAAAATCAATAAAATAGGGCCTGCTTCGTCTCCCTATCGATTTTCCTCACTTCCCACGTCCGAGAAGTTTTAACTATGTGTACGTTTTAAAAATGTCCAAACATAGATCCAATTTCTGTCTGCCAAACCATCTTAACAAGCATTTATTGACTACACTAACATACGTCACGGATGTCATTGATTTGTTAATACTATACAACTACTTACGTGATGCATTTTATCCGAATTGAATGAAAAGTTGCTTACCTGTAAATGAAACAAATTGTTAATAAATAATATATACAAATATTCCTCATTAAATATATTTATTATCATAATTGAATTGAATTGGTCATTTCAAAACCCACATATATCAAGTTTTTTTCAGATACATCTTTTTTTATTGAAAACGGACCCTTGAGTAGGCTAAAAACGCGGAACATTGGGCAGCAACATTGAACTCCACCTACACAATATTTTGTCTACAGATGTGCATCCAAAATGGGAAACATTACTTTATTGCTCTATCTTAAAAGGTCAATCACTTGTCATCTTGTCTCTATCTATCTCATTTAATTTGTAGTTTATTTATTTACTAGTTTATTTATATGTATTTTTAAGTTTGTTGTGTGATATTTTTTGACAATCTCACACAATTTTAGGTAATATGTTGCAAATATCGCTACAAACGAGAACTTGTACAGCAATATTTAAATCCTCCCACAAAATATCAAATAATTTTGATTTTTACAGCAACCACATCAAGAACATGTTATTTTGTTCTGCAACAGTTATACAGACTAGCCACCTACTACCGAACATTAATTTGTCTCCTTAAAATGTTCCTGCACACAGGTTGCACGTCTATAGTCCCTATTATAGATAAACTCACGTAGGGCCCTACATCCTATCTTATTCAAGCGAGACAAACAATCGTCGGTTCATTGTATAAACAACATTAGTCACTGACTTAGATAGATAATCTTGGGTTATGTTAAGTGTTGAATTTCGACCTTATGGTTCATTGTGCTCCCCCTTTTTTACTTCAGTCTGGTGAGGTTTGCTTCTTCTATATCATCGCAATAGCCTGAATATTGCTTATCAGGTTTACTTGAAGGTTCATATATTCGGGGTGCGAAGCAGAGAATATAGTATATCTGTTGTAATCGAAAGATTTGCAGTTTGCATAATGGATCCATTGTGAAGTGCTATTGTGTGTAGATGCTTTCGTAAGTGATAACGGTAACGGTGATAAATCCGGTAAGCTTTCGAAGTTGTATCGAGTTCATGTTGAGTGTATCGAGAAATAGCCTCTTGGGTGTATTTCAAAATCGTATTTTCTCGAATTTTGGTGATCATGGTGTTTAAGTCTAACCACTCGTTGTTCACTTGTTTGCATGCTGTTTTTGGAACTTCTAAAATAGGTTCTGGGCATATAATAGCTAATCCGTTTCCCTTTTTTAAGGTATCTGCTTTTTTGTTTCCATCGAAAGCAATGTGACATAGTATTCAGAACAATTTAACGTCGTTGCATTTTGCTTTCACCAGTAGTTCCTGTAGGCAATATCTGGCTAGCCCTGAGTGAACTAACTTGAGTGGTTTTTGCATACATAGATCAATACCATATAGCTCCATAGAAAATAAGATTTGTCCCATGTAATCCAAAACAATATTGGATCACATATTAAATTTTTTTCTCTTGGGCATATATGAATTTCGTTATGCTCCTAACAAACAGGGAACCCTCATTACTAATTATGTTAAAATTCCACTGCTTCCGCGATACCAACATTAACCAAAGCGAACAATGAATCAATAGTTTCAATTATCAGTAAGAAAATCGATTATTTAAAACGAGTTCAGGAGAGTATTCTAGAAGATCATATGCCATTCTATTGGTACACAAAATTCCGTTTTAAGTCAAAAATAGTTATTTTAAATATTTTTTAATTCAATGGTCATAAATTAAAAATATTACAAACAGACTGCATGCTATGAAGCCTAAATTTTGAAATGACCGATTCAATTCTAAACCACACTTAAATCGCTTTAAAGTCTTCTATAAGCCATATGATGTACATTGTATATACAGCGTCAAAATTTATTATTGATTTATGCCTCATTTGTTTAGATTTCGAAAAAATGTTTCGAATAAAAGTTGTTTGAATAGTTAGGATGAAACTTTTATCGGAAGCATTTTTTCATTTTTTAGAAAACCGAATAAATAAGGAACAAATCAGTTTAAATGATAGCGCGACTTGTACGCCATTGTTACTTATCGAGTTTGATATGTCAATATATGCGTTTATACAAATTTTAACAAATTAATTAATTTAAGTTTTATAATGAAGACTTTTATTTCACATTAATAAAGTAAACTAGAACACTTCAACTCAATGGTGTGAAATAACCTTTAAATATGGAGCGATACCTACGGTTTAAACAGGTACATCACCCTGAACATGTAATGATTGACTAATGATGAGATGAACGTTAATATATTATGTAAACTTGTTCTGTGCGGTTGGGGATATTTGAATTTAATAAACTGTAAGCTATCTTAACCAAGTGGCCAAGTAGCTGAGCGATCTATTGACTAAACTGTCGGCGTATGGACAAGAACGAAGTAACCGGCTATGCTTGAGAAGGTTTTCTACAGTTTCCTTCACGAAATCCATACGAATATCGGCATAGTTCTTATCCTACCAATTCTAGTATACACACAAAAATTTCATCCACTCCACTCACATTCTCATATCCTTAGGCATCACAATGGACCTTATGGTCGAAGTGTAGCCCGTCCATGGCAGCCTCTACAATCTACCTATGTATATGTATATAGGTATATAATATACCTATATATATATGTATATAAAACTCCGAAACAGATGGACCGATTTGAATGAAGTCAGGGAATCTTCAGATTAGCCCAGCGGGTGATCCTGTAAAGTTTGGTAGTGATCGGAAAAAAAATTTGTTTTTTTATTTTTGGGCAATTTTGTGTCATCTGCTTATAGATAACTAGTGCTACCCGTGCGAAGCCGGGGCGGGCAGTTAGTTCTTTAATATTAATTTACACTTTCTGACAATATGTAATCTCTATCTATAATTAAATTTGTAATCAAATCTTGACAGGGCGTATACCGAATGCCTAATAACTTTTTTGATAAACTTATAAAGGTATTTATTTTAGGCTTGACTTGTATTATATTGATGTATACTCCCATTTAAAAAAATGTATCCTTCTAAATGTTACTTTTATACGCTTAGAATGTGACTATATAAAATATATTTAATTTGAGTGTACATGTATGTAAGGAGGCTTCATAATCTCCTTAGTAAAATTATAAAGGAATTGATTTAACGTTGCATAAATTTAAAAAAGTATATGTTATAATTTCCAATAACCTTTTTAGAATCTTTTGGAAGAATTGATTTTAAATTTACTTGCATACTGTTGATAACGATGCATATTTTAAGACGTTGCATAATCTTCTGAGTAAAATTGTCGAGTCATTGATTTTACACTTGACTTGGTATATGTGTATATGTTACGTATACCCACAATCTTTATTGAAAAAAACATCAAATAATTTATTTTACCCTTAACTTGTATATAATTAATATATGTATAGAAAACCAATAACATGTTGAGTAAAATTATCAAAGAATTGATTCTACATTTGTCTTGCATTATATTACTATATATGTATATGTATGCAGGCACATAATCATATCTGTATGTACGTTTATATATACGAGTGTGTTTGTTATAAGTGAGTTTTCGTTATTTTTTTTGTATGTGCGATAGTAACGGAGTTCATATGTTGTTTTTCCCACCGCACACAACTCAGCACAGCAAAGTACATTATATAATGTTGTATTGGTTAGAATTATTATCAAATGTTTTTCTATGTGTCAATGTGTTATCATGAAATGAATGAATAATAATTTATCATTAAATTTTTCTGTTATAAAAATATGAAGTAAATATTTACTTCAGTTCTTTTTTCATTCGTTATGTTTGTTTGTTTCTTGTATTTTTTAATTTTCTTTTTTTTCGTTAACCTTTTTAATTACCCCTTTTTTTACAATTTTCTTATCTAGATGATATAAGTAGAGACATTTCCATTTACATGCTAATTTTACTAGATTGAAAAAAAAATTCCGTATGAATATAAGATGAAAATTTATTCATTTTATTAATATTCACTCATAGCAGCTTTTTCTGCTTGACCGATTTTTCCTGTTAACAAACTTGATCTTTTAAACACTGAACGCACATTGACATTTGCGATTTTTGTAAAATTTTTTTATTTACGCAGTCACTATACCTTTTTCTTAAGAAAGAAAATTCGTGTTTTGTGCTATGCTGAGTGAAAGTTACATAAACTCATGGTATATTGATTCAGGTGCATCATAACACATGAAATCGAATGAAAATATACTGGAAAACAAAAAATCGTCGAACATGCGGGATGTTACTACTGCAAATAGCTTTGAGAAGAAGTATATTTTGGGAAGTATATCTGTGCCTATTTCAAAGACGGGGTCTGAGATAATTGATGTTCCCACGATCCTTGCATGTCCATCCTGATTTTTATTAATCCAGTTATTATTGCAAGACAGTCTATAGGCGCTGGATCTCGCTTTGGCTATTATTACAATGCTTAGCGGAAGAAGACCCAGTATGGCTTCCATACTGGGGTAGGTGTACTGCTCATGGATCCAGTGATGCACAAACAGGCCAGTCTTTGGATCCTGGACAGATTTTTGCATGCTGTAATATGATTAACTTTTGGCCACCACACACTAGTGCAGCATAGGTTATAATGGGCCTAACTACTGTTGTGTAAAGCCAGTGGATCATTTTGGGTTTTAGACCCCAGACTTTTCCACGTTTTCTATTGCGAAGCATAAGAGAAGATTTGATCTTATTTGTTATGTATTCCAGATGAGGGTTCCATGTTTGTTTAGAGTTCAACATTACTCCTACGAACTTGGCTTCCTTTGTAATCTGCATTCTTTCACTGAAGAGGATGGGTGGTTTTATGTTATCCACCTTCCTTTTCCCTGTGAATTGAATTAAAGCGGTCTTACCAGGGTTTATTTTAAATCCCTGATTGATACACCATTCCTATGCAAATCGAGGTTGTGCCTTCACAGGGTCCCTGGATTGCAATTACAATGTCCGCATATATCTGTGTGTAGTATCCTTTTTGGTTGTGGTTCCTCAGTCAGCTATTCACTGCCAGGCTCCACAGGAGTGGGGGTAAGACAACATCCGGGGGAAATCTCTTTGTGGCTCTGACAGTGATAGACTCTCCAAGAAGGAAAGTTTGTATTCTTCCTATCAGCATAGAGTTTATCCACCTGCAAAAGGTGTCTTCTACTCCGTGCCGACTTGCAGAATCAACCATGGAAATGTAAGAGATATTGTCAAATACCCCTCTTTGTCAAGAAAAATGCACAAGGTGGTTTGTTTCTTTGCGAATCCCTCCTCAATCCTGTATATTAGGTTGTGGAGGGCTGACTCACAGGATTTTTCCACCTGATACGCGTGTTGGTTAGCATGAAGCAGATTTCTCGACAATGCCCCCTGATACAAATGAAATCCTATTAGTCGTTCCATTGTTTTCAGTAGAAACGATGACAGACTAATTGGTCGAAAGTTCTTTCCCGTAGAGTAGTTAAACCTCCCCGGTTTTTGCAAGAAGGTCATTCTTACTGGCTTCTATACTGTTGGAATATAACCCGTAGCCAGGCTTGCCCTGAATATATGACCCAGCAAATTTAAAAGATGCTCCTTTTTGTAAAAGCACTAGGTATATCCCATCTGGTCCCGATGCTTTGTAGGGGTCGAAGGAGCTTATTGCCCATTCGATCTTTGAGCGGGTAATGACAATCGCCGCGCTTCTCCAGTTCTCGCTTGTAGGTAGGAGACCCTGATGAAGCTGCTCTTGAGAAGGATTTTCACCGTCGAATGCCTCCGAATTCGAATCGGGAAAATAAATCCGAATCAGTGTCTCGAGTGTATCCTTCGCGGATCTAGTATACTCACCGTCAGGTTTACGAAGTGACCCGATGGTGTCAGCCGGTTTCTTCGCTAGAACACGATCTGAAGCAAATTACGATCATTGCATAATTAATTATTTAATTTTAATATATTGTTCTGCTAATTCAACCATCAGCTAGCAGAGCATGCGGTTACACAATACAACAAAGAGCAATTAATTTTTTACCAGAGCATTTAATTAGCATTTAAATTGCATAATAATTGCTTTTAAATTGCTTAATAATTGCTTTTAATTCAAAATTGCTTAATAAATTGATATTAAATACAATATAATTAATTGATTTTTTAAATATTGCTCTGCTGGTTAAGCTAACAGAGCATGCGGTTATACAGTACAACAAAGACCAATTAATTTTTAATTAGAGTATTTAATTAGGTTAAAAATTTGATATTAAATACAATATAATTAATTGATTTTTTAGATATTGCTCTGCTAGCTTAACATTAAGATAGTAGAGCATTCAATTACACGAAACAACAAATAGCATTTAATTTTTAATTAGGGCATTTAATTTGCATTTAATTAGCTGAATAATTTGATATTAAATACAATATAATTATTTTATTTTTTAAATATTACTCTGCTGCTTAGATCACATTGTCTAGGTTATTTGAGTAAACGAGCCAACCAATGCATTTCGTTCTCAAATTATAAGGTTGTTAAGGCTTAAATGAAACATCCATTACATTAAATAGACGATGAAATGTAATACACGTTAAGTTATTGATTTGGTTTTTTTTATCTATATACACTCACATTTATAATAAATATATTACTTTCTCTCATAAACACACACACACACACAGGCAAACTAATAACGTGGTGTTCACCAGGATATTCGAATATGTACCGTAGCATATAACGGAAGGAGGTGATGGGATAAAGTACGAATTATTTATTATGCCGGTGATTAATCAAAATTCAAATTGTTGACAAATTTACTGGTAATTTATATTAATCTATAATTGAAATATTTTCCACATTCGATAAAAGCATTTCCATGTGTGTATTTGAAAAGGCTTTTATGCCCTTCTATGTTTCAATACTTATATATCATATAATAACATGCGCCAATGGTATCACCAACGATAGTATATCCCATTTCAGTATAGTTTTCTTACGTGTCACAAGTTTTGGGCTTCACAGTTTGAACAATTATATTTCAACACTATAAGCCACAAAATAAAACTCTGCAAATGACTTACACAAACCGAACTACTCCCGATTAAAGTGGTATTCATTTTTCGCACCACCTTGCACCCCCCCCCCCTAAATTCTGATAAGATAGCAAATCGAAGAGAACAGGCAAACGACAAAAATTGACGAAATTTAATGTCTTTTTTTCTTGCTAGCTATGAGCCCAAAGTGAATAAAAAATTGTACAATGCTTAGACATAACGTCGTAAATATTTTTTCCGGTCCGATCCGATTATGTGAAGAATTGTTCATATCTCCTTCCAAAATTCCGATCAGGTCTCAAAAAGATATTTACCATCTAGACCCTAACATCAAAATAAATTTTCAATTGATTTTATTCAATAGTTTAAAAACTAACCAGACGTTAAACTTATTCCATTAACAATTCCAAGTTATGCGTATCGTTTTAGGTACATCATCCTCATATTGTACGTCTTGCTCGCCATATCACTAAGCGATGTTAAATCGTAAGCCATACATTGGCTAAACCTCAATTATCTATTTTCTTACTAATTCAGACAGTGAATTATTTTGGCTCTGTTAAATACGCGGGTCTTCAAAATTATAAATCAGTTTAACAGTCGGTTCCTTACTAAATATGTGACTATCATTTTCACGGGAAGTAAGCAGCACATATTTTTCTTTTCTTTAACAATTATAATGGATTTTCGTCAAGTAACTACACATTAAATACAAAATGCATTGTTATTGAATATTTTTTTATATAATAATAATAATAATAAAAATTTATTCAGGTATATCTTACAAGATTTTGAATAAGTCGTATAATATTTGCAGTTGATCGGAGTAAAATGCTTTTAAGTTGTAATTGCATTTTTCAACTAAAATTGTCCTTAGTTCTCATTTAAATCTATTTAAAGGCAATACTTTTAAATTATCAGGTAGGAAATTAAAGATTTTAATGGAGCTTTGGTAGACACTTCTATGATGTACGTTTTGTCCGTGAAACACAGATCTAGACAATTGATTTGTCTTGTGTTATATATACGCGTATAACTCACTTTTTTATATAGATCAATAAAATTCGCCCCTTTACCTTTTTTGTATTAGAAATAGGTATTTTAACTACAAAGTAGTCATCATTAGTATAAATTAGCTGGTCGTAATTTTCTCGTTGACTATTAGAAATAGATAAAAAATAGAGATCAATAGACAAAAATAAAATATAAAAATAATTTAACAAAATACTTTCATTCGATTTGCTCTTGTTAACATCACCAAATAAGCAACGTATAACATATCCTGTGACAATATAAGAGTAATTTTAATAAGAGTGATGTTCACAAGAGTAAACTTGAATGAAAGAAATTTAGAGTAGTTTAAATAAAATTTATTATATTTTTATTTATTATTTATTTTTATTTTTTATTTATTCTGATTTTTGTATATTGATCTCGATTTTCTATCCATTTCTAATTGTCAAAGAGTAAATTATGACTAGATAATTTATACTGATGATGACTACTTTGTAGTCGAAATACATATTTTTAATACAAAAACTGATCTAGATAAAGGGGCGAATTTGAAATTTTATTTCAAAAACCTAGAGTTCTCATTAATTATCATTTGATATAATCTAATATATAGATCAAGTTTTTTCTTTACGAAAACTGACGCTTCATAGATATAAATGGACGGTAGGGTGAGGATACCGTTGGCTTTAAAATATGTAGCACATGAAGTTATTTCAGGTAGTTGGATTACAGCTCTCACTGCTGCTTTCAAATAGATCACAGAAATCTACCCCAAAATATGATGGTATATTTAAACTGGGTATACACGAATCCGTAATGGCCAAACTAGACGGAGAACATGGTTGCAGCAACATTGAACAGCAACTAGCTTGTTGCTCCGTGTGTGGAGTGGTTGCAGCAACAAAAAGTTTGTTTTTTGTTGCTGCAACCACCCCACACACAGTGCAACAAGCTAGTTGCTGTTCAATGTTGCTGCAACCATGTTCTCCGTCTATTTGGGCCTTAATACGCGGCCATTGCTGACTGTAAGTCAGTGTTCTGTGATATTTTACGCAATAGATAAATCTGCTTGCCTATTTTTTACGTGTGTGTATTATGTGCGTGTGCCACGATAGTTTGTTATCAACATACAATCCTAGAAATTTGACCTCTCTGATAGACTCTAAAGGTTTATCATGTGTTTCAAGTTGAGGGTTGGCATTATTTCTGGAGAAGTTAACGATTTTTGTCTTCTTGACGTTTAGGCATAGATCATTTTTTTAAACCATTTCTCGGATTCTTCTAAGACGTTGTTGTAATGTTTTGGTTTTTTGTATGGGGTATTAGAATTTGTTACAAAATTGAAAAAAGGCTTTATCATATAATTTAACCCAACTACGGGAGAAAATTTAGCCTATGTCATCTCATTGACACCTCATTAATCAAAATCGGATGAGTAGTTTAGGCGCTACGGTAGAACATACATAAATACAAACATTGCTTGCTAAAAACATAACCCATCCTATTGGCTGTGGAGTCACGATATTATTTACAGATATTCTATAAGTCACGATTTAATAACATTGAGTTTTGTTCAAAATCGTTGTTATTTGCGTAGAACTTAATTATTGGAATAAATGTTTCTTTAACAGAACATTAAACTTGATTTTATATTTCTATTGCTCATGAGATATGAAACATAATAAAATGCTGATTTAGAGTTTTAAATGAATATAATATAATTTCAAATATAAGGAAGGAATTAGAACCAATTCACTGAACTGATAATTCTTAATATTACCTAGTGCAATTTCTAAGAAGTTTGCCTTTATTGGAGATAAGAGAATGTGTTGAAATAAAGATGAATAGAAAATATTATTACATAATTTATTTTCTATATACTAATAGAATAGACATTTGTTCAACATTTTCAAAATGAAAATTTTAATTAAATACTGATATGAAAAAATTAACTCGTCAATCAGGTATCGAACCTCGGGCCTCTGGATATCTAGTCCAGAATGCTTCCACTACACCAACAACGACTGTGACGTAACAGCCAACCTTTTCATATCATTCTTATTTTTATTTATTTAGACAGTATTATTTCTGTCGAAGTTACTATTTATACGCTTAAGTATACACAAATAAATATATATGAATAATAACATCGACAGAAGAAATACTGTCTAGATAAATAAAAATAAGAATGAAAAGGTTGGCTGTTACGTCACAGTCGTCTTTGGTGTAGCGGAAGCATACTGGACTAGATATCCTGAG
The DNA here is from genome assembly GCA_963920215.1 of Nineta flava. Classification (NCBI taxonomy): domain Eukaryota; kingdom Metazoa; phylum Arthropoda; class Insecta; order Neuroptera; family Chrysopidae; genus Nineta; species Nineta flava. The sequence goes on from OY986041.1 coordinate 20,558,200, forward strand.
GCCCGAGGTTCGATTCCTGGTTGACGAGTTAATTTTTTCATATCAGTATTTAATTAAAAATTCAATGACAATGACATTTGTCTAAATAGTATACTTGTCTAAATAGTTTGTCTTGAGTAACCGGAAGGAATTTGGACAAACATCGTATTGTTGACGCTTAAGTATACACAAATAAATATATATGAATGAAAATTTTAATTTACATTTATAAACTCCTTTAAAAAATGATTCAATATGATGATACTTCAGCGAAAAATTTATTTATTAACTTAAAAAAACTATGTACTGAGTAAGGGAAAAAATGCAATAGACATCTAGGTGATTGGAATATTTTACCGTTGTTTCAAAATTGTAAAATAAATATTTTTTATTCTACTTATATTGGCGACCAATAGATAATTGTTCATACCATTTGAATACGAATGATATCTCATTTACTCGCGATTTCCAACTTGAGCATCTAACATCATTGTTTTCCTTAGTTTAAGCGAACCAAATAGCCATATCACTTATTTTTACAAATTGTTGCTTAATAATTGTAGCTATCTGTTCAATATCAGAAAGTTCCAAAATCAATACGAAAACTTCTGAATAATCTAGTTATTAAAATTTTTAGGAAAACTTATCTCTTTATATTTCCTATAGCAATGTTGGCGTGAAACGATTAGTAATGTACACTAGAACTACTCTTCCAAATTACAATTTCAAATTGGTATACAAATTTGATTTATGATAAATGGTGTGGTGATTAGATGAACGAAAATATGTTGTGTGTATATGTTCAAATTGTTTGGAGAAAACAAAATGAGATAGCGAAATAATGATAAGAGAAGGCCTTAGAAAACTTTTTCTGGTGAAAAAGCTATCAGAATTCCAAAATACCAAACCGTTCCGATATTATAGCCGAATTCTGACTGCAATAACAATTTCTAATGGTTAGATCTTTAATATAGTTTATAGTTTGTATACAAATTCCTACATTAACAAAATTTTGGCTAAAACTATTCGGTATTAATTTTAAAATATAAAATAAATTTACGTGAAATGTCAAAATTTAGAGAAAAAACAACTTTGACATACATTTCCTATATTATGTTTTTAAAGCCCGAACAACGCAAGGCTTTTCAGCTAATATATATATATATATACATATATATATATATATATATATATATATATATATATATACATATATATATATATATATATATTTCCCATTTTTCCTAAACATGGTCTAATTTAGCCAATGGGCAAAAATCGTGACAGGCAGACAGACGGACATTCGAAAATGGGCTAATTAGGTCATTTTATGAACTTCTATACCAACATTTTTTTCTGCAATAAATATTTTTAACCGTTACAAGTCGGGATTAAACTTAATATATCCTGGTAAAAAAATATAGGTATAAAAAGTTGTAATGAGTATTTCAAATATTTGTTAAGTTTAATAATTATACTGATCAATTCAATATAAAAAATTTGTAAATGTTTCTTATTTGTCCACAAAAATTTGTTAGTGCTAGGAAAATATAATTTATTTTATGAAAATTAGTATAGAAAACTGTTTTGCAGTAATGAGTTTTTCTTAGTTTGTAATAAAATATATAAAAAATGACTGGTGGTGTATTGTAAAAATATTATTTATAGTTTGTCACCAATAAACCAAGTTTTTTTAAACCGACCTTAAATCATATCTGTTTTATACAATCTCGTAATTTTAAACTATGTAAAACGTGTTTTATATATACATAACCAATTATGTATAATATATATATATATCAGCATATATATATATATATATATATATATATATATATATATTCGCATTCGAGTTTTTTAATTTCGTTTTACTTGTATAACATCAATGCTCGTATTTTTAAACTCGCCTACACAAGCGCACGGGGGAAGTGAAAATTTTATCAGCGGTTTTCATAATACAAATATGAAATGTAATTGTTTCTTTCTCGCACTCAAAATTAGGTCTCCTTTCACCTCTGTTGAGCCATTTCACCTCTATTGTAACAAAACAGATACGTCGCTAATGAAGTTACACTCCAAGAAATTTGTACAAAACAATTTTCAAACGAATCATATTGCTCCTAATATTATTTATGATTCTGCAATTTATATTAAATAAATAATTTGACAAAATTGAAACCCGACTTCAAAAATCAAATATACTTAAACCAAAAATGCACTAAAAAGTAAAAAAATAATTGCGTATTATTGTGTCAATTATAGTTCACCTAAGCAAAAATTTTTAATTATATATGTACAATTATTGTTATTTTTGGAGGCGAAAAAAAAATTCAAAATCGGTTCATAAATGACGGAGTTCTGAGGAAACAAACATTAAAAAAATTAAAAAATAAAAAGCAACATACAGACGAATTGAGAACCATCCTCCTTTTTGAAGTCGGATTAAAAAGAAGCATCTTTGTTGTTCGTACATACATAATTTTATATCATTGCATGTTTTTGGGTTTCGTTGAAATATAAAAGATGATGCTCCATTTAGATAGGCAGTAGATAACAGCAGAACTATGTTTCTATTTCAATAATATTTCTGATATTAAAGGGATTTAATAAAATAATCTTGTTAAACTCGACGAACATCCATCATTTTATTTTGCATGTGAAAATTCTCCCTTTTACTCTTCAAACACCATATTATATTTATTTTATTAATGTGTCTGTAAAGTTGACTCTTAATATTTTACATAGTATAGTGAACTTTTGAATGTTTCCATATTTATACAGGATACTCTATGTGATGTCAATGGCTAACTTAATTTAAAACTTGAATTTTAGCGAATTTCCTGAAAGTAAATAGAGCTATTGGTCCCGTACGGAAGTCAAAATTTCGCAAAAATTTCTTCAAATGTCCATCGATCCTACCTAGTAGATGTCGAAAATCACCATCTGTAAAATTTATATATATATATATATATATATATATATATATATATATATATATATATATATATATATATATATATATATACATATATATGTATATATATATATAAATATATATATATATATATATATATATATATATATATATATATATATATATATACTTATATATTTGTCTGTAATCTAGCGGTCACAGTTTTCATTTTATCGGAATGAAACAAGGGGAAAGGGGGGATTAAAGGGAGGGGAAACACAGAATATGTAAAAAAGACATGCCAAAAAAGTAACGCATACTATTTTAGCAAACTAAACTTTTCATGTAACAATTTTGTCACGATATAGCTTTACATTAAGAAATAATTTCTTCTACAAATAGTGTATGTGACATATGTCGATATGCAATGCATCTTGATAAACTTCTTAAATGGAAAGAGCAAGTTAAATCTAAATCAAATGCTTGCTTTGAATATCCCATGGTTTGCATAAAATGCATATCCCATTTGCATATCCCATGGTGGAAGCTCCATGGTTTGCATAAAATAGTGAAGTGTAGGAATATTTGAATATGCCACAAATGAAAGACGAAAAACAGGACAAAGTTTTGTGTAGAATAACAACAGAGACCGGTAAATTATGTAAATGTTGTAACAATTGACATTTTAGATAATAATGTGTAATCAGATGATAAAAGCGCTATCACGTGTAATATTTAAATGATTAATTCAAGTTAAACTCAGTTATAAGCGAATTTCCTGAAAGGAAATAGAGCTATTGGTCCCGTAAAATCACCATCTGTAAAATTTATATATATATATATCTATGGACATATAAATATATATATATATATATATATATATATATATTGATATATATATATATATATATATATATATATATCAATATATATATATATATATATGTCTGTAATCACTCTAGCGATCACTCAATTTGGTATTTGAGGCGCTTTTGGTATTCAAAAGGTCAAGTTCGTTAATGGGTAAAATCGGACAAGGGAAAAGGGCAGTTTTAAGGGAGGGGGAAACACTAAATTTGACATATCTCCCTTAATATTTGAAAAATTGAAAAATTTTTAAGAAATAAAGTTGTAGGTACTAAGTTTCACTGTAATTTTGTGTCTTATCATTTTTTCTGTTTCACTAATATTTACATAAATATTGACGGTTTAAGATTGAAAATTAAATTCCTTAATATCGCTGTACACATTAGAGTTTGAGCAAAAATGATAGAGTGTTGAATCGTAGCAAATTTGATTTTCTACAAGTTTATTCCCTACGTATTTGTCCATTGTACTAATATTAAGGGAGATATTTTATATTTTATGTTTTCTTCTTTCTTTATGCACCCCCCCCCCTTTCCCCTTGACGTATGTCATTTATTAATAAAATTGGCCTTGCAAATACTAAAATCATATCAGATACGACATTTCATTTTGATCAGACTAAAATTGTGACCGCTATAGAGTGATTTATGTATTCTAAGGAAATTCGCTAAGTTGAAGCAGCTCCTGCGTAACGAATTTTTTTAAAATAATTTAACCGACAGATTGGGTAAAGTAACAAAAAGAACTTTTTAATCGAAATATGTTTTTTATGACATACATTGAGTACTGGCGACAAAAATGTTTATAATGCATCAATTGAGAATTGATTAGATATCGTATTAACAAAGTTTATAATATTTAACTAGCTCAAGATAGATAGATAGACAATAGAAGCTGCACTGGACGGGCTATACTTCGAGCATAAGGTCCATTGTGATGCCCAAGGATGTGAGAATGTGAGTGGAGTGGAAGGAATTTTTATGAATAGACCAGAAATTGGTAGGATATGTGGCTGTAAAAAACCTTCTCAACCATAACCGGTTACTTTGTTCTTGTCCATACGCTGACAGTTTTGTCAAATAACCGCCCCTTTTTCCTAATAATCCCCGTATCTTTTTCTTAATAATTGACAAACTGCCGATGTTGGGATGTCTGCATACTGCGCAGACATAATGCCTTAGACTGCTCGGCCGCTTGGACTGGTAACCAGACCAATAAATAATATAAAATTTTTTTCGGAAATCCAATAACCTAATCCTGTCCTTTTTTAGTGGAATCATCCATCCTTACAATATCCTAAGAACTATTTTTACCATACTAAACGTACTTCAAAATACGCTTAAGCGATTTTTTAATGGTCAAAGCTATAACTCTTCATACCTGAGTACTATAATATTTCATTTCATCGGTCATACCCCGAGTTGGTAAGGTTTGCGAGTTTTTGTGGCATATAACTATTGTGGATATTGTGGCAAAATTTATTGAAATTAAATAAGGTAACCATTCTAACCGAATACTAAATTAGTTCATTTCATCGATCATACTCCGCACAAAAAGACATTCTATATATCCTGGCTACAACTATTGAAATCATTAGGAGTACATAAATTTAATGTAACCCTTGAAGGAATACTGCATTTATACTGCATTGGACTAATGAAAATAATTTTAATTTTAGCCGAAGAATTTGTATATTAAATGAGATTTTATGGACCTTATACATTTTCTATATTTTTTAGAGACGACGTATTGTAAAATCCACCAACCAGCTACTAGCCGAGCGATATAATACTTTATGTCTACTTGGGGACTGAGAGATTATGGGTTCAAGAAAAAGAAAAAAAAGGGGCGGTTAAGTGACTGTCGGTGTATAGACAAAACAAGTAACCGGCTATGCTTGTGAAGGTTCTCTGCAGTTTCCTTCACGAACTCTAAATGAATATCGGCATAGTTCTTATCAGAGTCGGCTGCAGCCACACATCCTACCAATACCTCACATCCTTAGACATCAGAATGGACCTAATGTTCGAAGTGTAGCCCGTCCAGGGCAGCCACAACAATTAATCTATCTCGAATATGCACCATCTTCGACCATCATTTTTTTAATAAATATAGTATAAATAAATCGGATATTAATAAATACGATTAGTATGACATAAAAAGGTAGTAAGAATATTGCAAGGATGGATGTCCTTTTTGCATCCCGAAAATAATTTTCTCACCATTTTTGGTCAAAATCTACGGATTTCACAAAAAATTTTCAAAAAACCGTGCCTATTAATAAATACGTTTAGTATGGTATCAATTAGTTTTAAGGGTGTTTTAAGGGTGTTTTTAGGATGGATCTCCTTTGTCCACACTGAAAATAGTTTTAATCATCATTTTTTATCATAATGATTGATTTCCGCTGAAAAAGGAGATTATTTGTTAAAGAGGGGGGGGGGGAGGATAATTCCGAAAAACATCCATAATATGCATTGTCGGTGCAATGTAACTTGAAATATACCACAAATAATTAATAAGATCGTAAGACCGCGCCTTCCCACTGCCCCATTCAGTATTTATACTGAAATGAGAAATATCTTACCAGTGTAATGGTTATACGGAAACAGATAGATGAAAAGTTGAAATAAACAAAGTAGTAACGTTAATTATTATTTCTCCTAGGTTTTTGTAACTTTTGCAATATCTAAAGAAGGAATTTACTATGATATTTACGCATACTTGTCTCGCCATTTTCCTTAATTTCCGCTAAAACTTATAAACATATAATTTTTTCTTTTTTTTTGTTAAGTGTGGAATATAATCGTATTTTATCCATGTCAGCGGAATAAATCTTCTACAATGTCCGCAACATTCACACCGATCTTTCCATTTACAATAGCGAACAAAACTGTTTTTCGCTTAGTTAAAATTTTTTTACTAGGACACAATAAGTGATTGTTAACTTCATAGAACTCATACATGAAAATTGCTGAATTAAAAAAAAATCCCAATGGGAACGGTTCCCGTGAAAGGTAACAGCATTCACAGAATTATTAAAGTTGCCTTGTGGGACGTTCAATAAATAATAAATTGAACCTATATAGGAACATACAATACTGTATGTTTACAATTCCAATACAATCCTGTTATTATAATTGGGACCGTACACGAAATATACAGGCAGTACTACTGCCAAAGTTAGCGCTCTCTAGTATTTTATTAGTGAAGTAAATGGGATCGTAACATAATGGTAACCATAACATAATAATGAAAAAAGTACGCATTTCAATCTGTAAATAATAATCGTGTACATGGTCAAAATAGATCAAAAGGCAACAAATGTGTATGAATAAATGCTCCCATCAGATTAACACTTTTGCCACCAGTTGGCGTAAACGTCACGAAGCACGGTCCCGATACTATTACAATACTGTATATTGCATAACTATAATACAATGTACAGTAAAAATTTCATAAAAATCTTATGGACTGGAAACATGAAAATTCAAAAAATTTTGCTAATGTATAGTATACAAGGGCCAAATAGTTGAACTATTTTGACATGTAGCAACTTTTTTAACATTTAGAGGTCATCGAACTAAACAATATTTTTAATTGCAACATCTCTCCCTGTTCTCGCTAAAGCGGGGCTGGAAAACAGGATTTTTGAACCAACTGTGAATGTAAAGAGAAAATGTAAGAGAAAATAAATGGGATAAAAACGACTGTAAATGATGAAAATGTAATATATATTTATGCATTATAATATGCATTTATTTAGCTATGACTTATTTTACAAAAGACAAGCGTTGTCAAAATATTATATTGTCTTATTTCCGTTGTTAGTTTTAGAACTAAGACAATGTTATACGGTTCTCTCATTTCCGTTACAATGTTTTACATTTAGACAGTGTATATATAATTTTACACCACGAAAAGTTCGACTAAATATTATATTAATCTTCGTAAATCTTGTTTCATCATATCTACTATATAGTAATGCTGCAACAGAGGAGAGAAACAAGACGAGAAAATTAAAATCATGAATAATCATTACAGAATCACAAATATTATATGAAAATAATTTTATAATTTGTTACTAGCGAGCGGCTCCTTCTATTTGTTATTGTTAACAGTACAAAAAAAAAGTCCTGGAGTTGAATGATTTTGAGTTGAATATGATTATCGCGATAAATCTCGCAAAATCAACACTGTTATTATAGCAATTAATAGTTTAATAATAGTTACCTAAGCACAACTAAATTCATGCTTAGCTAAGCTAACACATTTACACAGTTTAAAAAATGAACCTACTTCAAAAAAGAACTAAAAACGAACCAGTGAAAGAATCATAAAAGCGGCACTCAAACATACTAGAGAAACAGAGAATCTTCGTTTTTTTAAGTCGGTTGAAAAAAAAATAATAATAGAACTACAAAAAGTAAACAAAAATTTGTCTAAACAGTCTCTACATACAGACGTGTCTACATATAGTCTCTACATACAGGTTGTGTAGCTGATTTATCTTGAAAACGATGTTATTTGTTATATAATGTTGAAATGGTTGGTAGTTGATCCCCTTATTACCTCCTTAAGAAGTAAAATCGTTTCTCATATTATTCCAAAAAACTAAATATCGAAAATTTGTTATTTTTACAATTATTACAAGTATATTTTAAATGTTGAAGTTTTCAATTTAGTTGAGTTGAAATTAAAATTTCAAATTCGCCCCGATACCTAGATCAGACCAGCAAAGTAGCCGAGCGGTCTAAGGCGTCATGTCTGCGCAGTATGCAGTATTTGGAAACTGGGAGGTTATGGGTTCGAATCCCGACATCGGCAGTTTGTCAATTAAAAAATTTAAAAAAAAAAGAATAGAGGGCGGTTGATTGACTAAACTGTCGGTGTATGGACAAGAACGAAGTAACCAGCTATGCTGGAGAAGGTTTTCTGCAGTTTCCTTCACGAACTCCAGATGAATATCGGCATAGCTCCTATTATAGTCAGCTGCAGCTGCATATCCTACCAATTCCTAGTCTACTCACAAATTCCTTCCACTCCACTCACATCCTCACATCCTAAGGCATCACAATGGTCGAAGTGTAGCCCGTCTAGGGCAGCCATTACAATCTACCTCATCTACCTCTTTAAGAAGTGAAATCGTTTCCCAACTTATTTTTCTTCCAAAAAACGAAATATCGAAAATTTGTTATTTTTACAATTATAAAGTATAATTTAAATGTTGTAGTTTTCAATTTAGTTGAGTTGAAATTAAAATTTCAAATTCGCCCCAATACCTAGATCAGTTTTTGTATTATAACTACGTATTTCGTCTACAAAGTAGTCATCGTCAGTATAAATTAGCTAGTCGTAATTTACTCTTTGACAATTAGAAATAGATATAAAATAGAAATCAAGAGACAAAAATAAATACAAATTAAACAAAATAAATTCAAATAAAATAAATTTTATTGAAATTACTCTTGTTAAAATTACTTTCATTAAATTTACTCATGTTGAAATCACTCTTATTAAAATTACTCTCATATTGTCCCCGGATATGTTATTCGTTGCTAATTTGGTGACAGTTTCACGACGATTCTTTGCTGTTCATTGCTTATATATTTTTGATTGACGTTAACTCTATTCTATGGCCGCTCTTGATTGGTGCTAAGTTATGCGTTGCGCATTAAACTTTTTGAATTAGAAGTGATGTATCTTTCTGAGTGGGTAGGTTTTCTGTAGATGTCACAATCTAATTTATCTTTGAAATCTAAGAATGAGATCGAGCCTCCCTTTCCAACTTCTGTTGTGAAATCTATAGATGGGTACATTTTGTTTTGGGATTTCTAGAAATGTTTTGGGATTTTGTAAAATTGTTAAAATGTCATCAACATATCAGCACCAGATTGTTGGAAAAGGTTAAGAAGTAAATATTAAGAAAATTTAAGAAGCTCGTTACAAGGTTCGTTACAAGGCTTAAATGGCAAATTACAACAGCAATATAGAAGAAGAACCCTTTGATTAAGGTACACTTTATCACAGGAAAATCGCTTCAAGGATAAAATTCTAAAGACAGGAAATGTATAATAATAATAAAATAAACTTATTCATATATTTTTATAGATGCTTCTATTGTGATAAACAGTTCAGGTTTGTTTGTGTGAAGGGAATCAATATTCATATCATGTATATAACTAATATCTTCTGAATACCTGTTCAATTTCAAAAGAATGAAGTTTCGTCACAAAGTTTGCGTCAGAGAGCCGTCACAGAGCCTCGTAACATTATAAGCCCGCGTTGAATACGGCTCCTATTCTGCACAGTTTTAGAGAGGCACCGTTAAAATAGAGCCGGTATACTCCCTCGCTGCAAACCTTAGTACGTGTCTCGACAATCACCAGCCTGACATGGGTGACTCTACTTGGAGCTACTGCTCCGGTTATCACCTCGCACCGCGACTAGATTACTGCCATCGAGAAAGAAAATTGAAATAAAGAAGACGTCACTGTTTTGTATCAGAAGAATTTTTATAACATTCTTTCAATGAACAATATTTTATCACCATTACCACCTACTGAACTGTTTGTCAAGAAATTTGTACATCAATGGAATTATAAATTAAAATAATACACCTACAGCTACAACAAGAACAACACCACAGAGAAATTCTATATGAATTGTAAAAACTTCATTTTCACTTAAACACAAAATGAGAAATACCAATAAAATAATATTGTAAGAGTAAATTGATAAATTTAATGACTATGCAATGTGTGTGTGTGTTCCATAATAAAGAAATAAAAAAATAAAAAAGGTTTGAACAAAAAAACGAACCGATGTCAAATAAATTCAATCAAAAGAAAAGGAGAAATGGCATACCTACGTACTCCAGCAAGCAAACCAGGGAGGTGACTACAAAAAAATAAAATAAAATTGAAATGCCAACAAACATTGTTACACTAGCTAGGTAGGTAGGTTACCAGTGTACAATGTATATAAATATAATAAAGAACAAGAAAAAGCGAATCAGTTGGAAAAAAATGCGACATGAATGAACGATGAACGAACTGAACTAGTCAGTGATTTGATATTAAGATAGAATATGTACGCACCAACACATACAGGCACAAACAGGCATACAAACGTCCACCTTTATTTTTTTCCCTGGTAGAGAGTGATCGAAAATCATTTACAAAAAGTGAAAATGTAACAGATAATTGAATTAATTGTTCAAATATTCTGTATTTTCTGCGTTCATTGTGAGCGCGAGAACTATTTAGTTTACATTTTGACCTTTAGTTTACTTTTACCCACTACATGGGTTTGAAATTTATTCAAGTAAAACCAAGCTAAAGGTTAACGTTGGCAAAACTAAAATGCTAATTGTAAGTAACGGAAACAAATTACGCTCAAATGCGCTGTTTATGATTAACAATCACACTATCGAAAACGTAAAATTATTTCGATATCTTGGTGTTCATTTAGCATATACTGGAAAATGGAACACACATGTAGAAAAAATGACGCTCCGAGCCAGCAGAGCGTTGATGGGAGTAAGGAAACTCATTTATAAGCAAAAAGACTTTCCTGTACCAGTTGTATTGAGGGTGTTTAGAACTGTTATAGTTTCTGTCTTGTTATATGGCTGCATAATTTGGGGAATTAATATTTATACAGACAGGAATATAGGAGTTTTGAATTCATTCGCTTGCAGCTTTTATAAGGAGATTCTGGGAGTATCCAAGTCAACGATTAACTGTGCTGTGAGTTTGCAATTGGGAGTGGTGTGTCTCGAGTATTTTGTTTTGCAAAGGGAGGTTTAACTTTACTAATAAAATTATTGAAAGTGGTAAAGAATTACAAAAGCTGAGTCTAAACGAAGGATGGAAGAAACACTTGAGTGACCTTTTAGTTAAACTTAATGTCAACGTCGATCAGCAAATTGGTAGTTTAAGATACAAAAAAAAAATTGAGGAGGCTTCTCTGGTAAATCTGACCCAAAGCTAGTTTAATGATATATTGTCAACTGATCCACTACCAAGGAGGTGCTCGGTATATTCAAACAGCGAATAAAGATCAAGGTCGAATAATTGCGAACTTTAGAATGTGTCGATTTGCTTGGGAATGTGAGAAAAAGAATGGAGTGAGAGTTTTTGTGCTGTGTGGTGGGTGCGAAAGTGTGAAACATCTTGTAGAGGTCTGCGAGGTACCGATGGTCCAAAGAAAGCAAAGCTTAATGAGCTGGGTCTCATTGATGTAACATATATATTAAGGACATATAATGCCGAGCACATGCCTCTGGTTACTGACTTGTTAAGTATAATCTTAAAACTAAGAAAAGGCAGACTATAACCTGAGCTCAAGTATAGAATATTATAATCCAATTGTTACTTGCGTGTCTGTAAGGAATGCATTTATTTTACTTTTACTTTTACTTTCTTTACGTTTGTGATTGTATTTTGATCATATTCCACATTTTGAGAAATTATGTATATTTTGTTATTACTGTTATGCATTGTAATTATTTGATGTAGCCGATGAGTAAGCCAAATATATATGAATATTAGTACTTTTTAACCCGACTTCAAAAAGGAGGATGGTTCGCAATTCGTCTGTATTTTTTTTTTTTTTTGCTTTTTTTTTTTTTTATGTGTGTCACCTCAGAACTCCGTCATTTATGAACCGATTTTGAATTTTTGTTTTTGTTTTAAAGGGTTTGGTTTCCCATTGGTCCCATTGGCTCCAAATTGCATTCTGATGAGGGGATCCCTGGGAAATCGAGGAAAATCATTTATATGTGATAACCGATTTCTGCGAAATTTTTTTGAAAGGGTATACTCATTCATAATGGGAAAATAAGAAAATTTTTTTTAAAACCGACTTCAAAAATTTTTTACAAAAAAAAAACCGACCCCAAAAAAAGAATTTTTACAAAAAAAAACAAAATGCCTGTAAAAGAAACTGAAAATCTGTTATAAAAAAATGCACTAAAAATTAGTAGGTCTACCCATATTTAGACATATAAAATCAGAACTTCAAAGTCACTAAAAAGCGAGAAATAAACCATATTTTGACAAAATGGAAACCCGACTTCAAAAATCAAATATTCTATAACAAAAAATGCACTAAAAAGTAAAAAAATAATTGCATATTCTTGTGCCAATTTTAGTTCACCTAAGCAAAAAATTTTAAATATATATGTACAATTATTGTTATTTTTGGAGGCGGTGTCCAAAAGTTATGCGAATTTCTCTATGCTGACACCGCCTCCAAAAATAACAATAATTGTACATATATATTTAAAATTATTTGCTTAGGTGAACTAAAATTGGCACAAGAATATGCAATTATTTTTTACTTTTTAGTGCATTTTTTGTTATAGAATATTTGATTTTTGAAGTCGGGTTTCCATTTTGTCAAAATATGGTTTATTGAAGTGAAACTTCTTAGGCGGCGTTTCGATAATCAAAAAGTGGACATGGATTGAAATTTTAAGAACGCGTCACGTTTAGGCACATTTCGTTACACGAGTGAGAAGAAAGATATGAAGTAGTGAGAAAGAGAGCTATATATTTTGTTTTATTAAAATTTAGTTGATTATCATTTCCACAGAAACTATACTTCTGACAAATAACTATAAAATTATTTTATTAAAATTTTGTTTCAATTTTGAAATGTCAATTTTGATTGTCATTTCCTATAAACTGTACACTATAAGTCGTTATAAATCGTTGTATTTTCAAGAAGATTCACTTCTGTCACGTCTACAGTGCTGCCCGCGCAATTTTTACCTTTTTACACACGAACATAATATGTTAACATGGCCATAAAAATGCTGTTTTTTTCTCGAAAGCCACAGCCGATTTGTGCCAATCGATCTATGAAAATATTTAAGTGAAACGTATCTTCAAAAACCATTAAAACAGATTACCACTTAAAATTACCATTAAACCATTAAAATTAATTTAAATTATTGAACAATTTCACTGTTGTACCGCTAGCTGCGATTATCATGACGCCAAGGGGTACAGTAGAAAAGGATTTTCAATATTATTTTTTTCAATTTTTGTCAAAATGTCAAAATTGTTGACAAAAATTCTTATATCACTCTGTTTTCCAATTCTAAAAAGGGAAAAAAAACAATAAGCTTAAAATGTTTTGAACGCAAAATAAATTTACCTTGAAGTTTTCGGGCTTTATATGTTATATTGAGCATTCGTGCAAATCATGGGTGCGTGTGTATGTTTATGGTTATGTACATGCAACAAGCTGTATTAGCAGTAGCGGTGATTCAATTCGTATATGTACCCATGGCGGTTGTTGTTATGTATATAAGGATTCTATCATCATGAAAGAATACATATTTTGGTCATACATGTGTGTATTATAAATTTTCCGTCTTTCTTGTGATCAAATATAGTTTGAATTGAATAATTCCGTCATTATCTGATAATAAATTAAACGCTTATTGCACTCGTAAGTTTAGCCTGCAAGTTTCAAGGACGGCTTTAAAAGTTGTGAATAAACTCTTGTAATTGATAGTCGTCATGAAAACAGGAAAATTTTAATTAAAAAAATTATTATTTGTAAACTAAAAAGTGGCGGAGAGAAATATTTGAACAAGACTAAAATTTCTGAGATAATGACTTAATTTTGTGCAGAAAATACATACAGAAAATATGTTGGACAGCTTTCCCTATAGTAAATCAATGTTAAATATTATTTATTACTAGCTGTCCGTTTGGTACTGTATGAAGTCAGTCAGTACACATGTGATGAAAGTAAACATTAGTATGTGCATTGTGCATAACAAAATCCCCACTCTTTAATGACAAACAAACAACCATACGCATACAGTATAGCTGCTATGAGATGACTGACTGACTTGATATAGTACCACACGGCCAGGTAGTAATAAATAATATTTAACATTGATTTACTATAGGAAAAGCTGTCCAACACAGTCTATATAGATGATATAACAATGTATATATATATATATATATATATATATATATATATATATATATATATATATATATATATATGTATATATATATATATATATATATATATATATATATATATATATAAATATATATATATATACATTGTTATATATTTTCTGAAGAAACAATAGTGATTGCGAAACTGTAGTCAAAATAAAAATACTTTTACGAAAATCTCAAATCCTAGTTTAATTTAAAAATTATAATGGATTTTCGTCAAGAAATGACCCATTCAACACAATAGTTATTATAACCTTAATTTATTTTAATTTTGTATTGAATGGGACGGTTCACAACAATCTATTGCATAATACAGCACACTGGGTATAAAATCCAGCGGTTTAGGGTTCGAGACCTGCTGTTTGTGTAAATTATTTCTTATCAATATTAATTAAAAAATCAACGACAAACAAATACTATATAGACAAATATATATATATAGTACACGCTAGTTCTTTCATACTATGTCTTCGTAGCCTTAAAATGGAAATTTACATTAGTATACTATTATGACGATTAAGTATACACAAATAATAATATGTGGAATAATAAGTGAATGTTGACTTCAAAAGTAATAATGTCAATGATATGAAAAATTAATCCGTTCATCTATATCATCCGTAGTGTAACGGTAGCACCCTGGGTATGAAATCCAGAGGCCAAAGGCTCGATTTCTGGTGGATAAGTAAACCATATTAAAACCCTCCCCATCACAATCTTTTCTGAAACTACTTTTGTGATAAACTTAATTTAATTTTGTATTGAATTGGACTTTACTTGATAAAAATCCATTACAATTATTAAATTAAACTAATATATGCTATACGTAATAAATCTTATGATTTTTGCGGTTTGAAAAAAAAAATGTATCCCTCATCTCACCAATTACCTCCCAAAATAGCTCATATCCTCCTCAAGATGATAGCTTAGTGAACATGTTTACAAATTTGCACAGTTCCATTATAACTTGTCGCTTATTCTAAGTATTTAGGACATTTCTAGTTATTTTTTTTATTAATTATTTAAGCATTTTAACTGCTGAGGCTATATACGCTGTAAAAATACTAATATCATTGAAAAACACTCTCATCATCTTATCACTTTTCATATCATCACCACAAAAAACTAAATTACTCAAAACTCAAAAACTAAATCACACACTAAATCATAAAACCAATACCACAACACTTGTTGTTATAACGAAATTTATGTCAAAACTGATCTATGTATGAAATTTTAAGTGTGCTGTGAATACACAGTAATATTACATTTAAACACTAACTCCTTATACAACACGATAGTTGTTTTTGTGTTTGTTTGATAAAGGTTCAAACTAACAGTAAAACTTATTTAGTATTAAGTTTTACTGTTCTTATTAAATAATAATCTAGTTATTTCTTTAAAAAAAAAAACAATAATGTGATTAATATGAACTTGGCATTTTATGTTTGAGTATTGTAGTGCAAGTTTTGGTTATTTGAATGACTTGTGTATTAGTAGTCAAATCCAAATATAAATACAATAACCGGGATTGTTGAACATGGTAAGTTTCAACGATACGATAAATAAATATTTACTAGAATATCATTCTTAGTAAATGTTGTGTTTACTTTAATTTACCTTTACTTTTATATTCATCTAATGCAACATCAGTTTTATATACTTTGATAGAAAAAAAACGATTGATGTAATCAATCTAATTATGATCGCAGAGGAAATAGTAAATCATTTTATTAGCTTTAACTAATAAAATAATGAATTGAATACAAATAACTTATTTTTTTCTTTGATAAATAGTAATCAATAAAAATGGTGGGATCAATCCATTTTAATTATTGACAAATTGACAAATTATTTTACACGAATTGCCCTATAATTCGAGAGCTCATAAAACAGTCATTATTTATTTTTTTAGTAACTATTTTTTTGTAAACGTGTATGTCCTTAACTTGAACTTTCAAGAGGTATGCGGCGAATCCTCTAGCTCTTTTATTTCTAATGATGTTGATTTCAAACCAAAACCATTTGCGACGAGTATTTAATTGGCTGTATTTTATGTCTGATGAACAGTAAAGATGACTATTGGATTTGTAATGAATGATAAACTATTTGTGAAGCGTACCTACGCACCCACACGACCATGTTATGTTTAATATTTTAGCGAAATTTCGAAGAAAATGTAGCTATTGGTTTTGTACCGATGAAGGAATTTCGGAAAAATTTCTTCAAATGTTTATC
Source organism: Nineta flava (assembly GCA_963920215.1). NCBI lineage: Eukaryota > Metazoa > Arthropoda > Insecta > Neuroptera > Chrysopidae > Nineta > Nineta flava. Next base: position 20,575,195 of record OY986041.1, read on the forward strand.
GAACCTAGTAGATATCGTAGTAAAATTTATATATATATATATATATATATATATATATATATATATATATGGATGCCAAGGTTGTTATATATATATATATATATATATATGTATGGATGCCAATACAAACCTGGTTACCTGTTCGGTTATAAGTTACCTAAATTATTGGCGACAAAGGGTTGCGAAAAATTTGGTACCCCGATAAAATACTCGGATTCTGTCTAGAGGGGTCCATATTGAGGTTTCGAGTTTGATTTTTAACACTTGTGAAAGGTATTTTTGAAGAGTTTTGTACCTATAAAAATACACGTATTATTGGTTACGTTTTTTTTGATTGCGTTCTCTTTCCTCATTAAAATTCGTGTTTATATTGAATCATCCTATTTTAAAATTCAAACTGTTCAAATAAATATCTCAAATAATCACATTGTGACATCCATTTAATTCGAGGATGAATCAATTACATTTCCAGAAAAAATCAAGCCGTAATCTTTTGGTGTTCTAATTTAAAAATAAAATAACTGTCGAAATGAGAAATCGAGTTAAGGATGTTCCAGCACTGTTTAAACATACTTAAATATATTATTGGCACACAGATACTTACACATACTATCAAATATTTCCGGTTCGGTGATCTGACAACGTTGCTCTGTGCATATACCTATATATTATTATTGCTTATGTCAACAGTAACAATTCCCACTCTTTACTTGATGCAACTTGATAGAGATTGGCGCACAACGTTGTCAGACCACTATTTACCATAAACGGAACGTGTTATAGTTGGACAAAAATAATATTTTAAATTATTATATTTCGAAAAAAGAAATGACACACGATTTAAAAAAAAATTCATATAAGAAATATTAAGAAATAATCTCCTAGTTTTTTTTTTAAATTCTATCGAGTATTTATTCTAATACAACAGATAATAGTTGGATGGGCCTGAAGTTTTACACGCTTCTAATGAGAGAGCATGAGAGAGAATGATAACTTTGATATTAATTATCTCGCGTTCTAAACGGTCAAAAATTCTGAAACTTCGGCATTTATTAGAAAACGTTATTTGTGGCCCGTGAAAAAAAATGAGCAAAATCTGTCGAAAAGTGGTGGTATGCTGGAAGATCCTTCAAAAGAAATTATAACGATTAGTTTATTTTTTTGTATTACTACATTTGATTTTTATTCACGGTAAAATATTTAAACGCTGTAGGTAAAGATGTATGATCTTCTTTTTACTCATAAAAATGTATAGAACTATATGATAGATATTATGTGTGTAAACTACAATTTGATTGATTGAGGAATGAAAAGTCTGTATTATTTTACAAGGCAAAAAGAAAATCTATTTTTACGGTAATAATAACAAAAATAATATATCCGTATTATATTCCCTATCCTGTGTTGTACAAGGTAATCTATTAAATGAACAACAAAAAATATCAACTTTTCTTTTTGATAAGTGTTTCGTAACTTCCGTTTACATTTCCAGTTGAAAAAAAAACGTAAATCCGTTCTATAAATTAAGTTATTTCAGAAAGAATGAAACAATTCCATATTTCATCAATTCTTGAGTTGGAAATATAAATAAATCAATAAATATTGTTTTAGGTTGTTAAAAAGAAAAGATAAAAGTATGAAAAGTATGACACTTAATTTTTCTTATGTTCATATGTTCATTTTTTGGAAAACTGGCAGATATTAGACGGGGAATCCTAGATATATGGCATATTTATCCAAACATTAAATTAAAAAGATGTAAGACTAAAATTTTAAACGTTTAAAATGAAGTAATCGTAGAGTATGTAAAAAATACACTCATGGACATATTTAGAGGAACGCAAAAAAAGGTGCAAATTAATATGAAAACAGATTTATTTAAGCTTTTAAAATTAGTTGAATAGAATCAATTAATTAAATAAACATTTTTGAACACACAAAAATTATACTTGAATATTTTTAGACTTGAATATTTAATATTATACTTGAATTTTAGAATTTTAGACTTGAATATTGAATATTTTTCTTAACATTGTTTTTTTCATAAAGGGTGGCACAATAAGTATTTCGTTTTGCCTCCTCTCGCTGTCAAAACTGCCTGCATCCATCTGGGAATACTTTTTATTAAATTGTCAATGAAATTTTGTGGTATTAGGTTCCATGCTTCAACCAATGCAGTTTTGAGGTCCCTTAGGTTATTTTGTTTTCCCAGTTTATTCCAAACATGTTCTGTCGGATTTAGGTCTGGCGAGGGTGCTGGCCACACCAAAACTTGGATTCCGATCTCAGTAAGGTACTCCGATACTATCGGCGCAGTGTGAGGACGAGCATTATCGTGCATTAAAAGAAAATTATCCTCGAGGAATAGGGCAAAAGGCATCACAATTTGTTTTCTACGATGTGTAGCTCCGTACGTGCTCCTTAGCATATACCGCCCCATATCATTACTGACCCTGCACCATAAGGCTCTCTTCTAACAATGTTACACTGAGCTATTTTTCTCCAGGTCGTCTCCATACTTAGACCCTTCCATCATCTGACTAAAGACAGAACCTGGACTCATCAGTAAAGAGTACTTTTTCCCAAGCGGCATCATCCCAATTTTGGTGCGAACGAGCAAAGCTGGACCGAGCTACTCGATGACCAGCGGTGATCAAAGGGCCTCTGACGGGCAAGTACGCCCCTATACCAGCCGCCTTAAGTTTTCTTCTAATCGTTTTGGTGCTAACTGTTACTTGTCGAACGTACCTCGGAAGAAGTCGAAGTGCGGTTGCTGAGGACACTGCTTACAATAAATCTCTCGCCCCTCTTTGTTGGTACTCTATTGCGACCTTGTCCTTTTCGTCTTGTATACTCTCCAGTCTGCCGTTGCGAAAAATCACAGACTTGGACACTCGTAATGTTTGAGCCACTTCATTGAAAGTGTAACCATTTTCAATTAAAGTTACAGCTTTAGACACCTGAGTTACGCTGAGATCCGGCATTATCACTCAAACTTATCAAATGAAGTTCCCTTAACTCGATAATAACAATTTTCTGTCAAAAAATGTAAAATTTGTTAAAAACGACAAAAGCCCGCAAAATTTCACACTACGTATCAAAGAAATTGACAGTCAAAATCTTCTTTTTTTCTAATTACATAATACTGGTATATATGGCCAGTACGAAATAAGAAAATATTTAATGTTATTCGAGTGTATGTAAAAAGTATTCTGACGTTATGTTTTGAAGTTATTTTGATTTAAACAACGAAAAAACCTAAACATATATCTAATATATCTGTAATCAGGCTTATTATTTCAATTATAAAACAAATGTTAAAGCAATGAATAAAATTAAATTTTACGCTTGTAAATAATACACTTTAAAGTTTAAAATTTAAAACGCTTAATAGAAGTAATCGTAGACTGTGTAAAAAAATATGTAAAAAGTATTCTGACGTTTTGTTTTGAAGATTTTTTGATATAATGAAAAAACGGAAGCACTTATTATTTCAATTATAAAAAAATGTTACAGCAATGAATGAAATAAAATTTTACGGTTGTAAATATACTCTATTCAAAATGATCCGAAATTCGAGAAATTATTCAATTTATTTTGGTTTAGTAAATACGTTTCCAACAACCTTCATTAACGTTTGAGAAACACTAACAAGAAAATGTAGATTAATATTAATACACTTGGGATTTCATTAAATGTAAGATCGACTAATATTTAATTCAAGCTTTTATTATCAATTAAGTAAAAATTATTTTCTCTTTTTAGAACATTTTGACGTTTCACGAAATTCATTAGGGATTTTCAAAAATATCGTCGAAATAATGTAAGTCAGTGGTTGTAATAATACAGTTCTATAAAATTAAAACTGAATTATATCTTTTTTTTTTGTTACTTATATTAAAATTCCTTATTTTAATTCAAGATTTTATCGAAAAGATAGTTTGTATGTAAAAAATAAAATTAGAGTTTAATTTTAAAAAAAATTGGTGTTTAGTTTTAAAAAAAAACTAAACACTTTATAGAAAATAATTGAACTATCAATTATTTTCATAAATATGAAATTAAGTCAATCTAGTAATTTTAATTAAAAGAGGTATTATGATGTAAAAAAAAATAATGAAAACTAAATACACGGTACTTTAGAAAAAAAATCCAAAGCAGAGTATTGTATGTGGAATTATGAAAATTGGAAAACGATCGGTGCTAACGTGATACACGTAAATATTAAAAAAAAATAACACGTTGAACCGAAAGTCTTTCACTAAAAGCTGGGCCCATTAAAAGATAATATTGAGGTAGTAAGATCTTTACTATCCAGTAAGTGTCTCAGTTATCGACAAGTGATTCGAATCTGAAAAAAATAAAAAGGTACAAAGAAGGGAACAAAACAAAATATATGTTAAAATAAAATATATTTGAAATAAATAATTTTTAATCTAATACGCTGATAGTACAACTATCCTTAAAACATTAACTTTGGTTGTACAAGTTATGAAAACAAAGATTACATGAATATGTGCTAAATTAAACTGTAGTAAAAGAAAACTACAGTAAAAAAAAAATATGTTCAAATATGTCTGATTTGCAAAAATATAAATATGGATTACAAATTTAATTCAGATACATAGTTGTATATAAAGAGACATTACGCTTCTGTAAAGAAAAAATACACGGCCAAAAAAAACCAAGCGTATACAAACAATATAGTTATAAATTGAAAAGTCAATGCATATTCACATAAAATATAAATTGTACAGCAAAAGTGTGTATAGAATGTGTATTGAATTGTTACAAGTTTGAGAGACCACAAGTTTCGGAATAGTGAATTAAATAAATTATACAAAAAAAAAATATACTTAGATACAATCAGATAGAAACCATTAATTCGCCCATTCGATACTTCAGCACAATCCATAAAAAATATTCAATTTGTAAACTGAAGAAATAAAAATTTTAAATACCATCTGATTAATTCATGTGAATCAACTAATTTTAGTAACTGTCTTGAGACAAGTATTTTTTGTAACTGCTTTCTTTTGGTAACTGCACAGAGAGAAGTAATTTTTGTAACTCCCAGAGAGAAATACTCTTTGTAACTGCCTCGATGAGACCACTTTTGTAACTATTTTTTTGTGACTCTACTGAGCCAACTAATTTTTGTAACTACCAGAGAGAAATACTCTTTGTAACTATTTTTTTGTGACTCTACTGAGCCAACTAATTTTTGTAACTACCAGAGAGAAATACTCTTTGTAACTGATTTGAAATATGTGCTGAAATATCGAAGTAAGCTTGTATATACGCAAGTCATTTCTGATCTAAGCAAATGCCTGTTGAAACTATGCAAATTCTCAACTAGCATAAACCAATAATTATATAAATTATTTTTTTTGAATAATAAAAATATGAAAAAATATCAATACTAAATTTTAAACAGTGGAGTAGTAAAAAAAATTATTCTCCACTCCAGGGGGCCAAAAAAATTAGCGACATGCTAATTGGAAAATATTAAAGCAAGAATGACATGAATAGATAAATAAAAAATCTTACAAATGTGGATTAGACGTGAAGATTTAAATACATTTAGATGTTTAATTAGGATGCAGTAACGTTACCATTCCCTTGATATCCTCTGAGATAGTATGGCCGAATGTTGTATATCGACATGCCGAAGGTTTTCTTATTAGATTTTGGAGCTTTTAGCCTAACTGAAGTTGGTGTAGTGAACTTTATTATCTTGTACGGTCCATTGAATTTTGAAGCGAATTTAGGTGCGATATTCTTGTTCATATTCGGGGCCAAGTTTTTAACCATGACCAATTGACCCACTTTATATTTAGACAGCGTTGGTTTATTTAAAGTTTGGTTGACTCGTTGTTGGTGAGCAATCTTTAACGCTCTTGTATATGTGCTTGTGATGGTTTAGCAGAACTCGTGATTAACTCAGTTAATTCGTTTATATCACAAACGGCGTCATTAACTTTCTACCAAAATAAACTTCAGCTGGTGTTGAGTCGATTGTACTTTTGTAGGAGTTGTTGTAATTGAAAATTACAAAACTTAAAAATCTTGACCAATTTTTATGTTGTACAGAATATTCTTTGAGAATGCATCCTAAATTATATTTTATCTGTCGATTGAGGCACTCGCTCTTGTTCGAAGATGGTGTATAGCTCTAACAGTAGGCAGCTCTAATACCATTATTAAATAAGAAGGTTTTCCACTTGATCGACGCAAAGGCTGGTCCGTTGTCGGCTACAACAACCGTCGGATATCCGTTTTGCAGGAAAATCTTCTGTATCAGTGAAATGGCAACGTCACTGGTCTGCCTTTTACATGGAAAGGCGAAAGCAAATTTTGAAAATCCATCTACAATAGAAAAAATATATTTAAAACCTTCACTTGATCTAATAATAGGACCGATAAAGTCGACGTACAAAGTATGTAGGGTATACTCCGGCACGGAACTACTCAACTGAACCTTATCGTTACGTGTATATGGCCTTATAGCCTGGCACACTTTACAGGTTCTGACATAGTCCCTTACTTTTGCATAGAGGTTTTTGTAGTAAAAAATTTTACTAATTTCACGGAATGTTTTAATTACTGAATTATGCGCAGCATACTTGGAATCATGATAATATCGAAGAACGTAATCGAGTAAATTATCTGGTAAAAATATACGTTTTAGTCAATTCCTTCCGACGAAATTATAAATTAACCCATCCTTTATGCAAAAATTAGGGACATTCATCTGAGCCTTAAGGTTTTGATAAATGATTTTACATTCGGGAGAGTTACGTTGCTCGCTTTTAACAGAAAGGTAATCAAAATTTGTATTAGCTAAAACGTTAATAAAGTTCAGTTGCGCATTGTTCCTGATTTCTTCATTCACCGATTCTAAGTCAGTTTGATCCAAAGTATTGGTTATCTTTTTTAAAAGGTTTGCATAACCTGGATCATTGCTATGCAACTCTTTAACTTTAATGAAATTTTTGCCTGAATCTTGATTTGAATCAGAAAATTTGTTCACTATTAAATGGTCAGTTTCGTATAACCTAGATAGAAAATCGGCCATATTGTTCAATTTGCCCTTAATATGTTCCGGGGTAAAGTCATATCTCGAAATTTTAAGGATCCACCTAGATAATTTATTAAATTTATTGGGGGTATTAAAAATCCACAATAACGACCTGCAGTCAGTCTGTAGAGTAAACTTGCGGTCGGTTAAAAAATCTTTAAATTTATCTAGGGCCGTTACTACTGCGAGAAGTTCTAATTCATGACTGTTATATTTTAATTCGGCTGGATTCAATTTTCGAGAACAGTACATAATGGGGTGCAAACCGTCATCATATTTTTGAAGTAATACCGCGCCCAGACCAGTAGCTGATCCGTCAGTTTGTAGCACAAAAGGTTTGTCAAAATTAGGATGTTTTAAGACAGGCGCACTTACTAAAAATTTTTTTAAAGTAGAGATTGCATCAAGATGAACCTTAGTAATTTTGAACCTAACACCCTTCTTTTTTAAATCGTTTAACGGAGCTACAATCTGACTGAACATGGGAATATAGCGGGAGTAAAAAGCCGCAGCCCCAACTAGACGCATAACTTCTTTGACGTTTTTTGGAGTTGGCATGTCATTGATTGCTTGCACCTTAATAGGGTCTATAAAGCGTCCCTCAGCGGATATTACGCTACCCAACAAACGTACCCTCGACATACAAAATCGAGCCTTAGAAGGATTAATAGTGATACCGATAGACTTTATTTTAGTGAACAAGAGATTCAGGTGATTTAAATGTGATTCAATGTCGGGCGAATGTACAATTAAATCGTCATAATAAATAAGAAGAAATTTATGACGAAATTCTGCGAGACTGGAATTTAAAAAACGAGCTAATGATTGACTAGCCACCTTTAGTCCGAAAGGCATGGTATTGTACTCAAACAGACCATATTGTGTGACGATCGCGGTGACATGTTTCGAGTCATCTGATAATTTTATCTGATGAAAACTGGATTTCATGTCGAGGAGTGTAAACACTTTCGAATTACCTAAGCTAGCGAAAATATGAGCCATACTGGCTGAACTCATCGGATCAAACTCTATATGTTTGTTAACAAACCTATAGTCAGCGACTAACCGATAAGAATCGTCTTTCTTTTTAACAAAGAAGACGGGTGAGCTATAATTAGAGTTCGAAGGAGAAAGTACCCCTTGTGTAACAAGCTCTTGAACATGCTCGTCCAAAAGTCTGGCTTTATCGGGTGCTAGATAGTAAGGAGCTTTACAAACCGGAATGTTATCGATTAACTTAATTTTATATTCAAAACCCTTGGCAAGACCAGGAATGTCAGAAAAAATCGATTTAAAGTTTTGAAGAAGTGTTTGCAACACTTTGGTTTGTTTGCTATTAAGATTTACTTTCGCTTCGACAATGGTATTAATAATTCGATTATTGTTACAAAAACCCGAAAACGGTATTTCAACATTAGGATGAAAATAAAATTTGATCGTCGACTTAAAGAAGTCCAAAATGATGTTGCAATCTTTAAGTGTGGCAACACCTAAAATTACCTCAAACGGTAATGAATCTACTATAAAAAAAGTTTGAGTCCATGAAAAATTAGCCAATTTAAAATGAAGTTTCGCAGTTAAATTACATTTTAAAAAATTATTTCCCGGCAAAGAAATAGTTTTATCAATTGATTCGGTGACGATGTTTCTATTGTTAGATTTTAACTTGTTAAAAGTCGCAGTTTTAATAGCATTAACAGTAGCACCGGAATCAAAAAGTGTTAATAAAGGATAACCTTGAATGAAAATGGTTTGTAGAGGTAAAATAGTATAATTTAAAATAACATCATTAATAAGAAACTTGGGGTCTATTGCGAGTTTTTTGGAACCGTAGTACTAACATTTATATTATCCTTCTTTCTTTTAAAACAATATTTAAAATTGTGATTAGTACCTTTACAGAAGGTACCAAAAAATTTAGAGTCATTATGCGTATTTTGAATTGAAGTAACGTTTACACTGACGGGTGTTGTAGTTATTTGCGCTTGAATTTCCTCAATTTTAGTGATTAGTTGATACAAATCTTTATAAGTATCGGGAATTTGATATAAACCAAGAATAGATAGTACAGAATTATTGGCATGAGCAAAAATAATTTGTATGATTTCGGATTCAGATGAATCATTAAGTAGGATGTTCGCGAATTTTATTATTGAAGGAACACATGTCGAAAATTTTTCAGTGTCAGGTTGATTTCGCCGGACTAATCTATCAATTAATATCTGTTTAGTCAAAGGTGGAATATAAACTTGTAATAAATTATGTTTAATATTTTGCCAAGACAAAGAGTCAGCCAAACAAGTAGACCAAAATGTTTGTGCGTTCGAAGCACACCTATTGATTAAAGATTTCAAAAGAACGTCTATAGGTAAAAAATTAATATCAACTAAATGTTGAGTATCGACAATAAACTGTATAATGTTTTCTGGAACCGAAATGTCCAGAATAGTGATTTTATTTATAAAGGAATCTATACTCGGTTTTGCAAAAAAACTAAAATTTGAAGTTAATTGATTTGAACTAGTGTTATTATTTGATAGAGTAGTTGTTATTGTTGCCAAGGCATCGGTAATGCTACTAATCTGCTTGCTTTGCTGTTGTATTTGTTGCTGTACATCCGAAACGTGCAGCACTGACGCATGGAACTGTTGAGCTGTAGTCTGCATCTGCGTAGTTATAGCCGCTAAGTAAACCGCTGATACTTGATGAGGCGTGATGAATAAGTCATCTGGTGAAGCTGGAGGATCGTCATCTCCTGGGGTACCTGGTGTATTACGAGTTGTTCTCGGCATAATGAAAATTTAAACCACAAACAAAATAGAAGAAAGAGAAAAAAAATTAGTACTAAGTTAAATATAATTATAGAATTAAAGAAAATGTAAAAGATATAAATGTATAAACATAAAGAAAAAATTATTATCATGTCAACTTTCAAAAAGAATTTCAGAATCACAAGTCGAGCTTTGTGAAAACTATCGAAAACAAAAGACACATATGGATATTTGCTCTGCTTCCATATGTGTATGTAAAAAAATATTAAATTAAAGTTTAATTTTAAAAAAAATTGGTGTTTAGTTTTAAAAAAAAACTAAACACTTTATAGAAAATAATTGAACTATCAATTATTTTCATAAATATGAAATTAAGTCAATCTAGTAATTTTAATTAAAAGAGGTATTATGATGTAAAAAAAAATAATGAAAACTAAATATACGGTACTTTAGAAAAAAAATCCAAAGCAGAGTATTGTATGTGGAATTATGAAAATTGGAAAACGATCGGTGCTAACGTGATACACGTAAATATTAAAAAAAAATAACACGTTGAACCGAAAGTCTTTCACTAAAAGCTGGGCCCATTAAAAGATAATATTGAGGTAGTAAGATCTTTACTATCCAGTAAGTGTCTAAGTTATCGACAAGTGATTCGAATCTGAAAAAAATAAAAAGGTACAAAGAAGGGAACAAAACAAAATATATGTTAAAATAAAATATATTTGAAATAAATAATTTTTAATCTAATACGCTGATAGTACAACTATCCTTAAAACATTAACTTTGGTTGTACAAGTTATGAAAACAAAGATTACATGAATATGTGCTAAATTAAACTGTAGTAAAAGAAAACTACAGTAAAAAAAAAATATGTTCAAATATGTCTGATTTGCAAAAATATAAATATGGATTACAAATTTAATTCAGATACATAGTTGTATATAAAGAGACATTACGCTTCTGTAAAGAAAAAATACACGGCCAAAAAAAACCAAGCGTATACAAACAATATAGTTATAAATTGAAAAGTCAATGCATATTCACATAAAATATAAATTGTACAGCAAAAGTGTGTATAGAATGTGTATTGAATTGTTACAAGTTTGAGAGACCACAAGTTTCGGAATAGTGAATTAAATAAATTATACAAAAAAAAAATATACTTAGATACAATCAGATAGAAACCATTAATTCGCCCATTCGATACTTCAGCACAATCCATAAAAAATATTCAATTTGTAAACTGAAGAAATAAAAATTTTAAATACCATCTGATTAATTCATGTGAATCAACTAATTTTAGTAACTGTCTTGAGACAAGTATTTTTTGTAACTGCTTTCTTTTGGTAACTGCACAGAGAGAAGTAATTTTTGTAACTCCCAGAGAGAAATACTCTTTGTAACTGCCTCGATGAGACCACTTTTGTAACTATTTTTTTGTGACTCTACTGAGCCAACTAATTTTTGTAACTACCAGAGAGAAATACTCTTTGTAACTATTTTTTTGTGACTCTACTGAGCCAACTAATTTTTGTAACTACCAGAGAGAAATACTCTTTGTAACTGATTTGAAATATGTGCTGAAATATCGAAGTAAGCTTGTATATACGCAAGTCATTTCTGATCTAAGCAAATGCCTGTTGAAACTATGCAAATTCTCAACTAGCATAAACCAATAATTATATAAATTATTTTTTTTGAATAATAAAAATATGAAAAAATATCAATACTAAATTTTAAACAGTGGAGTAGTAAAAAAAATTATTCTCCAAGTTTTGTTATTAATAATCATTTTATACTCGAATATATGTTTCTATTGAATTAAATGAAATCTTGATAACGTTTTAATATGGATATCGATGATGTTTTTGTGCAATATGGCAAGTAGATACTGAGATATTCGAAATCAAAGTTGAGATATTTACAATCCGTACGGTATGTGTAAAGATTTCGCACACATTCTAATTTTAGCAATTTCCTGAAAAGAAATAGAACTATTGGTACCGACTTCAAAATTTTGCAAAAACTTCTTCAAATGTCCATCGATCCTACCTAGTAGATGTCGCAAATCACCATCTGCAAAATTTATATATATATATATATCTATGTGAAATTTATATGTAAATATATATATGTATATATATAAACATATATATATATATATATATATATATGTATATATATATATACATATATATATATATATATATATATATATATATATATATATATATATATATATATATACATATATATATATTTATATATATATATATATATATATATATATATATATATATATATATATATATGTCTGTAATCACTCTAGCGGTCACAATTTTAATCTGATTGGAATGAAATTTGGTATTTGAGACGCTTTTGGTATTCAAAAGGTCAAGTTCGTTAATGGGTAAAATCGTACTAGGGGAAAGGGGGGGGGGTTTAGAGTCAGAGGGAACTACAAAACTTGATTGAAACCAGACTCCCCTAATATTCGAAAAATCGAAAAAATTATAAGAACTAAAGTTGTAGGTATTAAGTTTTACTGTAATTTTGTCTCTTATAGTTTTTTCTGTTACACTAATATTTACAGAAATATTGACGGTTTAAGATTAAAAGTTAATATCTCTGTACACATTAGAGTTTGAGCAAAAATGATCAGGTGATGAATTGTAGCAAACATGATTTTCTATAACTTTATTCCTTACGCTTTTTTCGATTAATCTAATATTAACAGAGATATTTTCTATTTTGTGTTTTCTTCTTTCTTTATGTCTCCCTTTCCCCTTGACGTGTCATTTATTAATAAAATTGGCCTTGCAAATACTAAAATCATATACGACATTTCATTTTAATCAGACTTAAATTGTGACCGCTTGAAAGTAATTTATGTATTCTAAAAATATTCTAAAAATAAAACTTGAAGCAGCTCCAGCGTAACGAAATTTTTTTTATAAAACTGCTTAACTTTTCTACACACTTCTTTCAAAAACAAAAATTTTATCAGATTGAACAAATTAATGAAGAAAGAATATGTGGATTTTTTTTTAAGTATTAATTTTTTGTCATGTGGTAATTTCCCACTGTAACACCGAAAATTATAAATAATCACTGTCAACTTAAATTTCCTTGAAGATGAAATTTAGAAAATAGTGAAGTATAGGAATATTTGAACATACCACAAATAAAGGACGAAAAACAGGGACAAAGTATTGTATAGAATATCAACAGAGACCGGTAAATTACGTAAATGGTGTAACAATTGATATTTTAGATAATAATAGTGTAACCAGATGATAATACGCTATCACGTGTAATAAATGATTAATTCAAGTTAAACTTAGTTATCTGGTCTTTTGAGCTCACCAAATTTATTTAAAATTCAAAGAGTGATTGTAAATAATAAACAAAAACTATTATTACTTCACTATTTTATGCAAACCATGGAGCTTTGGGATATTCAAAGCAATCATTTGGTTTAGATTTAGCTTGCTCTTTCCATTTAAGAAGTTTATCAAGATGCATTGCATATCGACATATGTCACATACACTATTTGTGGAAGAAAATATTTCTTAATGTAAAGCTAGGGTTTCACCGAGGCTACGAGGTAACCTCGCCTCACCTCAGTCCTCGGTCACAAACCGACAAAAATAACGAAATAAATATAGTAACATGTATTTTTACAAAAAACATGAAGCAATAGAAGCATTTTAAGGAAAAAGAAATTTTATGTCATGATTACTTTTTATAATAATAGTACCTTATATATGGGTATCGGATTGGAAATCGTGGAAGCATTTTGAAGAACCTCTTCTATAGTTCTTAAAACATCACGGGATTTCATCTTTTCATAAAATTTTTTTTAGGCCAAATTTTTTTGATTACTGTTTTCATTCGAGGAGTCATAAAAATTTAGTAACTATGCAACTTATTTTCCGTGTTTTAAAGACATTTATTTTCTAACTAGTTTTTTTAACCATTCACGCAAAATAAGTCAAATTTAGTAAAATTTTTACCTCGGGCGAGGCGAGGCGAGGCGAGTTGAGGGTGATAGCTAACCCAACCGAGGCGAGGCGAGGCTGGTCAACATTCTACCTCGGCCGAGGCCGAGGCGAGGCGAGGTTGATATATAAAAAAGCGAGGCGAGGCGAGGTGATACCAAAACCTCGCCTCGCCTCGTGCCTCGTGAAACACTATGTAAAGCTATATCGTGGCAAAATTGTTATATGAAAAGTTTAGTTACGTATAGTATGCGTTACTTTTTTGGCATGTCTTTTTTACTTGTTTTATCGGGCATTTAATTTTCCAGGTAATTACGAGGTTCATTTTTCGGGGAATAAAAAATGAAAAAATATTTTTCTCGGCAAAGATTAAGTAAGCATTTATAATTATCGTTTAAAATCTCTATGAAAGAGACGACATAGGATTGGTTTAGAACAAGTTAGAACATTACAGTATCAGCAACATTAAATAGCTCTACAAATTATTGTAAGTTTATTTTTTGGATACTACGTCTCTTTCTCGGGATATTAATTCTGGAATTTTTCAAACACATGGTATAAAATATGTGTTTTAAATAACTGTATAAAATATGTAGTTTTAAACAACTGTATAAAATGTGTAGTTTTAATTCGAGAAGTTTTTCGTTGAGTTTTTAAAAACACAGTTAACTAATCAAAACAATATTGGAACCAATATTTTGACACCATCTACCAAGAATACGATGTTATATCAAAACATAAACATTATGCTACATTGAGTTTGTGAAATATTATGCAACTTTCAATTTCGTTAAGAACGATAATTTTTTCATTCTATTATGACATAAATATATATTAGTTAGTATAATGTAAGTAATTCCATTTATAATAGATCAGCTGATGGCAATACGAAATTTTTATAACAGTTCCAGACTACAGAAGGCCACCTATAGCACAAATTAAAAAACAGGCACATACGAGCTTTTACACTAACAGTAGCGATATATCTTTATATTATTATGAAATGACTTACCTGATTTTAGTCGAAAGAAAATAGACAGTTAAATAAAATAGAAAAGAGATTTCACTCAACTTTGGTGATAATACCGGTATATAATATAATCCAGCGTATATTAACTTTAATACCGACTTTGCAACGGTTGAAAACTGTGACCGCCGCAAAACAATTTTGATATATATGTTCATACACTTACCTAATTAGTCCATTTCCGCAAAATTGACCATCCGTCCGTACGTAAACCGTTTGTATGTGCTTTCTAGAGCTATAAAGTGAGGTCAAGTTCGTGAAGGGGAAAATTAGAACCATATTTGGGAAAAATGGACAAAACTGCCCAACTTTGAAACACTAGGAGGTAGAACAAATATGTAAGGACAAAAAATGTTAAAAAGAACTTATGTTATAAACTTTTTGACATAAATGAAGTATACACCAGGTATTTAAGCAACTCAGTTAGTTATTATTTTCACTTATTTTTAGATATATATTTTCTGGTGATTTTACATAAAGTTTATGTAGACGTTTGTTCATAATAATCAAAACTGTTACATCTCCGTCAAAAGTCAGTCAGTTTAGTTTTTAACCCATTTTCCAATGTATTTGTTAGAAGCCCTTTGGCTGTATAATACATAAAGAACATTTTAATTTCCAACCGAAATATTTATTATTAGTATTGTAAAATGAGGGTTGAATTTCAAAAACAATTTTTCGCATGATATGAAACGTATATTGCGTGCGTGTCGTTGCTTAACAAATAAATGATAAGTGGTAGTGTTATTATCAAAAACAAAATATAATATAAAACAAATATTTTCTAGAAGAAATCGAATTATATTACAAAATAACAACGTTTGTGGTATTCACACAAAGAATTTGGCATTTGTTTGAATTTTTTTTTTACAACGCGTTGCATGTATGCTTCAATGAGCACAAAACAGGGTTTATACTAAATATGACTCAATAGTCGATTAATGTACAAATTCTGTTGTAATTCATTTGCTAATTAGATTAACAAATATTTGATAGGACAATAGAAGATAGAAGATAGGACAATTTTACCTTACAACACTAAAAGTCTACAGTACAGCGCCCCTTTTCGTTAATGATTACTAACAGGCTGAATCTTCGTGAGTATCTTCGTTTTGATGAGACGCCCAAATTTTTCTTTACAAAAATTCTCGATACTGGGACCTGATAAAATACACAAGCGTAAAACATGTCGACTGGGTGATTGCCCAAATTTTATTTATAATAGTTACTAGAATCTTGAGATAATTTGATATAAAACTCGAACAAATTTTTGTCCTACACAATGGATGGTTTGACCGAAGCGTCCTACACTCCCAACATGTCCAAATCACGAGGTCATAAAAAATGATTACTAACCACCCGATTTTTACTGTTGCTTGGTGAATATTTTTATAATTAAATGGCTACATTGTCCTACAAAATAAACGGCGCATTTTATCAGTCCTTCTATCGGAAATTGTCAATACTGTAGCACTTTTTCCATTAATAAAGCGAAGCCGTGACGAGAAATGCTATTAATAAATAAGTAAAAATTTAGAACTTAGAGATAATAAACCAGTTTTAAACTTCTTTAATCGAAATTGACTTATAAGTTGACGACCATGGAGGTTATCGAATTTTTAGTTTACTTCTGATCTAATGTTGAAATGCGTGTGGATAGTCAAATACAAATATTAATGGGAAACATTAATACTTATCGGTTATTACTTAGATAAAAAACTTTGTACTTTTATTTCAAGTTCCTAAGTTATACAGAAACAATTTTATGTTTCTGAAAATGGCTAATCTATTAAAATTTCATAGACGCCAGATTTGGATGGCTAAAACACAAATTTAGATATTTTTGTTCCTTATTTACCCTACATTCGATTAAATCAGGCAGTCAAATCGATGACCCAAGTGCACACGGGATAATAATCTAAGAAGGAGGAAGAAATAAAATATTGATATTCTTTCTTAAGATTAGAAAAATGAAACTCCTAATTTATTTAAAATAAATGTTACTTTTATATACCATAATGCATATTATCAATGTCGCTGTGGTAATTTTGTTTCATATTAATTATGATCTATCCTTCAGAAAATTCGTCTAGCTTACGTACCGCACTGTTACTCTATTTTTTTTAAATTATCAGGAATTTCAATAAATAAGATTTAATATACCATTAAAACTCCAGCTCAGCTATAAGGCGAATTAAAATAACGTGCCAATAATTATTCATTTATTTGTTTGGGTATAAAGAATCCGTTTCTACCTCAAGGGTAGTCAAGGATTATCTGGAGGAACTGCTGGAGCTTGCAAAACGGAACAATGTTAAATTGATCTGGGTGTCAGGTCACAAAGATTTTGAAGGAAACGAAAAAGCAGATACATTAGCAAAGAAGGGAGTCGGAATACCCTTAGGCCAAGAGCTTATTTTAGGAATTCCAAGGACTGCATGTAAACAGGTGATCAACGAGTGGTTAAATTCTAAACACTGTGATCACTGGAAAACTGTACCGCAGCAGGAGCTCGGGGAAATACTGCTTTAGAGTGCAACTAAGATGCTATCTTTCGATGCACTGAAGCTGAATAGGATGCTACTGCGGAGGGTTCCCGGATTCATTACCGGGCAATATTCCCTGCGGATGCATCTGCACACAATGAGACTCCATAACGGGTCCATTATGTGCAGATTGTGTGGTGAGGAGGAAGAAACATCCAGCCACATTATCTTTGATGGCAAACCTCTAGGTTACAGCAAATACAGGATATTCGGTGCATCTCACCCCAAATATATAAACCTTCAGGAAGACATGATCAGCAAGCTCCTGGATATTGTCAACACATGGGAGAAGCGAGTCTCGTCGGACTGAAGTAGAAAGAAGAGAACATTGGACCATAAGGTCAAAGTGCAATACTTTTTAGACCCCAAGATGTATCTATCTATCCGTTTCTATAATCTCTGGCAAAGTTTGTGTCCATCCAGATTTGCAAAGGAACCTTTGTCTTATGAGAAAAAATTTTGGGTAATGTACAAATTCACCCATTGTATATAAAATATATACTACCATCCCTCAAAATACTATAGTATAGTGCGATTATACTGAGGGCCACAAAAGTAGCACTCTTTTTTTTAATTTTTTTTAGTGGTTTTGTACCTTATTCATTGGTTTTTGGAAAATTTTATCGAATAAATATTCTTAGTATATTTATAATGAACAGCTTTTATCCGAAGCATTTTTTCGAAAATCAAATGAATAAGGAACGAATCAATTCTAAAATTTTGAAAACTAACGCTATTTTTGTGGCTGTGTGTACCTATGTACATAGATCAGCCTATAAACCGTGTGTATGTTTGTATGGGTGGTTGGGATGGGTGGGAATATATAGTTCACATACTATAATGTCGAAAAATAACAATGATTGATCATATCGTATATAGTTATAAAAAAATAAACGAACTATAATACCTTATCTTTGTCATGAAATAATTGAGTAGGGATAGCTAAAACTTATGAACTCTAAAACGTTTATGAAATTCTCTTTAAACGTGAATGTAATATACAATGTACTTGATGATCTATTAGATCAATGAATAACTATCGAAATAGTAGTTTACGGGATTGAGTAGTTACACCGAATCATCTTTCTTCCTTAAAAAAACATATTTATATTTCGACTTTATATTAAAAATATTGACAATTGTAAAAAGATATTTTGGAACAAGGGAATTTTGACCCATCATGGTGAGTATGCAGTTGAAATAATTTCATCTTTTGGCCAATTTTTTTTTTTTTCGAAAATGTTTAGAAAATTTCTTTAAGAAGCCTACAATTTATTGTTGTTTGAAAAAATGCAAACGTTGTCCTGTTTTTGTACGGTGTAACTGCGTAAGTAATGAAAAGCACCGTGGGGGACATATTTAATGAAAAATTACAATTTTAAAATAGCACACTTTAACTTTGTGTTTCAATAGAATAGTAAGAAAATAACTGGTGACAAGTAAATCAATTTCAAAAAGAGTATATTTATACTATGTATAATTATTATTGAAGATGTATGGGTATAAGTTTACCCAGACTTAGATAGATAGATTGTAGCGGTTGCCCTGGACGGACTAAACTTTGACCATATGCCTAAGGATGTCAGGATGTGAGTCAAGTGGAAGAAATTTTTGTGTATAGACTAGGATGAGTAGGCTAAGATAGGAATTATATCGATATTTATCTGGAGTTCGTGAAGGAAACTGCAGAAAACTTTCACAAGCATAGCCGGTTACTTCGTTGTTGTCCATACGCCGACAGTTTAGTCAATTAACAGCCCCTTTTTTTTTCTTAATAATTGACAAAATCCCGATGTCGGGATTCGAACACATAACCTACCAGTTCCAAGTAGACTTAACACCTCAGACATAACGCCGTTGACCGCTCGAATACTTGGACGGTTACCCGGATTTTGTAAAAGTTGAAAATATTGATAGAATTTTTTTAGAAGGACTCATAAAAGTCTTCTAATTTGTCAATTTTTGAACATTTGTTCGTGAATAAGATAACGGAAACTGAAAGGAAATAACCAGCTGAAATTTTGTAGACCTAAACAGAGAATTCAAGTCCGTAAATGTGCAAAATCTGCATATTCGTTCTTGGGAAAATATATCTATCTATGAAACCGTAAGGGATAGAAGAAAAATTTAAATACAAAAGCTGTCTCTTTTTTAAAAGTAAACTCTTTTCCAAAAACAGTTTTGCTACAATTTCATCTAAAACAATTGTAAATATCATACGTATCTCACATCGCTACTACTTTAAAATTGTAAATGTCTATTTTATTTTTATTTTGTTTGTTCGAGCAATACGCATAAACTACTCGAGCCATTTTGATTATTATTAGATTCAATGTTGAAGCCCGAATACAATATAATATTAAACGCGAACGATGTCGCGGGTATAAGCTAGTATGTATAGAATACTAGTATGTACATATAGTATTAGTATTGGGAACGGGTCAAATGATCTGTCTCGAAATATCCGAAGACAAAATATCTGCTACAAAATATCCGCCAAAAAGTTAAATACGATACGAGGAAAAAAGGTTCTTACTTTTATTTAATGCGTCGCATATAAATGATCATTCATTTAAATCAGTTCGTTTATGTTCAACTAAATCAGGTTCTACCAATATTTCATACACTCGGTATGTAATTGTTTTTATTTTTTAATCGACATGATTATTCCCTGACTACCGAAGAAATATTATATATTTAAGAAAAGGTTTGCAAACCTAAAATTCTTGTATCAAGTTGTAATTTCTAACCATTTCTACGCAATGAAGATTTTTACGCATATAGTACGGGTCTTTCGAGCTAATTTCTTGACGACCAGACCTATTTATAAACAGATCGTAAAGTGGCGCAAAAAGTTGGACAAAAATATGATAGAAAGTATGTTATTGTTAAATTTTTATTCAGTTAAATCTCATAGCTTCAGAAAAAAAGGTGGACAATTTCGTAAATTTTGTTGTAGTCCAGTTTGCTCCTATACTACTGTATCAAATAAGTTGGAAGTTTGTAGGGAGATTAGGCTAGGACATAGACATAATTTTCTAAGAGAATATGAAATGTTTGGTGCCCCGTTAAAATAATCGATGCGGATTACGAGGAGTCTGTTTTGAGATTTTGAGTTTGATGTGTTTTCTATTTTATCTTGATTTTTGCATTTATGTTAATTATAATGTGGACTGCAGAAACTCTGAAGATGACCACATACAAGTTTCCGGTTATCACTTTAACAGTTTAAATAGTCCAATACAAACTAATAAGGTTTCAATTTGTTAAAACAAAAAAGTAAGCAGGCTTGCCACTTGTCACTATTATAGTAGTGGCTAAAATGGCTTAAGTTTTAAAATGTCATACGCCGGATTTGGATAGCTACAACACAAATTTAGATATTTTTTGTTACTTATTTACCCTACATTCGATTAAAATTGACAGTCAAATCAATGACCCGACCCGGTTATCAACAGTTTAAATAGTCCAATAAAAACTAATAAGGTTTCAATTTGTTAGAACAAAAAAGTAATTAGGCTTGTCACTTATCACTATTATAGTATTTCAGAGTTTGTTGTAAGATGCTCCGGGACAATAATTATTAATACTGTAGTTAAATCACTTTGTACGAAAACTTACAAATGCTCTGTATGTTATGATGTATATTATGATTATCATTATAACTCTGTACACCTACGCAACATATTATTTTCGACGAATATATTGTTGCTCCTTACAATTCTGAAAAATGAAATTTAATATGTGTTTAAAAAGTTCAACGTCATATTTATAATATGTTTTCATAACAACTGAAAACACATACACAGTCAATATATTATATTTGAATAAGTTAACAACGCTCATTTAAAATTAACTATCATTTCTCATTATTTTCGAAATATTGAATTACTCGGGTGGCTTAAGGCTGGCACAAAATTGAAAAACAAGTCTAGCAAGTGATACAAGATACTTTTATCCGACCAAAAACAAAAATGTGGAGCAAGTTTTCGCATACAAAAAATAGTGATATCCCCGCAAAATAGTGAATCAGGGCCAACTTTTTTAACCAAAATGAAAAAATTATTTGTGTGTATATATTTATTGTGAAGGTTTCTCAGGTGCAGGGTATTTCATATCTTACTTGTGAAATATGATAAGATATTACAAAAAAATATATAGCAATAATTTTTTCATTTTTGTTAGAAAACTTGGAAATTACATAGATATCACTACTTTCGACGGCGAACCTTTTTTATTTTGCTGGGATATCACTATTTTTGTGTGTGGAAACTTTCCCCCTCTCACATTTTCGTTTTCTGATATCATTACTTTTTGCAAAGTTTATTATGCTCACTGTAACTGAGACAAGAGACGTCTCGCCTTCGGGTGACAGGTTGTTCTCAAGGAGGGCACAGAGGACCGCTTAATCTAGGTGCTAGGGACCCATTTGCGGAACCCCCTCTTTGTAATTGTAATTAACTGACCCAGTTTCTCAAACTCTAAAATGATACGTTAAATGAAATATTCATATCGTCTAGATACTTTAGAGAGGAAGAAAATACATAATATAGAATATCTCGCTTAATATTAGAAAAGTCGAAAAATGTATCAATAGTTTTCTCAAACTCTAATATACAAAGATATTCTGTAAATATTAGAGTAACCGAAAAATGAGAGAATAAATTGAATTAATTTGTCCGCCTAGGCCATTAGCGAACTAAGATTTTCAAATACCGAAATTACCTTTCATACCAAATTTCATTCTGATCGGATTAAAACTGGTCCCTAGATGGCTATAGACACATTGCTAATGATAATTGACAATGTTTGAACAGAAATTGTGTCAAATCTATACGAAATAAAGTTACAAACCAAAACGTGTTTTTTTTAATAAAGGAAAATTTTTGTCTCATTTGTTTCAACTTTTCTTATATCTCTTACCGTTTTCGAGGAAAAATTTTCACCCTCCTTGGCAGAGGGAAATATCCAAATTTCAGACTTTTCGGGATGGTTTCAGCATATCGCCTATCTTCCTACCGAAAATCAACCTTCTATGACACCTGAAAGTGCCCTAGAATATAGATAGATAGATGTATTGTAGAAGCTGCCGTGGACGGGCTACACTTCGACCATAAGGTCCATTGTGATGCCTAAGGATATGAGGATGTGAGTGGAGTGGAAGGAATTTTTGTGTATAAACTAGGAATTGGTAGGATATGCGACTGCAGCCGACTATGATAGGAACTATGCCGATATTCATCTGGTTTTCGTGAAGGAAACTGCAGAAAACATTCTCAAGCATAGCCGGTTATGTCGTTCTTGTCCGTACGCCGACAGTTTAATCAATTAACCGCCCCCTTTTTTCCCCTTTTTTAGATATAACGCCTCAGACATACGCCTTAGACCGCTCGGCCACTAGAACTGGTATATTAAATATTGATAATGGGTGAGTAAATGAGTCAGTCAGTCCCCAAAAATATTTAACCCGATTTTTAGGGTTAAATATCTGGGAAACTATTAAAGCTGATAAAACTTGGTACGTACAGTCAGATGGAGGGTCTCACGCTCCGTTTTATATTTTCGTTTCATAGCTTTTTACATCCAAACCTTCATGTTATTAAAAAACATAGTACGGTAGAAGTCTAAGCTTAAACTTTCTCTGACGCACTACCGTGCTATGTGATGATAGAAATAAAAGGAATAAAAATTACACAATTCTAGGTAGAAATTTCAAAGCAGGAAATTTTTGTTTCTTTAATGTTAGTCTAAGAATATAGTTTTGCATTGTCTATACTACAATAAAGTAAAAAGCTATGTTTTAATTGTTTTTTAATTTATAGCATTGCTTCTTGCGCCACCAGAAGGCCTCGCAAAATGTACCTTGCCCACATCAAATTTTGGTCTTGCCCCGCCACTGCGTACATTTGATGTTGTTTACCTCAGTAGATATGATTATTGACATGGAGCTCAAAATTTATAGTCTTCAAAGTTTATATCTTCGTAATTATCAAGAAGAGGAAATAATTCTATGCAACACCGGCATAGAATTAGCAAATGACAAAAAGTTAAATTAGGACCTAAAAATGGAAATTTTTAAAAAATTGGACTTATGTTTTATATCTCCGGAGTACTGAACTATACATATACAGGTATAGGAATTTTAAAACCATGCTATCATAGTTGGCTGCAGCCGCATATCCTACCAATTCCTAGTCTATACACAAAAATTCCTTCCACTCCACTCATATCCTCATATCCTCAGGCATCACAATGGACCTTATGTTCGAAGTGTAGCCCGTCCAGGGTAGCCTCTACGATCTATCTTCAATATGAAACAAACACTCTTTACATAGAAAATGTATATGAAAACTTACAATATCACCACCTAACTCCACCCACCCCCCCTAGTATTTATACTATAAATACACCAACACACCCACCCTTCGCCATCGTTCATAGAATATTATTATTATTATTATTGTAATATTTCGATGTACTAACCGTTCGTTGGCTGTATAGAGAAAGTGTGGTTATATTATATAATATACACGAAAAACATGTAATAATCGTCACATTCCTCTTCTTCATAACACCAACAAACAGAATAGTAGAACGCAATGTATAAACATAGTATTTATCTCCTCTCCCACTACTTCACCCACACCAACTAAATACAATAAACTTACTTATAGGTATATTCTAGGTAAACATACTATATAAATGAACGAACAGAGGAACCACATCGGTGGGTAGAAATGAAGTGGAATTGGTATGAGGTATTGGTTCGTGGTAAGTACAACAAATAGACAGACAGATATATGGATATGCATACACGGAGAATTTTTTTTTCAACGAGTGTAATATTATGGAAAAATATTTATCATAAGCACGGATTATATTGGCAGTATATTTATAACAGACCGTTCAAGTTATTTATAACCAAAAATTTTCAAGTAATGCATTTTACTAAAGTACCTACAGGGCTACCAACAGTCCGGTTTTGATCAAACTAAGTTTTCTCCGATCTTCTGTTATTCTAGAATAACCTTATAAGAAACAAATGAAAATAGCAACTAACTGAGTTAATTGCTTTAATACCCGGTACATCCTGAATTTAAGAACTTGACCTTACTTTTGAGCTCTAGAACTCACATATAGAATTTCAGCTCGTTATCTCCTTTCATTTTTAAGTTATCGGGTCGACGGACGGATATGCGGAAATGGTCGAATTAGAACATATTATGAGGAACTATGCCAAGCATTTATGTCTGCAACCAATACATGTGGCCGAGCGGTCTAAGGCGTTATGTCTACTTGGAAACTATGAGGTTATGGGTTCGAATTCCGGCATCGGTAATTTGTCAATTATTAAGAAAAAAAAATTCGTTACGCAGGAGCTGCTTCATCTTAGTGAATTTCCTTTAAAATACATAAATAACTTTCTAGCGGTCGCAATTTTAGTCTGATCAAAATGAAATGTCGTATCTGATATGATTTTAGTATTTGCAAGGCCAATTTTATTAATAAATGACGTACGTCAAGGGGAAATGCGGGCATAAAGAAAGAAGAAAACACAAAATATAAAATATCTCTCTTAATATTAGAACAATTGAAAAATGCGTA
This sequence comes from Nineta flava, assembly GCA_963920215.1. NCBI lineage: Eukaryota > Metazoa > Arthropoda > Insecta > Neuroptera > Chrysopidae > Nineta > Nineta flava. The sequence goes on from OY986041.1 coordinate 20,600,230, forward strand.
AGAAATAAAGTTGTAGAAAATGTTTGCTAAAATTCATCACCATATCATTTTTGCTCAAACTCTAATGTGTACAGAGAAATTGAGGACTTTAATTTTCAATCTTAAACCATCAACATTTCTGTAAATATTAGTGTAACAGAAAAATGATTAGAAACAAAATTACAGTAATACTTAGTACCTACAACTTTACTAATAAATTATAAATTAAGGATTTTTCGAATATTAAGGGAGATATGTCAAATTTTGTGTTTCCCCTCCCTTTAAACCCCCTTTTCCCCTTGTCCGATTTTACCCATTAACCAACTTGTCCTTTTGAATACCAAAAGCGCCTCAAATACCAAATTTCATTCCAATCAGAATAAAATTGTGACCGCTAGAGCGATGACAGACACATATATATATATATATATATATATATATATATATGTCCATAGATATATATGTATAAATTTTACAGATGGTGATTTTCGACATCTTCTAGGTAGGATCGATGGACATTTGAAGAAATTTTGCAAAATTTTTAAGTCGGTACGAGACCAATACCTCTATTTCCTTTCAGGAAATTCGCTAAAAAGAATGGGCGGTTAATTGACTAAACTGTCGGCGTATGGTCAAGAACGAAGTAACCGTTATTCTTGAGAAGGTTTTCTGCAGTTTCCTTCATGAACTCCAGATGAATATTGGCATAGTTCATATCATAGTCGGCCGCAGCCGCATTTCCTACCAATTGTTAGATTATACACAAGAATTCCTTCCACTCCACTCACATCCTCACATCCTTTGGCATCACAATGGACCTTATGGTCGAAGTGTAGCCAGGGCAGCCTCTACAATCTATCTATCTATCTATGTCTGCGATTAATATTTTCAAGCGCTACAAAGTCGGGAGTAAACTAAATTTACTCTTGTTTATTTACAAATACCGGGTATAAAAATAATTAATTTCTTTCTTATACATACTAGAAATATATAGAGGACGCTACAGATGTTTTTCTAAAAATATTTACATTTGGGCATACATCGACTAATTATATTGTTATATTGATAATAACAGTATTAAAACTATGAGCCTAATATTTCGTGTAAAAAAATAAAAATAGTTTGTAATTTATTTATTATTCATATTAATTTAATTAGCTGATAAATATAAACATATTTTTTAATAAATATATATATATATATATATATATATATATATATATATATATATATATATATATATACATATATATAAAAATAGTTTATAATTTATTTGTAATCCATAATAAATTAATTAGCTGATAAATATTAACATATTTTTTAATAAATATATATATATATATATATATATATATATATATATATATATATATTATTTATTATCCATAATAAATTAATTAGCTGATAAATATAAACATATTTTTTAATAAATATATATATATATATATATATATATACATATATTTATTAAAAAATATGTTAATATTTATCAGCTAATTAATTTATTATGGATAATAAATAATATATATATATATATATATATATATATATATTTATTAAAAAATATGTTAATATTTATCAGCTAATTAATTTATTATGGATTACAAATAAATTATAAACTATTTTTATTTTTTTCGTATACTTTCGTATAATTATAAATATTATTTTCTAGAGCATGGAAGTGCGTAAGGCTAAGTTTAAGTGATTTGTGGCCTTACGTGCTTAGAGCATATAACTACACGAAATATTAGGCTCATACTCAACTCTCATTTTATGCAATAAGGGTTTTTTTAATTCAATTAAAAAATTATCTCCAGAATTGTATATAACATCTTTTTGAAGAACTTAAAGTCCATAATCCTACAGTGATGTCAAATTAAAAAATAAAATCCTTGAAAGTAACACGAATTTCTACTATGGGAAAAACAAAGTGACAGCCGACATTGATAGGAACTATGCCACTATTCATTTAGAGTTTGTGGAAGGAAACTGCAGAAAAACTTCACAAGCATAGCCGGTTATTTTCGTTCTTGCCCATAAGCCGATAGTTTAGTCAATTAACCATCCCATTAAGTGTATGTTGTTTTTGTTTTAAATTAAATGAATTGACAAACTACTGCCGTTGGGAATCGAACCAGAAACCTTCCAGTTCCGAGTAAAGTGGTTTAACCAACTTGGACCACTCGGAATGGTATGGGGCATAATGAAAATTATGAATTCAATTAATTTGTAAATAAAATTATGAGGCTTTCTATTCAAATAAAACAAGTAATGTAAGAACTAACTGAGTTAATTGTTTGAATATCTTGTATATTCTGAGTTGTATATCAATGTTTGAATTGGTAACAATTCTACCTTTCCAATGTTTATATAATATGAATTGTTTGTAAATGTTTGTTTTGTGTTAATAATTAATATTGAAACAGTTAAAATGTTCTTGCATTTAAAAAAATGTATATTCATGTTCTTGTGATTTTTATAATATTAAATATTGAGTTACATAATTTAGTAAGTCAACGCGAAGTATTAGTAAACGCGAAGTGTTGGTGGACGCGAAGCCCTAGTAAACACGAAGCGTTAGTTAACGTAAAGCATTAATAAACTTGAAGCGTAAGTTTAGTGAGTAAATACGAAGCGTTAAGATAACACGAAGCGTTATTTAGTCAATGCAAAGCGTAAGTTTACGCGAAGCGTTGGTCAACGCAAAGCGTAATATAAAGCGAAGCGTAAGATAATCAACGAGAAGCGTTGGTCAGGGCAAAGCGTTAGTTGACGAAACGAGTTGGTCGACGCGAAGTGTTGGTAAGTAAACGCGAAGCACTAGTTAACGCGAAGCGTAAGTAAACGGGGAGCGAAAAGTTGGTTTGTCAACGCGAAGTGTTAGTTAGCACATAGATCAAGTTAGTCAAGGCGAAACGTCAGTTATTGAACGCGAAGCGATAGTTTATCAACGTAAAGCTTTAGTTTATCAACGTAAAGCGTTAGTTAATCCACGTAAAGCGTTATTTTATGCGAAGCATGGGTCAATTCAATGCGTTAGTCACCGCGAAGCGTAAGCTAAAGCAAAGCACTAGTAAACGATGCACTAGTAAACGCGAAGCGTAAGTTAACGCAGATCAAATTAAGTGAACGAGAAGCGTTGGTTTGTCAACGCGAACTGTTAGTTGGCACGTAGGTACAAGTAAGTTAACGCAAAGCGTTAATTATTACATTATCAAATGATAATTAATGAGAACTCTAGGTTTTTGAAATAAATTTCAAATTCGCTCCAATTCCTAGATCAATTTTTTTGTATTGTAAATACGTATTTGGACTACCAAGTAGTCATCATCAATATAAATTAGCTAATCGTAAAGTACTCTCTGACAATTAAAAAATAAATAGAAAGTAAAAATAAATAAGCAAAAAAAAAAAGAAATAAAATAAAAATTAAACAAAAATAATATGCCCGCATTTTGCCCATTAACGAACCTGACCTTACTATTTTGCTCGAGAACACGTATACAAAACTTCGCTTATTTTTTTTTTTTTGAGTTATCGTTTTTAATTCACAGGTAGAAGGACATGCCGAAATGACCGAATTAGACCTTTTTATGAACACCAATGCCAAGTGGCTATGTCATGGTATTTATCTCAAGGATTAACATTTTCAAGCGTTACAAAGTCGTGATGAAACTTACTATACGTTGTATATTTACGTATACTGGGTATAAAAATATATGAGAATAAAGAAATATAATTGACTAATTACGTAATCCACAGCTTAACTGAAAAAGCATATTCCAGATAAACTTAGGTCTATAGTTCGAATCCTAGTTATAGTAGTATTTGCATTGCCTTTTTGGCATTTTTATACCCCGGAGTATATATAATATACACCGTGTCTCTGTTAAACCGTGTTTTTACTTAAAGTAGACTTTTACTTCATGAGTCGTCAAAATGGTGTTTGACTGACTATTTATTACCTCAATCTTAATCACTATAAACATAAACTGACTGATGTTTTAATATTGAACTGAATTTAAAACTATCACGCACATTTAATATCAATATTTTTAATCAAAATCATCACTACACTATCACTCTTGTTTTTATCAATAGATTCAATAATAATAATTCTAATTTGTTAATATTAGTTAAAAGAGTTTAATGCTACATTAAAAAAAAGTGTTTTAAATTAAAAATATATTATTTAATTATAAAAAAGCATTTTATTTAAATTAAAAGAATAAATATAATATATAATTTAAAAATACAATAATCTTACAATAAGTCTACAAAAATACATAGAGCTTGATTAACGCTTACTTTAAATAAAAACACGGTTTCTTCGTTACACGGTGTATGCAAGAGTATATTAAGCTTATTCCAGACCTTGTAAGAGTTAAAAATATTGATCGCAGAAACTATTGCTATAGGTATAAGTTTATCCGTAAGACCAAAAAGAGATATCGAACTTGTGTGTGTGTTCTAGAGTATTAAAGTGGAGTCAAGATTGTGAATAGGCAGAACCGGACCATGCATTCCCTGCTAAGATTGAAAAAATCCATCTGTGAAACCGTAAGAGATAGAAAAACCGTTTAAAGACAAAAAAATTTAAGTTTCCTTTTTAAAAAATTTTAAGTTCTAAACAACTTTTGTTTAAAACTATTTTCATAAACCGAATAGTTTGTTTTTTAGTTCCTGCATTGATAAGGAACTCAATATATACTTATATACTGGGCATTTAATCAATAAACGGTTAGTCGTTATTTTCATCGGTTATTCATGAGATAAATTGTGGAAAATTATTTATTTTATAAGAACACAAAGTAAAGGATGCCCATGCGTCATCGATATTGATGAGATTTTTCAAAGTTATTTATTGGTAACGACCAGTATGACCATGATAAATTAGTGCAAGCTCTTCCATAAATAGGCGAGAAAATCGCATTTAAAATTTACAATCTATAGTCTCGAAATCTTAAATGACAAGATCATTTCTCATTTTATCTTATTTTTTATTTTAAATATACATATTTATTAAATTAAAATTAAAATAACGTTTAGAATTCCACCACCCTACTCGAAGGAAATGAAATTATACCTTACTATACGCTTTGTGAGGTTCAATATGTTCAAAGAGAAACAAATTGCTTAATCTCTACATATGAGTCTATTTGTGGCCCAGTCAATTCTGTACAATAAAACATATTCTCATAAACCATATTTTGACAAAATGGAAACCCGACTTCAAAAATCAAATATTCTATAACAAAAAATGCACTAAAAAGTAAAAAAATAATTACATATTCTTGTACCAATTTTAGTTCACCTAAGCAAAAATTTTTAAATATATGTACAATATTGTTATTGAAAAAAAAAATACAGACGAATTGAGAACCATCCTCCATTTTGAAGTCGGGTTAAAAATGAACAACAAGTATAAAATAATGCTGAATCACAGATGCACTTTACTGAAGAATGGTTATGAAGAAGAATAATCTTTCAGACAGCTTCAAGGTCAGATAAGATGTGAAGATATGCTTCATTGATGTATGACCGAGAAGGAGGAAAAACTACCCAAAAACAATGTTGTACTTTACTGATGTGTGGCTGGGATGTTGGATATTCCAACTAGCTTCGAAGTCACGATCAGGTGTGAAGAATTTGATGATGATAATATATTTCCAGTTTTTTTATAAAAAATAAAAAAATTTCTTGAACAGTAAGAAGTTTTAAAAGTATTTAGATAGAGAATTTATTTTAAGAAAATTATTAGAAAATTTCACAACGATTTTCAGATGAAGATTATTGTCAAAGATGACTCCGTCATTTATGAACCGATTTTGAATTTTATTTTTTGTTTTAAAGGATTTGGTTTCCCATTGGTCCCATTGGCACCAAACCGCATTCTGATGAGGAGATCACCGGGAAATCGAGGAAAATCCTCATTTTATATGTTATAACCGATTTCTGCGAAATTTTTTTTTTTTTTTAAGGGCATACTCATTCATAATGGGAAAATAAGAAAATTTTTTTAAAAACCAACAAAATTCTTACAAAAAAAAAACCGACCCCAAAAAAATTTTTTACAAAAAATAAATAAAATGCATGTAAAAAAAACTGAAAATCTGTTATGAAAAAATGCACTAAAAATTAAAAAAAAAAAAAAAAAAGTGTTATAAAGAAATGCACTAAAAGTTAGTAGGTCGTTTAGCTGATCTACCCATATTTAGACAAATAAAATCAGTTATAGAACTTCAAAGTCGCTAAAAAGCGAGAAATAAAACCTATTTTGACAAAATGGAAACCCGACTTCAAAAATCAAATATTCTATAACAAAAAATGAACTAAAAAGAAAAAAAAAATTGCATATTCTTGTGCCAATTTTAGTTCACCTAAGCAAAAATTTTTAAATATATATGTACAATTATTGTTATTTTTGGAGGCGGTGTCCAAAAGTTATGTAAATTTCTCTATGCTGACACCGCCTCCAAAAATAACAATAATTGTACATATATATTTAAAAATTTTTTGCTTAGGTGAACTAAACTTGGCACAAGAATATGCATATATTTTTTTACTTTTTAGTGCATTTTTTGTTATAGAATATTTTATTTTTGAAGTTGGGTTTCCATTTTGTCGAAATAGGTTTTATTATAAAAAATAAAATAATTTTTATTTTAATTTTATTTTCATAGGAACCTTATATTTTAAATATAAGGTTGTTCTCCACTTAAAAACGTTTTTTTCGTGTTCAAACTTTTTCATAGGTTTTTCTTTGTTAAAGGAGATGGTAAGTATGTAGCAGAGTCGCAACTAAAATATACTATAGTTTATTAGACAACTTGGCATATTTAACGACATACACCCTTTGATACCAAGGTAATTGTTATTGTTTGTTACCTTGGTAACTAACAACAAATACATTCTGGCATATTCTACGAATTGATTTAATAAGATAATTTATATCTTTCAACGTGTCATTTAATTTAGTAAATGCATGACTAATAATTATTTCATCTATACTTTAATTTTTAACAAAAATAAATAAATTAATTTGGCCCAGATAAAAAAATTAAAGTGTATATTCATTTATCATCTTACACATTCAAGAGGTTCATGAGAAAATCCGGGAGCGGATAGTTTATACCAATTTATAGCAAGATCAACGAAAAGTAGATTTTCTACACAACATACATCATATAAAATTCGAATTCAAATAGCTAGCATAAAAGTTAAACTTCAATTTTTAAATAACTTTTAATCATTTAACTGCTACAAATTCATTATTTCGAGGTCTTTGGTCGTTCTCCCAGTGCTACAGCCACATTAATATGATTTACTCAGTCGTGTCTCTGATGCGAACATAGTGATAATAAACGTATGGCATGCTCATGCACTACACTATTATGAGCATGGTGGGAAAGTTGAGTATGGTTGGGAAAACTAGTTAATTCCATAGATGTTTTATTTAAAATAAGTATTAGCAGTTAAAGGTTAATAATAATTAAGAAAAAATCCTGCTATTTTTCTATAGCTATGGTCCAGATACTTGAATTTTAAATATTTTTGCTTTTCCTTCGATAATTTATATACTCAGATATATATATATATATGAGGGAAAAATGTATGGTATGTGTGTTCATAAAATTAGTCCATATCTGCATGTCCGCCAAATACGATATCTGAAACACGAAAAGAGATAAAGAACTGAGATTTGATTGTGTATTCTAGAGGTGAAAAGTATGTTCAAATTAGTGAATGGGCAAAACCGTGCCGCCCATCCTTTCGCAAGGTAGTCGTTTTTTAAGAGAGCAACTTTTGTTTGAAACTTTTTTCATAAACTCAGTATATATTGTGTATTTAAGCAAACAACTCAGTTAGTTGTTATTTTCTCTTGTTTTGATTTGATTACATCTTGATTAGATACACTTTTCCTTTTTATAACGAAATACTTTTCGAGTTAAATTCCATGAAAACTATCACAAAATTTTTGTCAAATATCTTAAGTAAAATCGAAACTCTTTTATCAGAGAAAATAATTTTTGAGAAAGAATTTTTGCATTTTTAAATGGTACAATGATTTTTGAGCTACATGTATTTGAAAGACTCTTTTAAACAGAATACAACATACGAGTATACCAAAAACTACCAAATGGTGCGGTACGTCTATGAAATTCATTGTGGTTACTCGGATACTCTTTATATTGCCATCGTGTACTCTTTTAAAAATTTAAAAATGAACTATATTAGTTCCTAGTTAGTTAATGGATATAATTCTTTAAATTTTGCTAAAATCGTGGGTTAATACGATTCATCAACTAGATTTAAAGTTGCGAATCCATTTCCTATTACGTGTATTATTTACTATCACAATTTATCGAAACGAAATAAAAAATCGATCGACAATCGAAAACTTCAAGGAAAATTTAGTGATACCAATTTTCATGCTACTTTCGTACCATATTATACTAACATTCACGGTATTGACATTTGTATTACAATGTAACCTGACTTCATGACGCTGATAAATCGAGTAATTTTCGACAAAAATGCATACTTTTAACGTAAGAAGGGACAGATATTTTGTGAGTAAATAGAGTCCATTTTAAACGGCATCACGGTAATTTATTCACAGTTGCGAATAAATATAATAAACTTTTTAATTTAAAAATCGAACGAAATTCCAGGATAACTTTCATTGATGTGTATTATATTCAGCAATGAATATTTTGACATAGTAATTAAATTCGATAGATAGTAACTAATACACTGTAACTGCTGAAGATAGAATTCTTATTGGAAAATGTGATTTAAAAGTAAGAAACTGATTGAACTGGAAAAATAAGAATCGAACATGCCACGGTACTGACATTTAGTTTTTTCGTAGGTTATGTTGAATATAAGGCAATATAGATAGATTGTAGAGGCTGCCTTGAACGGGCTACATTTCGACCATAAGGTCCATTGTGATGTCTAAGGTTGTGAGCATGTGAGTGAAGTGGAAGGAATTTTATGTATAGACTAGGAATTGGTAGGATATGCTGCTGCAGCCAACTATGATAGGAACTATGCCGATATTCACCTGAAATTCGTGAAGAAAACTGCAGGAAACCTTCCCAAGCATAGCCGGTTACTTCGTTCTTGTCCATACGCCGACAGTTTAGTCAATTAACCGCCCTTTTTTTCTCTCAATAATTGACAAACTGCCGATGTCGGGATTCGAACCCATAACCTCTCAGTTTCCAAGTAGGCATACTGCGCAGACATAACGCCTTAGACCGCTCGACCAAATGGACTGGTAAAAAAAAATTGTGGAACACTATCATATTTATTATATTAACAACTAATTCACAGGGAAAACTTATATAAAATAAAAAACGACGCACTGCTGTGTATTGTGATACTATTACTGAAAATTTCTCCGTGTACACATACATATATTGTAATGATATCATCATACTCTGCGATGATGATGACGGTGATTACGATGATAGGGTATAATGTTCACAGTGAAAAGGGCTGTGTGACATGAATTTTGAATGGATATTGAATTCATATTATTATTATTATTATTATATGTTTTCATCTTCGTTATACAATCTCAAACAAGAGTTTTTATCATAATATTAAAGTATATGTATGTATGTATGTACATATATACATATATATATATATATATATATATATATATATATATATATATATATATATATATATATATATATATATATATATATATATATATATATTATACATATACATATACATATACATATACATATACATATACATATACATATACATATACATATACATATACATATACATATACATATACATATACATATACATATACATATACATATACATATACATATACATATACATATACATATACATATACATATACATATACATATACATATACATATACATATACATATACATATACATATACATATACATATACATATACATATACATATACATATACATATACATATACATATACATATACATATACATATACATATACATATACATATACATATACATATACATATACATATACATATACATATACATATACATATACATATATACATATATATCGCATATATAACTATAAACGGTGTAAACCAAACGGTAACGAACATGTTATCATAATATTACATTCTTATTCATTTACTGTGTGCACAAAATAAATACTATTGCTATTTGTTCATTGGAAAATATCCTAGCCCATTATCATTTCATTTTTCGGTTCTAAGGAGTTGGGTCATTTCATAAACAATGGTGATTTTTTAGATCCAATGAAACTTTTTTGATATTAGGATTAAAACATTCCTAACGCAATCGCAATGTAACGATATAACTGTATGGTTATCCTATTTAGTTTTGAGCATTGTTGTACTGACCTATTATTATACGCTTTTTACTAGTTTCACCTGTATGTATGTTTGTATGTATGTATGTATGTAACCGACCTTTTTGGGCTCGATTTTCTCCTACTTTAAACGATCAGATTTAATTCAAATTTTGCACACCGGTCAAAGACAATGCAATAATTTGATTAAAATATCCGATGATCATGATTAGATTAGCCAGGATTCATCAATTTCCCAGATAAGTTACTGACTTTAAAAAAAAATTTGTGTGTGTGCAAGTCACACACGGTAGAAGTGAAACTTCTGAAAAGTCCCTGATTAAAAATACTTATTGAAAAGTATTGAAAAAATAAATAATAGTTTAAAAAATTATAGTTTAAAAAACTAAAAAACACGCTTTTATAGAAAATTCAACTTAAAAATGAAAAATAAATAATAGTTTAAAAAAACACGCTTTTATAGAAAATCCAACTAAAAAATAGAAAATAAAATTTAATAAATTTGGATTAAGAAAAGTGTAAATAAGAAACAAATGTATATTAAAGGAATAACTATTGGCACTATGCACCCCACGCTTTTTTCCATTAATATACATTTGTTTCTTATTTACACTTTTCTTAATCCAAATTTATTAAATATTATTTTCTATTTTTTAGTTGGATTTTCTATAAAAGCGTGTTTTTTTAGTTTTTTATTTATGAAAATGCGAATGTGTTTAGAAAGTTGTTAAATTTTGAGGAGTAATACCTTCCTTGTATTTTGTTCTACGTATAATTAATTGTCTAAAAATATTTGTTTTTGTATGCATATTTTGCTAGAATACCATTATGATTACGGATGCAACTTGGTTTAAATATCGATACATTTATCGACACCTGACATAAATCGATAATCGATAATATTTTTCGAACATTTTTTATCGATTATATCGGAGTTAACGGAGAATAATTAAATATATCACATTTAAATTTTATTTCCAATCGATATAATAAATTGTGAAAAAATAATAACTATTTCGAAGACGACAATAATCCTTGTTATGTGTTCATCATATGCACAAATATTCATGTTATTATATTTTCCTTAGGAATAAAAATGGTAGGAAAAATACAGTGTCTTTTAACATCCCTGCGGCCTTGTATCTCCAATGCAAAGCCAAATTTAAAAAAATACACATTCTATTCTCGTTAATTAACTGATGGAATGGAATGAAGAATAAATAATAAACTCGGCCTTGCGCACTACCGTGCTCTGGATTCATCATATCGATAATATCATATCAACAATATCGATAATATTTTGTCATCAGTGTAAATATCGATTATATCGTATCGGAATATGATAATATCGGTTGACCGAACCATTTTTACAACCCTAATAGTAACGTCTATGTACATATAGTATCAAGTAAAAACAACAATTTATACACTTAAGGATGTTCCAGCATACCACCACTTTTCAACAGATATTACTTATTTTTGTTCACAGGATAAAAATAACGTTTTCTAATAAATCTCGAAGTTTCAGAATTTTTGAACGTTTAGAACGCGAGATAATTAATATTAAAGTTATTATTCTCTCTCACTCTCTCTCATTAGAAGCATGTAAAACTTCATGCCCGCCCAAGTATTATCTGTTGTATTAGAAAAATTCTCGACAGAATTTTCAGAAAAACTAAGAGAGTAAAGCTAAATATTTATTATATAAATTTTAAAAATAAATCGTTTTGTTTTCGAAATATAAAAGTTTAAAATTATTCCTTCTCTTCAACATAACATTATTTTGTATATGTGAACAGTGTTTTTGTCTATGTGTTGTATATGTGTGTTTATGTATTGGTGCTATAATAAAACCAAACCGGTTTGTTGTACTGATTGCATAACACAGTGCTGGACCGTCCTTAATTTATCAAACGTATGTCAAGCAAATTTTACAATATTGATGTGTTTATGAAATATACAAATGACTTATACACCACTTTACGCCATCGATAAACTTCAAATGTACAAAGCTATTTTCATTTGAGATATTACATATTGTTGTTTACATATTTGGAAATAGGCATATAATGTGCTTGTAGGTCCGCCTGTTAGGTCGGTAGTCGGACTAAAGGTCCAATTACAATTAATTTCGACAACAATAATACTGTCAAATTGAAAATAAGAATGATATGAAAAAGTTGGGTCTTACGTCAGAGTCGTCTTTGGTGTAGCGGTAGCATACTGGACTAGATATCCAGAGGCCAAGGTTCGATACCTGGTTGACGAGTTCCTTTTTTCATATCAATGTTCAATTAAAATTACTCTGTGACTAAAATACATCAAACTTCTTTGATTCACATAACACATTGTAAACAAGTGAAGTTTGTTCAAAAAGTCTTGTGAGATTTTTATTTAAATTGGTGCAGTTAAAAAAAATTGCAAAAGAAATACTCGATATTATAAAGATATTTCTTTTTTCACAATGCCAATGGATTTCTGCATGTAAGTACAATATCAATAACACTTGTTATTGATCTTTCTAATTTATTTCTGTGATTAGTATTTATAAACAAACTGTTGATCATATATATATATATATATATATATATATATATATATATATATATATATATATATATATATATGTATATATATATATATATATATATATATATATATATATATATATAAAGGCTGTCCCGTAAGTAGTCGAGGTCATAAGAGGGTAGTTAGAGGGTACAATTTGAAACGAAAAGTCCTGAGACATTTTTTTCATTGACGCACCGTTAATTAATTATTAACTAATTAAGGAAACTACGTTCAAACCAGAGTTGAAAAAAGTGCATTTTTTTGATAATTCATTTTTGATTTAATTATTAATTTTTGGAAAAATGTCTTTCTTAAATTTTTAAAATTATTAAGTTCTTGAATAGTAGTGCAATAATTAAATTTTTTTATTTAAAAAAAAATGTAATAAATAAATTGTTTTAATAATAAAATTTAAAAAAGTTTTCTCAAAAGTGCATTAATAAAATTATTTTATTGATTTTTGGAATTATCAATTTTTAGAAAATTGTAATTGGGATATTTCTTTTATGGAGTGCATGTCTTGCGATTTTCTAAAAATTGATAGTTGAGATGTCTTGCAAAACTTTAATTATTATGTTATAAAAATTAGTCAATAAAATAATTTTACTAATGCACTTTTGGGAAAACTTAATTTAACGAATTTAATTTGCGCATTTAAGAAATAATTTACTGAAACAATTTATTTTTTACATTTTTTAATAAATAAACATATATATATATATATATATATATATATATATATGTATTGAAAAATGTAAAAAATAAATTGTTTCAATAAATTATTTTTTAAATGTGCAAATTAAATTCGTTAAATTAAGTTTTCTCAAAAGTGCATTTGTAAAATTATTTTATTGATTAATTTTTATAATAATACAATAATTAAATTTTTGGAATATTATAAATATATGAAATATATATATATATTGTATATTATATAATATATATTATCTTAATATATATAATTCTTCTGTACGTGTGTTTGTCACCTAACTCCTCCTAAACGAATGGGCGGATTTGGCTGAAATTTTGTGTGTTTTTCAATGGGTTCCTGGATGGTTTGAAAACACCATTGGACCCGGTCCTAAACGGCTCGACCGATTTGGATGAAATACTTTAAAATTATTTTATTAAAATTTTGTTTTAATTTTGAAATGTGAATTTTGATAGTCGTCTCCATAGTAACATATCGTTCTATTTTGGCTATTAATAAATTTAATTTTTGCAAATACTAAAATCATATCAGATATATAGAGAGTGATTTATGTTCTTAGGAAATTCGCTAAGTTAAAGCTGTTCCTGCGTAACGAATTTTTTTTTTCAAATAGATTTTTGTTTTCAAAAATGCCAGCAATTAGACGTACAAACTTAAGTCGCAGAACTCGGAAAGCTAGACGTGAAAGATATACCGTGAAACGCGGAATGAAGTTGAACGGAATCGATGGAATCTAAATCAACAACATAGAAATGTTGCGTTTAACCAATATCGAGCTGCATTTAATTATAATGTGGAAATCGATGACAGTTCACAGCAAATCGTTGCTATTGGACAAATGAACGTTGTGTGTCAATATTGAAAGACATTTAAGTTTAGAAATGAAGCCCCTTGATTGTGTTGCGCGAGCGGTCAAGTAAAATTGGCGCCATTGGAACCGCTAAAAGAGCCCTTTTTGGGAAATGGGCCAGATTCTAAACATTTTTTGACTCACATCGAGCAATAAAATAATTGGTTTCAAATGATATGAATGTCATTTGGCGCAACAAAAGTTATTCGAGAAAAACTTAAGCCAAGTTTCAAGCTAAGTATATTGAAAAACAATAAACCTTAACCACTACGTGCCTGATGCAAAATACGTTGCAGCTTTCAATTGAAATGGTGTATCAATTGAAATGGCTTAAAATACATTTGTAGCTCGGTAAATTGCCAAAAGCAGAAAGAAGTGAGTGTGTTTAAAAAAGTTGATGGTGGAATAGGAGTGCTGAGAAAGTTTTTTGAGAGCAACATGAGAGATCCACATGGTGGTACAAACAATTCGCTATACAATATCCTATATTACATCTATTTATTATTTGTTTACCTTAGATTCAAGGTCAAATATATCATCTAACAGGTTCCTTATAGCGAACGCGGGATAGTGATTACAAATTTTTGCAGATTTATTTTATGGGCGATTTAGCAAGACAAGTCGATCAGCGTTGTGCACATAACACTTCGGTGAAAAGACCAATTGTGGAACAACTCCAAATGTTTTTCCATCAGCACAACGAATTGGTTGCATGGAAGGACTGTTTGTAGAATTTTATGCACAAGTATGTTAACATCAAAATTTATTCAAAATTGCGAATAAGCATGAAAAACCTTTTTGTTTAAAAGTCGAACGAAATTCCTGGACAAATTTCATCTATGTTTTTAAAATATTTAGCTGGACAAATGAGTCGAACATTCCACGGTACAACACCTTGGAAGTAGCCTCACTTATAGTTTCTGAAAATTTGTGAAAAGTCTAATTGTACCGTAAACTTGCAGTAAACAAATTTGCAGAACCATGTTTTATGAGTCCAATTATAACTCAAAGTTAACCAATTTACAGCTTCTGGGAGCGGTTGGGTCTCTACCTACTCTTCTGGGAACATTTTCTTTCAATTTCTATTTTCAATATGTAATACTACACCAATTTTCAGAACTATTTTCGATCGTTTTTTTTTGCTGAAAACTCTACACGATTGATTCCCCACCCACACTCCCCGCCTCACCTGAGACAGCTTCAAAATGCGGCTCTTGCTTTGACGATGTCTTTGAGAAGTTATGAGAAAAAAAATTCGTTACGCAGGAGCTGAGTCAACTTAGCAAATTTCCTTAGAATACATAAATTACTCTCTAGCGGTCTTAATTTTAGGGTGATCAAAATGAAATATAATATCTGATATGACTTTAGTATTTGCAAAAATTAAATTTATTAATAACCCAAAAAAAACATTTGATGTATTCGTGTCAAGCAAACACAAAATATTAAATATCTCTCTTAATATTAGAATAATCGAAAAATGTATAAGGAGTAAAGTTGTAGAAAATCAAGTGTGCTACAATTAATTACTTGATTATTTTTCTTAAACTCTAATGTGAACAGAGAAATTTAGAATTTTAACTTTCAATCTTTAATTGTAAATATTTCTGTAAATATTAGTGTACCAGAAAAATGATAAGAAACAAAATTGCAGTAAAACTTAGTACCTCCAACTTAACTCCTGATAAATTTTTCTATTTTTCAAATATTAAGGGAGTCAAATTTTGTGTTTTCCCCTCCCTCTAAACCCCCTTTCCCCTCGACCGATTTTACCCATTACGATCTTGACCTTTAGAATACCAAAAGCGACTCAAATACCTAATTTCATTCCAATCGGAATAAAATTGTGACCGCTAGAGAGTCCACAGACATTTAAAAAAAGTACATATGTATATATGTATATATATATTACATGTATATATAACTAAAATTTGTATATATATATATATATATATATATATACATATATACAAATTTTAGCGATATTATTTTTAACATCTAATGGGTAGGATCGACATTTGAAGAAATTTTTACGAAATTAGTGCAAACACAATAGCTGCATTTCCTTTGGAGGACCATATGTACTACAGTTATGCACGGTTGTTATACACAGCCACCCCCGAGCCACAGTTCAATAAATTTACTGATATAAAATTTTCTGTTTAAAATTTTCAATATTTTTCTCAAATTTTTATTTAAATTGCAATAAAATTTGTTTGTTTTTAAGTAAAACATTTTTGAATGAAATATTTGTATGCGTAACGACCATGCGAACAAAATTTTTGTGGTTTTCATCACATTGACATAACCAACGGTCCTCAAAGTTTATAAGCGTACAAACAAATACGTTTTGCACACTCAGGCAGAAAAAATTGCAGTTTATAACATGCAAAGGCGTACATAACTACGTACTTTTTTATTTTTAATATTCGACAGGTTATATTAAAATCGATCCATAAATGAAATGAATATTTTAAAGTATTATAGAAGCGGGAACACATATACACACGTATTATATACGTATAGTTTTCGATATCGGTAAAATTGGATTTTTGAATAGGTATGTCTATGTGTATTTATATTCCATAACGTGTATTGAATATAATAATTATATACTCATGGATTATTTATACCAGTTACATAAGTGCTTAAAATTAATAAACGTAGAAAACAAGGTTTTATGAATGCAAATATATAATTATAAATATTTTGAAATGTAGAAAAAAATAATGAATTGTAGATATTCGTCTTCAATATTCTCCATTGAGAGTTCGGGAAAGGAATTAAATTCTTTTTACATGCTTTTATTTAACTTGCAATGTATAGGTATGTATGTCCGGGTCAAATCTTGCAAGCGGAATTAGAACCACTTCCTCTTATCCTACGGAGTTGAATTTTTACATGTTGGTTCAGTTCCGATGACAATGCATTTTTATGATAAACATGACAAGAATCTTTGTCGATTTGAAACGAGGGTTGCGAGAGAAGGGGAAACTCAAAATTTGGTATTTCTCTCTTAATATTGAAAAAATCGAAAAACACATAAGAAGAAAGGTTATAGAAAATTAGTTTTATTTTAAAAGCTTGTTTTTAAAAATGTTTTTTAATAGAAATTTATTTTAGATAAACTCTGAAGAAAAATTTTTAAATAAAATTTTCGAGTGAATGAATGAAATGAGCTTTGAAATAGTTCATTTAATAATCGAAAATACTGATGTTTGCCATCCATTATTTTCGTCGGTGATAGTATGGAGGAACACATTTGGTCGGTTTGATATACAATGCACTTAAATCGTTTTCATACAGGTGTACATCATACATCTGGAATATTTTTGGAAGGTTAAAGTCTTCGAAAAAATATTTCTTCAAATTCCTTCATGCATACTTCAGAAAATAATGAGTTTCTGATGACTGTTTGAATCATTTTTATCAACTTATAGACACAAAATTTGGGATACTTGTGATAAATTTTACAGGTCAAGATTAGCTTTCATTATACTCATGTATAATATATAACATGAAAGAAGTAACTGACTGTAAGAATGTAATTTTTAATGCAACAATATTTATTAATAATCCAATTTGAAATATACTGAATCTGAGCTTAACAAGCATAAACATAAACGTTTACTCTAAATACTTATTGAAATTCGAAAATAAGGTGAATATAGTAGTTTTGAACATGGCGAAACCCTGCACAGAAACGTACTAAATGCATATAAAAATTCAAATAAAATTACACAAAACGCTTGGCCCAATCAATTTTTACCTTAACTGGCCTAAAATACCTCCTCGTTTATATCCTTTGTGTATTATCTTCTGTACTATAGTTACGAGTACTTTGCGCAATGAGAGTTGCGTCATGACATCTCTCTTATTAATTTGCATATTCATATTTATAGCAGGGGTTGTACAACTTGTACCGATTTTTCTATGAGAAATAATTATAAAATTATTATTATAAAATTCAAACATGAATGACTAAGACCAGTATCGAAAATTGTTAGACCAAAAACAGATGTAATGCTTGTAATATAATCTGGAGTAAGCGTAAAAATGTTCAAGTGCAAAAAGCCTACTTTGAATTAGAAATGAACTTCGATCACAGTTTGTTATTCAAAAATTTCGTTACGCAGGAGCTGCTTCAACTTCCAAGCGAATTTCCTTAAAATACATTAATCACTTTCTAGCAGTCACAATTTTAGTTTGATCAGAATGAAATGTCGTATATGATTTTAGTATTTGCATGGCCAATTGTATTAATAAATGACATACGTCAAGAGGAAAAGGGGGCATGAAGAAAGAAGTAAACAAAAAAATATAAAATATCTCTATTAATATTAGAACAATCGAAAAATTTGTAAGTAATAAAGTTGTAGAAAATCATGTTTGCTACAATTCATCACCTGATCATTTTTGCTCAAACTCTAATGTGTACTGAGATATTAAGGAATTTAATTTTCAATCTTAAACCGTCATTATTTCTGTAAATATTAGCGTAGCAGAAAAAATTACAAGAAACAAAATTACAGTTACACTTAATACCTACAAATTTACTTCTGATAAATTTTACGATTGTTCGAATATTAAGGGAGATATGTCAAATATTGTCTTTCCCTCTCCCTTTAAACCTCG
This sequence comes from Nineta flava, assembly GCA_963920215.1. NCBI lineage: Eukaryota > Metazoa > Arthropoda > Insecta > Neuroptera > Chrysopidae > Nineta > Nineta flava. The sequence goes on from OY986041.1 coordinate 20,619,352, forward strand.
CTTTCCCCTTGTCCGAATTTACCCATTAACCAACTTGACCTTTAGAATACCAAAATCGCTCCCAATACCAAATTTTATTCCAATCAGATTAAAATTATATGTCCATAGATATATATAAATATAAATTTTACAGACGGTGACTTTCGACATTTACTAGGTTGGATCGATTGACATTTTGAAGAAATTTTTTTAAAATTTTGAAGTCGATATGAAACCAATAGCTCCGTTTCCTTTCAGGAAATTCGCTAAAAATGAGCAGAATATGTAAAGTATACTTTTGAAAAGTATATCCATCTTAACAAAAAGCTGTGTTTGTATCGTCTTTTTTCAACGGACTTAAAGTTTAATAAAGAGATTGACCCAACGATACAAAAGTTCGTCGATATCGGTAAATAGAATAATCATTCTAGGGCAATGTGAAAAGATAATTTTTTGGGTCAAATATTTTTGTAACATACATTACCGGAATGTAAATTAAATGTTTCAATAATTCAGTTTTACTAGTTTATATCAAGAAACACGTAATAGTAATTTATTCTAATTACCAAATTCTCAACAAATCTAAGAATCACATTTGTTTTATTAGATATCACAATTTTAAAATTAAAATACATTTTTTAAATTAATACTGTTAAATATTCTGAATAGGATGAAGTTTTTCCAGATATATCAAATGAGAAGTTCAAATATTTGCGATACGATAAAAGAATCAATCGAAAGGATGTTTTACCTTTTCTGTACGGGAAAAAAGTGTGTGATTAGTATATATGAAAACTAATGCATTCGGTTATAACGGAGTACTTTCGTTAAGTATGACAAAACCCAATAAAATATATATAAACTCATGAAAACTTAATTTTTTCCAAATATTTCTAACTATTCATCGTATATACATCACATAAGTTCAACGCGAACACATCACATGAGTGTATCGCAAACAACATAAATGAAGCAAATTCATTACGGAATAATGATGTCCTCTCACGCGTATTTTTAAAGTAAATAGTTGTGAGTATGACGTAGAGATTAATTATACATTGAAATAAGTTTTTCACACATCAAACATTAACCTTAATGTTTTTCAAACATTAACCTTTATGTTTTTCAAACATAAACTTTTCAACATACTGGACGTCTACAAGACTATATTATGTATAGTTGTGCATAGGACTATATTTCCAGATACTGATACACTGAAAAGACTAACTTTTTAGCGAATTTCCTCCAAAGGAAATGCAGCTATTGTTTTTGCACCAATGTTGGAATTTCGTAAAAATTTCTTCAAATGTCCATCGATCCAACCTATTAGATATTAAAAATCACTATCGCTAAAATTTGTATATATGTATATATATATATATATACATACATATATATATATATATATATACATATATGTATATATAAATACATAGAGACATAAATACATATCTACTTTTTTTAAATGTCTGTGGACTCTCTAGCGATCACAATTTTATTCCCATTGTAATGAAATTTGGTATTTGAGTAGCTTTTGGTAGCCCCCGACCAGCCGCACTCGCTTCGCTCGTGCCGCAAATGTCGGCGGGCATCGAATACATCTCAGTAGATAAAAGCATGCTCTAGCTGCGCACTAGAGCATGCGCGCCCCTACCGAAGCATAAATGTTAGACTTTCGGCCTCGTAATCGAGGCAGCAAGTACGTACATTCGGCCGTGGATAAAGAAAAATATTATACACTACACGGGCAGAAATGCCTTCGCCTTGGGCAATATGGCGCGCAGAGCAGGGCTCTCAAACTTTCTGCCCTTGTAGTGTAATATACTATTTCTCCAATGGGAGAAAAAGTACTACTTTACTACCTATTCGGAAGGAGTAAAGATGTCATTTTAGTCCCGAAAGTGCAAAAAATAGCATATTTACCGTGGGACTAAAGTGCCATTAATCCCTTGAGTGGTTGTTCCTTGTGGTACAAGCTCCACACGCGGGATTAAAAGAGTCACTTTAGTCCCATGGTTAACATTATACTCTTATACAGAGACAAGTTTATATTGCCTTAAAAAATATAATTAACTACCATAGTGTAGATAAATATATAAAAAAAACCATATGACTTTTGTTGTTAAAATTGAAAATAAAATAAAACGATATACATAAAAAACTCGGTAAATTGTAATGTTTGCGTGCATAATTAGTGTACCGTGCAAAAAACGTGAAAAGTCAAAAAAAAAATATGAAAAACATAAAACAGGAAAACAGGGGAACAGGAAAAACAAAAGTTGTTCTTTATTATATTCTGAAAAAATGTTTTTTCCCCTCATCTTTGCCTCTTAAAGCACGGGTTCAGCTATTATAAGATAATAAACAACTTGTTTATTATCGTTTATTTAGATTGTTTACTGGAATTGATCGCACTAGAACTTTTCAATTTTTACAGACAGTTGGACATCAAAGATTCCAAAAGTTTCCAGTTTTTCCAAGTTTGATACGGAACAGTAAAAATAATATACTTTTAGAAAATAGTAGGAACTTAAATAGTCTCAAGCACTGCAGAGTAGTCTTCCGGAGTTTAAAGACGCTCAGGAATAGAGATAGTCATTGAGAGTACTTCTAGCCGTGATAAACAATACTTAATAGCATTCATTCACACACTTCTCAGGTTAAAAAACATTTCACCAGAGCCCACCAAAGTTATTTCGTACACACACGCACCCGATATAAATTGGTTAGTGAATCGAACCTCACGCACACTAAATTTTCCTTTGGATAAAAAAGGGTCCTTATAAAAAGATTAAGCTTCGTTCCAAAAATTTTTTCAAACTAATGTCTTATAATGAGCGTCATATCAATGCTAGAACTGCATACTTAGACGCTAGACAATACATACCCTAGATGTCGGTTACCCAACAATCAACAATCTGTGAAAACTTGAAGTTTTATAAATTTAAAAAAATCACGGTTGAATTATTAATTGTGAATTACAATAGTTTCTTATTTCCACAGCTACACAGAATATTGAGTTATAGGCCAGGAAATCGGTAGATTTGCATATTTTTCTCCGTAATATTTGCGAATTGCATATGTTTTTTGGGCTGATAGCCCAGATTAAGACCAACTGTTGTCAAACCACCGATTCACCACCCATTTTTCCCCACGAGTTCAAAGTTGGCAAAACGGAAAAAAAGAGGTTTTTGAGCGATAGCGACGAAACTGTAAATTTGATAGAAAACAAGTAAAGGTACCATTTTTAGGTATTAACAGGATAAACAATTTGGCGCGTCGGAAATTAAAAAAAAAGACAAAAAAAAGGAAAAGCAAATAATATGTCCGAATGTCAACGTTGATATGTTTCGTTTGGGTGTTGTTCAGAACGTAATAAAATAAACTATCTTGTAATTAATAAACCATCTTAACATGCAAATACGTTTAGTAATTATTTCAAACACTATCTACTAATTGCATTAATAATTAGTTATTTCAGAAATGACCAGTTCAGCTAGTTTGTATTACTTTGCGAGAGATCTAATTAATCGATTTCCGACACGCCAAATTGTTTGTCTTGCCAATACCTAAAAATGGTTCCTATACTTTTTGACTGTCAAATTCACAGTTTCGTCGCTATTGCTCAAAAACCTCTTTTTTTCCGTTTTGCCAACTTTGAACGCGTGGCAAAAAAAATGGGTGGTGAATCGGTGGTTTGACAATAGTTGATCATCATCTGGGTTATCAGCCCTACAAGAATATGCAATTTGCAAATATTGCGGAGAAGTGTCATAAAAATACCTCTTTTTGAACCCATTTCCTGTACTTTTATCACATGTTTAGTAATTACGCAAGTTGGCTGAATCAACCTGTTTCTCAATCTGTATTTTAGATGGTAGAAAGACATTTTAAAGTAAAAAATAGTGAAGACAATATTAACAATTAAAAGAGACAATTGTTTTTCTACTATTTCTATTGTTAACAGTTATTTGAATAGTTTATAGAGACATGTTAGACACAAAATAATATTACCTTTGTAAGCTTTTATGAGTAATAAACTTTATTAACTTTCATGTTCATGTCCGTAAAACTATTATTTTATAAATATTTTACCTTTATATATATATATATATATATATATATATATATATATATATATATATATATATATATATATATATATATAATAAAATAAAATGGTATGTCATGTAGAGGTTATGTTTCCGGTGGTCAATCGACTTCTTACGTTTTGTAGTCCCCAGATATCAAATGTACCAATTTTTAACAATTGATCTATGAGAATAGCTATATCACGTATCACTATAGCTGTATGCTTACGTATCACTACAGGTTGAATAATACATCGTTTTACGCAAAAACTCACCAGAAGAGGAACTATAGAAACTTGTAATCATATTGTTGGACTTCTAGCACATGAAGAAAGTATTTTAATTTTAACTAAAAATTTTTCTTAGAAAATCTTGAAATTTTATAGCATTTTTCATACTAAAAATACGAAAAGAGAAAAATATATTTGTATTTGTGTCTTTCATATCTACGTCTACCCCGCTAGGCGAATCCATCTCAGTATAAAATACATTCATATACATCCATAAACAGGAGTTTACAACGTTATCGGGACGAGATACGGCAGAATTCGACGTGTGCTTGAGGTTAACCGCAACCTAGAAAACGAAGATTCGACTGTGCGATATATATATATATATATATATATATATATATATATATATATATATATATATATATATACAACATATGTACTTTTTTAAATGTCTGTGGACTCTCTAGCGGTCACAGTTTTATTCCCATTGGAATGAAATTTGGTATTTGAGTAGCTTTTGGTATTCTTAAGGTCAAGTTCGTTAATGGGTAAAATTGGACGAGGGGAAAGGGAGGTTTAGAGAGAGGGAGAAACACAAAATTTGACTATCTCCCTTAATATTTGAATAATCAAAAAATTTATCAGGAATTAAGGTGTTGGTACTAACTTTTACTGTAATTTTGTATCTTATCATTTTTCTGTTACACTAATATTTACAGAAGTATTTACAATTAAAGCTTGAAAGTTAAAATTGTAAATATCTCTGTTCACATTAGAGTTTGAGAGAAATGATCAGATAATGAATTGTAGCAAACTTGATTTTCTACAACTTTACTCGTTGTACGTTTTTCGATTATTCTAATATTAAGACAGATATTTAATATTTTGTGTTTGTTTTACACGAATACATAAAATATATTTTATTGTTAAAAATTTTGATTGTCGTTTCCATAGTAACTATAAACTATAATCGTTTTTCTTTGGCTATTAATAAATTTAATTTTTCCAAATATTAAAGTCATATCAGATATTATATTTCATTTTGATCACGCTAAATCTAAAATCTATATTCTAAGGAAATTCGCGAAGTTGACGCAGCTCCTGCGTAACGAATTTTTATAGTAATATAAATAATTCGACAACGCATCATACACAGTGAGTTTTTTAAAAATATAAGTATATGACGCTGATAATAATGAAGGTGGTGATGATGCTGCTGTTAAGAATGATAATGTTGAAGATAATATTGATTGCGGCGGTGTGAGGTATTATAGGTGGGTAATGTTGATAAAGATCACATGGCACAGTTAAATTCATTTATTGATTGCATGTTTTTTCAAATCTCAATGACACTAAAAATAATTTAATACATACATTTTTATAATTCCGTTAAATGTCCTATGTACGATGTTTTTTCATGTCTCAAAGACATACTTGAATCCTCAATACTATCATACTACTTAGGCGTTCGATTTAGGCATATGGCTGATCACCTTTGCCCCGATAAGACTTGCAGTGTACTTCGTATTCAGGAATAAAGCCATTTCCTATTTAATTTTAAGGAAACAGCAGTAAATAACAAAAAATGGGAGAAATATCTATTTTTTTAATTTTAGAGGAGAATATTGTAGAAAACAATGAAAAGAATATTTTATTGATTCACAAGTTAGAACGTAAAGGGATACGTGCTAAGATCTGGGTCTATACAGCAGTTGAATGATGATATAATGTTGTAAACATCCTTGTTATTAGGACTGCAAATCTATGTAAAAGATTGGTAAAAGTTGTTTTGTTTTACTGTCTTTTAATCTTACAGATATTAGTGGGTTGGTGGTACAGTTCTTCTAAAGTATGTTTCAGTTTTTCGGTATTAGTTGATGATGATGCATGCATTTTAATACAACTCTGAAGTTCCTCTCCTGTTTTGGTTTGCTAGTGAAAAACATAGTGTTTCTGCATGTCAGTTCTTTGTATATAGAAGTATGACTTTGAGTATGACTTTATTATAGGGGGAGCGGTTTTCGCCTGGATTTTCCATCGCTCACCTTGTAAAACTTTGATTTCGTAGTTCCCATGTGCTACACTTTCTAAGATTTTGGTAAGGGGCTGCACGTTGCTAAGTTTGTCAATGAAGAACCAGGGTCACAACCGAATGACTGTGATTGGTCTGTTTCTGATTTTGTAACGCTGCTATAGGGCTACTTAACAGTCTTTTACGATATTCATTTTTTGCCAGTTTCGTGTATCATTTTGAGCGTCTTTATCAACGTGTTCAGTCTAATATAATGCTGTAAAAGTTGGATCTGGTTCTAATTATGAGCATTCCTTTATGAAAGGTTGTGATAGAGTAAGGTAGGGTTTAGGGTCGTTCGTCTTATTTTGAGTTATTTTGTCACAGCGAATGTGTATTTTTTCCTTGAATTCGAGCAGCTCTGGTCTAAGGAACAGTGTTCAGGGAGGGATTCTCATTAACTACTATGCAAAATTTATAATAATTAAATACTCCTCAACGTAAAACTTTGATTTTTCCTCCAAGTAATAGTGATAATTTATGCGTATTTGGGAATTGGATCAACAAACAATAAATTTGGAATCAATTGATTGATTAATAAGGGTAAAAAATATCGCAACAGTGGCATAATCAGTATATTTTAATTTATAAATTATTCTGTCTATCAAGATAACTCAAAAAGGAAAAGAGATTACGAACTGTTGCGAGCTTAGTGGGTTTGTGTTAGACTGGAACACACCAAAATTGTTCCGTGCGTTCTCCCGCTAAGGGAAATAAAAAAATCTCCTACATGTATTTAAAACCGTTAGGCATAGAAAAGAAGCTCTACCACAAAAAGATTCATAACTTGAATACATTTTGTCAAAAATCTGTGACCGTACCGTTGTTTTTTCAACGGCTTTCATCCAGATACTTTGAAACACTACTCTTCTACTCATCTCATCATTGTGCTTTCATATCTCCTTATTCACATTTTTCTTTTCTCTTTTATGTATTGATTTAATAAACACAAAATTATCTGTCAAGTGTGAATAAAATTCACAAGAGTGTTCTATAGCATTATCCATGAGAAAAACTTTAGCAATCGGGTAACCAAAAACTTGTGTATAACTCGAACTTCAGAATATTTAAAAGATCTTAAAAAGGCGTACTTCACGAAAAGTTATTCAAAATATAATATTGATATTATTTGATCTGACATGGAACGTTTGTCTATCCATCTGCCCGCAAACACAGTGATTTTGTGTTCTACTTTTTGGGTAAGGTATTCACTAAATGCGTTCATTATATGATCCAACGTTTTTTTTATAAATGACCAAAGAATGCGGAGAAAGGGCAGAAATGAAATAATTCAAACACTTCATTAACTTCTACACCAATGTTTTTTATTCTGATCCATATTTATAAAATATTTTTAACTCTCTACTAGCTTAATGTTAAGCTAGCAGAGCATGCGGTTACACGATACAACAAGGAGCAGTTAATTTTTAATTAGCGCATTTAATTCGCGTAATAATTTGATATTAAATGCAATATAATTAATTGATTTTGCAAATATTGCTCTGCTGGTTAAGCTAGCAAAGCATGAGGTTACACAGTACAACAAAGAGCATCTAATTTTTAGTTAGAGCATTTAATTAGCATTTAATTAGCTTAATAATTTGATATTAAATACAATACAATTAATTGATATAACAAAGACACAATACAACAAAGAGCATTTAATTTTTAATTAGGGCATTTAATTAACATTTAATTACTACCTAATTATGAGGAAATTATAATTGTGTTCTGCTCATTAAGTTTCTCTGCTAACTTAATGGACATGTTGAATTGGGGAACTGGACTAACTATTTGTTAAGAATGTCTATAACAAAATATGACTTGAAAAACAATGTTTTTTGTTATTTGTTTGAACAAGTTGTTATTATGGCGGTATATACAGCCGCAGCTTCACCAATTCATCATCAGTTTTTAAAAAGCTATTGTTCGTTTAAAATCAGTTTAAATTTGATATTCGTTCAGTTTAAAAATTACCATGGTTGGATTAAAATAATCAGTTAAAAATTACTATTGTACAAGTAATGTCAGTTGTATAAAAACGAGATACGAGACTCCATTATAATAAAAGAAAAATTATTGAACTTCAAATTCTTGTTTTTTTTTTTGGTTCAAATCAAATCATTCAGGTTTGGAGATCATAGAGTTTAATTTTGTTTTATTTAATTTTTTTTTCTAGGTGCTTATTATCCAATTGGCATATATTTAGTAAACTTTTACTAATATTTTGTGTTTTTTTTTGTGAGTATCGAGTATCATAATCTGTTGGAGGTTCTACAGCGCTCCTTTTGAAGACTACAGAGAGGATACTGCGACTAGACTGTAATCTAATTATCTGTTATGGAATACTAAAACTGTATATTGCAGAAGGATGAGGGATATTTTTATACAAAGATATATGATATTTTACTTCTTTTACGAATTTTATTTTTTCTTATAATTTTTTACAAATTAGGAAATGTAAAAAATGAAGCATACACAGTTCATTACACGAAATATTAAGAAAGGAAACAGATTCTTTCTACCTCAAGGTTTTTTACTACGTATATCATTGATACGCATAGCTCCATTTTTAATTTTATCATCCCTTTTTTATCTGTACTTTATTTTCAATATTTTATTAAATAGAAATTATAATAAGGAATTTTTTTAGTTGAATTATTCATTTCGTAAAATTATATTTGAGGCGTTGTTAGTCCATGGCATACTCTTTTTACTGACTCCTTTTGACGGAAAACGACAATGAGTAGAAAGCGAAACTATAAAATCTACTGTGTGAAGATACGTTCACATGTACGGAATCGAAAAATTGCGGGGTGAAGGCAACGAATCTTAGACCAACGAGCCAAAAATGAATGTAAGTTAAGAAAAATCGAAGGATGGAAATATTTTTATTTTGTAATAATTAAACTTTCCGAACTAATGTATTCCCATAAATGTAGGCTACAAGAATGGAAACATAAGGAACATACTTTTAAACGAACAGGATACTATGCATAATGCTGGATGAACTTCAAACATCACCAATGAATAGAAAAGACTGCTAATTTATCTTCCTCTAAAGGGATATAAAGACCAAACGAAAGCGTGGAGAACATTAAATGCTTTTTACGAAGTGCGTTTGTTTGTTTTTTGTTTCAAGAGCATATCAACGCCAAATATATGTGTAAATACTTTGTAAGTACAAATCTTTTGTTAAATGATTTTTTTTAGTATCCTAAGTTTGTTTATTATCAGTTCTGAACAGAACTGTAACAAGTGTAACTCATGAATTGTGTCTACTCAATGGTAGGCACGAAATACGGATTATATACCAATATAATTTAGTACTCTAATCACCCAAATTTCATAACATTTTATATTTTAAAAGCTTTTATTTAACTTGCAATGTATGTATGCATATATGTTCGGGTCAAATCTTGCAAAATGAATTAGAACCACTTCCTATTATCCTACGGAGTTGAATTTTTACATGTTGGTTCAGTTTCGATAACTATGCATTTTTATGGTTAGCATGATAAGAATCGACAAGGAGAAAGGGGGGTTAAAAAGGAGGGGGAATCACAAAATTTGGTATTTCTCTCTTAATATTGAAAAACATATAGGAAGTGAAGTTGTAGAAAATTAGTTTTACTATAATTAAAATTCTAATCATTATTTAAGTTTCTCTAATATTTACAGAGATATTGACGGTTTAAGATTGAAAATAAAATCCTAAATACCTCTGTACACATTCGTGTTGTAGAAAAAAATTATAAGGCAATGAATTGTAGCAAATATAATTTTCTACAACATAATAAATATTGTGTGTTTCTTCTTTCTCCAAGCACCATGATAGTAGAGTTTATAGATTCCATAGATATGTCATCAACAAAATTTTAATAAAAAAATGACATTTCCAACTGTCAAAATTTAGAAAAAAATAATGAATTGACATAAATTTCCTATACTATATTCGATATGTACTTTCTTTGGTAAGAACTGGATTCATTCCATTACTTGTGGTAATAATAATGATGAATGAAAATATAACACAAAAAATAATTTTTTAGAGTTATTCATTTTCATATCCATTCAGATATATTCTTCGAATATATCTGAATGGATATATTCATGGCCGGCAATAAAAACAAAGAGTTTATCTAATTTGAGCATATCTAATTTTTGGAATTATCTTACGAAATATTTTAAAAAAAGCAATTTTATCCGTATTCGGACCTTTTATTTTTTAGTACTAAATTAACGGGCAAACGACCAGTCAACAATGATGCTTTAAATGAAATGAACAAGTTAAGAAACATTTAGATACAATAACACAGTGATAAGTAAAATAAATTAATAGTGAAAAAAAAGTTTTCAAAACAAATTTTTATTTAAATGCTCTAAAAAGAAGAAAATAAACTTTAAATTGAATCAAACCCATTAATTTATTACATTACAAAATTTATATGATTTTGAGACTTGTCTCGAGATTTACTTGTGTATAAAACAAAACCTATTTTGACAAAATGGAAACCCGACTTCAAAAATCAAATATTTTATAACAAAAGATGCACTAAAAAGTAAAAAAATTATAAATTATAGTTCACCTAATCAAATTTTTTTAAATATGTATGTACAATTATTGGTATTTTTGGAGTCGGAGTCAGCATAGAGATATTCAAATAACTTTTAGACACCGCCTCCAAAAATAATTGTACATATATATTAAAAATTTTTTTGCCTAGGTGAACTAAAATTGGCACAAGAATATGCAATTACATTTTTACTTTTTAGTGCATTTTGTGTTTTAGAATATTTGATTTTTGAAGTCGGGTTTCCATTTTGTCAAAGTTTTTTTTATTTCTCGCTTTTTAGTGACTTTGAAGTTCTATAACTGATTTTATTTGTCTAAATATGGGTAGACCTACTAAACGACCAACTAATTTTTAGTGTATTTTTTTATAACACATTTTTTTTCTTCCGTTTTTTTTTTTTTTATTTTTAGTGCATTTTTCACGAGACACGAACCAAATTAGCAACAAGCAATATATCTCTGATTCCATATCCCAGAGATAGTTACGATTAGCTAATTCATACTGATGATGACTACATTAATAATTCTTTATTTAGTAGACCGTTACAGAAACAGTATAAATTGCGTCAACTTCAGTTACTAATAATTAAAAATCAGAATTTAAAAATTCACTTAAATCATAATGACATCGAGCAATCAAATATTTGCGAAGTATTTTCTTAAATTTGATCATCGGTTGATCATTTATCTCGCATGGTATTTTATTAAAGATTCTGATCACCAAATTCCTGCAGTTTTTATGGAAAACTGTGTATGCACTTTGGCATATGACCAATTTATTATTGTTCCGTGTGCTGTAGTCATGTGTACATTCATTCGACTTGAACAATGCAAAATTTTGTTTGACAAAGCATGCACATGCAAGTATATGCATGTCAACAACAGTCATTATGTTTAAAGCTCTGAAGTGAGGTTTGCATGTTTCCCTAGGTCCGATTCTAGCTATGATGCGGACACAGCGTTTTTGAAATTTCAAGACTTTCGAAACGTCTTCCGAATTACCCCAAAATTCTAACCCAAATTTAAGATTTGAAGCAATATAACCGTGATATGCCGATAACACTACGTCCAGCGAAACAACTTTAGCTAAACATTGGAGTAGGTAGCAATACTTTGATATTTTTTTGAGTAAATAGCTTATATGGTCTTTCCAATTGAGACAGTTGTCCAGCAGCAGGCCAAGAAATTTAACGTTTTTACTCATTGTTAAAGTATGGATGTCAGATATTATATATTATATATTATATTATATATTTTACTCATTGTAGTCGAAATACGTATTTATAAAATACAAACAAATGTTCTAGGAATAGGGACAAAAATTTGAATTATAATCTTCTTTAATAATCTCACTAATACGAAACTATGATGTACGGTAGTTATTTGTACATCGTATAAATGTATAAAATCATTTAGCATCCTATTGGGTCCATTATAATGAAGATGAATATTACGAAATATGGTTTTTTTTGATATTAATGCGCCCATATCTACCATCATGCGTATATAGTATACATATATTATTTTCATGAAATATGGTTAATTTAATTATTTCCTAGTTACTCAAAAATTACCAGGTTACCTTCGCATAGCGAATTATAATATAAAGAAAGATAATAGATACAGAAACATATATGTAAGGCATGTAACAATTAATAAATATAAGTTGTTTTGGCATGTAATTACAATTAAAAAGAACAATTATCATACCTAGATTAAGATATCAATTGTTTATTGTACTTGTTATTCGAAACAGGCGACTGTGTATATTTAGCCCAGTGAAATAGTACAAAAAATTAGCTTACCTGTTAAAAAATACAAGTGGATTTTTCAAAGGAATTATTTATGTTTAGGAAGTATAAAAACATGGCAAACCGTCCATAACAAAGGTTGCAAAAATTTATTATTGGTTTTATGTCAACCGAGATCTTTGTTAAATTTTTTACTTAGAATTTATTATAATTCTACATCAAAAACATTCACTAAAACATTAAAAAACATGCATCCAGATACAAAATTCACGTAGGAGCAATAGTTCTCGAGATATATAGCTAAGAAAGCTTTGGCGAACGGTGCCATAATATGCTAAAAACAGTTTTAACGTGAAAAATTGTATCGACCAATACATTCAGGTTGATAAAATTAATTGATAAGTAAGTTTATAAAAGTCATTATAAAATTTACTCTATCGTTAATTTAGCATAAAATTCACGTAGGACCAAAAGTTTTCGAGATATATGGCTCGGAAAAGTTTGGCGAACGATGGAGTAAACTGTGTACTCAACTTGTATTGGTCTGGTACGTATTTTTGACAAATAAAACAGAAGTAAATACTGTCTAATAAATAAAAAATTAGAATATGAAAAAGTTGGCCGTCGCATCACAATCGTCTTTAGTGTAGAGGAAGCATACTGGACTAGTTATCCAGAGGCCCGAGGTTCGATTCCAGGATGACAAGTTAATTTTTTCATATCAGTATTTAATTTAATTAATAAATTCAATGACAATGAAATTTGTCGGAGTATACGCTATAGTCTTCTACAGTTTGTCATACGTAACCGAAAGGAATTTGGACAAACATCGTTATGTTGACACGAAAGTATACACAAATAAACAAATATTAAATAAACAAATCACTTCAACAGAAGTAAATACTGTCTAATAAATAAAAAATTAGAATATGAAAAAGTTGGCCGTTGCATCACAATCGTCTTTGGTGTAGAGGAAGCATACTGGACTAGTTATCTAGAGGCCCGAGGTTCGATTCCTGGTTGACGAGTTAATTTTTTCATATCAGTATTTAATTTAATTAAATAAAAGGTGTTCTAAGAAATCTTGTTTTATCAGATTTCTGTTCGTTACTGAGTATCCAACATTAGTAAATTAACTCAATAAAAGTGTGATTCAGTAACTGCTGATTATAATATATAATGACTTGTGATATGCTATTATGGGACCCAAAAAGTAACGTTCTTTTTTCAAAATTTATAGTTGATTTGTGTGACGTAGGAAGAAAAAAAGTATTTTTTACAAACAATTACAAACAATATCAGAGCTCTAATAATCCGATCAAAAACATAAATGTAAAAAACGGTCAGTTCTGTACTTCACACAAATCAACTTTTAAGTTTTGAAAAAAGAACGCTCCTTTTTGTGGCGTTTATTTAAATATTTAAAAATTATTGTTACTTTATTGACACAAACAAAATGATGGATGAAATTTATTCGAATTGTTTAACATCGTTAATAAATGGCATTTTTGATTTGCTAAAGTAATTATTCAGAAATTCTCGCTTGTATTAAATTAAAACTACTATATAGAAAATATTAAACCAATAAGCTTATTATCATTGTAAATTTTTTTTTTTTTATTGTCAAAATTATCATTTTCCAGATAAAAATATCGGTTTTTCAGACTTTACTGGATGGTTTCTGACTAAGAACTACCTTGTTTCATAATATTCAACTTTCTTGGACAACTGAAATTATCTTAAAATATTGATGATGATTGAGTAAGTACTTAAAAAGTAAATTTTTGGGGTTTTGGAGTTAAATAATTTCGAAGCTATTAAAATTGTAATATTAAAACTTACTTCGCAACGTCAGATGCTGGTGATGTTATAAATTTTAGCTTCATAGCTTTTTTTGATCCTGAGATACATAAGCCTAAAAATGGTCCCTAATTAGTCCTATAAACATCAAACGGTATAGTAAAAATACAAAAATTTGCAAAGTGGAGCTACTGTAATGAAACTTAAGAATTATGATCTTTGACAATCATAATGGATTATAAAGGAATTTTTTGCTTATTTTTTAACACACCGTTTCGAAATTATTTAACTTCTTATTTCAAATTATATAATTCACATGGCCTGATGAATTTTTTATAGAGATGTAGTATATTAGTTTTATGGTCCGTTTTGACTTAACACGAACGAATCTGCGATTATTTTTTCGATAGTTCTTTTGGTTTTTGAGATATTTAAATTTTAAGTGCAGACAAAAACTTCATTTTTCACAAATTCTAAATAAAGCATCCAAAAAAATGTTTGTTTTTGGAAAACTTATTATTTAAATATCTAAATTGATATAACTTTATTACATTAATTTAAAAACAAGCTAAATGATGGAAATTTTTATTCGTATTGTTCAACATCGTTAACAAATGACATTTTCGATTTGCTTATTCAAAATTTTTTGCTTACATCGTATTAAAACTACCACGTAGAAAACATTAAACGAATAATAATATTATTATCATCCACCAATAGGCATTTAACATGAACCAATTACATAGCGGTATATAACTATATGCATTTACAATGATAAATTTATAAAAAAAAAAAACATGCAGTTTTTGAAGTTAAATATCGTTTAAGCTATTTATTTCTTAACGATAAACGAAAAAGCTTTCCTTATAATTCCGTAATCTTGCTATATTCGAAAACTCACCACTGTAACTCTTTTCGTTCAAAAGTTTCAAGGAGTCATTTTTGCCTCTAATATTTCGTGTAGTAACAGCACTGTTGCGTCCCAGGCCACACTACCTTAAACTCAACGTGACGCGCTGCCGTGCTATAGATATTTGTAATTGTTTGAAAAAAATTGTCTTCCTACTGATCAACCTTATCTTATTTGATGAATGTTTTGGTTGCAGATTATCGTAGAGATATTAATCTTCTAAACGCAATGGCTGACAGTGAATCCTAGTAGCGTTTTTGGAATTCCGACACACTTCCATAAAATTTATTATCTTGCTTAATTAAAATGTATTCTTTAGTTAAAAAATATAAGTAATTTTTCCGTAATCCAGAACCTATCATTATTTGATATATTGGGATGAAAACAGCCGCATTCTTCTTTTGTTCAAAATATCGGACGAACGTTGGTAATTAAACAAGAAGATGAAAATTATTTCGAAGTGAAATCCGTTAGACTGCTTAAAAAATGGAAACAAAATAAAATTGATTGCTTTTCAACTTTTATAAATGATAAATCATTTGGTAGAGCTCGTTCGTCAGTCAAACAATTTCTGGCTTTAACTTCATTGGTTAGAGAAAATTTTCGAAGACTTTCAAAATCTATCTTTCCAATCAGCGTTTATATCGATATTTGTACTTGTATTTTGTTAAGTCAATTTTGTTCATGAGATCTGAAAAATTTTTAAAGGATATTCCTGACCGAACATTTCTTTAATAATTACATAATAATTGCAAGTTTTAGATCACATAATGCTTTTTCTGCCTCAGAAATTCACTTTATGGCAAGGAGGTTCAAAAGAAAGTAAAGGTGACAGTAAAGAAAGTAGGTACAATAGTAATAACAATAATGATATAGATGTGGTTTATAAGTAGAAAAAAATCTTTCGTTTTATGAATATTACAAAGCAGTTTTATTTTTTTAAATGTCTATATAAATATCAGGCAATAAAAAAAAATACCACATGTTTTAAAAAGAAACGTGGAAAATAATACATTTAAGCAAAAAAAAAAACAAATATTAAATTTTAAAATGAATATTTTTAAAATTTTATTTAAAAGCATCAATTTTTCTCTTTTTACAAAAATGTATAATATAAAATTGCTGCTACTGTTTTCTTTCTTGTTCGAAATGAAAATCGTACAAAAGAAAAATTTCATAGAAGAAATATATACGAATATTATATGTATTTGATTTACAGGTTGATTTTCTACGAACGAAAAATGGAAATAATTTTATTTTCTATGCTATTTAATTTGCATATTCTTCGAAAAATATATTAAATTTACAATTTTCATTCAATACAAATAATTTAAATTTTCAACGATTTTAAATATGATATAGTAATGTTGCGGAATCTTTTTTCGCATTTATATCTGCGTATTATATGTGGAGCGAAATTTTATAAACTGTTAATGGAGCTATTCTTAAGAAATTCAAAGAATCGTACAACGCAATTTGCCGTTTATGTTTAGAAACAATCTGTATGTAAGTGTATCAGGTACAAGTTTATTTCCAAATTTCTTACGGATGGAAATATTAATACCATAAAAAAATGTTGGTTTACGTATTCCCGGAATGACATGTTATAAGCTTAAAACTTGCAAATACCTTTATTGTCATTCTAAACACTGGTTCAATAATATCATATACAAAAGTATTCGCATCTAAATATATTCAAGGAGAAAGATCCCGAAAATTGGTTGTCCCGAAATATTTAGTTTCGTATGTGTCAGATCGTGTATGAAGTGAAGTGAAATTAATAAAGCGGCAAGATTACGATTCGTACGGCGCCAAGATTTGATAACAGATTCTTATAGAACTCGACGAAATAAGACGAAAAATAAAAAATAATATTTTTTCAATATCTCGCTTCGTTTTAGAGATATCGAATGTTTAAAGTTTCAAATTTTTGACGCACGGATATTTCTTTTGACGCTTTTATAAGAATTTTTTATAAAATTTTTATAGGATTTTGGAAAATAAATCGAAAACTAAGAACACAATTTTTCGATATCTCGGCACATTTTCAAGATATCGAAGTTTCTTTTATTTTTTTAAATTTTAATTTCATCATTTTAATCCCATTCTATTAACTTCAATAATTTTTTTAATTCATCTGAGGAATTGTACTACTTCCATAAATCAGAAATAATAGTAGTTCCTAGTTCAATACATGCTGCTACACAATTCAATAAAGTATCCTCCCAACCCAAACCAACCAAACCCAACCCAACCAAACCTAACCCAACCCAATCTCGAAAAAGAAGCGAGATATGAACAAATTTTATTCTTACTTTACGATTTATTGTCAAAAATTCTATAAAAATGCGTCGAAAAAAAATCCGTGCGTCAAAAATTTGAAACTTTCAACATCGATATCTCGAAAACGAAGCGAGATATCGAAAAACTTTTATTCTTATTTTTCGTCTTATTTCGTCGAGTTCTATAAGAATCTGTTATCAAATCTTGGCACCATACGAATCGTAATTCCCCCAATAGAGCAGAAAATTATCTATAATAAATGTAATGGTCAATATATTTTTATCACCAACCGTTTTAGAGATATCGTGCGGTTAATGGGAATTCATTGAAATGTTTACTATGGTAACGCCGTCAGTGGATATTTTTTCAAAAACCGGATCGATTTGACACAAATCAACTGTAACACATTTTAATAAAAAAGCCAGTTTAGCTATCCATTGTACAAATCGGAATGTTTTTCAATCATTTCTATAGTTTGTAGTTTACTTTTTCCAAAACGGCATAGATGTTACAGCATATTATTAACTGGAGTTGATAATCATTATAATTCGATTCTCTGATGAAATTCGCTAGTCTACGTAGCTGCTAGTACGTGACGAATTTTTGTGTATTTATGTTAATAAATATTTCACCTGTATGCGTTCTAAATAAATTTTAATCATTTCACACTGTTTATAAATCAGCTTTATAATATGTGGTAGTTAGATGAATAATAATATGAAAAACGAATATAATACTTGAATAAATATAAACAAAAGTCTTCGGGATATATTCTGATTCGTTCTTAAAAAACTTACCAACATTTTTTTCTTTTCCTTAAATAGCTTTGTTATTTATCGAAGCAAAATTACTCACCTAAAAAAGAAAAAAGAAAAGTATGAAATTATTATATTTACATTTAAGGAATATTCATATAATATTGTTGATGTTATTATCGTAAAGTGGGAAAAAGTTTGCTATTAGGTTCTTAGATTTTTATATAAATACAAGAGAGCCGAATTTCTTTCCGATTGGACTAATTAATAAATAAGCATGTAAACCGTACGTGTTGGAAAGCATTGCTGATAGAGAATCAATGTTAAATATTATTTACTATAATAATTATTCAGTGTATACACAATGCTTAATAAAGAAATAGTAATAGTGGGGGGACTCTTTAGTGTGTCTGTTTTGTATGCTTACTGGCCTGTGTGATTACTGTTTTTTTACTTAGTACTGCATTAACATGTAATGAGAGTGGGTTAAGTATGTTCATTGTTGTCTTCTTAAGCTGAGCATTACTTCTAATAATTGACAATTCTGTTTTGAATATTCTATTAACGGTATAACATAAAACAAGCCACAAAAATGAAAAGAAAAATAAAACCCCAAAAAGAAAAAAAAGAATTCCGACAAGAAAAAACGGTAAACCAACGGTTCGAATATTCCCCTATTACTTGCTAAACAATATCCGAGTCGATTGAAGAAATCTGTTCAAATACTTGGCAATTGACACATTCCTGTGCCGAATATCCCCCAAAATACCATTTAATAATTTGAACTTTTTCTATTATTGTGTAATAACCCATTGTTGAAATACGGTAATACCATTAAAACACACAACCAAATATATCCCACGCATTCACATACGTGCGTCACATATATTATCAATTATAATGTTCATCACAATACCCCCAACACTCTTAAATGACATCAAACAAACACCATACACTACAAGCTTATAGCCAAATGTATGTGTATGGTTTTATAGTAAATATGTTATTTATTTATTAAACATTAATTCTCTATTAAAAATGGTTTT
This sequence comes from Nineta flava, assembly GCA_963920215.1. NCBI lineage: Eukaryota > Metazoa > Arthropoda > Insecta > Neuroptera > Chrysopidae > Nineta > Nineta flava. The sequence goes on from OY986041.1 coordinate 20,638,847, forward strand.
GAAAACGGTCCGTATATTAATATATTTAAATATATATATATATATATATATATATATATATATATATATATATATATATATATATATATATATATATATATATATATATATATATATCTGTATATATATATATATTTATATACATATATATATATTTATTTATATATATATATATATATATATATATATATATATATATATATATATATATATATATCTGTATATATATATATATATATTTATATACATATATATATATTTATATATATATATATATATATATATATATATATATATATATATAGGGTGAATCGGACCAGGTGCATAATAGCACACGCCTCCATTTCTTTCTATGATGCACCCATTCCCCAATAACATCCAATAGAAATCGGTAAATTGATCATCTTCCCGAAACAAACGAACCACTCGTGATTGGTTTAAAGATATGATAAACACCAAAGCACTCAAATCAGTGCATTGGTGTTATAATATTAATGATAAATTATAATTTTAGATAAAAAATTATAATATTCCCACCACCTACTACATGTTCCCCTAGCACTCCATTTTGAGCGCTCTAGCGTTCATCGCATCCTTTGATGTTTATCAAATCCTTGAACCAATCACGAGTGGCCTGATGATATATGTATACATCTATATATATATATATATATATATATATATATATATATATATATATATATATATTTAATTATTTTTTCTTCGTATGGAGTATAGTGTCATGGGAATTTGATGACACTAGATACAATAAACATGCCAATGATAAGGCTGGGGAGGGGGATAATTTGTTACTGATTTCCTAATGGTTAAATTTTACATAAAGTGAGAATTTGAGTATCTTCGAGTTAGTCTACTTTGAATTGAAAAAGTGAAAAGTACTATTCGTGGTAGTAATTATTTTCAAGATGTATCTCTCCGTAAAGTCAATTGTTACTCCTGTTAATGTTTATTATTGCTATACATAATTGTTATTGTTGCTTGTATAATTGTTGTTGTTGTTATTATTGTCATTGCTATCATCATTATTGTTGTTATTATTATTATTGTTATTATTATTTTTATTATAATGTTTTTTGGTGTATCTCTCCATATTGTAAAAGATATTTCTTAAACGATAAATATTTTTTTAAACTATTTCTAAATTGATTGAATAAATTATTGGGCAATAAACGGTAGACAACCTGTATTGAAACATTGTTTTCTCTTACTTCAAAACATACCTTTTTTACTTACTCTCACACAGCTTATGGAGAGCCGATCGGCTCCGGAGAGTCGTCTGCGCCCACCTCTGCTAGCCCTCTGTTCGTTGTCGAATCTATCCGTCTTCTTTGCGAATGACAGGACATAGCTCAACTTTAATTGTTTTACCACAGATTCTCTCATTCCATACTTAATTTTATTACTGTATTAATATCAATTGCACCAAAAACAAAAACGTGAAAAGGACAAAGATTTAGTGTACAAAAAGTATTGATATCCCAGCAAAAACAAAATTTGGAAAGAACAAAGGTTTCGATTGTTCTTTTAATATGTTCGCCTACAAAAATAATGAAATCTATAACATGATTGATATTAATGTATTTCGAAAGCATTAAAATTCGCTTTCTTTCGTAATTCTCCTTACTATTTTAAGTTTGACTTAAAAATCACGCTTATTCTAACAGTCATATTGATGGCCATATATTGTAACCGACAACACATACTGTACTTATATAAGCATACTGTATATACTTGCATAACTTATGTACACTAACGTTCATAAAAAATGAACAGACCTGATCCGAATCAGTCTCTCACAATTTTGATTATTCTTGTAGTAAATGTTTTTGTTTACATAAATTGTTTACATAAATAAAAAATAAAAACTTTCATTTATTTTATCACATTTAAAAAATATACTACTTATCTTTGTTTATAAATAAATAATATACAGAGAGTAACAAAAGTGAGGAGTTTTATGAAATGTAAGAAAATTAACATTTCAGGTCTGTTCATTCTTTTTGAACGGGAGTGTATAGTTACTGAAGGATCTTTGTGTTACTTATATACTTGATGAAGTCCAAAAAACCCGTACATACAGACCATATTAAGATTTCACTGACCCGGTACATTTTATTTTAATAAAGGATAGTTCTGAGAAAATTCGTGCAATTTCGTGAGAATTTTTTTTGAGCGCGAAATGGTACTGCCAAAAGAATCTCTGGCGAAAAGATGCAACTCCACTATCAATTAATTCCATGTTTTTTTGGTAAAACCTATGTTTTCAAACTTTTGGTTTTTCAGATGTATATTTTGGTGAAATTTATTATAAACAAAAGCTCTACGCCTACCACACATTGTGATAAAAACATGTATAACTATCCGCTTTGAAATTAAATATACCTCGATGTAAAATTTCAAAAAAGATCTTAAAAATTTTATGATTTATTTGGCGAACAGCGAACATTCAATATAGTTTTTTGCAGATATATAAGGATTGTGTTGGCGCGCTACATTCTGTTCTCTAAGGGATACATTTATAGTTGAAATAATATTTTAAAGTGTAGTTTCTTATTTATTTATGCATTGAATTTGTTGAAATAATATTACCAAGCAAACTTAGTATTTAATGATATTATTTTAGAATTTAATTATAACCGGTATATATTATATAGAATATAAATGAAAGATATTAAGTCCCAAATTTGTAATGGTTAATAATATTGATAGCAAAAAACAACTTTTTGTTTAGGTGTTTATAAAATGACCTAATTATTACTTGTTCGCTTGTCCGTCTGTCTGTCTGTCAATCCGTCAGCCCGCCCGTGGACAAAATAACTCAAAAACTAAAAGATATAACGAGCTGAACTTTTGTCGGTGTTTCCATGAGCTTAAAAAGTGAGGTGAAGTTCGAGAATGAGCAAAATGGGACCGTACATCCATATCCATATTTGAAATCATAAGACATACGGAAAATATTTAAGACAAAAAAGGTTCTTTTTCTAAAAACATACAAATTTCTTTTCAAACATTATTTCATAAAATTATTAGTTTTGCCAAATTTCAGCTCAAATATATATTCAGCGACATTTTGCCTTTGTGAGATCAAAAATGATCTAATATAGCATAACGAATTATACTTTCGAAAAAATAATATCCAAAATAGAACCCAAAAGTACATACCCAACGAAGTTGTTCAAAGGCCGCAATTCACATATCGTATTGAAGAATATTATTATGTATTAAAATTTAACTATTTGATCTAAAGACTTATTAAAGGTAGGTTAAGAAATGTGACCTGAAGCGTGCTTATATACGTACGTCCAGACTAACTAATGGGAATGTTAAAAAATAAAGTATATATATATATATATATATATATATATATATATATATATATATATATATATATATATATATATATATATATATATATATTTATATATATATATATCTGAAAGTAACTCTGTTTGCTACCTTTTCACGAACTAAACGGCTAAACTTCGTCGGTTAAAATTTTTGTTGATTTTGTCATTTTCATAGAAACTATAATTCTAAAAAAAAAGTTTGAAATTATTTTATTAAAAAATGTTTCAATTTTGAAATGTCAACTTTGATTGTCCATTCCATAGTAACTATAATAAACTACAATAACGAACTTTAAATCGTTATATATCGTTGTATTTTGGAAATTAATAAATTTAAATTTTGCAAATACTAAAATCATATATATATTATATATGTATATATATATATATATATATATATATATATATATATATATATATATATATATATATATATATATATATAGATGTATACATATATCATCAGGCCACTCGTGATTGGTTCAAGGATTTGATAAACATCAAAGGATGCGATGAACGCTAGAGCGCTCAAAATGGAGTGCTAGGGGAACATGTAGTAGGTGGTGGGAATATTATAATTTTTTATCTAAAATTATAATTTATCATTAATATTATAACACCAATGCACTGATTTGAGTGCTTTGGTGTTTATCATATCTTTAAACCAATCACGAGTGGTTCGTTTGTTTCGGGAAGATGATCAATTTACCGATTTCTATTGGATGTTATTGGGGAATGGGTGCATCATAGAAAGAAATGGAGGCGTGTGCTATTATGCACCTGGTCCGATTCACCCTATATATATATATATATATATATATATATATATATATATATATATATATAAATATATATATATGTATATAAATATATATATATATATATACAGATATATATATATATATATATATATATATATATATATATATATATATATATATATATATATATATATATATATATATATATATATATATATATATCTGTATATATATATATATTTATATACATATATATATATTTATTTATATATATATATATATATATATATATATATATATATATATATATATATATATCTGTATATATATATATATATATTTATATACATATATATATATTTATATATATATATATATATATATATATATATATATATATATATATATAGGGTGAATCGGACCAGGTGCATAATAGCACACGCCTCCATTTCTTTCTATGATGCACCCATTCCCCAATAACATCCAATAGAAATCGGTAAATTGATCATCTTCCCGAAACAAACGAACCACTCGTGATTGGTTTAAAGATATGATAAACACCAAAGCACTCAAATCAGTGCATTGGTGTTATAATATTAATGATAAATTATAATTTTAGATAAAAAATTATAATATTCCCACCACCTACTACATGTTCCCCTAGCACTCCATTTTGAGCGCTCTAGCGTTCATCGCATCCTTTGATGTTTATCAAATCCTTGAACCAATCACGAGTGGCCTGATGATATATGTATACATCTATATATATATATATATATATATATATATATATATATATATATATATATATATATATATATATATATACATATATAATATATATATGATTTTAGTATTTGCAAAATTTAAATTTATTAATTTCCAAAATACAACGATATATAACGATTTAAAGTTCGTTATTGTAGTTTATTATAGTTACTATGGAATGGACAATCAAAGTTGACATTTCAAAATTGAAACATTTTTTAATAAAATAATTTCAAACTTTTTTTTTAGAATTATAGTTTCTATGAAAATGACAAAATCAACAAAAATTTTAACCGACGAAGTTTAGCCGTTTAGTTCGTGAAAAGGTAGCAAACAGAGTTACTTTCAGATATATATATATATAAATATATATATATATATATATATATATATATATATATATATATATATATATATATATATATATATATATATATATATATATATATACTTTATTTTTTAACATTCCCATTAGTTAGTCTGGACGTACGTATATAAGCACGCTTCAGGTCACATTTCTTAACCTACCTTTAATAAGTCTTTAGATCAAATAGTTAAATTTTAATACATAATAATATTCTTCAATACGATATGTGAATTGCGGCCTTTGAACAACTTCGTTGGGTATGTACTTTTGGGTTCTATTTTGGATATTATTTTTTCGAAAGTATAATTCGTTATGCTATATTAGATCATTTTTGATCTCACAAAGGCAAAATGTCGCTGAATATATATTTGAGCTGAAATTTGGCAAAACTAATAATTTTATGAAATAATGTTTGAAAAGAAATTTGTATGTTTTTAGAAAAAGAACCTTTTTTGTCTTAAATATTTTCCGTATGTCTTATGATTTCAAATATGGATATGGATGTACGGTCCCATTTTGCTCATTCTCGAACTTCACCTCACTTTTTAAGCTCATGGAAACACCGACAAAAGTTCAGCTCGTTATATCTTTTAGTTTTTGAGTTATTTTGTCCACGGGCGGGCTGACGGATTGACAGACAGACAGACGGACAAGCGAACAAGTAATAATTAGGTCATTTTATAAACACCTAAACAAAAAGTTGTTTTTTGCTATCAATATTATTAACCATTACAAATTTGGGACTTAATATCTTTCATTTATATTCTATATAATATATACCGGTTATAATTAAATTCTAAAATAATATCATTAAATACTAAGTTTGCTTGGTAATATTATTTCAACAAATTCAATGCATAAATAAATAAGAAACTACACTTTAAAATATTATTTCAACTATAAATGTATCCCTTAGAGAACAGAATGTAGCGCGCCAACACAATCCTTATATATCTGCAAAAAACTATATTGAATGTTCGCTGTTCGCCAAATAAATCATAAAATTTTTAAGATCTTTTTTGAAATTTTACATCGAGGTATATTTAATTTCAAAGCGGATAGTTATACATGTTTTTATCACAATGTGTGGTAGGCGTAGAGCTTTTGTTTATAATAAATTTCACCAAAATATACATCTGAAAAACCAAAAGTTTGAAAACATAGGTTTTACCAAAAAAACATGGAATTAATTGATAGTGGAGTTGCATCTTTTCGCCAGAGATTCTTTTGGCAGTACCATTTCGCGCTCAAAAAAAATTCTCACGAAATTGCACGAATTTTCTCAGAACTATCCTTTATTAAAATAAAATGTACCGGGTCAGTGAAATCTTAATATGGTCTGTATGTACGGGTTTTTTGGACTTCATCAAGTATATAAGTAACACAAAGATCCTTCAGTAACTATACACTCCCGTTCAAAAAGAATGAACAGACCTGAAATGTTAATTTTCTTACATTTCATAAAACTCCTCACTTTTGTTACTCTCTGTATATTATTTATTTATAAACAAAGATAAGTAGTATATTTTTTAAATGTGATAAAATAAATGAAAGTTTTTATTTTTTATTTATGTAAACAATTTATGTAAACAAAAACATTTACTACAAGAATAATCAAAATTGTGAGAGACTGATTCGGATCAGGTCTGTTCATTTTTTATGAACGTTAGTGTACATAAGTTATGCAAGTATATACAGTATGCTTATATAAGTACAGTATGTGTTGTCGGTTACAATATATGGCCATCAATATGACTGTTAGAATAAGCGTGATTTTTAAGTCAAACTTAAAATAGTAAGGAGAATTACGAAAGAAAGCGAATTTTAATGCTTTCGAAATACATTAATATCAATCATGTTATAGATTTCATTATTTTTGTAGGCGAACATATTAAAAGAACAATCGAAACCTTTGTTCTTTCCAAATTTTGTTTTTGCTGGGATATCAATACTTTTTGTACACTAAATCTTTGTCCTTTTCACGTTTTTGTTTTTGGTGCAATTGATATTAATACAGTAATAAAATTAAGTATGGAATGAGAGAATCTGTGGTAAAACAATTAAAGTTGAGCTATGTCCTGTCATTCGCAAAGAAGACGGATAGATTCGACAACGAACAGAGGGCTAGCAGAGGTGGGCGCAGACGACTCTCCGGAGCCGATCGGCTCTCCATAAGCTGTGTGAGAGTAAGTAAAAAAGGTATGTTTTGAAGTAAGAGAAAACAATGTTTCAATACAGGTTGTCTACCGTTTATTGCCCAATAATTTATTCAATCAATTTAGAAATAGTTTAAAAAAATATTTATCGTTTAAGAAATATCTTTTACAATATGGAGAGATACACCAAAAAACATTATAATAAAAATAATAATAACAATAATAATAATAACAACAATAATGATGATAGCAATGACAATAATAACAACAACAACAATTATACAAGCAACAATAACAATTATGTATAGCAATAATAAACATTAACAGGAGTAACAATTGACTTTACGGAGAGATACATCTTGAAAATAATTACTACCACGAATAGTACTTTTCACTTTTTCAATTCAAAGTAGACTAACTCGAAGATACTCAAATTCTCACTTTATGTAAAATTTAACCATTAGGAAATCAGTAACAAATTATCCCCCTCCCCAGCCTTATCATTGGCATGTTTATTGTATCTAGTGTCATCAAATTCCCATGACACTATACTCCATACGAAGAAAAAATAATTAAATCAGGTAAATAATTGTTTATTAGTTCTCGGATATAAATAGTAAAAAATTTAGGCAAATTATTTGGAATTTCCAAAAATCTAATTATATCTAAAGTTTTTAAACTAGTTTTCAATTCTATTCAAATCTTTTGCAAAAATTTCACTCTTGTATTATAACGGTCCAGCGGTAAACGTAAAGGTTCAAAAGATTTATATTTTGTATTTATAATTTATATATTATATATTTATTTATAAATAAAATTTATATTTTATTCATACACAAATATATTAAAAAGGTACATTTTATGCCCCAAATTACCTGCCCAAAATTCCAGAGTATGTATTCAATGTATTGTATGTATTATTTACTTTGTATAATAGTGACCATGAAAAAGAATTGGTATTATTATATTTTTTTCAGAAAATGTTTTAATTATAAAAAGAAAAAAATAATAATTGATAGGATACTCTGTAGTTACTCTATCTCTCTTCCTACCTCTCACTCAGAGCTGAGTGCAGTCAAACCCTGCCCACCTATGGGCTAGAGGAGGTAAACCGGATGTGGTAGAGGATTATAGAAGTTGAAGGGATGGATCGGTAAAAGAGGTCAGGAAAGGCCTTCTTAACAGGGTACTACTGGAACTACTACTAATAATATAGTAATTTCAACAATTATGTTTAAATATTTTGTAACGTGGGACTCGCACAACTAGCTTAAGTACAACTAGCTTATTTATACTAATAATCATTATTTTGTGGAATTTCGTATTTAAGTCTTGTATATTTTCATATACCGGGTATAATTACAAACTTAGCCACAAGTATATTCATACCCAGTATATTGTAAATATACAAGGTATATTAAGTTTAGTTCCGACTTTGTAACGCTTTAAAATATTGATCGCAGAAAAAAATTTTTGTTAAAGGTGTTCATAAAATTACCTAATTAGTCCTTTTCCACATGTCTGTCTGTATGTCTGTCCGTCTGTCAGTTTGTGAACACGATAACTCAAGGACGAAAAGAGATAACGAGCTGAAATTTTTTATGTATGTTCTAGAGCAAAAACGTTATGGGTAAAATCGGACCATGTTTGCGCAAAATGTACAAAACTGCCTACCTTTGAAACCGTAAGAGATATAACAAAAGTTTAAAAACAAAAAATCTTCTTCTCTCTAAAATAAAAATATTTTGTTTGAAAATTTAATATAAGTGTTCGGCTTCAGCTTCAATAGCAATTGAACATGTAATTCTATACATGGAAACAATACGCCGATTTTCATGAAATGTCTAGGATCATCATGAAAAACAGTTTTCTCAATGACACCACGATATGTAAGCTACACGTCAAATATTTATATTTCTGTGAGTTGGTCAAAATTAATTAAAGCGTACATGCTGATTAACACAATATATCTTAACAATTTAAACTCAGTAACATTTCTTGTTAAATTAAGTATTGTAAAATTATTGACAAATATACGTTATTTTATTTTAAACTATATTGTTAAAAAAGCTTGTCCTGTTGAATTTTCTACAGGTTTCTTCTAGCGTAAAAAACAACTCTTTTGTGTTAATATTGAAATAGTAAACAAACACAAATTAAATATGTACATTTTATTATTTTCTATTGTAAAAAATATTATTTTTAAACGACTACCTACTATAGTAATTATTTCTATGAAGTAAACAATAGGTACACATGGACACTAAACTTGATGTCATTGTTTTAAATTTATAGTTCACTAGCATTACCCGTCGCGGCTTCGCCCGAAAAAATTTTGTAACGCCCTTATAACCAAGTAACATAATAATATTTTCTCCAGTCAAGGACTGATAAATTATACACCTATACATCAATAAATTATACAACAATATCTTCCTCATGAATCATTTTTATAATATGTAAGGACCAATGTATACAAAAACTTGACAAATTATATACTAAAACCTTCCTCGAGAACCACTCTATCCATTGTGGAAAACAGCATGAAAATCGGTGCAGTAGTTTTTGAGTTTATCGCGAACAGACAGACAGGCAGGCGCGGCTGAGGGACTTTATTTTATACTATGTAAGGATTTGTGCCTTATTCATTCGGTTTTCGAAAAACAATTTTGAATAAAAATTGTTACTCTATTTCTAATGAGCAACTTTTATCCGAAACACTTTTTCGAAAACCGAATCAATAAAGCACAAATCAATAATAAAATTGAAAAAAATGACATGAACTTGTGTGGTCCATAGTACAACAGTTTTTCATCTCTACCTTACTTAAGGTTGACCGGACAGTACAGTACATTTCATAATAAACAGAAACACTCTTTTTAACAGAAATTGAAAATTTTAATCTGTAAATAAATTATTTAATTTTAGATAGCACCTAACATCCCTAGTAATCGGATTTATGTAATTATTTAATTACTAAAAATAGTAAATAATCGTCTTTTGACGATTATTTTGACGATGTGATGAAAATTTTCGTTAATTTTTTATCTTTTTAATTAAGATATTTATAAAACTCTTAGTCAGACTATTTTTTTCTATTATAACATAATGTTCGAGATTTAATTTATAAAAGTAGAAGTTTTTTACTTTTTAATCTATATAAGGTGGAGCAACATTATCCAAAATGTATGCGTTCATTTAACATTTTTTATTCTATTCACAACATGGTAAAATGCCAATTTTTAATGATTAATTACATAAAACCCTTCGTCAGATTTTTTTCAAAAAATTATTTTATACGTATGAGAAAGCAATTAATAATATATCAAAAATGCAGATTTTAATCTATTCATTGCTGATTTTACCTTTACATGTGTTCGATAAACCTTAATACCTAATATTGTCTATTTTATACAGTAAGTAAATATAATCATTTTATGTATAAATATGGCTTGATCATTATATCTAGCCATCGTACACAAGCAAAATTAAACAAAAAACAATTCGTTACGCAGAAGCTGCGTCAACTTAGCGAATTTCCTCAAAAGAAATCCACCATTTCTCTTTCGGAAAAAGATATCTTAATTATTTTTTGATCTAAAATGTTATAAAAAAATGATCTAAAATCAAATCTAAATAATCTTGATCTAAATAGCTATCATCACACGTATGACACACGATATTCGGAAGACATTAGAATACCAAGGCACAATTTAACACTTTTCGAAACTGGTCCACTTTACAATGGAATAAAACTGTACAAAGCTCTCCCAGACGACATTAAAAGTATCACAAGTATCAATCATTTTAAGGTTGCTTGTAAGAAAATCATAACTAAATGTAGTCCATATTCACTAGATGAATTTTTTTCTTTTGTTGACAAACCTATATGTACTTGTACGTCTTTTAGGTGAATAAAGTATTATTATTATTATTATTATATACTTTATACGACCAACGGTAAAAGGGTGAGGGGGGGGGGGGCTTTGTGACAGAAGAAAACAAGAAGAACTTTTAGATAACAAAAATAATTTATAGATACTAATTTATTCAATTTTGATACCGAATTAAAAAAATCTTTAGCTGATTAACGTCATTCTTTCCAGAAAATTCATTTAAGATTATAAGTAACCATGTTGATTCATTATTATATTATTCATTATTATGAGTATTGTATTTAAATTGCATATATTTCTGGAAATATTAGAGGCACAGAAAATATGGTCGGGTAATAAATTGTAGTTAAATTTATTTACTACTACTTTACTGATAAGAGATAAATCCAATATTGGTCCAACCGTTTCCAACTCCCTCTAAGCCCCCCTTTTCCGTTGTCCGATTTTGACCATTTACGAACTTGACCATTCAAATACAAAAAGTACGTCATTAACCAAATTTCATTCCGAACAACCTAAAATTGCGACATCCAGTGCGCGTACAGACACATCTACACAAACAAACACACACACATATATATATATATATAAGGAATTTCGGAAAAATTTCTTCAAATGTTCATCCAACCTGCCTAATAAATAACTAAAATCACCATCACTAAAATTTATATATATATATTTTTTATCCAAAGTTTAAGTTCAGTCGTTAATATCATTCTGTATACAAAAATTATTTCATAAAGGAAGGTCTTCAGCTTGGATAAGTAGAATCCGAAATGAATAGCCAGGTACGTATTTACATTTACAAGTTAGATTATTATTGATTCCTTCGTAAAATGGACTACATTTTCAATAACAAAAGGAAAAATATATCTCCGTATATAATTTCTTCCTAGATGTTGAAACAACGCATACACATAAAAACAAAAAATAATAAAACCATATTTTATAGGTATAATTATAGATACAAAAAATGCACTAAAAAGTAAAAGAATAATTGCATATTCTTGTGCCAATTTTAGTTCACCTAAGCAAGAACTTTTAAATATATATGTACAATTATTGTTATTTTTGGAGGCGGTGTCAGCATAGTGAAATTCACATAACTTTTGGACACTTTTGTTTCTATAACTGATTTTATTTGTCTACATATGGGTAGACCTACTAAACGACCTACTAATTTTTAGTGAATTTTTTTATAACACATTTTTTTTACCCGTTTTTTTTTTTTTTTAATTTTTAGTGCATTTTTTTATAACAGATTTTCAGTTTTTTTTACATGCATTTTGTTTTTTTTTGAAAAAATTTTTTTTTTGGGGTCGGTTTTTATTTGTAAGTCGGTTTTAAAAAACATTTTTTTATTTTCCCATTATGAATGAGTATACCCTTTATAAAAAAAAAAAATTTCGCAGAAATCGGTTATTACATATAAAATGAGGATTTTCCTCGATTTTCCGGGGATTCCCTCATCCGAATGCGATTTGGTGGCAATGGGACCAATGGGAAGCCAAACCCTTTAAAACAAAACAAAAAAATTCAAAATCGGTTCATAAGTGACGGAGTTCTGAGGTAACACACATAAAAAAAATACAGACGAATTGAGAACCATCCTCCTTTTTGAAGTCAGGTTAAAAATAATAAAACCATATTTTATAGAATAATTTAAAACGATTTAAATGTTCGTAAAAGATATAAAATTTTTGTTTTTGTTTTTTGGCGTGTCGTCATTACATATTTGGAATAAATACATTTTCTGCATTGAATATTATTATTAATATTTATTATTATTTTACATCAAAATGTACTCTAGAGTAAACTTATGGTTGTATGGAGGTGCTCTACCCCTAAGGGGTGATTTTGATTATAATTAATTCGAAGTTTGTTCAGATATATTGTAAATGTATAAATATTGTTTCAATGCACCAAATTCATTGCCCCAGATGATATTATGAATACACTATAGTGGTGAATATAACAATATACTTTAAAAATACAGAGTCAATCAAAATTGTGAAGACAGGCTTGGTCTTAGGTAAACCAATCAGTTCCAAAAACTTAAATTAAAATGTCGAACAAATAAAACTTAAGGTTGTTTTCGACACAGAAGACCAAACTTCAACCTTCTCACGTCAACACATAAAAATTCCTTCTTCTAAGAACAAAACTTTTGAGTTATAAAAGTAAGAAGAATGTGAGATAAGTAATCTTCTTCATCGTTTTTATTTTTTTGCCACAAGTCTGGTGATAATGAATAACACACACAGTAAAAACCTACTAATATATTGTATATATCCGAATGTACAAATAAAAAATTCGTTATGCAGGGAGCTGCTTCAACTTAGCTAATTTCCTTAAAATACATAAATCACTTTCTGGCGATCATAATTTTTGTATGATCAAAATGAAATATCATATCTGATATGATTTTAGTATTAAAATGGCCAATTTTATTACTAAATGGCATAAGTCAAGGGGAAAGAGGGCACAGAGAAAGAAGACAACATAAAATATAAATGTTGATATGCCAAATTTGGTGTTTCCCCCTCTCTTTAAACCCCCCCCCTTTCCCCTGGTCCGATTTTACCCATTAACAAACATGACCTTTTGAATACCAAAAACGCCTCAAATACCAAATTTCATTCCACTCGGAATAAAACTGTTACCACTAGAGAGTCCACAGACACATAAACATTTAAACGTATATATATATACATAGATGAAAATTTTAGCGATAGTAATTTTTATCGTCTAGTAGGTAGGATCGATAGACATTTGAAGAAATTTTTACGAAATTTCAACATTGGTACAAACACAATAGCTGATTTTGGAGGAAATTCGCTAAAAACAATTACAAAATACTTGTTCGTACTTATTCATTAGATTCGATTTTTCACTGATTTGTACACACAGTTTTTGTTCATTCATATGGAAACAATTTATTTATTGTGCTTGATAAAATTAATCCATTTTAACATGAATAAATTTATTTTAAACTCATATTCATATTCTGCTGGTAATATTTATACCCGGTATACATGATATATACATGGGTATATAATCTTTAGTCTGACTTTGTAATGGTTGAAAATATTGATCGCAGAAAACAGTTTTTGGTGTGGGTGTTCATAAAATGACCTAATTAGTCCATTTCCGCATGTCAGCCCGTCCGTTCCTGGACACAATAACTCCAAACTGAAAAAAGATAACGACCTGAAATTTTGTGTGTGCTTTATAGCTAAAAAGTAATTTCAAGTCAGTGAAGGGACAAAATCAGACCATATTGTAAATATCTATCTTTGAAACCGTAAAAAATAGAAAAAAATTAAAGACAAAAAGTATTCCCTTTTTAAAAACAACTTACTTTTGTTTGAAACTTTTTCACGCCATCCACTCCTTAAATACCGGGTATTTCAGCAATGAACTCAGTTACTTGTTACTTTCACTTGTTTTATAACATTTTGACTTTATTTTGTACTTGGCAAAAGTATTGTAAAGTTTTATTTTATTTTATCCCTACCAAGACCGAATCACTTAATTAATACTCTGGTGTATCCGATATTAATCATTTGTGGGATGTTATCTATAATATCAGCCACAGCTGAATACTTGAAGAAGCCCGGTCACACTAATGAGAAGTTTTAAGTGATGTTTTGGAATTCGCAAAAAATAATTACAAAAATAAAGGATTCAGTATTCCTGAGTGACATAGGCTATTAACAGCTTTGTTTTATGCATCCGTGACTGCTTGGCAGCTACTATATTCGTGTCCGTGTCACATTCTAAAAACGTAACTTTTAAACGATGCGAGATAGAGAAAATGTTTAAATATAAAACATATTTTTATAATAATAATGTTTAAAATTAGAGACCTGAAAATTGATATTTAGTCTAGTAAATTATAAATAAATAAAACCTTTTTTGACAAAATGGAAACCCGACTTCAAAAATCAAATATTCTATAACAAAAAATGCACTAAAAAGTAAAAAAATAATTGTATATTCTTGTGCCAATTTTAGTTCACCTAAGCAAAAATTTTTAAATATATATGTACAATTATTGTTATTTTTGGAGGCGGTGTCAGCATAGAGAAATTCTTGCTTTGAAAATTTTTGCTTAGGTGAAATACAATTGGCACAAGAATATGCAATTATTTATTTACTTTTTAGTGCATTTTTTGTTATAGAATATTTGATTTTTGAAGTCGGGTTTCCATTTTGTCAAAATCGGTTTTATTTCTTGCTTTATAGTGACTTTGAAGTTCTATAACTGATTTTATTTGTCTAAATATGGGTAGACCTACAAAACGACCACCTAATTTTTAACACTTTTTTTTATCCGTTATTTTTTTAATTTTTAGTGCAATTTTTTATAACCGATTTTCAGTTTTTTTTACAAGCATTTTGTTTTTTTTTTGTAAAAATTTTTTTTTTTGGGGTCGGTTTTTTTTTGTAAAAAATGTTTTTGAAGTCGGTTTTTAAGCAACTTTTTTATTTTCCTATTATGAATGAGTATACCCTTTAAAAAAAAAAAAATTCGCAAAAATCGGTTATCACATATAAAATGAGGATTTTCCTCGATTTCCCGGGGATCCCCTCATCAGAATGCGACTTGGTGACTCATCAGTATGGGACCAATGGGAAACCAAACCCTTTAAAACAAAAAAAAAAAATTCAAAATCGGTTCATAAATTCTGAGGGGCCACACATTAAAAAAAAAAAAAAAATACAGACGAATTGAGAACCATCCTCCTTTTTGAAGTCGGGTTAACAAATAAATACGTGTAACTGCGTTTTAAGAAAATGAGTCATTAGTTATAACAGCTTTAAAAAATTGTAAAGCTGTTGTAACCCGTGGTTACAACGTGGTTACAACAATCACAAATTTCGCAAAACAACCTTCAATGATAGGCACTCAAAACTTTTAACAGTGCTACAAGTTTGCAAAAGTTGTGTTAATACTTCTGGAAGGTTCACGTTTTATGTCTTAATATGTTAGAATTTTATATAGTCGACCTGTTTATTTGATTCCAGGTATGCTTCTTTCAATGTCATCTCTGTAGGGTTTCTTCATGATAAATCTATTTTTTATGTTTTCTTTCGTTTTTGTTTTCAGATCATATATTAAATACAAAAGAAGTGGTTTTCTGTCGATCGATTTTCAACGAAGGTTTAATAAAAGTTGCATATATATATATATGTATATATATATATATATATATATATATAATTATATATATATAATTATATATATATATATATATATGTATATAGTGTGGAACAGTCACATGAATAATGTGTGTTACAAAAATAACCCATAAATACTGATATGAAAAAATTAACTCGTCAACCAGGAATCGAATGTCCAGAGGTATCCAGAGATATCCAGAGGTCCGAGGTTCGATTCCTGGTTGACGAGTTAATTTTTTCATATCAGTATTTAATTAAAAATTCAATGAAAATGACATTTGTCTAAATAGTATACGCTAAAGTCTTCTACAGTTTGTCTTATGTAACCGAAAGGAATTTGGACAAACATCGTATTGTTGACGCTTAAGTATACACAAATAAATATATATGAATAAAAATAACTTCGACAGAAGTAACACTGTCTAAATAAATAAAAATAAGAACGATATGAAAAAGTCGGCTGGTACGTCACAGTCGTCTTTGGTGTAGCGGAAGCATACTGGACTAGATACCCAGAGGCCCGAGGTTCGATTCCTGGTTGACGAGTTAATTTTTTCATATCAGTATTTAATTAAAAATTCAATAACAAAGACATTTGTCTAAATAGTATACGCTAAAGTCTTCTACAGTTTGTCTTACGTAACCGAAAGGAATTTGGACAAACATCGTATTGTTGACGCTTAAGTATACACAAATAAATATATACGAATAACCCCTATCTTGCTTAAATGTATTAAAACAAGTTTGGGCTTTCGCCTGAATCCAACTAACAGATCTTTAACGTTAACAGAAAAAAAAACAATCCAAGTAGTTAAAACAAAAATTACTTCTTTTGAAAATTTTTCAAGTAAATTTTCTGTGTAACCAACGTTATTACAACATAGATAACTAGCTTCTCAACTATCTAGATGCTGTATATTATGATATCGAGTGCGCAACCGCAAATGGTTGCATGTTAATGAATGTATTTTTATATTCTACGACATAACAATATTTAGAGGTAAAAGTATGAGAAAATATTCGAACAAACACGATACAACAATATTAAATTTTTAATACAAATCTGAATAATACGTTTCTTAAAGAAAAATAATACGAGATATTTGTAAATGAAAATTCATAACAAAAATATGTTGTGAATGCCATAGAACCTCTATACACAGACATAATTTGGGTTTAGAGGTTGTATAGGAGGTTCACTTACGAATTTACCACAATTCGAGTAGGTTTAAAATAAAAGGATCGAAATATTAATCACCTCCAGTATTTTACCTATTGGAAGTATTACTTGCCATCTTTTCAGTAAAGAAAAGTATTAAGTTCATTTTATTTGGCTATTCACACCAAATTTTCGCCCCACATATTTTATTAATTAATATTTTAAAATAAACCATTTGGAATCCGAATCCAACTATCACGAATAGAAAAAACTGTTTCGTGCAAACTTGATTTTTAAACTTAATATTGTTTGAGAATACAACAATACTTACATTTCGACTTTACCAATTTGTTTAGATTTCGACCGCCTCTAACTAAAAAGAGGGGTGATGTACCGACAGTATCACTACTGGAGTATCGATTTCGCTGCATAATAAATTGTTGCAAAACTCTACTGATACAAAAAATAATTTACTGGGCCAATGGGTTCAAATCCCGACATCGGCAATTTGTCAATTATTAAAAAACAAGAGGGGGGGCGGTTAATAGACTAAACTGTCGGCGTATGGACAAGAACAAAGTAACTGGCTATACTTTTGAAGGTTTTCTACAGTTTCCTTCACGAACTCCAGATGAGTATCGAGATAGTTCCTATCAAAGTCGGCTGCAGCCGCACATGCTACCGCTTCCTAGTCTGCACACAAAATTCCTTGTCGTCCACTTACATCCTCACATGCTTAGGCATTACAATGGACCTTATGGTCGAAGTGTAACCCGGCCAGGGTAGCCGCTACAATTTATCTATCTATGTACTAGTTTACATGACAAACAAACAGCGTTATTTGCTGTTTGATCTTAACCATCTTCGCTGATTACTTTCAGCTTATGGTCGTAGTATGTCCCATCCAGGTCAGCCTCTCTACACTCTATCTATCTATCTATCTACGGGGCCAATTGTTTACGAGATATCGTGTTTGTATTTCTAGTATCAGAAGTTTAAAAATATCAATATATGATGTTAATTAACATCAATTTTTCTGGTCAGGCAGCCGATTCTGTATTTTAAGTGAGATTACTCACTTCTCGCATTTTCATATCACGTGAGTTTGTTCGACTGATTCTGTAAGGTTGTAGTGAAAATACGAAATTACTGCGTGAGATGATATGGAATATTGTTTTTTTTTAGACTGTACTTTGTCATCATAGATAAAATATAGTAGTTATCTCTATGAATATAGTAGTGTTTGACATTGACATCCGAGTAAAAATAAACAGCTGTGCTTGGATTATTTAATTTTTATAGATATATATTAATTTTTCAGTGACTGAAAAACAATAGCAATTGATTATTAACCCGACTTCAAAAAAGGAGGATGGTTCTCAATTCGTCTGTATTTTTTTTTTTTTATTTATTTATTTTTTAATGTGTGGCCCCTCAGAACTCCGTCATTTATGAACCGATTTTGAATTTTTTGTTTTGTTTTAAAGGGTTTGGTTTCCCATTGGTCCCATTATCATCAAATCGCATTCTGATGAGGGGATCCCCGGGAAATCGAGAAAAACCCTCAATTTATATGTGATAACCGATTTCTGCGAATTTTATTTTTTTTTAAAGGGTCATTCATAATGGGAAAATAAGAAAATTTTTTTAAAAACCGACTTCAAAAAAAATTTTTCCAAAAAAAAAAAACGACGCCAAAAAAAAAAAATTTTACAAAAAAAAACCAAATTCCTTGTAAAAAAAACTGAAAATCTGTTATAAAAAAATGCACTAAAAATTAAAAAAAAAAAAAAAAAAAACGGATAAAAAAAAAGTGTTATAAAAAAGTTCACTAAAAATTAGTTGGTAGTTTAGTAGGTCTACCCATATTTAGACAAATAAAATCAGTTATAGAACTTCAAAGTCACTAAAAAGCGAGAAATAAAACCTATTTTGACAAAATGGAAACCCGACTTCTAAAATCAAATATTCTATAGCAAAGCACTAAAAAGTAAAAAAATAATTGCATATTCTTGTGCCAATTTTAGTCCACCAAAGCAAAAAATTTTAAATATATATGTACAATTATTGTTATTTTTGGAGGCGGTATCCAAAAGTTATGTGAATTTCTCTATGGTGACACCGCCTCCAAAAATAACAATAATTGTACATGTATATTTAAAATTTTTTGCTTTGGTGGACTAAAATTGGCACAAGAATATGCAATTATTTTTTTACTTTTAGTGCTTAGTTATAGAATATTTGATTTTAGAAGTCGGGTTTCCATTTTGTCAAAATAGGTTTTATAAATTTCATGAAATTAAACTACTCCAAAACACATTACCATGCGTTGTTTTAAGCCATCGATTATTTCTGTCTCTCTTTCTGTCTCTACTTTTTTCCTTTCTCTCTTGGATCCACGTATACGTTAAGAAATTCCTTGTCGAACAAACTCCCGTGAGATGGCTCACGTGTTCACTATGGTGAAAGTTGTGGAATCGAGACAACTGCTCACATTTAGTATTTTTACCAGATTTCAGTTATAGAATCACTACCCAGAACTTCTACATTACAATATATCTTATAGTGAGTATACAGAGGTAAAAACGTTTAGAAATGTTTAACTCACTCGTGTATTTAAAATATAATATAAAATATTAATGTTACCGTTTATATTATTTAGAATAAATATAATATTATGTTATATATATTAAACTGAATAATACTCATGAATATTTTCCTTAACACAGGATGTTTTAAGATAATGAACTGACCTTCCTTCCTTTCAG
Organism: Nineta flava; assembly: GCA_963920215.1. Taxonomy (NCBI): domain Eukaryota; kingdom Metazoa; phylum Arthropoda; class Insecta; order Neuroptera; family Chrysopidae; genus Nineta; species Nineta flava. The sequence continues at coordinate 20,659,277 of OY986041.1, forward strand.
ATTCTATATATACGAATACAATACGTAGGGTTATGGTATATTTATAATAAACTTCTCCAGTATTACATACAGAGTGGAAGCGAAATAATATGCCAAACATTGAATGGTGATTATTGAAGTTACTAAGGAACAAATCGAAACATACCTAGTAAACTAATGGTTTGGTGACACTGGCAAGTTAACTTATTTTAAAAACAACGTATAGAGCTCAAAAAACTCTCATACGTTATCAAATTAGCAAAATAATAATAAAAGCTTAGGATAAAAGTTGTTTATTATAAAAATACTAAGAATTTTTATTCAAAAAAATTTTTGGAATAGCCCTAATGCATCTGTCAAATTTTGAAAAAACAGAACCCCACTTTTGCTGATAATTGTACAGGTCAGGATGATTTTAAAGCATTTCTATAATTACCTTTTCTTAAACAGCGTACATGTTGTGTCATATCCATTGATGGCATTACCTCCTTAAGCATTTCAATAATATCCCAATATCAGCACGATATCTTCAAAACTGTTAGTGATGAAAAAATGCCCAGGACATAAATTATAGACAATTTTATGATCTACAAGTTGCATAATAACTTTAAACATGATTTGACGCAAACGAGATATTTGCAAAAAAACGATTTTCGAGATCTTTTCCTTTGAATATATTAAAACGCGGACACGTGATTCTATAAGAGTTTTGAACAAGTGTTAAGAATGTCAAAACAAAGGTCTATGCAAATTTTCAGTTTATTATCTTTTATCCCGAGGTTAAACCCATATTTGATTAGGTTAGTAATAAATTATGAGTTTGTTGGTTGTTACAAAGTCACTCGGGAAAATCTGCACTGTAGTACGCCGAGGAGTAGATCTACAATAGAATCAAGTACATTACAAACCTATAATCTATATAAAACTATTGAATAAATAAGTTTCTATTAAAAAAATATCTAAAGAAAAAAGCTTTTCATAGTAAAACTAATTTTCTACAAATTTACTTATGTATTTTTCGATTATTTCAATATTAAGAGAGATATGCCAAATTTTCTGTTTCCCCCTCCCTCTAAATCCCCTCTTCCCCTTGTCGATTCTTATCATGCTTACCATATAAACGCAATGTCATCGGAACTGAACCAATATGTAAAAATTCAACTCCGTAGGATAAGAGGAAGTGGTATAAATTCAGCTTGCAAGATTTGACCCGAACATACATTCAAACATACATATACTGTGTGTTTTGGACAGCTTTTCTTATAGTGAATCCATGTTAAATATTATTTATTACTGCCTGGCCGTCTGGTACTGTATGAAGTCAGTTAGTAGACATATGATGAGAGTACACTATAGTATGTGCATTGTGTTCCCACTCTTAAATGACAAACAAACAACCATATGTATACAGTAAAGCTATTAGATAACTGACTGACTTTATTTACATGTGTACTGACTGACTGCATACAGTACCAGACGGCCAGGCAGTAATAAATAATATTTAACATTGGTTCACTATAGGAAACTGTCCAACACAGTCTGTATACATACATTTCAAGTTAAATAAAAGCTTGTAAAATAAGAATTATTAGAAAAATAGTCCTACACTAAAAGACATGATAAAGGTATACTGAAGATTGCTGTAAAAAATGATCATCAAAACAATTTCTGTGACGTTAATTGACAATGAATTGTGTGATTTCATGAAATTATTTCAAGAATATTACACTATATTCGTGTTTTATGATGTTATAATACAAAATACCCTAATGCCTTAACAAGTTTTTCCAAAAGGTAATTCCGCATAGTTTTCTCACCGTCTTTTACCTGGCGAACTTTGGCGTATTATTTTCTTTCCACCCTGTATAATTATATACAGAAATATTTATGATTATACAGTAAATTAAATTTGTTGAATATATTAGTATTAAATAAAATGTAATATATTCACTATCATACATAAATATAATATAGAAGATATGTAAAATATTGAAGATAAAATTATATTTCTCTCTGTTCAATCGCTATAAGACAGTACAGCGAAGATAATAATATTTGCAACAGTTCACAATTATATGTATAGATTAGGGTTTAAAAAAAAACATTTTTAAAGTTAGTGTTAAGAATTTAAAAAAATTCTCCTTAAACATCAGCTCGAAATCTCATTCTCACTAACAGCTCAACGAATATTCATTTTCCCATTTGAATTACATGTATACAAAATTTTATATATTTATTTTTTTAAATAAAACTATTGAAAAATATTCTTTTTTTATTAAAATTAGTCTTATAGAAATTCTTTACAAAAAATACTCATAATATTTTCTTCGTAAATCTAACAGGAAATAAGTTTTGAACTGTTATATTTTGAAGCTTTGAACTATAATAAATAGTTTATAGAATTTTATGTAATAAAACCTTTTTTGAACCACAAATAAAGAATACATTTTTCAATGATGTGAAATTTTGCTTAATGCATTTTAAATTCATTAAATTTCTCAATAGAGCGATCCCACGCTTAATGTCATGTTCAACTCAACTATACATACTCTCCCGTTCAATAAAACTGAACCGACCTGAACCGAATCAGACTCTCACAATTTTGATTATTCTTGTAGTAAATGTTTTTGAAAGATACAACATTTTATTTCATTTTTATACGTAAGAGGGAGATATAACACTTAACATGTATTTACATTAAATAATCTTACTCTATCACTAACTTGTTTACATAAATAAAAAATATAAAACTTCCATTTCTTTTTTCACATTAAAAAAAATATACTACTTATCTTTGTTTATAAATAAATATATACAAAGAGTTACAAAAGTGAGGAGTTTTATGAAATATAAGAAAATTAGCATTTCAGGTTGGTTCTATTTTATTGAACGGGAGTGTACGTTGAGTTTTTCAACTTATTATAGTTTAAAGCAGGGATGTTACGGATGCGAAATTTTTGACATCCGAGAATGCAGATGCGGGTCCGGGTATTTTAAGGCTCACATCCATGTATGCTGATGCGAATTTTTATGTCATGTTTTTTAAGGAGATACGTAATTCAGATACACGAATAAAGGTAAAAGATGGTAGTAATCTTTATATTATATTAAAATTTTTAGTATGGAAATTTAAAATTGGGTGCATTATATTGAATAAACAGCAATGCCGCTGCTTTTTCAGGTTCCATCCAGAAAAAGTAGTTCTGTTTCACAGAGGTTCATAAATTAATTCCGCGCTAAATAGGCTAAACTGATCTGGGTGCACCGATTTTAGATGAACCTCAAATAGGTGGTTGTACGACCCTTGCAAGAGTATGTTTTCTATTGCATATTTTACACTGAGATTTATGTCGGACATGCTCAGCTAGTTTTAGAAAGGACTAAATCACACTGTGACGGTGGTGACCTAGTTAATTATTTAACGCGAAACACTCAAACTATAATGCAAATGGGTTAAAAAAAATCCATATACGTACACATCTAAACGCGTTGTGGTTTATTGACAATCAGAAATGCTAAACAAAACATGCAACATCCACATTCGCCAAAGCTCCGTAAAAAGTTTATTGCGGATATGCATTGTTTATTGCGGATGCAGATTCTAAAATTAACACGGAAGATCCGCATTTGCGGCTACGGTTGCGTTTATCCGCAACATACCTAGTTTAAAGCTTCATTTTTGTAGAGAATTTAATTTCATCTAAAACCCTGCACTTTCATTAAAAAAAATTAATTTTTTTAAACCTTTTATTTAAAAAAAAAAGTAATTTTCTTTATATGTAATTAAAAGGGGAAAATGAATATTCGTTGAACTCTTAGTAGGAACGGGCTTTCAAGCTGATGTTTAAGGTGAATTTTTTGTATATGTAGGAGTAACTTTTAAGACATTTTTTAATGACTATTGTATACATATATAAATGAATGAAATAATCTGTAATTACTTTTCAGGATTTTGTTATGGAATTTTCTAAGATTTTTAACAATTCTGGTAAACTTTTTTATTTTTTTATTTTTTACGGAAACGGTCAAATTTAGAAATAAAAAATTACAAGAATATTTTTTTGTTCAAAATGACCTAGAGTTTCGTCGGATAGAATCTTAAGAAATTTGAAACAAACTTACCTAAATACACCAAGAAACTATACATAAAATAAAAATACGTTCCACTTTCAACATTTTACAAACATTCTCTATATGACAGCTACCTGTTATACATATGATAAACGGCAGAAGCTTTATTGTGCATTTTTGTAGTTAATAATAACGGAAAAAACCGTTTTTCCATTTTCGTAGTTTTCTAATTATGATAAATTCATTATATTATAGTCTAGTATAACTTTAATGATTTTTGTTTTGAGTTATGTTTGTGAATAGTGATTATCCCGGCCTTACAAGGTTCCGGCCTTCCCGGAACCTAACTCCGTAGTATATCAAAACATGTAGTTTTTGGGATTGATGCTTATTTATCTTGAACAGTTGGTTTATTAGAGTCAAATTATCATTTTTCAGGCAGGTTGTTCGGAACCGCAATTTTTTTTTTAATCGATTTATTTTGACGTTCTAATTATAACACTAATTTTTTACATTCATTTCAAATGGCCATTTGAAATGAATATATATAGACGTTGGTTAAACAATCATGCTGTCATTTTTTCATGAAATAGGTAAATGTTTGAGCTTTCGATTAAGCCTTATAAAACCTAAAAACATTCATTTGTTTATAACTAAATTAGCAAAAGGTAAAACATATGATAACTCTCTTAAAAGTTAACATATCGTTATATTATTATTTTAAATTAAAGATCTATACAAAATCTTAAGTAAAAGAATAAAGCTTTTTTAAATAATTTATAACTATTTTTTTAAATTTGTTTATAGTGCGTTATAAACAAATTCAAAATAATAGGTAAAAATACAGTTTAAGTTTGTGGAAGACCTTCTATTAAAAAAAAATTTATTTGTCTTGGATGAAATGCACCCTTTTTATTTAAAAAAAACTGTGACAAGGTATTTGGTTAATTGTCAGGGACATAATTTTTGTTAAGGGCTAAAATTGGGCATATTATTTTTAACATATAAAAGATATACTTTGCCATTGTTAAAAAAGAATGAAGTAATTTTTAGATTTTTTATTTTAATTTAAAATTTTTGCGTTTTTCGAACTTTAAGAATTTTTTTCTCGAATTCTAATTAACCGATTTTAATGTTCATGAACTCATTTGTTTTCTTTTTTTTATAGAATTGCATAATATTCTATGACATTTTTAAAATTTTTAGTTTTAAAAAAGATATTAAGAAAAAACGCTTTTTTGTTATAAACAAATTCAATTTTGACCCTGTTCCGTCACGAGTCAGACCGTAATAATTTAGGGTTGCATTAAGGATGTAATATGTAAGGATGAATTGCGATTCCGAGCAACCTGCCTGAAAACCCGATTTTGAAGCTAATTTGACTCTATCAGTTGGTCGTAGTAAAAATATGATTCTGTATAAAGAAAATATAAATATACATAAATAAATATAAATGTACATATATATTTATATATATATAAATATATAAATATATATATACAAATATACATAAAGAAAATTAAATTAAATTTTCTGTCCGTTTTATGTTTTTGCTCGATCTATCTCTGTCTCTAACCGTTCTTAATATACTTGCTTTCTAGAGTTAAATTACATTACACTTACTTTCTGTTTCTACTCTTAAATTTAAGTTAAATTATATTACTTTACTTTCTGACCTTACGATTTTAAAACAACAAAAACTGTTACTTTTCGTATCCGATTGGGATCCAACAGTGTAATCAGAGTGTAACCATATCCATATTATATTTAAAGAACTTTCAGATAAAATTCGTTATATTAACATTTTTCTGCAATCAATATTTTTACCGTCACAAGGTTAGAACTAAGCTTAAAATACCCTTACATATTATATTATATAAACTGGGTATAAAAATACAACGTTTTATTAGTAGATAATGCTCTAAAATGCAAAATATAATTGAATTTATTTAACTGTAAAAGCTTGGACTCGTTGGGCTGAACCACAAATTGTTTCAGATTTTACAATATTTTTTGGAGTTTACTCCTTAAGAATCGATATGGACAGCAAAATTTAGTGATCGAATGATCTCGTTACTTTTTTTGAATATGATATTTATATATACAAGCGTCTATTCACCAAAACTGACAATAGCCTCACAGATTAATGTATCCAGTTAATGTTCAACTCACACACTTTATTCCTAACAACACTACTTGCTTCGTGATGTTAATATATGTATATTTATAGGAATATATTCTCCAAAACTGACAATAGCCAAAAACCGACTAACGTACCCAGTCGATGTTCACACACTTTGTTCATTACCACATGTATTTTTAACACATCCACATGTATTGTGGATTACTTCAAAGGTTAACTTCAATCTCGAAAAAAAATTTTAATTCAAGAAAATTTATAGAAAGACAGGTTTTTCTAGCTCCAATATGATATCGGTCTTTTTTTTAGTCTAGTAAGTCTTTTTTTCTGTGCCTGATCAAAGACAATCGATCTTAAGGAGTAAACTACAGACGTGCGTCGGAGCTGACACACACACTTTTTTTGTTATGTACTACGAAGAAAACGTTGTATAGTGTGAAAATATAAATTTTTCTCAACTAGATTGACTGCACTAATGTGATGAAACTAGTCACACAATGTGATAAACTGCATAAAAAAGAGAAAAATAAATACAAGAAGGGTTTATAAAAATGAATACCTTAATAACAATAACTAATGTGTTGTTATATAAACGTTTGTAAATTGTTAAAATAGTATTGTTGTGTTACACATCATTAAAAGTTTATATTAAAACTGAACAAAAAACAGTATGACCCGTAGGCACTAATTCACAATATTGTTATTATGAAAATCACATAATAAGTAAATCATAGGCATACACCTACAAAGAAAGAAAGTAGAATATTCAAAACGATTAATTGAAAAGAATAAATTAATTTAAAAATCAAATTAATCGTATCAACAATTGAAATCGGCACCAATTGTATCATTACAGAGAAACGTGAGAAACATGACACTTCAATAGTAAAAATCATACAAGGATATTGTTAATAGGACTGTTTACTTCTCAATTTGTTTTGTACAACCATATATATATATAATATGTAATATATAATATAATATGTATATATATATATATATATATAAGATGTATCTGTTATCTTCTATCAGGGTGTGTAGTAATATTTTGGCAAAAAATTTCCTGACTTTTACAGGGTTTCCAGACTTGAATTCGAATTTTTCCAGACCATTTTTTCAAATAATATTTTGTTATTGATAGGAAAATTAAGAAAAGTATAGATTTGTTCATTTATATTCATTTTTTATGGATAATATGATAAAACCGTATAGGTAACCGTAACTGTATTCTTTTTCATCAGTAACACACATAAAGTTTTTTCAAAAACCTCAAAACAGATAATTGTTAGTAATAATTTTTTAGAAACAAGTTATTTTAAATACAATTATGCGAAATTCCATGAAATTCCCTGATAATTCCTATATATATATATATATATATATATATGATATATATGATATAATTTTTACACTACTGTACCGATCGATTCTAAAATCTAATCAGCTCTTAACTCTAACAGCTCTTCTTAATTTCATCGTAAGAAATCTAATAAAAGCTGAATAATTCAGTTAATTAGATTTTTCGGAAAAAAAAAGGTAAATTTTTTAAAAAACTGTACATTAGTGGTGGGGAGAGCTCGCTGCCCTCACGTATCTCTGCTGCTTCTGCGTTAATTCCCCATCATTTCTTTTTCTGTTAACGCGTTTCTCTAATTGGTTACTTTATATAATTAATATCAAATTAACCGTGGGCCAGGTGCCAAAATGGCCAAGGACTTTTCATCTTAGAATTCCATCTCCTACCCACCCCTTCAAAAAACTCCATGACTTTTGATTCATCCTGTATATATATAACGTATCTTAGATTTTGATCCGGAAAATTGAATAGGTGATAAAACTCCGAAAAATAAGAAGAGGAAAAAGTTGATAAGAACTTGGATGTTTTCGAGATACAGGTTTTCTAGATACATCAATACAGTCATGTTAGAGTATTGATTTATTCTTATCAGTTATTGAGAAATTTTAGATAAAGCAATGGAAATGAAAATAATAGATAAAATAGAGTAATGTAAGCAAGATAGACAGAAAATACAATAAAGAAAAAGATTGTATAATTGAAATTATTTAATCTAAATATTTGAAACTTAAAAATAGCAGTGACGTACTCAAATTATTGATGTCAATCTGTCAATCTGTCAGATTGACGACCAGACAAACAAGGAGAGCTGATTTCAATTCCATCTGGCACGAGTTTAGTAATAAGTATGTGGCTCAATTTGATGGAATTCCATTTAATTTAGTTATTCCAGGGGCGGCGCTAAGACTTCCTAACTATATATTTTAAACAATAATTTGAGTACGTCACTGCTATTTTTAAGTTTCAAATATTTAGATTAAATAATTTCAATTATACAATATTTTTCTTTATTGTATTTTCTGTCTATCTATTAATACGAGAACTAAAAAGAGATAATTCTAGAACTAAAAGGTGGCAAGTTTGTGAATGGTAAAATTCGACCCCGTATATTTCAATTAAGTAGTCCCCAACATTAAGTCCCATTAATAAACAACTAGCTTTTTTTGAATCTCTTTTCCATAAAACCATGAATTTCCATGAATCTCTTTTAAAACACAAGTTATGATTTAATTGTCTTTTGCAAACAAACGTCTGTTTATTCATTGTCAGTATGGTTGCCTTTTGGGTTATATTATACCAACAGAAGTGATTAGCGTTTACTTAATTTGATATGAAAAATTCTATACATCTAGGATGGGAATCGAACCCTCTATCTTTGGCATTCTAGAACAACGATCTGATCGCTCGAGATGTTATGGTAGTGGAATACATATGATCTCTCACTATTTTCTTCGTTTATTCACTATGTACACACCAGTCCAAGTAGCCGAGCGGTCTAAAGCGTTATATCTGCGCAGCATGGATACTTGGAAACTGGGAGGTTATGGGTTCGAATCCCGACATTGACAGTATGTCAATTGTTAGGCAGAAAAAAAAGGAGCGGTTAATTGACTAAACTGTCGGCGTATGGACAAGAACGAAGTAACCGGTTATGCTTGAGTAGGCTTTCTGCAGTTTCCTTCACGAACTCCAGATTAATATCGGCATAGTTCCTATTAGAGTCGGCTGCAGCCGCATATCCTCCCAATTCCAAGTCTACCCTCAAAATTCCTTCCAATCCACTCACATCCACACATCCTTAGGCATCACAATGGACCTTACGGTCGAAGTAAAGCCCGTCCAGGGCAGCCTCTACAATCTATTTATCTATCTACTATTCACACAATTATTTATTTATTCATTTTTTAAAATAGCGTCTATTTATCCCAATTAGTATGGTTGCGTTATGTTATTATGCACTGACATGTAAGTACAATAATTAGTACACATATTGATCATTAACTTAATATATACAGAGTATGCATTTCTTGTATTATTTATATGAAAATATGTTTTTCAAAAGCGTTTGCATAAAGAATTGAATAGCATCTCCAAGATCTTTGAAATATAAAAAATAAAGTTCAATCGATTAAAGTAGGAAGTCGACTTGCTTATTATAGAATGAATTATACATTAATACAAATGGGAATATTGTTCAATGTTGATGAATATGTAATATGAACTGAACACATATAAATATATATATATATATATATATATATATATATATATATATATATATATATATATATATATATATATATATATATATATATATATATATATATATATATATATATATATGTGTGTGTGTGTGTGTGTATGTGTTGTATCATCTCAATGTTTGTAGATATTATTTACAGTTCAAACATTTTATTTCATTAAAATTCAATAAATGCATTCTACGTAGCATTAACAGAGTTCAGCATTACGCCTCTAGTAGTCATGTATTTAATATTGTGTTTGTATGTACTATCAATACTATAAGTAACATCCCTTTTTTAAATTTTACAGGTGATTCTTTACAACATTATTGGGTGTTTAGTGGAAAAAATAAATATGAATTAATCCTTACATAGTATAAAATAAAGTCCCCCAGCCATATATGTCGTCTGTCTGTTCGCGATTTGCTCTAAAACTACTGCACCGATTTTCATGCTGTTCTCACCAATGAATAGAGTGGTTCTCGAGGAAGGTTTTAGTATATAATTTATATTTTAGTATAAGTTTTTGTATAAATTGGTCTTTACATATTATAAAAAAATATAGTTGTATAATTTATTGAAGCATAGGTGTATAATTTATCAGTGCATAGTAACAAATGTTCGTTGCTTGGGTGCTGTGTATTATACATTGTCTGGCAGGAGTGGGGATGCAGACATTTTGACTGTTATTTATATAAGCATGCAACAAACAGGAGTCTGCATAAAGTGATTGATATGTAACAGTGGATCATACAGTCCATTAATACATTAATACAGTCCATTGTTCCTATTTGTTTCGATTTCTATTCACATAGTGAATCATTTTAAAATTAATATTAAGTTAGTTTATTTTTGTAGTAATATGCATAGATAGCGATGCATACAACAAATACGTTTTAAAAATTTGCCTATAGATGACAGTATCAACAACATGAGTACATCAAAAATTTTTCCAATAGGTGGCAGTGCATACAACAAATGTATTTCAAAAATTAAACGCAATCAGTCCTTGACGGGACAAAATATTATGTTACTTGGTTATAAGGGCGGTACAAAATTTTTGCGGGTGAAGCCGCGACGAGTAATGCTATTATGTATGACGAGGAAAGATGATTGGATTTTTTGTTAGTTACGATTTAACTCAAGAACTACTCAACCAATATTACCGAAAGCTACATTTCCTCGGAGTAACATAGGCTGTTTTATATTTTCTGTAAAGAACCCGTGCGAAGCCGGGGCGGGTCAGCTAGTTATATATACGTATATATATACATATATATATATATATATATATATATATATATATATATATATATATATATATATATATATATATATATATATATATATACACGTATATATATATATATATATATACACGTATATATATATATATATATATGAGTATATTTTTATATATACTCGTATATACCAAACAATATGCACAAGTCAGGTTATTACAAACTGGAAAAATTTCCAAACGTTCCCCATTTTTATTAGGGTCTCCGGAATTCCAAGTCCTGGATTTTTACCTGGATTAATTTGTTAAGTGGCAGAGTGTAATGCTAAGGTACAAAAATCATCCAAGCCCTTCGTAAAGAATCATCAATGAATCTGCAATCCAAAGACGTTACTGTGTCCTTGAAGTAGGACTTAGGAACTCCAAACTTCGCTAAATGATCAGCGATTGGCCCGGCAACAAACAATAGTAACACTGTTAGATGATCCTACCTATTAGTTAAACCTATGTTAAAAATCACTATCGCTAAAATTTGTATATACGTATATATATATATATATATATATATATATATGTCTGTGGACTCTCAAGCGATCAATTTTTTTTTCCGATTAGAATGAAATTTGGTATTTGTATCGCTTTTGGTATTCTAAATATCAAGTTCGTTAATGGGTAAAATCGAACGGGGGGAAGAGGGTTTAGAGGGAGGGGGAAATAAAAAATTTGACTATCTCCCTTAATATTTGAAAAATCGAAAAATTTATCGGGAGTTAAGTTGTAGGTACTAAGTTTTACTGTAATTTTGTGTCATTTTTCTGTTACACTAATATTTACAGAAATATTTAAAATTTAAGATTGAAAGATAAAATTCTAAATATCTCTGTTCACATTAGAGTTTGAGAAAAATGATCAAGTAATGAATTGTAGCTAACTTGATTTTCTACAACTTTACTCCTTATTCATTTTTCGATTATTCTAATATTAAGAGAGATATTTAATATTTTGTGTTTGTTTGATACGAATACATTAAATATATTTTATTGTAAAAAATTTTATACAATACCGTTATACCGTTCTATTTTGGCTATTAATAAATTTAATTTTAGCAAATACTAAAGTCATTGATTACACTAAAATTATGACCGCAGCTCCTGCGTAACGAATTTTTTTCATTTTTTTCCTGAAGAAAGAGTGTTCCGAAACTAGTCAAATAAAGTGATTTTATGAAAATTTTAAATATTTATTTAATTTTATATTATTAAATAATTCTTGACCACCTATAATTTCTTTAGAATTGTTATATTCCTCGCCTTCAGTGCATTTCTCGAGATGCTCTACCCAGCTGCTGTAAGAATCTTAGATATGTGAGGCAAGTTAACTATATAATAAGTAAAATTTTGTGAATTATTTGCGAAAGTAAATTAAAATAGATCTTAATAATTTTTTTTTTTAATTTGTTTTTATCTTGCTATGGTATGATAACTATTATGCTTTTTATCTAATCGGCGTTGGTTTGCAGCTTTTCCCAATAGAGGTTATTTTAAAGTTTGCAGAAACGCCCAAATCCAGTAGAAAATGATGATGGTCTCTACCTTGCAACATTGCAAACTTGCCTGCTATTGTTTTCCCATACCCGAATATCCTGACACTCAGAAGAAGGTAGGTATGCTGAATTTTCGTATTATTAATTTAATACTTTTTAATACGTCTTTTTTTATCCTATTTCTGAAGGTAATCGGGCGCCAAACTTTATATACACCTCGTACAATATGTCGTATTAAATAATAATATTGTAAATATAGCATTTCAATAGTATAGATGGAAATGTAAATTGTAACTCATGTCACGTAATTCAATGGGGTTTGTGTTTTACAAGTATTAAACTACCTCTCTTTATATATAATATATATAGTCGAAACCGACTATACCGACATCGTTTATAACGACGGATCGGTCAATAAGACGAAATGGCAAGGTCCCAGCCGAATCCCTATATAAATACCTATGTAAACATACTGCTTATTGCAACATCGGATAAAATAACATATCGCTTAAAGACAGGAACCTTTTTCGAAATTTAGCGGCTATAACGACCAACCGTCATATTTTTCAGTAAGTTGGAAGGATTATTTTGTGTTATTATTAGCTAAGACTTCCTCCAATTCCACCCGAACCTGTGCCATTTCACTATCGGATATAGCGTTCCAAGTTATCTCTTCAATGTCGTTATATTTGGTTTCGACTATATATAAATATATATATATATATATATATATATATATATATATATATATATAGATAGATACATATATATATATATATATATATATATATATATATATATATATATATATATAGTTGTATATATATATATATATATATATATATATATATATATATATATATATATATATATATATATATATATATATATATATATATGTATATAGTTATATAAATATGCGTTTATTATTTATGTTTACTTGATATGGGATTGGAATTGATAATGGTTGGTGATGGTTCAGCCACCATCACCAGCCAGTCAGCCAGTTGTTGTGGTATGTTTGATACAACACCACACAACAATTTAATATTGGTCAGAGATAGTTACTTCGATTACTTATTTATTTACTAAATGTTATACTTTAGTATGTTGATATTACTAAACCGATAAAGATTACATTTTATTACTATTTATCGTCTAGATATTTAGAGATGTTGTTTTACTATTTGCTGTTTAACTTTTTTTTTTATTTGATTAGAATAGTAACCAAAATAATGAAACACTGAAGTGTTGTACACGGTGATAGCGAATTAATATGCCAAACTTTGCAAAGATAATTATTGAAGATGTTTAGATTAAAGAATAGCAAATAGAAAATCAAATATCAAATGAGCCAAACCATTCCTAGTAAAAAACTCATTATTGATATAATATTAAATTAGAATCACATAATGAAGGACTTAGTAATTCAATATTTATACAATATAATATGGTGGTAGGTCAAGCTTACATATTTTAAAATATAAACGTTATATTTACGAAGCTCATTTTGTATAATTCACGACACTGCTAAACTATAACTACATTTGGAAAATTGAACTTTAACCTCTTGTACATGAATCACTAGACTGACTCGTGTAAATTTTTTTTTCTTTGTGAAACAATCACGAGTTGACTCGTTTAAACTTATTTTTACTTTGTGAAACAATCACGAGTCTGACTCGTGTAAACTTTATTTACTGTGTGAAACAATCACGAGTTAGACTCGTAATAATTTACTCTACTTCACTCTACGAAATAATAATTTGTCTTTAACTCTACTAGGCGGAATAATAATCAGAAACTAACACCATTATTAACACACTTTTTATGTTAACACACTGTTTATTATTAGCCGGGCATATATGTACACTCCCGTTCAATAAAATTGAACAGATCTGAACCAATTTTGTCTCTCACAATTTTGATTATACTTGTAGTAAATGATTTTTACTATATTTCCATTTCTCTTTTCACACTTAAAATATATACTACTTATCTTTGTTTATAAATGAATGGTTATACAGAGAGTTACAAAAGTGAGGAGTTTCATGAAATGTAAGAAAAATAACATTTCAGGTCTGTACAATTTTATTGAACGGGAGTGTATCTATATGTATGTAATGAAAAATTATCATTTCATCACCCACTGCTGGACTTCTGAAGTATCTGAAATTTTACAGACGTATTAAGCGCTGATGGCAACACGATAAAAAATACGCATGTTTATTTAATATATTTTCATTTCAATAGTATGTTTTAATATTTTTAACTCTATTTTTTATTTTTATAATCATTTTATAATAATAGTAGCTCATGTTCACGTGGCCACAAAAGTTGATGCCAGCTTTTAAAATTTTATAGTTTATCTGTGCATTATTCATTCGGTTTTCGAAAAAAATTTCGAACGAAAGTTATTACCATATTTCTAATGAACGCCTTTTACTCGAAACTTGGTTTCGAAAACCTTATCAATAAGACACAAATCAATTAGAAAATTTAAAAAAATGACATCAACTTTTGTATGTAATATTTTGTAACACGTATTCCACACCGTGGAATAAGTTTTTTGTGCTATAATACAAAGGCACCTTATGGTAGGTAAAGTGTTTCTTAATTTAACAACATGGCGGTTGCTGATTAAAATTGTAATATTTGAAAATCGACTATTATTTGGAAAAATCTGACATTTTATTTCCCTTTCACCCTGTGTTGTAGGTTTAAAATAAATAAATAGAAAGATATTCGCAAAAAAACGAGAAAAAATAAAAAAACGTTTAAATGTAAAACTCCTATAAATAATTCTTCCACCTTTTTCTGAAAAACGTTCTCGCCTCTGAATGTCGTCATCAAGTACTTATATGGTATCGGACAATACTATATCGAAATCCAAATGTTGTCAACTATTACTCAGTATAGAGTAATTTTTACAAGCGCTTTTTTATCCTTTTAATATTCGGTACTTATAAAATACCGTGATGAAAATATAAAACAAAAATACAACTTGAAAAATGTTTGAATTAAAAGTATTGAGTTGTATTTTGTGGAATTCCATTTGAAATATGTGTTTATTATCGTAAAGAAAGAATAACTCTAATACTACCTAGTCGCCTTAAATTTACATAGTTATGGATATCCAACAATTCAGTTTCGTTTCAATATCTCAGGCGGTTCCAAAAAATTTTGAATAACAGTACTATCTATGGTGTGATAGAAATAGATGGCATTACATATAGATTCGTTTGCTCTTGTCTCTATTAAAAAATGAAACTAAGATTACTTTGACATTCATTTGTTTTAGTAATTAATGGCAGGCATCAGGCGATTGATGCAATAATTTACAGGATATATTTTATTTTAATTTAGACAACTTAAACTTATCTACTCTTGCGAAGCTATTGAGATTCAGTTAGTTAATGATATTTAAGAGGTATAACATAAATTCTGTCAATAGCGTTATAACAGTAAAAATCAAATAAATTATCTATTCCCTGACATTAACATTCCTCCTTAAAATCATATAGGATAAGCTATGGTAGTGCTTTTAGTCTCCTTTTAATTTCAACTCAGTAGCACGTATAGGGTAAATTCAATAATTCTTTCTGGAATTAATATTTATTAAGTTTCTCTTTTTTAGATTATAGTAAATACTTAAGAGTTTTGATAAAGAGCGATACCAGCCTGCAGAAAGGATAAATATCGTAACTTTTTATTTGGAAAATGGAAGAAGCTTTATTTCTACTCAGGGAAACTATCGACGATATTTTAATGTCAGATATGCTCCTTTTAACCATACGATATTACTGATTATTTTCTTTGTGGTTATTTGAAAGAATGGGTTTATGTAAACAAGCCACAATGCCTGGAACAACTTAGAATATTAGACGAGAGATTTTGGGTATATCTCAAGAAACTCTACGAAAGGTCAGATGTGCTGAAAAGAGCTCATAGTTTTCAGCGCGAAAGGGGATATCATTTGTTCAACATCATTTTTCGTAAATAGTTGGAAAAACACTTCAAGAAACACACTTTATATTATGAGTAGCAAAATATAAATTTTCTTAACTTCTCATATACTTTTTTTTAAATTTAAAATCGTGAAGGTACTTTTGCGCCACCTTACTTTTGCGCCATCTTGTATAATGTTCTAAATTTTTCGATCGTGTTAAAAAAAATGCTGAAGAGTCCACTGTATAAAAAGTACAATACATATTATGTACATTATGTACATATTATGTACATATAACGACCAATGGCTTAACAATTAAAAACTAAATCGACACTGCACTTAGACAGTTTATACTACTTACACGGCTGCCCCAGAATGAGGGAATTGTTATTCGAGTGTATGTGTATGTCTGTATGTATGTTTATTTCTGTGGCACGCTCTATAGCCTGAACGATCTGATGGATTTTGCCATATGATTTGCCGTTAGATTTATCTTAATTGGTGGAGTGATATGCGGTATAATATTTAAATAGTGTGTGTATTTGTCCGAATTGTTTGAGAAAGCTGTAGCAGATATCGAAATAATTATGAGAAAAGACCTTAGGTAAATTTGCCTTACGACTCGAGAAAACGTACCAGAAGTTCAGAATTTTAAACCGTTCCAAAGTAATTGTTAACTAACCGCTACAAAGTTATTAGCGGCCCTAGGGTCCTTCAAATATTGTTTTTAGTTCCTGTCCGCATTAACAAAATTTTGGAAATAAATTATTTTAGATTTAAAGTATACAAAAATGACGTTTCAAGCTGTCAAAATATTTAGAAAAAAATGAATATTTTTACGCAGTCGGGTTTTTTGTTCATAATAAAATAACTTTCATTCTTAAAAAAAAACACTTGACCATCTTATAAAGATCATGACCTGTCAAAATTCCCCTGCTTCGAAACACGTCTTTAAAACTGTTGGTTTTTTAATGAAATCCAAATATTTTCTAAAACAAACAGTTCTTAAAATTCGTCGCTCCAGCCTGTAGGGACATTTTACTATTGCCTGTGATATTTAAATCATCTTAATTCCCTCTACTAAAAGATTTATTATCTTACAGAATTCACTTTCT
This sequence comes from Nineta flava, assembly GCA_963920215.1. NCBI lineage: Eukaryota > Metazoa > Arthropoda > Insecta > Neuroptera > Chrysopidae > Nineta > Nineta flava. The sequence continues at coordinate 20,676,914 of OY986041.1, forward strand.
CAAACATTCTACATATCAACGTAAAATTAGAAATAATAATGAATAGATACATTATGACTGAAGAGTTTTACCTAAAGCTACATCTTTCACATAAATATTCGAAAAGCAAGTCGACTTGTATATGTGTATAGTATGATAGAAAACCCTTGACACATCGATAGGAAAATCTTATTTCATCTACTTATATGATAGTCAACTACTACAACGCTACGAGCGTGGGTGTTTGTTAAACGGTTTATATTCGTAACATTTTCATAGTGTTAAATATTGTGATATAAACGGGTAGAAGATTTTCATTGTATCGAATATACTGAGTATCTTAAAAAGAAGTGTCGTGCTTTGAGAGTATCAAGTTCACAAAATCATGTAAGAAAGAGTCTCATTTGAATAAGAGAAACGATTTGTTTTTGTAGTATAGTTTTTAAGGCATTTTTTGGATACAAAAGTATATGAAACTTCAAAAGCATGTAGACTTTGGATGTACCAAAGGATAGTCACATAAAAAGTTGTGAAATTTCTCTTAAAAAATTTCATTTGATCATTCTAAACTCGCCTTCAACGATATGTCCGAATATCAGTACAGATATTGTTGCAATTTATGAATAAAAATCTGTTCAAAAATGCGTCAAATGAAACCTCGAACAATGTTGTTCCGATGCCAAATAATCGAATTATGACGAAATTGACAGATAGTTTTTTGGGAATAGTTCAGAAAAAAAACCATTCGAGTGAAGTAGAAAAGTAAACTATACTTCCACTTCGTCTTCTCAGAAAATTATGAACAAAGTGTCATTCGATTCGTAATTGCATCTAAAAAGTTTTTGAAAAAGTTAAAAAAAAGAAGGGGGTTTCGTTTTTTAACCCCGATAATTTTTAGAATAAAAATCTGGAATTTTTTTCTACTTCTGGAAGCTATTCTTTGAAGGATTTGAAAATGATTTCCAGTTGGAAAATTTTGATTTTCCATTTTAGTATTTCTTTTGCAATTTTTTAACGCGGAACTTCAACTTTTTCAAAAAGGAATTCGCTACATTAAGGCTTCGATACATTATCTAAGTTTAATGCGAAATTCATGCAAACATAACTTGAGTAAATTTAATCGAAACGGATAGTACGTACGATTGGGTAACACGCCTTTGGTTTTATTTCGAATAACTGTATAAAACCTGAAATTTCTTGATTGAACAAATTTGAAAATCTGTAATTGTATCAACTGTTTATGGGCCATTACAAATTTTGAATAAGTACACATAAGTACATACTAGTCGTGTTCATTGAATTTTAAGATCCAAAAATATCGAAATTTTTTAAAGCAAATGATTCGAATAAATCGCGATTTTCAAGAAAATTCAAAGTTTCAAAGTCAGTTTGAATAAAAGACAGAATAATCAAATCTAGTATTTAATACCTTTTATTCATCGAATTCATATAAGCGTAATTCTGAAAAATTCCGAATAAACTCACAAATATCCCGGTATTTTTATTCTTTTTTAACTCAACCTAGGACACAAATTTTTTAATATTGCTTATTAAAATGTATAAAATAAACCATGTGAAAAAATATGTAAATTTAATTATTTTCTATATGAGCCCACTTAAATGGAGACGCAAAGTTATGAGGTATTCAGATTCGACCGGACTTTAAGAACAGTCCTTTGTAATAATTTATTAGAGCATTAGGACGCACTACGCAGCCAAAGTCTAGGTAGTTTAGATTGTAGAGGCTGCCCTGGACGGGCTACACTTCGACCATAAGGTCCATTGTGATGCCCAAGGATGTGAGGACTTGAGTGGAGTAGAAGAAATTTTTGTGTATAGACTAGGAATTTGTAGGATATGCGGCTGCAGCCGACTATGATAAGAACAATGCCGATAATCATCTGGAGTTCGTGAAAGAAACTGCAAAAAACCTTTGCAAGCATAGCCGGTTACTTCGTTCTTGTCCATACGCCACCAGTTTAGTCAATTATCCGCTCCTTGTTTTTTCCTAATAATTCACAAACTCCTGATGTCGAACCAATAAATTCGAACCAATAAATTCCCAGTATCCAAGTAAGCATACTGCGCAGATATAACGCCATAGACCGCTCGACCACATGGACTGGTAGCCAAAGTTTAAAAAAAGTCTTAAATTTTCGAACAAACCAAAAGTTTGCATATGAATCAGTTAATTGTCGATTCAGAGTGATACTTTGATTTTAGAGGTCCCGAGTTCAAGACATGTTTTTATATCTCGTAAAAATGGGAATAAGCTCACTGCTTTGAGCATCTATAAATGTCACAACACAATACTCGAACGAATAACACATTTTCGCAATGAAGATCTTGCGTCTTAGTTGTGTAGAAATGAAGCAATCAAAAAAGTATTCTCAAAGAAATTTTATACAAAAAGCTTTACATTTAATTTATCATGATTTCATCTAAATGATGCCATATTATTATGTGTATGAAGTTAGCACCGCCATTTTGAAAAACCAAAAAAATAATCATTGTGCTAGTTTGTGCTAGCCTGTGCCGCAAACCGCGATTCGATATCGCAATTAGTTTCGTAGAAAATAGGGTTTGAAAAAAAAACCGCAATAAAATCGCAAAAAACCGCAATTTGTCGAAATTAAAAAAAATAGTTGATCTCGATTGTGCTCAGCTTATGGCTAGCTTGTGCCGCAAACCGCGATTCGATATCGCAAATAGTTTCGTAAAAAATCGCGTTTAAAACAAATCGTAGCACCGCTATTTTGTCGGAATGAAAAAAAAAATGGTTGTGCTCGATTGTGTTAGGCTTGTGCTAGCACATCTATTTTTTTTCATTCCGACAAAATTGGGCATGAAAAATATTTTTTTTTAATTTTCGCTTCATTTTTCAAAATTTCTAAGATCGGCTTGCGGCACAACGTAGCACATTCCTGGCAAAAACTAGCACAATTATTATTTTTTGGTTTTTCAAAATGCTAACTTCACACACATCATATTATTGTCTGGTTATCGGAATTACATACATTTTCAAAATTTCTAATCTATACGACATTAGAAGTGGATGAAAGCGACTTGCAAGATTTTTTACATGAAGGCCAGGCTAATAAAGGTGTGTTCAAGGAGTAAAATCACGAATACAAAAGAACAACATTGAACTCATCAAACAGACTACCATCCAATATACGTAACACTGGCTGAAATTTCCGGTATCGAATACCAGACTGGCAAATACGCTGCACTAGACTACGTGTAAAAGTTCTCAATTGATGTCAATCAATCTGGCATCTGTGTCGATTTCGATTTTACCACGATGTGTTAAGCAATTATAATCCGGAACATTTTTTTGAGACATGCTGAATAATGCATATGCCTGTGTAAATGTTTTCAAGAATAATGCTTACAATGCAACATTCGCTGGCTGGATAATATTCTGTACGGAAACAATGAAATCATTTTCTAACATTGTCTTTAAAGATTTGAAAAGTACTTATAATGTTTTTTTTTTACTATAGAAGTTAATTAACTTTTTATTTTTCAGTTCAGTAGTTGCTTTTTCATAAAACACTTGTTACCTACGTGATGGGTAAATTGATCAAAATTTATTATGGGATTTGTTAAAATAGTTTATTGAATATAACTTATGTCTGATAATATGTTTCAAAAAATCTAAAAAAATAATTTTTTATCTATGTAAATACCAAATAAATAATAATTTCACATCCAGCTGATTTTTTAAATTTAGCCACATATTTTTGACGATGTTGAACTCTTCCCTCCCCGTGTCACAATTAGTCATATCCAAACCCCCTATAAATATTATGTCACAATGATAGACTACTCTTCCCCTTTCGTTTTATTAATCAGATATAAGCAAAAACCTAGAATGAAATCAATTTCACACGCACTTAACACAAAATTTCACAAGAACGAAATACGTAGACTAAGTGAATATTCCTAGTGGTCATGACTTTAATCATTGGAAACTTAACTAAAACACTAAAACTGAATATACAAAAAAATATTTAAGCATAAGTATTGATGATGCGGTCAACAAAAGTGTAAACTTGTTTCGTAAACGATAGTGAAACTACAGAGACTACAGTGAAATCTTTCTCTGTAGTCTGTGTTAGAGACATTTGGACGGAGGGAGAACCACCTTATCTCAAAAAAAGAATCGTCTGGTATACAGACGGATACAAAACTGTAGAAGGGAATCTACGGAAAGAGACCTGAAGAAAGCATAAGCCTCAACTAGGGGAAATATGCCACGGTCTTTCAAGTAGAAGTCTACGCCATACTAGCTACCATCATTGGCTCAGAGCCTGTTTTAGGAATTCCAAGGACTATAAGTAAACAGATGATCAACGAGTGGTCAAATTCTAAACACCGTGATCATTGGAAAAAAGTGCCGTGGCAGGAGCTTGGGAAGGTACTGCTTCAAAATGGAACCAAGAGGCTATCTCGCGATGCACCGAGGCTGAACATGATGCAACTGTGGAGGATTACCGTATTCAAAACCGGGCAATCTGCACATAATGGGACTTCATAAAGGGTCCATTATGTGCAGATTGTGAGGCGAGGAGGAAGAAACTTCCAGCCACATTATCTTTGACTGCGAATCTTTGGGTTACAGCAGATACAGGATATTTGGTGCATCTCACCCCGAATATATGAATCTTCAGGAAGACCTGATAAGCAAACTCCTGGCTATTGCCAACATATGAGAGAAGCGAATCTCATCGGACTGAAGAAGAAGGGGAGCACAATGGATCCAAAGGCTATACTTTTTAGATCCCAAGACGTATCTATTTATCTATCTATCTTCGTGAATGAAGATATTTGGCTGCTAGTATTCATTTATTTTTGGCCATAACCATAAAATTATGTTTAAATAATCCGACTAGAAAAATAGTTCTGAACCTGATCACGCAAATCTGATCAGAACCTCATGCCGAGTGTAACGTCAAACATGATCAGGGCCTGATGTTGTTTACCTTTTGTGTACTTCATCATATTTGCCTGATCAGTTTGTATCAAAGAATTATTATACCGGGTATATAGTATATACCAGGGTATATAAGTTAAGTTCCGTTTTTGTAACGGTTGAAAATATTAATCAGACAAAAAATTTGGTATAGGTGTTCATAAAATGTCCTAATTAGTCCATTTCCGAAAATGTGTCTATCCGTCCGGCCGTCAACACGATAACTAAAAAAACAAAAAGAGATAGCCACCTGAAATTTTGTATGTGTGTTCTAGAGCTAAAAAGTAAGATCAAGCTTGTGAATAGAAAATAACCCTTTCTAAAAATAAACGTTTGCAAAAATTTGTTTTCATAAATTTAGTGTATACTGGGTATTTAAGCAATAACTCAGTTGTTATTTACATTTGTTAGAATATTATTGATGACATTTCTAATTTTATTGAAAAATATTGAATTACGTTTAAAAATAATTATTGTTAAAATAAAAACTAAATACACAAATCAAATCAAGAGTTTTAAAAAAACAAAAAAAAACATGCTTTTATTACATGGAATATGAACTAAAAAATGCAAAATAATTTAAAATAGAATTGAACAAAGAGATTGACAACAAAATTAACTTTAATGTAAACAAAAGCATGGGGTGCTCTCTACTTACGTTTTCATAATGGCTCCCCTTTTACAAGACTAAGTAGATACTTTTGTTTACATTTAACTAAATTTTGTTGTCAATCTCTTTATTGTATTCTATTTTCAATTATTTTGCATTTTTTATTTCATATTCCAATAAAAGCATGTTTTTTTAGTTTTTTAAACTCTAAATTTTATTTAGTCTTAAAACAAATTAATTTTGTGTTGTAGTTTCATTCTTCAATATTATTCCCACAAGTGGTGGAATAAATCCAATTCTTACCAAAAAAATTATTTATCGAATATAGCATAGAAAATTTATGTCAAATATTTAGTTTTTTCAAAATTTTAACAGTTGTAAACGTCATTTTTTTAATTAAAATTTTGTTGCTGACATTTCCATAGAAACTATATACTATACTATCACACTACAGATTTTTATGTTATACTTTGTAACGCTTAAAGATATTGATCGTACGCCTGAATGTTTGGCACATCTGTTCATAAAATGGCCTAATTCATGGTCTGTCTGTCGGTGGACACGATAACTCAAGAACGAAAAGAGACAACGAGCTGAAATTTTTGTGTGTGATATAGAGTAAAAAAGTAAGCTCAAGTTCGTTAATGAACAAAAAGTGTTTTCCCCCAAGTGGGGGGAAAATATATACCTTTGATACCGTAAGAGATAGTTAAAAAGTTTGATAACAAAAATGTTCTTCTTTTTAAAATAAACAACTTTTGATTGAAAATTTTTTTCATAAACTCAATAGTTTACTCATAATTTGTGATTAAATGTTCCTGGGAAAGCGAATTGATATACAGTATATACTGGGTATTCAAACAATTAACTCAATTAGTTATTACATTACTTATTTGAAGTAGTTATTTCTAATATTAAGAGAAATATTGTATATTTTGTGGTTTCTTCTTTCTCTAAGGCCCCCTATTTCCTCGATCGATTCGATTTGTTTACAAAAATTGTGACCACAAAAGATGGAATATATATTTATTTTTATATGTGCCTGTATCCACTCTAGCGGTCACAGGTCTCCATGAATATGAATAAGTTGATTAAGACCTATTTCCAAAAAAAAAGTAATTTTTTTATTCTGAGGAAAATCGCGAAGTTGACGCAGTTCCTACGTAACGAATTTTGTTTCTTTTTCAATTGAAGCCTTCACTTTATTTTGTTCTATCCAAAAGTTGCACTATATCAAACATTCTTTTAGTTCGGAACATTTTGTCTTTATCATATGTATTCGGAATAACCAATTTTGAATGAAAAAAAAGGCACAAGACAAAACAAAAATGAGGTTTTGAAGAAACCCAACTGTTCTTTAATCCTACTTACAATATATGAAATGGAATTTTCTCTTTAAAAATTACCTATCAGATTCTTTAATTAACATTAGCAATCGTTAGGAATATAACATAAGGCGATCTTATAGCGTTTGTTATTAGTTTTTTAGTGCGTTACTTACAAATCTTGTGACTGATATTTCTGAGAATAACTTGTAAGGAATACACTTTTTATAATCCGAACTCTAATTATTAATTATACGTTATTAGATAATTTTCCAATATGAATTAGACACGATATCTGTTCGAAATTACACAAATAATAATCATTAGATAACTTTTAAGGTAATTATTTAAAAGCATTCCATCCAAATGTTATGAACGTCTGCATATTATGTAGAAGAGCTAGAAGAATCTTCAAGAACAAAGTTTCAAAACAAAACGATGGCAAATACCTACCTCCGTACAAGTTGGGAGTGATTAAAATATAAACATAGCTATATACATATATATATATATATATATATAAATGTAGCAGAGCGAATCTTTTAATATATATATATATATATATATATATATATATATATATATATATATATATACATATATATATAAATGTAGCAGAGCGAATCTTTTAACATTAATGCGAAATGTAATTGACATTTTTGGTACAGGGGATATGGTATAAATCAAGGTGTTTTTCTTCAATCTCATTATCTTGACATAAAAAACCATTTTGGAAGTAACAAACGACAAAAATTTGTCGGATAATCAAATCATTTAGTATGATTTATTAATTTAATTTATTTTATTAATTTTTGAAATAAAAACAAGCACTTCAATTTTTAATTTCTGTCTATTTGATTTTATTTTGGAGAAAAAAAAGTCTTTGCCAGTTATCGATCATGGAGATCATTGATTTACTTGTGAAGAAAAAAAACTTTTTATACCGGGTGTATAAAATACACTGCACAGCAAAAAAAGTGGCGAACTTTGAAAATTAATTTAAATTACTTTCTCTGTAATTTTTTTTTTCATATTAACAACACTTTTATAAATTTGTATATGTTTTTGATGATATGGGGGTAAAGTAGTAAAAAAAAAACGTATAATTTACGGGGGAAAAAAATTAATGTAAAAAAATAAGAATTATCATAAATTTTAGTATTAAAAAAAAGCATTTTATTTCGATATGTTTGGAAGAAATTTAACACTTTTAACAGTGTATAATCAATCCCTCGTCTTGCTCTAATGACTGTCTCTAGGAACCCTTTTAATTAAGTTCGCTACGAAATTTTGGTTGACTACCTCCTATTCTGGCACTAAATATATTGTGAGCTCCTGTAAGCTACCACGTGGGTTAATTCATCCTCTTGTATCATCTTAAAGAATTTCTATGGGATTTCACTCGAGGCTACGTGGTGTCCATCTCAAATTAGAATTTCGATCTTTTTTTTAATGTACATCCTTCGGAATTGTTTTTCTACTGCTTTTAAGACTGTCCAAAGACTCCTTATGCCAGGAGTCTTTACCAAGACTCTTTTATCATCGAAAAACCCTCTAAACCACCTCCATCAATGTGCCACCTCCGAATTACACTCTTTGGATGATCCTACATTCAGAGTAACGCATACATAGCCTCAGTAGACGATTGTATTATTTATCTAGTAGATGCTATGCATATCGAGACTTATGTGCAAAGAGGAAGTGCTTCCATTTATTTTAATTACACGTTATGAGCCTTAGGCGGGATCTTCGATGATGTACAGAGAGCACTGGTACTACGCATGGCCTTCTGGGTTGTGAGTTCATTTCAGCAAGTCTTTTTCTTCTAGTTTTTGCATTAGGAGCAATATTAGAATCCATACGGAGCCTTTCCGAAAGATTCAGAAGGGTGAACATTAAAATAAAACGATCGAAATTCAGGATCTAAGATGGCCACCACGTTGCTCAGAGTGAAATCCAATACTTTATCTCTGAGATGAATTAGTCCGACGTATAAGAAAAACAAATAACACTCCTAATAGCTCACAGGAGCTCATATAGCTTTACTACTAGAATGGGAGGTAATCATCCAAAATATCGTAGCATTTTAGCGAGAGGAGGTAATATCCACTGTTAAAGGTTTAATTCATTTTAAAAACCTCGAAATAAAATTCATTTTTTAAATTATAAAATTTATGGAATCTTTTCTTTTTTTTAAAATTAATTTTAGCCCTATATCAACAAAAATTCGTTATGCAGGAGCTGCGTCAACTTAGCGAATTTTCTTAGAATGCATAAATCACTCTCTAGCGGTGATAATTTTAGTGTGACCAAAATGAAATATAATATCTGATATGACTTTAGTACTTGCAAAAATTAAATTATTTAATAGCCAAAATAGAACGGTATAACGATTATCGTTTATAGTTACTATGGAAACGACAATCAAAATTTTTTATACTAAAATATATTTCATGTATTCGTATCAAACTGACACAAAATTTTAAATATCTCTCTTAATATTATAATAATCGAAAAATGTATTTAAGGAATAAAGTTATAGAAAATCAAGTTTGCTAAAATTTATTATTTGATCATTTTTCTCAAACTCTAATGTGAACAGAGATATTTAGAATTTTAACTTTCAATTTTTAATTGTAAATATTTCTGTAAATATAAGTGTAACAGAAAAATGATAAGATACAAAGTTACAGTAAAACTTAGTACCTACAACTTAACTCCTGATAAATTTTTAGATTTTTCAAATATTAAGGGAGATAGTCAAATTTTGTGTTTCCCCCTCCCACGAAACCCCCTTTCCCCTCAAATTTTACCCATTATCCAAGCTTGACGTTTAGAATACCAAAAGCGACCCAAATACCCAATTTCATCCCAATCGGAATAAAACTGTGACCGCTAGAGAGTCCACAGATATTTTAAAAAAAGTGCATATATATATATATATATATATATATATATATATATATGTATACATACAGACAAATTTTAGCGATAGTGATTTTTAACATCTAATATGTAGGATCGATGGACCTTCGAAGAAATTTTTACGAAACTCCAACATTGGTGCAAAAACAATAGCTGCATTTCCATTGGAGGCAATTCGCTAAAAAACATAAAATATAAAATATCTCTCTTAATATTAGAACAATCGAAAAATATGTAAGGAGTGATGTTGTAGAAAATCAAGTTTCTTACAATTCATTACCTGATCATTTTTTCCAAACTCTAATGTGTACAGAGATATTTATAATTTTAACTTTCAATCTTTAACTATAAATATTTTTGTAAATATTGGTGTAACATAAAAAATTATAAGAAACAAAATTATAGTAAAACTAAATACTTACAAATTTACTCCTTCTTGAAATATTATTATATATATGCCAAATTTTGTGATTCCCTCTCCCTCCAAGTCCCTTTCCCCTTGCCCATTTTTACCAGCTGTCGAATTTGATCTTTTGAATACCAAAAGCGCCTCAAATACCAAATTTCATTCCAATCGGAATAAATCTTTAACCGCTAGAGACACATAAACTTCGATGGACAATTGAAGAAATTTTTACGAAATTCCAACATTGGTACAAAAACAATAGCTGTATTTGCTTTGAAGGAAATTCGCTAAAAAAGAATAAAATCGGTAGGAATTGAACTTTGGTTACGATTATCTTTTAAACGGTCTACACAGGATCTAGAGACTTCATTCGTAGTTCAATGGGAATGACATTTGGTATTTGACGGCTTAATAGATAGAGGCAACAAATTCCAAATCTTAATATTTATTAGAGCGAATAAAGGCAATTTATCACTTGACAATATTTTCCTTGTAAAAGGGTCGTCAATTAGTAATTATTGTTTTATAATGAATATTATAATAATAATTAATTAAAAAATTTTCGTCGTTGTTTTAGAAATTATATATTTTATGTCTAGACATAAAATTTTCTCAGAACTAGTTCTGAGGAAATTAGCTATGTGCTGCCATATGACATATTTCAATTTCTTAGAATTTGAGACATTGGTTTGAGACATGTGTTTTGAAGCGGTTTTTGATGATAGTAAAAGGGGTGGATTAACAAAAAATAGAATACATGTTCAACTAATTACAAGCTATCAAAGATAGATAGATAGAATAAGTATATTTGAGCATCAGTATTTTACATAAATTGTAGTACAATACATCTTAAAACTATAGTTCCTAGCCTATGTTTTACCTATTTCATCATATTTAATTATATACATCGAGATTATAAAATCATTTTAGCATCGTTTAGAAATGTTAAAAACTTAATACAAAAACTATTGACATAAATTTTTTCCAAAATTGGATGGATAAGCCATCTCTACAAACTAAACTTAAATAGAAAAACAAAAGAAAAAGAAGAAAATACATACAATTAAGAAAACAACAGTATTAGTTGTAATCGAGATCAAGTGGCATGCGGAATCTTTTCCCGAAGAGTAACGTATTCGGGTTAAATTGACCCAGTACGTTGATTTCTGGGAAAGGATTTTCGTGGGATGATTGGAAAAAGGATTTGGAGGTAGTTTGGATAAATGAACGCATAGTAGGATGCACAAGTTATCAGAGCTGCAGGGTCACACATAGATGATGGTTATTCATATTGAAACTGTTGGTACTGTTAATGATAACAATAGATACATGTACCACACACAAAATCAATTATTATTGTTATAACAATAATACACCATTGTACATTTAATAGATTATATGCAATCTTTATTCATATTGCATTCATATAATAAATAGTCTATCAGCTACTGAGATAGATGTTTTCATTTCTACGTGTCAGTGGTGTCATTTTTTCAGTTACTCGCGTAGATTACGCAAACATTAGTAAAGGTTTTATAATTTTCATCTAAAAAATATATAAGCAGAATCGATTTATTAATATTGATATAAAAAAATTATCTCATCCATCAAACCCTGAATCTCTGGATTCGATGCCTTCTGTGCTACTAATACACCACGGATGATATATATGAATGAGTCATTTTTTCATATGTATAGTTTTGTGATACTATAGTAGTAAACACAAAATTAATATTATGTAGAATCTACTTTAGTTTTGAAAAAATTGTTTCGGATAAAATTTTGTAAGAAAAGTGCCACAGTCGCTAATACATTCATCTAATATTTCGTTATGAATATTGTGATTAGATAACACATCTAATGTTATTGGGCCTTTAGGCACAAATTTCGTGAAAGGTGTTTTGCTTAATACCCAGATACTGACAATATTGGCGTTTTTGTAGAACCGTGTATTGCTAAAAAAGACAACAAAATTTTGCAAAAATTTTTGCAAATGTTTATCGATTCTACCTAGTAGATGTCGAAAATCGCCATCTGTAAAATTTATATATATATATATATACATATATATGCATATACATACATACATATACATACATATATATATATATATATATATATATATATATATATATATATATATATATATATATATATATATATATATATATATATATATATATATATATATGTCTGTAATCACTCTAGCGGTCACAATTTTGATCTGATTGGAATGAAATTTGGTATTTGAGGCGCTTTTGGTATTCAGAGGTCAAGTTCGTTAATGAGTAAAATCGAACAAGGGGAAAGGGTGGTTTAAAGAGAAAGGGAAACACAAAATTTGACACAAATCTCCCTTAATATTCGAAAAATCGAAAATTTTATAAGAAGTAAAGTTGTAGGTACTAAGTTTTACTGTAATTTTGTTCTCCATCATTTTCTCTGTTACCCTAATATTTACAGAAGTATTGGCGGTTTAAGATTGAAAATTAAATTCCTCAATATCTTTGTACACATTAGAGTTTGAGAAAAAACGATAAGGTGATAAATTATAGCAAACATGATTTTCTACAACTTTATTTCTTACGCATTTTTCGATTGCTCTAATATTAAGAGAGATATTTTCTATTTTGTGTTTTCTTCTTTCTTTAAAATCATATACGACATTTCATTTTGTACAGACTAAAATTGTGATCGCTAGAAAGTGATTTATGTTATTTCAAGAAAATTCGCTAAGTTGAAGCAGCTCCTGTGTAACGAATTTTTCCAAATTCCAATCAATCCCCTGAAATGTACCCACAAAATCATAGTGTAACTGCGCATACATTACGTCTATAATTGAGCCTTCACACTTTATTTCGGTTCAAAATTATTACCTCGAATAATTCTGGAGAAAATCACCTGGACAGACGGACGAATATCAAAGTGATTCCATAAGTGTTTTATTTTGCCATCTTCGGTATAGAACAAGATTACCAGCCAAGCAGCCCGAGCGGTCTAAGGCGTCATATCTGCGCAGTATGCAGTACTTGGAAACTGGGAGGTTATGGGTTCGAATCTCGACATCGGCAATTTGTCAATTATAAAAAAAAAAAGAAAAAAAAAGGGGCGGTTGATTGACTAAACTGTCAGCGTATGGACAAGAACGAAGTAACCAGCTATGCTTGAGAAGGTTTTCTGCAGTTTCCTTCACGAACTCCAGATGAATATCGGCATAGTTCCTATCATAGTCGGCTGCAGCCGCATATCCTACCAATTCCTAGTCTACTCACAAATTCCTTCCACTCCACTCACATCCACACATCCTAAGGCATCACAATGGACCTTATGGTCGAAGTGTACCTCATGGAACAAGATTTAAAAACTTAAAAAAATGACTCTATTAAAGTTTGTATTGCCAAAAATTGCAACAAAGTAACTAATGAAATTTCCATGCTACCACCATATTTGTAATCTTTGCAAACAATCCTGAAATAAGACACCTCATACGTCGTCTTCACAGTGTAAGTGATCATTTTTCACAGATATAGGGATACACTAGCTGATACACTATTGTACGTTTATTGTACGTTTATTATTATTAAGTTATTGTACGTTTAGTCAAATCATATCTCTATAATACTACAAAATACAAGTTTGAAGCCAATATAATAATACAATATTATTCGTCTTATTACCCTGTGGGCAGATTACCATAGTATGAGATTTCATTCTTTTGTCTGCTATGAAAATTGAATTGAAGAACTGATGGAGCATATCTTTTGTATAAAATATACACCGTCAGTCAAAATTATAGTACTGAATTATGATTATAGTACTGAATTAATCCTAGGTTACTGCAATTTTGCAGAGATCTTTATTTATGGTGTTCCAAGCTATATACACATAGTCTTTGAAAACGAAATTGTGTATGTTAAAAAAATGAAGATATCAAAGGTAACGAAAATTGATCTATCGAATTTTTCTATTTAGTACCACGCCATTGATGCAAGTAGGAAAAATTTATAGTTCATGTTATTTTCTACTCCTTAGTAGATAAAGATAGATGGACTACACTTCGACTATAATTGTGATGTCTAAGGGTGTGAGGATGTGAGTGGAGTGGAAGAAATTTTTGTGAATAGACAAGGAAGTGGTCGGATATGCGGCTGCAGACGACTATGATAGAAAGTATTCAGATATTCATCTGGAGTTCGTGAAGGAATCTGCAGAGAATCTTCTAAAGCATAGCCGGTTACTTCGTACTTGCCCATATGCCGACAGTTTAGTCAATTAACACCCCCTCTTTTTTTTTTTAATAATTGAAAAACTGCCGATGTCGGGATTCGAACCCATAACCTCCCAGTTTCCAAGTAGGCATACTGCGCAGACATAACCCCTTAGAACGCTCAGCCACTTGGATTGGTTTTCTACTCCTTCATCGTTCTTGGTAATTTTTATTTATGAATAACTGTTTTCGAAATAATATACTGATAATCTTAATATTTGATACATAAATTAACATAATTTGACAAACATAGCCGAAGCTAGCCCGGAAATTTAACTAGGAATTTTTTGTAAAGCTGCGAAATTTTCTTTAATCAATTCTAATCGTTGATTCTATGCGGCCTATCCTAGGCAAAGAATCCACCAGTTAATATTCCTCCTACCCATTTTTACCTACCATGCACATTGCACTTAAAAGGGGCACCGATTATCATTGTTATGAGCAAAATCTGTCGTTCCTGAGACTTTAGTATCTTCTCAGGATTACTGCCCTAACGCTAATGTTTTCTCCCTGCGAGGTTGAACTCAGATATGGACTCCGAACTCAGATCTTCGGGCTTTTTTTTTTTCTATACCACAGTATCCCAGTATCCCATAACCCAGACCAATGTGATATATTCCTTGTGTATAAATTCGTCATTGAGATGTTGCATTGAAGCAACAGCCGGGATGTGTAAAAGTAGCCGAAGCTAACCTAAATAATATTACACTGTCTCATGTCAAATAATTCCGATCAATGGCGTGATGATTAGCTACAAATGTATATAATACACTTTCATTGATATATATATATATATATATATGACATATATATGAAAAATTTCAAATCTATCCAAATGACGATGAAATTTATTTCCGACACGTATATTCAGTGAAATAAACTAAACCGTGTTTTCCTATATACATATATTGTGTCTGTATTTATAAAAAGAATCATTAAATATTGAAGGTGGAAATGGTTTTTTACTTGCAAATCCAATATCATTTGATCATATTGAACGATAAAAATTGTTAATAAACAATAAAACTAAAATAGAGCACATAATTATTTGTTTGAACTTCTTTTAAGCGCATTGTCGATGCAAGGATTAAGTAAGTTAGAGCATTCAAAGAGGATGTATTATAGAAATTATGTTTTCAATGTGAATAATCGACGTTGACTTTTGGTGGCCCTTTAATGCCAAAAATACCGATTGTAATACTTTGGGTTGCCTTACACAGTTTTCTAAATAAAATTTTAGGGAGGGAACTAAAATTAGGTGTGGTATAAATAGGTTTAAGTGGGTTTGGATTATGAAGTTAACACACACTTGTGTGAACTTCCACCAATATCAAACGCAAAAAAATAATCACAAATATAATAGCTATACATGACTTTATTGAAGATAAAAAAAATTTTGACAAAATGGAAACTCGACTTCAAAAATTAAATATTCTAAAACCAAAAATGCAGTAAAAAGTAAAAAAATAATTGCGTATTCTTGTGTCAATTTTAGTTCACCTAAGCAAAATTTTTTTAATATATATGCACAATTATTGTTATTTTTGGAGCCGGTGTCAGCATAGAGAAATTGAAAAATGTTGTCGTTTTTATTTCGAAAAAATATTGTATTTATATAAATTTTAATGTTTCACATAAAATTTATCCTTCACATAAAATTTGGACACCGCCTCCAAAAATAACTTGTTATTGTACATATATATTTAAAAATTTTTGCTTAGGTGAACTAAAATTGACACAAGAATACGCAATTATTTTTTTAATTTTTAGTGCATAATTGGTTTTAGAATATTTGATTTTTGAAGTCGAGTTTCCATTTTGTCAAAATTTTTTTTATTTCTCGCTGTTTAGTGACTTTGAAGTTCTATAACTGATTTTATTTGTCTGAATATGGGTAGACCTACTAAACGACCTACTGATTTTTAGTGCATTTTTTTAGAACACATTTTTTTTAACCTTTTTTTTTTTTAATTTTTAGTGCATTTTTTCATAACAGATTTTCAGTTTTTTTTACATGCATTTTTTTTTTTTTTTTTGGGCTCGGTTTTTTTTTGTAAAAATTTTTTTTATTTCAAGACGGTTTCTAAAAAATTTTCTTATTTTTCCATTATGAATGAGTATACCCTTTCAAACAAAACAAAAATTATCGCAGAAATCGGTGATCACATATAAAATGAAGATTTTCCACGATTTCCAGGGGATCCCCACATCAAAATACGATTTGGGGACAATAGGACCAATGGGAAATCAAACTCTTTAAAACAAAAAATTAAAATTCAAAATCGGTTCATAAATGACGGAGTTCTGAGATGACACACATAAAAAAAACATACAGACGAATTGAGAACCATCCTCCTTTTTGAAGTCGGGTTAAAAAGAAAATATCAACAGTACTCGTTTTCTCAAAAAATTCAAAAGGGCTATATATTGATATTTAAATTACAGCAAATATTAGTGTTCACAGGTTCTTTAAGCTAGAGAAACTTATAAAGAAACTAAAACACCTTTACAGAACACTAAAGTAACATCTGAAAATTAAAACTAAATATAGCTAGCTGTACCCTCGACTTCGTCCGAAAATATATTTTATACATCCAATCCTTATGCGTATTGTATGATATGCGATTATAGATAGATAGATAAAAAGATATATATATATATATAGATAGATACGTTCTTTATTAGCTCTTTCGACAAATACAATTTGTATAGAACAGGCCAATATAAAACATATAAATACTAATTTGGAATTTAACAATGAAAATGAAAAACAAAGAGCCAATGAATGTCTGATGAATATAAATTATGAATCTTTCGCCTCTGAAGTAAAGCTAATTTGTTTTACTATATTTTATTTTTTTAATTTTGTGTTCGAATAAATCTAGGATGTATATAGTCTAAGAGCCGAATAGAGATCGACCTTCACCTATCTGTTAACCGGATGAAACATATTTTTTATGAAGTTTCAGTACAAAATGTTGTCATGACCATTTTTAATTAAATTAATTTTAATTAATTTTTTTTTCTGTCCTTCACCCACTTGTTAAGTAAGCGAATTTTTTTAAACTGATAGTTTATATTATAAAGAATATGCTTGGGTAATAGTGTCTACTCATTTCCAGTCATGACTACCTGACAAGCAGGTATGAATAGGTAAGTAAATATAGATAACTACACTGATCTGTTAACCAATCGAAATATATATCAGAAGGTAGATAATTTAATGATAAACACGATCGTATAGTATTGCCAGCAATAAACCGGTCATGAAATAGTAATGCCTGGCTTTGAAGTTTGAAAATCGGAGCAAGCAAAGATGAGCGAGAGAGAAAATAGAGCAACCGAAGCTTGTGCAATACAAGAGGGCATAACATAGCAGCTGCGTGTAGTGTAGTTGCCTATATTTACTTACCTGTTCTACCTGCTTGCCAGGTAGTCATAACCGGAAATGAGTAGGCACTACTACCCAGGCATATTCTTTATATTATAAACTACCAGTTAAAAAAAATTCGCTTAGTTAACAAGTGGGTGAAGGACAGAAAAAAAAAATTAAAATTAATTTAATTGTAAATAGCCATGACAACATTTTGATAGGTACTGAATTTTAGGCGTATTCGTCTATTAATGAAACTTCCTAAAAAATATGTTTCATCCGGTAAACAGATGGGTGAAGGTGCATCTCTGTTTGACTCCTGTACTAATACTGGATGTTGTTTATTTGAAAAGTAAAAATACAGATTTAAAAAAAATCGTATCTAGGGGTAATCCTGAGCGTGTCATAAGAATAAAAATTTATATCCAGATAGGAGCTATTAATTTATCTGGATATAAATTAAAAAAAAAAAAATGTATTAAAAAATAAATAAATAAATAAAATATCTGAAATACTTTAAAACAAACTATTTTAAAATATTTGTATTTGAATATATCTAAGATTCGATGTTTTGTGTTTTTTAAAATAAAATTCGTATCCAGAGTTAATCCTGGACGTGTGGTATGATTTAAAATTTGCATCCAGATAAATCTTTAATTACTAAAATAATATAAAGTTATTTTTTAAGAATGTTTTTTCTTTATCATGCTGTTAGCTTTGATATAATTATCATGGTAACTAATATTCCATTAACTCTTTGAACAATAACAAAATTATAGATCATATGGAACAAATCCATATAAACATACTGATAAATAAGTAAACATTTTACTAATAAATTGGTTGTAAAAGAAAATCTGATATACCTTAAAAAAAAGATGTACCATATTACAACCCTTGCAATCTTATATTCCCTATTCGAACCTCTTTAAGTGTTGATTTAGAAGAAAAATGCCCTTCGCCATTGTTCAAGCAATCAGGCAGGCTAATAGTGTCAGGCAGAGTTGTATTCGCATTTATAATACTAGATCACAAAATATTAGAACAAAATTTAAAGTCGGTTCAGTTGTACAAAATACGTCGTTATTATATAAAAGACAAATTACGTGATACGTTGGACTAGGAACTTTATGAACTTATCGATAAGATTTTGACGCTATAGATAGATATAAAAATAAATATTGGGGTATGTAAAGTTCTACATTTCGGCATTCAGTCTGACGGCATTTATCCTTCTACTTCAGTCTGACAAGATTCGCTTCTCCCATATCTTGGCAATACCCAGCTTGCTTATTAGGTTTTCCTGAAGGTTCATATATTTGGAGGGAGATGCACTGAATATTTTATGTCTACTGAAACCGATAGATTCTCGCAGGACAATCTACAAATAATGGATCCATTGTGGAGTTCTTTTGTGAAGAAGACGATTTCGTAGGTGATAATGTCCAGTGATAAATAGAGTAATCTTTCGAAGTTGTATCTTGTGCAGGAAGACATCATAATGGGACAGCCCCTTGGATGCATTCCGAAACAGTATTTTTCCGAGTTTTCGTTGCGGTATATTTTCCCAATGATTAAGGAGTTAAAACTTTACTGTCTTCAGAATTCTCTAAATAAATTTTGGGCCTGTGCAAGGTATTCCAACTCCTTTCTTACGTTACATTTAGTCTGTTGTTACTGACCCTTATCTAATAATCTTACCTACAATTTTAACAAAACACTGTATCCATATTAATATATAAATATATATACATATTATGAGTATAAAACCCGATATTTGTTCATGTATTATGTATGAAAAGCTCTACTTAAATATATATATATATATATATATATATATATATATATATATACATGATATCTACTTCATACAATATATGGTTTATATTATATATTGAATGAATATATATATATGTATATGTATATATGTGAATTACTTATACCTCAGTATTGCGATAAGCAAGAAGACAAATAACATCGATATTACAATTCATCAATCACATCGGCTTAGGTATATGGTAGTAATACGGTTACATAAAATCGCGATATTGAAGTTATACTCTGTATATAGTATACGAACGATACCTACTACCTATCTCTATATCAAACCAAACCAATACGTGATGTATCTTATGTATGTAGTTAAACCAACTGCCAAGTAGCATCTATTTTCTTGTACTAGTGAAGTTAAATCCATTGGAATATATAAATTTCCACTCTTAGAATTGTGTTATGTTGATATTCTAGAATTTGTTTATTTTTTATTTTTTTTTTAGTTCTGGTTAAAATAAATTGACTATAATTGGATTTTTATGAGATTAAAATGAGAGAACTGTATTCTTCGTCTTTAAATAAAATAATTTTTTATATTCTAAATGCGTTTATTGTGGGTTTTATATTCTATTAATACTAATTTTTATTCGACATGACAGTCACGCTACTGACCTTTCAAGCTTAAATAGGTTTGTTGTTTTCTAGGATATAAAATGAATAATTTCTCATTGTATGATATTTTTGGATACAACGCCGTGTAAAAATTAATCCAAAATTAGGCATTTGGTACAACACTAATAGCTTTATTTTCTTGTAGAGGAAATATGCTAAAAATACTTTAAAGAACAGGTGGATTTAGGTAGACTTCAAAGAGATGTTATACTTTGCAGTTGGTTTATTTAACTTCATACGAATTTTGGGTAAGTGCATTCTGTCTTTAGAGTGCTAAAACCACCAATGGTTATAACTGTGTTAAATATATTATGTTTACAAATATTTTACGAATTAAATAATAAAAAGATATGATACCATTAGGATTTAAAATTTTAAAAGAATAGAATTCCTAGCCAATGCTTTACCTATAATATATCATCTTATTAAAGAAAAGAAAATATACACAATTAAGAAAACAACAGCCTGCAGAATCTTCCCCGAAGAGCAACGTATTCGGGCCAAATTGACCCAGTACGTTGATTTCCGGGAAACGATTTTCGTGGGAAGATTGGAAAAAGGATTTGGAGGTAGATTGAATTAATTTACGGATAGTAGAGTGTCCAGTTTCTATGTGGAGAGATTCAGACGGAAATCTTAGGGGTTCTTTCGACATCATCCGAAGACAACGATTTTTAAATTGGTACATTTTCGCAAGGTCCGAAGGAGCAACGTTTGACCATATTGGGGCTGCGTACGGAGTACGGGCCGGATATTAAGTAACGGGTACAGCCCTACAAAGGATGCGTTTTCAAGGGCAAGACGCCTTTCGGCGGCTTGTGCCCAATTCAACTGCCTTCGAAGAGTTATTCCCAGATACTCAGCACTTTGAGTTTGCGAATTTCAATGTTTAACATCTTCAATTCAAGTGGGTAGGAGGAAAATTTATACCTCCTAGTAAACAAGACGAACTGAGTCTTCGTGGGATTGATTTTGATTTTTCATAACTTGAAATAGTTTTCAAGCCTGAATAGCCGCGATTGGAGACAACTCGAAATAGCTTTCGGTTGCCAAGAAGAGCAATAAATTGCCGTATCGTCGGTGTAGATGGCTGTTTCAGTAGCTCGATCCTTCGGGATATGGTTTATATAATATAAAAGGAGGCTAGGTCCAAGAATGGACCCTTGAGGTATACCAGAGTTTGTGATTTTCGGTTGTATAAATATGAAATCCTGAATTTCAGGATATATGTTGGTATATCAAGTTTGGATAGTTTCTGGATATGCCCATCGTGCCAAACCGTATTGAAGGCTTTTTCGATGTCCAAGAGGACCATTTTAAAAGAATATACTATACATTTATTTATTAGCCACTACCATTGGATTACTAAAGTCGAAAAATGTAGACCTTTTTAAGTTGTTAATTTTTATGCGGACTAGTAGCCAAAATTATGCTACAATGGGAAATTATTGATTTTAGAACCTAGAAAACAATAAACCTATTAAGTTTGAAAGATCCGTACTGTGGAAGTCTTGTGAACAAATTATTATTAATTGTATTAATAGAAATAATATTTCGACGTTCCACAACAAAAAAAAAATTGTAGTTAACTAAATTATAGTAATTTTTCTATAACTTTACTTCTTATACATTTTTCAAATTTTGTTAAGAGAGATATACCAAATTTTGTGATTTATCCTCTCTCTACACCCCTCTTTTTCATGCCATTTATCAATTAAGCCTTTAAAATAAGTATGTGAGGTATTTTTGATATTTGAAAAGCTAAGAACGTTAATGGACAAAATTGGACAAAGGAATATGGGATTTGGAAGGAGGTGAAAATACAAAATTTGGTATATTCTGTCTATATTGGAAAAATCTAAAAATAAAGTAAAGTTATCGAAAATAAATTTTACTACATTTTAGTTTCTGACCATTTGTTTGTTATGCTTCCTGATATTTACAGAAATATTTATGATTTAAGATTGCCAAATAAAATCCTAAATATATTTTTATATATTAGAGTTTAAGAAAGAATAATTAGGTAATTAACTGTACAACTTAACTTTTTATACATTTTTCGAATTTTCTTATGTTAAGAGTGTTATGTGTTTTTTTCCATCTCTAAGTCTCGCTTTTCCCTTGACCGATTATAATTGTTAACAAACTTAGCCTTTCAAATACCAATAGCATGTCAGTTACGAAATTTGTATTTTACTAAAATTGTGACCACATGACAGTATACAAATTCATGACAAAAAAATTTGCTGTTTTTGGATCCGTATCGGATGCAAGAATTGCGGTGTCATCTGTAAACGTAGCAGTGATGTTTTCATCATCAACTGGCAAATAGGATGTGTGAATAAGATATAATACAGACCAAGAACGCTTCTCTGAGGTAACCATAAACTTTAATACGCTAACTTTGAATTAAGATACATTTGTAAAAGAGAAATGTTATATCTATCTTCGTTAAGTTATCGCAGTTCCTGCATAACGAATTTTTCCATTTGTTTTCTGTTTACATACTTTGTACAAAGTTTTAGAATGGATGATATTAAATGCGAAATTCTTTTTCTTGGTTAGAAAAATTAGGATAAAGAACTCTTAACAAGATAAAATTCAAATATTGTCTAGATTATATGAACAATTTTAATCTTCAGATCATAATAAATACATTATACGATACATATTATTTGCCATTTGATGTTACTTGTGAAGCATAGGAAAATTATTAGTTGAGTAAAACGTTGTCAGTATTAGTAAGATCACATAACATAATTACTAGTAAGTTTAGTTAATGCACCTGATCCAAAATAGTTATTGAATAAGAATGAAATCACTCTTACAGTTTTGCTAATACATGAGTATTTAGTAGTTACGAAATAGCTATACAAAAAAATAAATAATTTTGTAGAATGAAATGAACTTTAAACGTTAAAGCACATATGGTGTCACTTTTTGCAGACGACACAACAATTTTGACAACAAGTACGAATGAACAACAGCTAACGTCCTTAAAAAATGACGCCGTAAATACTGCAAACGATTGGTTTACCTCTAATAAGCTAATGATGAATACCGACAAAACTTAAGGTATAATATTTGAGACTAAACAGCAAGTAAACGAAACAGTAACTTTCCTAGGTATAAGGATTGACACTAATCTTACATGGCAGAGTCATGTAGACTACCTGACTAAAAAAATGGAACCTAGTTCACTTCCCAATTAACAAGCTGGTGAAGTTGTCAACAATCGAAGCAGCCATTGCTTTGTATTACAGTAATTTTTACAGTTTGATTTCTTATGGTACAATTCTGAAGGGGTATTCGACCTGGTGTGAAAAACTATTTATTTTACAAAAAAAAAAGTTATTCGAAAATTAGTAAAGATATTCTATCGTGATTTATGTAAATGTCTTTTTAAAGCACTGGAATTTTTAACACTACCTTGCGTTTGTATCGTTTCTATCACTGTTTGGTGCATGTTCATAGAAACTACAAAAGCGAATTATTAAACGTCCCATTTCATAGATTGAAAAGAACACAACAACCTGGAAATCATTTATGCCTGATTATGTATAATAAGTGTTCCACCAGGTTAAAGGCATTATCTCTCATAGAGTTAAAGCTTCTATAAAGCATAGTTTTACGGACAAAGCTTTATACAGTGTAGAAGAATTTTTACGAGACATACTTTTTTAAATAGTAAATATTTTATATTTTTGTTGTTGAAATTTCTGTTTTATTATTATTATTGTTTATGTTGACGACCATATACAATGTAAATTGTTTTAAAGTAATAAATAATAAAGGTCTCTTAAGCTAGCGGACTAAAAATGTAGGCTACAAATGGGACCTAGTTGGGCATTTGTAGCCTATTTGTAGCCAATTTGTTACGTTATTAAAAAATTTGTAGCCTTAGCCAAAATTAAAAAAATTAGGTATCCGCTAGCTTAATATGAAGCTAGCGGATACCACAATAATCAATGTTTGGAAGCTTCGAATTACAATTGTAAGTGCATAAAAATTTGTAGCCGGCCAAGATCTATGGGATAGAAACAATTAAAATGTATTTCAAATGCAAAAATGTATTTTACAGTAAAAATAGTGTAATTTAACATGCAGCGGCTAGGGATAAAAATTTCAAAAGTATTTTTTTGCTATCAGAATCGTTTTTTTAGACTAAAAACAGGTAACCACAATGGCTACAAGTATCGAAAGAATTGTTTTACAGAAAGAAAGGTTTGCTTAAACTAAAAACGGGTAGCTGCTATGGCTACAAATTTCAAATTGACTAAACAAGAGTAGCTACAATGACATAAAATTTCAAAGTAATTTTTTTCAATAAAAATAAATTTTTTTTAATGGGAAAGTAGCTATGGCACAAAATGTCAAAAGTATCGTTTTACAAATAAACAGTTTTTCTTAACTAAAACCGGGAAGCGGTTATGGGTACAAAGTCCAGCATTATCGAATAATTTTTTTTTCTAAAAAAGAGTTTTTTTTCGATATAAACCGGCAGCCGCTGCGGGAGCAAATTTCACGAGTATTATTAAACAGTGACAATTATGTTTTTTCACTCTAAGTGAGTAGCCGCTACGGCAAAAAATTTCAAATTGACTTTTATTGAGAGTAGACACATGGCTACAAATTTCAAATAATTATTTTTCTAAATATGAGTTTTTTTCGATATAAACCGGCAACCGCTACGGCAACAAATTTCAGAAGTATAATTAAACAGTGACAATTATGTTTTTTCACCCTAAGTGTGTAGCCGCTACGGCAACAAATTTCAAATTGACTTTTATTGAGAGTAGACACATGGCTACAAATTTCAAATAATTATTTTTCTAAATATGAGTTTTTTTCGATATAAACCGGCAACCGCTACGGCCACAAATTTCAGAAGTATAATTAAACAGTGACAATTATGTTTTTTCACCCTAAGTGTGTAGCCGCTACGGCAACAAATTTCAAATTGACTTTTATTGAGAGTAGACACATGGCTACAAATTTCAAATAATTATTTTTCTAAATATGAGTTTTTTTCGATATAAACCGGCAACCGCTACGGCAACAAATTTCAGAAGTATAATTAAACAGTGACAACTATGTTTTTTCACCCTAAGTGTGTAGCCGCTACGGAAACAAATTTCAAATTGAGTTTTATTGAGAGTAGACACATGGCTACAAATTTCAAATAATTATTTTTCTAAATATGAGTTTTTTTCGATATAAACCAGCAACCGCTACGGCAACAAATTTCAGAAGTATTATTAAACAGTGACAATTATGTTTTTTCACCCTAAGTGTGTAGCCGCTACGGCAACAAATTTCAAATTGACTTTTATTGAGAGTAGACACATGGCTACAAATTTCAAATTATTATTTTTCTAAAAAAGAGTTTTTTTCGATATAAACCGGCAGTCGCTACGGCAACAAAATTTAGGAGTGTTATTAAACATTGACAATTATGATTTTTCACTCTTAGTGAGTAGCCGCTACGGCAACAAATTTCAAATTGACTTTGAACGAGAGTAGACACATGGCTACAAATTTCAAATTATTATTTTTTCTAAAAATTATTTTTTCCGTTTTATAGTTAGTTACAGTAGCAGCTACCCATTTACAGTTTAAAAAATTGTCATTATTAAATAACATTCCAGAAATTTGTTGCCGTAGCGGCTGCCAGTTCATATAAAAAAATCTCATATTTAGAAAAATAATTATTTGAAATTTGTAGCCATGTGTCTACTCTCAATAAAAGTCAATTTGAAATTTGTTGCCGTAGCGGCTACACACTTAGCGTGAAAAAACATAATTGTCACTGTTTTATAGTACTCCTGAAATTTGTTGCCGTAGCGGCTGCCGGTTTATATCGAATAAAACTCTTTTTTAGAAAAAATTTTTTTTGAAATTTGTAGCCTTGTGTCTACTCTCAATAAAAGTCAATTTGAAATTTGTTGCCGTAGCGGCTACACACTTAGGGTGAAGAAACATAATTGTCACTGTTTAATTATAATTTTGAAATTTGTTGCCGTAGCAGCTGCAGGTTTATATCGCAAAAAACTCATATTTAGAAAAATAATTATTTGAAATTTGTAGCCATGTGTCTACTCTCAATAAAAGTCAATTTGAAATTTGTTGCCGTAGCGGCTACACACTTAGGGTGAAAAATCATAATTGTCACTGTTTAATTATACTTCTGAAATTTGTTGCCGTAGCGGTTGCCGGTTTATATCGAAAAAAACTCATATTTAGAAAAATAATTATTTGAAATTTGTAGCCATGTGTCTACTCTCAATAAAAGTCAATTTGAAATTTGTTGCCGTAGCGGCTACACACTTAGGGTGAAGAAACATAATTGTCACTGTTTAATTATACTTCTGAAATTTGTTGCCGTAGCAGCTGCAGGTTTATATCGCAAAAAACTCATATTTAGAAAAATAATTATTTGAAATTTGTAGCCATGTGTCTACTCTCAATAAAAGTCAATTTGAAATTTGTTGCCGTAGCGGCTACACACTTAGGGTGAAAAAACATAATTGTCACTGTTTAATAATACTTCTGAAATTTGTTGCCGTAGCGGTTGCTGGTTTATATCGAAAAAAACTCATATTTAGAAAAATAATTATTTGAAATTTGTAGCCATGTGTCTACTCTCAATAAAACTCAATTTGAAATTTGTTTCCGTAGCGGCTACACACTTAGGGTGAAAAAACATAGTTGTCACTGTTTAATTATACTTCTGAAATTTGTTGCCGTAGCGGTTGCCGGTTTATATCGAAAAAAACTCATATTTAGAAAAATAATTATTTGAAATTTGTAGCCATGTGTCTACTCTCAATAAAAGTCAATTTGAAATTTGTTGCCGTAGCGGCTACACACTTAGGGTGAAAAAACATAATTTTCACTGTTTTATAATACTTCTGAAATTTGTTGCCGTAGCGGTTGCTGGTTTATATCGAAAAAACTCATATTTAGAAAAATTATTATTTGAAATTTGTAGCCATGTGTCTACTCTCAATAAAAGTCAATTTGAAATTTGTTGCCGTAGCGGCTACACACTTAGGGTGAAAAAACATAATTGTCACTGTTTAATTATACTTCTGAAATTTGTTGCCGTAGCGGTTGCCGGTTTATATCGAAAAAAACTCATATTTAGAAAAATAATTATTTGAAATTTGTAGCCATGTGTCTACTCTCAATAAAAGTCAATTTGAAATTTGTTGCCGTAGCGGCTACACACTTAGGGTGAAAAAACATAATTGTCACTGTTTAATTATACTTCTGAAATTTGTTGCCGTAGCGGTTGCCGGTTTATATCGAAAAAAACTCATATTTAGAAAAATAATTATTTGAAATTTGTAGCCATGTGTCTACTCTCAATAAAAGTCAATTTGAAGTTTTTTGCCGTAGCGGCTACTCACTTAGAGTGAAAAAACATAATTGTCACTGTTTAATAATACTCGTGAAATTTGTTCCCGTAGCGGCTGCCGGTTTATATCGAAAAAAAACTCTTTTTTAGAAAAAAAAATTATTCGATAATGCTGGACTTTGTACCCATAACCGCTTCCCGGTTTTAGTTAAGAAAAACTGTTTATTTGTAAAACGATACTTTTGACATTTTGTGCCATAGCTACTTTCCCATTAAAAAAAATTTATTTTTATTGAAAAAAATTACTTTGAAATTTTATGTCATTGTAGCTACTCTTGTTTAGTCAATTTGAAATTTGTAGCCATAGCAGCTACCCGTTTTTAGTTTAAGCAAACCTTTCTTTCTGTAAAACAATTCTTTCGATACTTGTAGCCATTGTGGTTACCTGTTTTTAGTCTAAAAAAACGATTCTGATAGCAAAAAAATACTTTTGAAATTTTTATCCCTAGCCGCTGCATGTTAAATTACACTATTTTTACTGTAAAATACATTTTTGCATTTGAAATACATTTTAATTGTTTCTATCCCATAGATCTTGGCCGGCTACAAATTTTTATGCACTTACAATTGTAATTCGAAGCTTCCAAACATTGATTATTGTGGTATCCGCTAGCTTCATATTAAGCTAGCGGATACCTAATTTTTTTAATTTTGGCTAAGGCTACAAATTTTTTAATAGCGTAACAAATTGGCTACAAATAGGCTACAAATGCCCAACTAGGTCCCATTTGTAGCCTACATTTTTAGTCCGCTAGCTTAAGAGACCTAAATAATAATACTAATTATTATTAGTATTAATGAAATTATTTAAAATGGTTACTACCTCAAACAGGTTCATTACAACAGTTTTCTAATTTCAAATTTTTGTGAATAAGAAAATTATGGCATTACCGTTGTTTTTAATAAAGGCAATAATTATAGAGATGAAAGTAAGATTTTCATAGCTTTACTTTAGTTTAAAAGTTTTTAAGCTCTTAATGTTTTTCCCCCTTCAAGTAATAGTTCAAATGAAAAATTTTAAACATTTGTTGCTCATATGAAGATTATTAAAATAATCAAAGAGAAGTCTAGGTTTTTTGAAATTAAATTTTACCCGAATTCCTAGAACAATTATTTGTATTTTATAAATACGTATTTCGACTACAAGATGCTCATCATCAGTATGAATTATCTAATTGTACCTATCTCTGGGATATGGAATATTAAAAAAGTTTTGTCTTTTATATGATCTGACTGAGGTAGTAACTGCAGGATTATTTAAGTTGACTGACTAATTAAGGGATTAAGTGTGTGATTAACCCAACCCATTTATTGGCAGTATCCTTTTTTGACCATGCGGTGTTGTTATTATCAATAAGGTGGGGGTCTTAATCGAAGCTAACCTTGATATTTAGGAATTAAATTTTGAATATGGTTTAATTTTATTAAATCAGAATTTTGAATTGGGCTATTGTCTACATTCATTATCTGTTTTATTAATTTGTGTATGTAGATACTTTCGTATGCATCTAATTCTGTGGAGTTTAGTACCGATTTCAGTAGTTTTAAATTCGATTTGTCAATTTTGTGGTTGTTCTCAATAAAGTGCACAGCTATACACGATTTTTCGGTTCTCCCAAATTCACATGAGCCAGATGTTCTTTGATTCGAGTTCCGATTTCGCGACGACTTTGACCAACATAAATTTTCGAACAGTTTTGACAACTGACACAATATATGCCCGATTGTTTTTCATTGATAATTTTATACTTAGTGTTTTGTACTTAGTGCCCAGTAACTGTTTAATTTTATTTTTATTAACAAGCGCTGTTTTTAGGTTATGATCCCATAATTCTCTAGTGATTTTACTTGCCAGTCTCTTGTGTTGGAATTGTTTCGTAAAATTTTAAATTTAGTTCTGCGGACCAAATTATTAATTATGTCAGAATCGAAGCCATTAAAGATTGCATCTTGTTTAATATGGTTTATTTCTTTAAAATAATTTTTCTTAGACAGTGGAACTTTAAGTAGCCGGTTTACCAAAAAATTGAAAACAGCCATTTTGTATTGATTGGCTGTTCAAATCGCTGTAATGTATCGTTCACTGTGTTCAAAATTTTGTGTTAAGTACATCGCTTTTGACTTATTTAACCGTTTTCGATACCAATAATGTTATACTTAATGAGTTTCCATATCATTTTCAAATGTAGAACATTAATAATTAATATCTCCTAAATGAAATGCTGTAAACATTTACTTTTTTTAATGAGATCTATGTTTATTTGAAATAATCGGTAAAATCTAATATACTATAAAGCTAGAAGTGAAGCTGACACACTCACTGATCTATACAAAACCTAACCCACTTCTAGACATGCTAGAAAGATGCGGTTTTTTTAATTCGACGCGAAATTGCTTGAAACTAACGAGAAATTTCAATTTTTTCATTGCAACCCCCCGGAAAATCGGAAAAACACCCCCAAAAACTTTTTTTACAACTCATGCGATGTTATTTTCTGTGACACGAAGCCAAGGCAAAGGTCGCCTTGGGGGTCAAGAGGGGTACCCCCCTTGCGAGCATAGCGAGTATTTAAAATAATATTGAAAGTCCTCCATTTCCAAATTATATTACGTTTCCCTGAGATATTTGGTTCCACTTAAGATGAAGGCGAATAATCACATCCAAATTTTTAATTTAATTGCGTTCTAAATCTACAAAACAGTTTAATCAACTGTAATTTTATGCAAAAATATTGAAGTATGAAATTTGAAATATGGAAAAAATTTCACAATTTGAATTATAATAACTTTATATAGTATACATAAAATATTTCAAAATAACATTTACATAAAAAAATTTATAAATAAAACATTTGAAATTGTTACATTCTATCGAGTATTCATAGAATTTTTCTCATTTTATGAATAAATTTTTACATTATCTATTTTATATTATATTATAGCATCATTTACGGATCTGGATCTACGAGTATGTCTTGTCCTATATTTAAAAACAAAAATACCATGATAAGATCACTCTCAGTATTCAAATAGCAATGCTAGGATCAATTTATATCTCAAATGTGGATATTTTTACTTATTAGTACCTATTTAGACTAGCCTGTCGGTTATTTAGTCATGACTAAAAGACTCCCCGTAGAGAGACCCAATAGCAACGATTTTTAGAAGTTGATATCCCGAAAACTAATACAAAGTTTTCAATGAACGGTAAATCCCACGCAATCTTCATCTTAAATACTAAATTTGCAGTAAGTATTTCTAAATAAACACACATCTCTGTGTAAATATACACACATATGTCCACACATATATTTTTAATATATACAACTTCCTTGAAATACCAATTTCCGTTCAATATGTAGTCAGAAAGGACTTGTTTTCGATTGGAGCGTTTCATTTTTGTTTAAATTAGTCTTAGTTTTTCTATCTCAAAAATTCTAATAACAAAAAACTCTCCTTTTTTGTATTTCCGGAAACTATTTGAAAATAATATTTCCTAGTAATCCCCAGAAGTTCTGTTTACATCATTATACCCAGTATATGTAAATATATCAGGGGATATTAAGTTTAGTTCCGAATATTGAAAAAATCTAAAAATACAAATACAGTAAAGTTGTTGAAAATTAGTTTTACTATAATCACGTTTCTTATCAATTTTTCTGTTTCTCTAATATTTACAGAGATATTGAAGGTTTAAGATTGAAAATTTAAATCCTAAATATCTCTATGTACACGTTCGTGTTGAAGAAAAAAATGATGAGGCAATGAATTGTAGCAAACAAAATTACAACTTAATCTACAACTTCTTACACATTTTTAAATATTTCTAATATTCAGTGAGATATTTTATTGTGTATTTCTTCTTTCTCCAAGCACCATGATAGTAGACTTTATAGTTTCCATAGATATGTCATCAAAAAAATCTTAATAAAAAAATGACATTTTCAACTGTCAAAATTTAGACAAAATTAATTGACATAAATTTCCTATGCTTTATTCGATACATACTTTCTTTGGTAAGAACTGGATTTATTCCATTACTCGTGGGAATAATTATGATGAATGAAACTATAACACAAAAAAATAATTTTTTAGGGTTATTCAAAGCCATTCAGTAATATTAAAAGAATATATCTGAAGAATAAATAAAATAATGGCTGGCAATAAAAAACAAAGAGTTTATCATAGAAGAGTTTAAAAATCGGTGAGCATACCTAATTTTTGGAATTATCTTAAGAAAAATTTTAAAAAAATAACTTTATCCGCATTCGAACCTTTTGTTTTTTAGTACTAAATTAACGGGCAAACGACCAGTCAACAATGACGCTTTAAATGAAATGAAGAGGTTTAGAAAGATTTTGATACAAAAACACAGCGATAACTAAAATAAATGAATAGTATTAACCAAACTTTTATTTAAATGCTCTAAAAAAAAGAAAATAAATTATTGTAAAAAAAACATTTTTAAAAACAAGCTTTTATTTAAATGCTCTAAAAAGAAGAAAATAAACTTTAAATTGAATCAAACCCATTAATTTATTACATTACAAAATTTATATGATATTAAAGCTTGTCGTGAGATTTACTTGTGTATAAAAAAAATGTAAATACATCGACACAAGTAAATCTCGCAACAAGCTTTAATATCATATAAATTTTGTAATGTAATAAATTAATGAGTTTGATTCAATTTAAAGTTTATTTCTTCTTTTTGAGAGCATTTAAAAGAAAGCTTGTTTTAAAAAATGTACTTTTACATTAATTTATTTATTTTAAAATTATTTCGAGTTAAGGTTTTTTATTTAGATTTTAATGTCTATAAGAAAAGTATTGATTCTCTGTATAATTTTGAGAAATTGGGGGCAATGGAAACATGTTTACCTTATGAAGTGAGGATTTTTTTGTCATTTTTACTTCAAGTATGTAATAGTCTTTTATATCTTCTAACAATTTATTCTATGGTATAATTAAAAAATATTTTCTCCAACATTGTTAGAATTTGGAGAACGCAATTTTAGTAGTCACTTGCACGTAATCTATTAAAAAAACGTTGATTATTTCCCCAAAATGATACGAATTTTTTGTTAGAGCAGTTTTTGGTACAAAATTTAAAAACTTCAATTACTTGAAAACCAAACATTTCCAACTCCCGTTATAAATATTTTAAGTTAGTCAGTGGATCAAGATTTTTCAAAATTTTATAGTTGATCTGATGGTTGATCCTAATTTATTTTGTTATTTTTGTGAAATATTTTCACAAAAAACAAACGAATAAATTACCTAAAAGCATTTTGAAAAATGATCGCTACTTTCATTGTCATTATACATATGAAATGTTCAAATTTGATGAAACGCAATGCCGCTCGTATGGATAAAAATAATACTAGCGTACTCTCATGTATAATTATACTATTTTTAAAGACAAAAATATAACACATTACAGTTATTAATGGATTCAAATCTGTTTTCTTGCGTAAAATTAATCATATCTCATCATATCATATATATTTTATGATAAATTACCACACATATCATTTATGAATTATATAGCATACATATTATATCAACCACTGTTGGGGTTTGATGCTCAACCCTATGAAATGGTGTGCCTAAATACATCTACGGGATATATTTATAAAAATAAGTGTCATTCCTATTTGAAAAATATTTTTAAAACAAAAATATGTAGCGATTATGAAAACAAGATTACTTATTACGCACGACATGTGTAAAATGTTGCGTATGATATATGCATTTTTAGAGCGGGCCCTTGTAGGTTGAGTATGTAAAGCCTGATGAGTGATTTTTTTTCTGATGGGTAGTATAAAGCGAGCAGAGCAAGTAAATACGTGGAGCATAGTGGTGAAATGACTGATCATATTGGTCATAGACACTAAACAAGGATACATAACTCCATGTAATCAAATAATTGGCAAAAATAAGATGTCAGTGTCCTTCGGCACCGGAAACAGAATAGAGAGTATAAGGCGCGAGTTTTAATTGAAAAATATTACGCATTTATAGTATTATAAAAATTATTTCCAGCCAAAGTATTTTTCCAATGAAATATTTAAAAAAAATAAATGATAAGTAATTTCAATTTTTCAATAAGGAATTAGTTTGACTTGAAGTTCGCAAAATAATTACATAAAAATAAAAAAATAAACATCAAATAATTAAATAGTAACCTGTAATGTTGGAATTGTAAAAATGAAAATAAATTATTGAATCAGATATTAAATTAAATTTACAATTGTCTACTGCACATACTCTTCCCATTTTAAATGTTTTTTAAGCAGTTTTTTATTTAATAAATTTTTTTAAACAAATTTCATAGTACAAAATAATTTTGGCTACTTCATTTCTATTTATTATACTATACCGTATGTTTAGTTTACATCCTCGCATAGCAGATCACCCACGAGTTTGAGAGAGTACATATGTATACATTAAGACCTCCTTCTCATACACATTGCTTAATGTATACATATGTACTCTCTCATACTCGTGGGAGATCTGCTATGCGAAGATGTAAACTAAACGTACGGTATTTCACTTCGGTACCGATGAGTTCCTATGAACAACTAGCGACCCTAGCGGTATAAAAAGTAAATATAACTTCTTCCATTTCGTTGCCATATTTTGTCAATTTTCCCGTTTGAGTAAGATCTCCTTTATATAGTCTCCATGATATTGGTGATGAACATTGGCTGTTTTCAAAAGATTCTAGGGTCCGAAGGTAATCGAATTTGTACGAAGCTTCCGACGAGTCGTCCACGTTATGGCTGTAGGCCCATACGTACATATACATATGAACATGTATTCATTGTCTATATGTACAATCATGGCCCTAAAATCCTGACAAAGATAGTGGCCAGAATTTTTATTATGAAGATCATAAAATGGGGTGGTGCATTTACAAATTTAAAATAGTAATTGAATGAATTTTTGGCCACATACGTCAGCAGCCAATCACTGGGAGATCGATTTTAGCCACCCTGAGAATTTACGACCAGAAACGGTTTCCCCCTTACATAAAAGTGACTTTACCTGCCTTTTATTTTTTTTCATTTCCCAGAAACCTTCGCGGGCGCGCGCACACCAATTCACCAAAGTTTCATCGTAATCGAATGAATGACAAAAGAAGACATAAAATCTGAAAACATCAAATCTTGAATTTCTCTGTTAATATTGGTAAAATGGAAAATTTATCAATAGTAAAGATGTAAATAAATTTTACTACAATTTATTACCTGATCATATTTTCAGTACATCTAATACATACAGAAATAATTGCAAAATTCATATAGCACTCATAATGATAATAATGGAGTTTTTCCTCTGTTTCTGAGTTTAAATCAAAATCACCCTCTTCATTATCCCTTTTGACCTTTATTAACCTCAATAATGTAATTAAATAGCGATATGAAAAAATTTACTCATCAATCTTGCTTACCGTTTCACCAAAGACGACTCTGACGTAAGAGCCAACTTTTTCATATCATTCTTAGACAGTATTACTTCTGTCAAAATTATTATTCATTTAATAATTTGTGTATACTTAAGCGTCAACAATACAATGTTTGTCCAAATTCCATTTAGGTTACGTAAGACAAATTCTAGAAGACTAGCGTATACTATATAGACAAATGTCATTGAATTTTAATTTAATACTGATATAAAAAATTAACTTGTCAACTAGGAATCGAACCTCGAGCCTCTGAATATCTCGTCCAGCGTTCCTACCGCAACACCAAAGACGACTCTGACGTAAGAGCCAACTTTTTCTTATCATTCTTATTTTTATTTTGACAGTATTACTTCTGTCGAAATTATTATTCATATATTTAATATATATATATTCATATCAATCATGTTAAATAAATGTGCGTGGAGGACAAGGAATTATAATTCCGGCTGGGAATCAATGAGTTGTGCTAGTGCAACCGACTTTAATAGGAAACTATGTTGAAATTCATCTGGAGTTTGAGAAGGGAAACGGCAGACAACTAACCATCTAAATCTTAACCGGTTACTTCTTTTTTATCGATACATCGACAGTTTAGTCAATTAACTGCCTCAATAATATGAAAATATATAATTATAATTAATAACTGTCACCGTCTCGATTCGAACCCGTAACCATTTAGTTCCAAGCAGACCACGTTTGACCGCATTGTCAAATGTAATGATGTTCATTCGCTATAATTATCTACTAGATATAAATATATTCGATTGATATTTGAAGTAATTTTTCCGATATCTCTTCATCGGTTCATAAGCAATAGCTGAATTTTCTTCTGAATTTTCTTCGTAAAATTATTGAATTCAATTAAAACTCGTTATATGTCTATGAATCTACATGTCAAAACTTATTAAATCAAAAATTTTAATTGCATTGAGTTAACGAGAAAAAATTAACCTTTTATGCTTTCAGATATCTTAAAAGTACGTGGTTTTAATAAACAAAAAATTACTTTAGGAACTATAGGTAGCAACGAAATACATTTCTATATTCCGATAACTAGTATTGCCTTCTGCTCACTGGCATTTGTATATTCGACTCCGGCTAGCATTACCAGCTATATTCTAGATACCATATGTTATAATTATCAGATTTATCTTAACACTTTGTCGTGTATAAATTATATTTTACATAATATGGTGGTAGATATTCCGACAAATTAGTACAATGCATAAAAAATTTATGCCAGATAAAAATTTATTATCATACTCAAATCCGAATCGAAATAGTAAGCGAATCGTAATTGGAGGGTATTTATCGATGTTATACCCCTTATAATAGAAATAACAAACTTATTTTGTTCTTTCTTTTGCAATTCGTTGTACTGAACATCTCTTAAGGTATTTCCAAACTATATCAGAAAAGAACTATATAGCAAATTATATGCGAATCAGGGAGATTCCACAATAAAACATAATACATATAATAGTATATAATTTCAAACTACTATTAAACAGCACGCCTGTACTCAGGATGCCAACTGAATCATAAAAAATAACCTTGTGCTGCGGACATGAAAAAAATGCACTTTTTACGCATATTTTATCAAAAAACTTAACAACCCGATGGGCATTCTTCCAAAGTTTTAAGGAAAAATATTTCTTAGGAATTGAGGAAAGTATGTGTCGAATTTTAGAACAACCGTGACTATATTGAGAGAGTTCGATGTAAAAACAGTCGGAATCTTGTATATCATCATGTTTATGAAGATGCATGTTAAATTTCTCCAATTTACGTAACGATTTTCTCAAAAACGCCATGGAGATAAAATATGACGAAAATATGCCAACTTATAGAATATTTTAACAATTTTCCAATTAAATATTAATTAAATTTTGAAATAAACATTCATTCATTTAAAAAAAATTCAACTTTTTAAGCTCAAATAAATAAAAAACTACTATTCACTTCGTTGAAGACTCAAATATAAAAAATATATTGTCTATACATAAAAGATGGTGTACCGCAATAAATACGAATAAGCAAACGGAAATTGGAAATATATTTTATAAGGAACAATTTTGTTTTGTTCAACACGTTCCTATTTCTGAAATAATCAATAGGGATGCAGAATACAATAATTGATTCGAAGTCATGTTTACATTTTATTTGTAAGTAGTTGAAACTTCAACCATTACAATTGTCTTTCTAGGTACGGGTTCTTGGTGGGCCTAGTTACTTTAGTTAATTATTTTCATTTATGTTTTAAGTATCCATTTTCACTTTTCCTTTACTTTACTTTCTGAGAAAAGGCAAATAAACGTCGGTATAAAGGTAAGATACTTATAGTAACCCACTTGGCCATCAGCGGAAAATTCTGAATCTCGAGGTTAACCAAACAACACGCCAAAAAGTGTGTACGCAATAAGTTACTTTTCGTTACAAATTTGACTCATTTTAAATGCGTTTACAAAACCAATCTCAATACAGTTTATACCCTCTCTTTGTCTCCGGCGATTTTAACAGAAACCCGTAAATGACCAAATTCGTTCAAAATAGGATGCAAAAAATTTTACCACATTTAAAAAGATACTTAATGAAATATTAAACAAAATATATGGTAATGATATTTTTAAATTTATGAATTGATACCGTATATCCATTTTTAAATAGTTTTACTATTATTCAAGTTTAATAAATATACATTTTATACATTCTACTACTCAATAAATACAAAGGCGCACAAATATAAAGATTATTGAAATAATCAAAGAGAACTCTAGGTTTTTTGAAATTATATTTCAAATTTTGCCCCTATTCCTAGAACATTTGTTTGTATTTTATAAATACGTATTTCGACTACAATGTAGTCATCATTAGTATGAATTAGCTAATCGTAACTATCTCTGGGATATGGATTCAGAGGTATTTTGCTTGTTGCTAATTTGGTGCGTGTCTCACAATCGTATAAAAGACAG
Organism: Nineta flava; assembly: GCA_963920215.1. Classification (NCBI taxonomy): domain Eukaryota; kingdom Metazoa; phylum Arthropoda; class Insecta; order Neuroptera; family Chrysopidae; genus Nineta; species Nineta flava. The sequence continues at coordinate 20,715,085 of OY986041.1, forward strand.
AACTTTTTTAATATCATTGTGACACAGGCACCAAATTAGCAACAAGCAACATACCTCTGAATCCATATCCCAGAGATAGTTACGATTAGCTAATTCATACTGATGATGACTACATTGTAGTCGAAATACGTATTTATAAAATACAAACAAATGTTCTAGGAATAGGGGCAAAATTTGAAGCGCACAAATATGTTTCCACCGTTTTAAGAAAGATGGTGCTGCACAAGGATTTAGTTAAAATTGTCAGATGAAAGACGGCATAAAACAAGTTTGGTCATTTAGAAACAACACAATCTTAAAGTATTATTGACTTCGTATCAGCATCATATAATTTTTTTCGTATGAAAATGTCTAAATTTGTGCCAAATAATCATCATTTGCGAGAACTTTTAATTTACTTCTTCAATTTAGAAAAATCTTCAGCTAAGGCGCATCGATTGCTTGTAGAAGCATATGATAAGCTTTAAGTGAGAGAACTTGTCGTGAGTGGTTTCAAAAGTTTAAAGTTGGTGACTGGCGTAGAAGACAAAGATCGCAGTGAAAATTCGTCTCAAACGCAAAAAGAACTTGCACTTACATTAGAAGTGACTCAGCAAGCAGTTTCACATCGTTTAAAATCGTTAGGGATGACTCAAAAACAAGGTAAGTGGGTTTCATACGAACTGAAATCGATTAAACGCCGATTATGCATGAGTGAAATGCTGCTGCTAGGCATAAAAAAGAGGGTTTTTTACATCGTATCGTCACTGGCGATGAAAAGTGGATACACAATGATAATCCAAAACAGAGAAAATTATGGGGCTACCTGGCCAAGCTTCAACATCAACAGCAAAATATTCACGGAAAAAAACGAATGCTGTGTATTTGGTGGGATCAGCTGGGTGTCGTGTATTGCGAGTTGCTTAATCCGAGCAAAACCATTACTGGAGCTCTCTACCGAACACAATTGATGAGATTGAGCCGAGCTCTGAAGGAAATACCCGCTTATTACTACTCCAGGCACGACAAAATTATTCTCCTACATGATAATGCTCGTCCGCATGTTGCAGTTCCGATCAAAAACTATTTGAAAACACTTTATTGGGAAGTGTTACCCCACTCATTTATTACGATCGATGGCACATTGTCCGTCATCATATGAAGATACCAAAAATTGGGTTGATTCGTGGATAGCTTCAAAAGATGAAGAGTTCTTCAGACGTGGTATCCGAATGCTACCTGAGAGATGGGAAAAAGTAGTTTCTTGTGATGGACAATACTTCGAATAAACGTAATGTACAGTTCTGTCACAATAAATTCCTAACTTTTGATAAAAAACGGCGAAACTTATTTGTACTCAAATAGTATTTGAAAATAACATCTTAAACTATTAAGCGTACTAAAGTTACAAGTTAGTTATTGGACTCTGTAGGAGAGTTTATAGATACGAAAATTACGCCCTTAAGAATAGATAATATAATCATCGTTACACAGAAATAGATATAAGGTACTTAATATTTAAATTTATACTTAATTTACTTACTCATTACTACAATCCAAATGAAAATTGTCTTACCTGTAAATGAAAAAATAAATTAAACGATTTGTAAACAATGCATAAATAAATCTACCGTCTGTTTAGTTTACATCTTCGTATCATATATCCCACGAGTATGAGAGAGTACATATATACATATACATTAAGCAATGTGTATGAGAAGGATGTCTTATAGGTTTGATAAACAAGAATATTTTTCAAAATAGTGAATAATATTCATAACGAGTATGAGAGAGTACATATGTATACATTTAGCAATGCGTATGAGAAGGAGGTCTTATAGGTTTGAGTGGTTGGTGACCACTCGAACAGTTATGAAAAATATGCTTGTTCATCAAACATATAAGACCTCCTTCTCATACACATTGCTTAATGTATATGTACATATGTACTCTCTCATACTCGTGGGATCTATGATACGAAGATGTAAATTAAACATAGTGTATATATATATATATATATATGTATGATACTATATACAGTAACACTTAGAATGTTTAAACTGGTTCATTTTTTTTGAACGGAAGTGTACATTGTAACGGTTGAAAATATCGATCTCAGAAAAAAGTTGTTGGTATAGGTATTCATAAAATGAACTTTTCCGCATGTTCACCTGTCCGTTCGGAGATACTCAACTCAAAAACGAAAAGAGGTAAGGGGTTGATTTTTACGTGTGCCCTAGAGCTAAAAAGTAGGTGGAACCAAGTTCGTTAATGACCAAATTTGTACTGAGCATCCATCAAAAATGAGATATCCATCCCTTTCGAAACCGTTCGGGATTGATCACAGTTCAAAACAAAAAACGTTAATTTTATTAAAATAAAAAACTTGTGTTTCAAACTTTTTTTCATAAATCGGATAGTTTTACCACAATATCAACACAAACGTCTGTAATTAATCTTGATTAATAAACCATATATGTATATAGTAACACCTTATAGTACTTTGTATTTTATTTATTTGTACGTGAGTAAAAAGTAAAATAAACAGTCCACGCATTGATAATAAACTCAGCATATACCAGATATTTCAGATAGTAACTCAGTTGGTTGTTGGTTTCACTTGTTGATTTAGATAATACATTTTCATTTTAGATAATTCGTTTTTACATTTAGATAATTCGTACATTCGCAAAGTACTTTGAATACTATTATGGGCCGGATATAGACACATTGTCGTATCATAGATAAAGAAAAACTTTATGGTACTTTTATAACTAGGTAGGTTCATTTGTTTAAGGCACAACATGTTTATTGTTTTTTCTCTTATATAAATTTCTATCAACAAAAAAATATATATCGTGGAACTACAGATTTTTGAAAGGAGATATTCAAAGGTGATCGTTTTCATCGGCGGATTTTACAGAACAGCGTACTACCTTATACAAATGATAGTATATTTTCTTCATTGTATAAAAATCATAACTTTTAACAATATTATTCATCATCTTTCTAAATGTAAAATGAAAATAATAAAGAATGTAACAAAACATTATTATTATGTAAAACATATTATAATAACGTTCGTAGCTTTTACTTCCTGAAATAGAGTATAAGTAGCAACCAACATCTTATTACTAAAACACAAACTTGTTACATAAATCTCGTCTTTCACAAGATATACATAATCTAAAAACAGGATATTTGTAACAATTCCACTACAAACATGTATCGTATTATGTTTATGTAAGCATTAAAGTGCAAAATATTGTTAATATACGACGTAATTTCCAAACAAAAAACCTGTGATTTTTCTTTTCCCATAGTCGTCTATACGTATAGGATACGTTTTTTGTAGTAAAAACAAGTAATGTAACAACTAACTGAGTTGATTGTTTAAATACCCGATATATACTGAGTTGCATATCAATGTTTGAATTGTGCCACAATTTAAAAAAAATCTCTTATAGTTTTAAAGATGAGCATATTATTCGCTTTCCGAGGAACTTTTGAGCACAAATTATGGAAAACTATTGAGTCAATGGAAAAATTTCTCAAACAAAAGTTGTTTATTTTAAAAAGAAGAATATTTTTTGTTTTTAAAATTTTGTCATATGTCTTATGGTTTCAAAGATAGGTACTATTTCCTATTATTCCCAAACATGGTCCGATTTTGCCCATTAACGAACTTCATCTTACTTTTTTGCACTAGAACACACACACAAAATTTCAGCGCGTTATCTCTTTTTGTTCTTGAGTTATCGCGTTCACAGACAGACAGACGGACGGACAAGCGGAAACGGCCGAATTAGGTCAATTTATGAACACCTATACCAAGCATTTATGTCAAGGATTAATATTTTCAAGCGTTACGCGACAAAGTCGGGATTAAACTTAATATACCATGTATATTTACATATATTGAGCATAAAAAGGGAATATAACTTATTAAAATTAAAATTTGAGAAAACGAATTTTATTAAAACTTGTTATACAGCCAAATTTTCTGTATTTGTCATGTTTGTAGATATATTTGCAAATTTAATGTTTTAATAATTAATATTAAAACTGTCACCATTATTGGCCTCAATAAGGAGGTGCTGTCGAAACCGAATAGATAGTACCTTGAATAAATCTGAACACATGACTAATGACGAATAATAAATCAACCAACATTTTTATAAAGGTTCACTATGGGGGGAAATGGGGTCACCACTAACATTTAAAAGATATTTCAGATAAATCGATAGAATAACGAGATATGCCAGTTTTTTAAATTTATTTATCTTGTAAAATTTTATTATTAGGCACCAAGTCCCGTTTAAATGAATTAAATTAAATTTTTGTAAATTTTAGTAAAATAAATATGTGTTACGAATGTAAAAATTTGGTACATGAGTTATCGACAGACTATTATATGTTGTTGATCGTAACTAAAGAGTGATAACTGTAACGTTAGGTGCTGAAGGTTAGGAAGTCAAGGATTGTTTGGAGGAATAATATTGGTTTCGAAGGAAACGAAAAAGCAGATACCTTAGCAAAGAAGAGAGCTCAGAGCCTATTTTAATAAATTCCAAGAACTGCATGTAAACAGGTGAAACGAGTGGTCAAATACTCAAACACCGTGATCATTGGGAAAAAGTACCGTAGCAGGAGCTCGGGAAGGTACTGCTTCAGAGTGCAACCAAGAGGCTATTTCGCGATACACTGAGACTGAACAAGATGCAGCTGCGGAATGTTACCGGATTCATTACCGGGCATTATCCCCTACGGAAGCATCTGCACACAATGGCACTCCAAAACGTGTCCATTATGGGCAGATTGTGCGGTGAGGAGGAAGATACATCCAGCCACATCATCTTTAACTGTGAATCTCTTAATTTCAGCCAATACAGTATATTCGGTGCAACACACCCCGAATATATAAACCTTCAGAAAAACTATATAAGCAAGCTCCATTTTATTGCCAAGGTACTAGAAGTAAAAGTGAAAACATTGAAAAGAAACTACTTAACGTAGATTTTTTTTTTAATGTTGATTAATTACTTCATGTCTTCCGATAATAAGAAATACAAACTATGGAAAATCTTATTCACTATCAATCAATCAAAAACAAGAAACTTGGCGGTAGCAAACTTTGCTAATCATCTTCGGCAAGTTTCGTTAATGAACGCAGTCATTAACGAGATAAAGAATGAAAATACTGCTCATATCAATGTTAAAGCTCTTAAGATATGAAAATGTCTATGAAATACTTCCTCTTGATTTTGAACCGTGAATTTATGCGTTAGGATATCGGAATCCATTGACTTAACTTTAATCTTAAGATCCGAAACACTTAGTTGTCCAAATCTTCGGTGTGTTCGTCACGTCCATGAACCACGTTTAAAGATATCATATTTCCGTCGTTAATTGTTTTGATGGCTTTTTGACAACATTCAGGAATCGCGTTCAACAATATCGGCCACGGCATTTATAAAAAATTTCAATAATATCAATACCATGTACTATAAAAATCCGATTTTATAGATAAGAGAAACTGAACAGTTAGTCAAACTATTTAAAAAAAAAAACCAAAACAAAATTCAACGTTCATTTATCATTAATTTATTTTTGAATGGTTTTGTCAATGACTTGTATGCTACGAGGAAGAGGCGCGTACAATGTGGTATGAGTTAATGGAAGGGACGGGTAGTTTTGATATCAAAATAATGATAATAGTAAATAATGATAAATTAATAATGAAATGATGGGCAGTGAACAGTGTGTGTAAAATAGAGATAGAATCGAAAATATATAGATTGTATTGTAATAAAACAAACCCGTTAACACAAACTAAGTAATGATACGAGAGGTGTGAATACCTATTATTCAACATTTCAACAATATCCTCGATCCCAACCCCGTTATGCACATCCCCCGTTATATACATCCGCTTTATATAGTATACGGAGATATTTTTCGAATATACTTTGATCATTTATTAAGGATGTTTCGGAGGTATATCGAAAATATTACAAAATGAAGGAAATTTAGTAGAATGTTCCGCACTTATGGTAAAGCCTAGTGTGAATATTTCAAAACGATAAACTATTCTGTTTAAAAGTTATTGCAAAAAAATTAAAGTAATTTTACATGTGTTCTTATGATTGGTTTAAAAAGTTACGAAGCATCTAATTTTCAAATCTTTGAAATGTATAAAAACTACTTGCTCTGTTCGCAAGACAGCTTCCTCCCCTTGACCCCCAGGGGCGGCCTTCCGTCTTTGACATAATGCAAAAAAGCACACCCTTCTTGACTAGAAATAAAATAAAAAATGTAATTTTTTTTTTGGGGGGGGGGGGAAGTTTTCCAATTTGTTTTATTTAGTTTAGCAACATTTGTTAGCGTTGCGTTGCTATCGCGGGGAAACAAACGGGGAAACCCCTCTGACAAATTTTGTTTTTAAGTAGCCTAGGAATATTTGTTGGCGTTGCATTGCTATTGATGAAGTTAAGCATGCATTAGTTAATGCGGATCCGGGAATGTGGACGTTTCCTATAGGGGACTCTCAGCGGCATGCCATAGTGCGAAGCGATCCCTCACTGCTCAATAACAGTGATGAAGATTATCCCAAAGATGCCGACCAATGGCAATTTTACAATTTTAATTTTGCAAGAAAATTAAATAATGGCAAGAGTCAACATCGTCGCTAGCTGGTATACTCAAAAACTCAAAATAAAGTTTTCTGCTTTTCATGCCCACTATTTGGCCATTCACAAACACAGATGGTACAGGATTGGAAACTTTTAGGCAGTTTTTTACATATGCATGAAAATACCAAGGAACATATGACCTTTATGTTCTAATGGATAACATTAGAAAAAGCATTAAAGCACGGGAAAACTATCGATCAGGAAAACGAAAGGCTGATACCTGAATCTATTTCTTTAATGTTAGTCTATGAACATAGTTTAGTTTGCATTGTCTATACTATAATTTAGTAAAAAGCTATGTTTCAACTGTTTTTCAATTTATTACATTGCTTCTTGCGCCACCAGAGGGCCTCGCAAAATGTACCTTGCCCACATCAAATTTTGCTCTTGCCCCGTCACTGATAAAAAGTAACAACTGAGTTCATTCTGGAATACTTCTAAGAGGTAAACTGCATTATTCATTTTAAAATGGTGTTATAACCCGGTTATAGTTGCAATGACCTGTAGTAATAAATATTTTTGGTATAGAAAATATTTATTGAAATAACTCTCCGTGTAATTTGATGAACTTTCTTCAATATAAATAATAGGTAATTACTATGTCCTTAGGGACACAAACATGTATTATTTAATTTGATAATCTTTGGTAGGTACTCTCATTCGTTGTTGAATGGCATTTACTACAGAGTATAAAGGGTTTTATAATACAAGAAGGAGCTTATAAATACTGTTTGCATATACTTTCTCTCGAAATACTCATTATAATAAAATAGCTAGTCCAAGCCCGTTAGGTATTTTATACATACGAATTTTTCTACAATATTCATGTGCTGTTATATTCTATAATGAAGATAGAACGATTCAATTATTTTCTTCTAGGAGGTATTTTTATATTTATAAAAAAACATCATTTGTGTACAAATAAAGCTGCATTTATAATTTAGTTCAGTCAATGAATTGGCTTTTGTGCACTGAGCGGTTAGTTAAGAGTTAGCATAGCAAAAGCACTCAGAACTAGAATGGAGAAGAGGAAACGCAGGAAGGTACTTTTTTCATGTATTTCACGTATATCTAGAAAATGTATAGCCGTAGCCTCAAAAGTATTGGTACATAAACCATATTTTGATAAAATGGAAACCCGACTTCAAAAATCAAATATTCTATAACAAAAAATGCACTAAAAAGTAAAAAAATAATTGCATATTCTTGTGCCAATTTTAGTTCACCTAAGCAAAAATTTTTAAATATATATGTACAATTATTGTTATTTTTGGAGGCGGTGTCAGCATAGAGAAATTCACATAACTTTTGGACACCGCCTCTAAAAATAACAATAATTGTACATATATAACTGATTTTATTTGTCTAAATATGGGTAGACCTACTAATCGACCTACTAATTTTTCGTGCATTTTTTTATAACACCTACTAATTTTTTTTTATCCGTTTTTTTTTTTTTTTTTAATTTTTAGTGCATTTTTTTATAACAGATTTTCAATTTTTTTTACAAGGATTTTGGTTTTTTTTTGGGTCGGTTTTTTTTTGTAAAAATTTTTTTGAAGTCGGTTTTTAAAAAAATTTTTTAATTTTCCCGTTATGAATGAGTATATCCTTAAAAAAAAAAATTTCGCAGAAATCGGTTATCACATATAAAATGAGGGTTTTCCTCGATTTCCCGGGGATCCGATCATCAGAATGGGATTTGATGCCAATGGGACCAATGGGAAACCAAACCCTTTAAAACAAAAAAAAAATTCAAAATCGGTTCATAAATGACGGAGTTCTGAGGTGACACACATAAAAAAAAAATACAGACGAATTGAGAACCATCCTCCATTTTGAAGTCAAAGTTCAGGTTAAAAATTGAATAACATTAATCTTCTTATGTAACCAAAGTATGTAACGAAACAATTTTTTCGAATTTACTTTAGCTTAATAAAATGAATACTTATTACTAAAAAGTCTCTAATAAATAAAAAAACAGAAAATAACAGCTAACTGAGTTAATTGTTTAAATACCCGGCAAGAGTAATTACAGATGTTTAAATCCGAAATTGCGGTGAAACTAATCAATTAATACATAAAAGTTTAAAGCAAAAGTTGTTTATTTAGAAAAAAGTATTTTTTTTTGTCTTGAAAGTTTTTTTTTCTATCTGTTACGTTTCAATGATAAATATTTTATGCCCATCTGGAGGTTCAGAGGGATACGTGGTTCGCTGGTGCCCATTTACTAACTTCACCTTACTTTTTGAATCAAGACCCGCACAGAACCAGCAAAATCATAGAATTCAACTCGTTATCTCTTTTGGTTTTCAACTTATCATATTCACGGACTAACAAACGGACAGAAAGATGGATGTATGGAATTAGACTAATTAGGTCATTTTATGAACAACTTTACCAAAAATTTGTTTCTGTAATCAATGTTTTCAGCTTTACAAAATCGTAACTAAACTACCCTTATATACATATTATCGAATGATAATTAGTGAGAACTCTAGGTTTTTGAAATAAAATTTCAAATTCGCCCCCTTTGCCTAGATCAGTTTTTTATATATTATAAATACGTATTTCGACTACAATGTAGTCATCATCAGTATAAATTAGCTGGTCGTAATTTACTCTTTGACAATTAGAAATAGATACAAAGACGAGATCAATACACAAAAATAAAAATAAATAGAAAATTAACTAAACTATAATATACTAGATTTAAAATATAGTAAATTTTAAATTATGTTGAAGTTACTCTTGTTAAAATTTCCTTTATTCACATTTATTCCTGTTAACTTTACTCTTATTAAAATTACTCTTATATTGCCTCAGGATATGTTACTCGTCGCTAATTTGGTGACATTGTCTTTGTAGTCAAAATACGTATTTATAATACAAAAAAACTGATCCAGGCAAAGTGGGTGAATACGAAATTTTACCCCTATATATATATTATATATACCGGACATAAAATTTGGCTCACGGCTTTTTATAAACTTTTTCCTTTCTCTTCGATTTACTTCGACGTTTATGTGGAAAAAAATAGAATGAAATTCAATTTCTGTGATGGTTTCTATTGTTAATCGTTTTTATTATATATAAATACCTTTTTCTCAAGTATTATGGTTTGTGCATTGCGCACCTTCGGTATCAATATCGATAGTAAGTATTATATTATTTTGTGATTCGAATTTGAAGATAAAATACAAAAAAGCACAGTTTGAAATTTTAAAGTAATATTTACCTCGCCTACAAAGGTTCGAATCGGTGGAAATTTGAATAATAAAATTATATAAAACAACAACTTTTACTTATACATCACTTATTATATAATATAATATGGTAATGCTTATTGCTGAATGTGCACTAAGAATTACCTTATTTATTAGCAGTTTTAAAAGCGATGAAAGGTATTTAAAGATTGTTGTATGTGCATCCCATACAACATCTATATGCAGATTTTAGTCTGAAAATCCAAATAAAATAAAATATTACACTATTTAAAAATATTTCTAACTTAAAAAGTTTCTCATCAGATTTGAGGCCGGTCTCTTGCAATGTTGGTCCATAGTGCTACCCACCTTCTGATAATATATACTTGTCATATGTTTATACAGAAAATGGTAAACTTCAGAAGATTTTGCTTACATTTATGGTTCTATATCTTTCTAGTTACTACATACAATATCCACTATTCCTTCGAAACGACGCAAAACTTGAAATAATATTTTCTGGAGCTAAGCTTTATGAACCTGTGTCAAAAATTAATGTACAATTTTGTCAAAATAATCTAGATCAGAACTACCATTGTCCCATGCTCTTGACTTTAAAAAGAATACATAAGAACTATAATCCTTGTAGGGAAGTTATTACAATGGTTCCGAATATAGCAGTCAAATTCACAATAACATCATGTTTCGACGTCACCATAACCTAAAAACTATTATTGAAAAGGTCTATGTGTGTAGGTTTACAGAAAAAGTAGACTATAAAATTTTTTGACAGTTTTATTGAACCTATATTCATATAGTGGCAATCGATACTTGTAATATCGGAGAAGTAATGGAGTTTTTTTTTAATATAACGTGAAATTTTGATACAATAGTTAAAAAAATTCGTTACGCAGGAGCCGCATCAACATCCTAAGAATACATCAATTAGTTTCTAGCGGCAACAATTATAGTCTAATCAAAATGAAATGTCGTATCTGATTATTAATAAATGGCATAGTCGAGGGGAAGAGGGCATAGAGAAAGAAGAAAACACAAAATATCTCTCTTAATATTTGAATAATCGAAAACTGTATAAGGAGTAAAGTTGTAGAAAATCATGTTTGCTACAATTTATTACTTTATCATTTTTTCAGAAACTCTAATGTGTACAGAAATATTTAGAATTTTAACTTATAATATTTAATTGAAAATATTTCTGAAAAAATGTTTAGAAACAAAATTACTGGAAAACTTAGTACCTACAACTTTACTTCTAATAAATTTTTCGATTGTTCGAGTGTTAAGGGCGATATGTCAAATTTTGTGTTTCCCCCTCCCTTTAAAACCCCCCCCCCCTTTTCCTCTTTACCGCTTTGACCCATTAACGAACTTGACCTTTTCAATACCAAAAGCGCCTCAAATACCAAATTCTATTTCAATTGGAATGAAACTGTAATCGCTAGATATATATATATATATATATATATATACATATATATATATATATATATATACCGTCTGTTTTGGACAGCTTTGCCAATAGAGAATGAATGTTAAATATTATTTATTACTGATTGTCCGTCTGATTACTATATGAAGTCAGTCAGTACACATGTAATGAGATTCATCACATGCACAGTCATCAACCATACACATGTATGCGTATGGTTGTTTGTTTGTCATTTAAGAGTGGGAATTTTGTAATTCACATACTACAGTTAAGAATTCAATGAACATATTTAACCATTACATGTGTACTGACTGACTTTATACAGTAACCGGACGGACAGCTAGTAATAAATAATATTTAACATTGATTTTCTATTAGAAAAGCTTGCCAACACAGTCTTTATATATATATACAAATTTTAGCGATAGTGATTCTACTAGTGACATCTGCTAGGTAGGATCGAGGACATTTGAAGAAATTTTTACGAAATTCCAACATTAGTATAAAATCAATAGCTGCATTTCCTTTGGAGAAAATTCGCCAAAAATATAATAAAACAATAAATAATCAATGTCAGTAAACAACAATTAATTACAATTAATACAATTAATAGTATTATCAATAATCACAATTTTATATCTTGCTGGGTCTTGTGATCCGCAAAGTTCCCAGTTAGTAATCTGATACTTAGATTCAAATCTACCTTACTGCTAATTTCAGAATTATTTTTTGTCTTAACAGAACCAATTAACTAATTTTTAATGCCTTAAGATTAAGAAAACTCACCCTATATAATTTTGTTTGCATTTAAGAACACTGCAAGTAATCAACACTCACAGTAAATAAAATTTTCTGTAATTGTTTTTCATGAATAGCCATATTAATATTACTTTAAACTGCATAGTTGAAAATTATAAGTTCAAAGAAATTGTATTTATTGTTGTTTTTATATTCTGTAGTTGACATTTTTATTAATTAAAATTTTCTTGTTGTAGTTTATAATTTTAATTAGAGTTGTTTTTGTATGTGTATGTGTTTATTATAATACTTATTTACATTAAATAAATAAATAATTATAAATATTTGGTGTGAACGTCACGTGACTTCTATATATACATATTGCAATGCGACATTTGAATGTGGCATTAGCAAGTTTTGCGTTATTAGCTTTGATATTTGTTGCCTAGTGCTCACCACGTCAGTCAAATAATAGTGTTACTTCGAAGATTATAAGACCAACTACATATTGTGCATTCGTTAAATATACTAATAGCCAATACAAGGAGGACGGCTTACAATTTGTGCATTTTATTAAACCCGAAAGTGACAAACAAAAGTATTGAGAATAGAGAGTTTTCTTAGATGGGAAAACTTTAATGATACGAAACTTAATAATTATTTTCTTTGCAATTTTGAATACGCATTCATACAGATCGATCTATATTTGGACATCAGAGAATCTTCAAATGTATAGTTTTGATGAAATCCCAACATTGATTTAGATTATCGAACACATAGCCATATTTATAACACTCTTTGTAAATTTTATATAGAAGTAATATATTGCATAATCCATTGTAGTAAGAATATGGAGGTATTACAATGTTCTAATGAATTAATGAACGAATTATTCACATATTTACCATAATGGTGCTGGCTTTTATAAGAATAAAAAACCTAAATAATTAATTATTTATGAAAATTATCATCATTATTATATTTTTTATATAAAAAAAAATTCGTTACGCAGGAGCTGCGTCAACTTAGCGAATTTCCTTAGAATACATATATCACTCTCTAGCGGTCATAATTTTAGTGTGATCAAAATGAAATATAATATCTGATATGACTTTAGTATTTACAAAAATTAAATTTATTAATAGCCAAAAAAAACCGTTATAACGTTATAAGTTTATAGTTACTATGGAAACGACAATCAAAAATTTTTACAATAAAATATATTTTATGTATTCGTGTCAAACAAACACAAAATATTAAATAGCTCTCTTAATATTAGAATAATCGAAAAATGTACAAGGAGTAAAGTTGTAGAAAATCAAGTTTGCTGCAATTCATTACCTGATCATTTTTCTCAAACTCGAATGTGAACAAAGATATTTAGAATTTTAACTTTCAATCTTTAATTGTAAATATTTCTGTAAATATTAGTGTAACAGAAAAATGATAAGAAACAAAATTACAGTAAAACTTAGTACCTACAGCTTAACTTCTGATAAATTTTTCGATTTTTCAAATATTAAGGGAGATAGTCAAATTTTGTGTTCCCCCTCCCTCGAAACCCCCTTTCCAATCGCCCGATTTTACCCAATAACGAACTCGACCTTTAGAATACCAAAAGCGACCCAAATACCCAATTTCATTCCAATCGGATTAAAACTGTGACCGCTAGAGAGTCCACAGACATTTAAAAAAAGTACATATGTTGTATATATACATATATACAAATTTTAGCGATAGTGATTTTTAACATCTAATAGGTAGGATCGATGGACATTTGAAGAAATTTTTACGAAATTCCAAAATTGGTGCAAAAACAATAGCTGCATTTCCTTTGGAGGAAATTCGCTAATAATTATCAAAGCAATATTAAAATTTAATGTCAATATATCGCCATATTTGTACGGTATTTAAGCGATCTAAGGGTATTCACATGTTTAGTCACAATAAAACATTCTTATTGTTTCATTTTCATGCATATTTGAAAAGAGATGAGTGAACTGTAATTGTATTCCAGAGATAAAAAGTGACTACAAATTTTGTAGAATGGATAAAATCCGTCCATGCATCCATACAAAAAATATATATCTGCAAGACATTGGAACAAGTTTGAGTATAAAAATATCATTATCTTAAAAGCAAAGAAACTATTTTTCATAAACTGAATATTTTTTCCAGAACTTCATCTGTGCATGACAAGAAACATATGTAATTACAGTAGATTAAGGCAAATGTATATATACCACATGTGTATAAAGTACCTTGGGTTATGCACCACAAGAGATAGCTTTTCAAACATCTGTGGGCAATTGACTCGGTTAGTTATAAAATTTACAATTTACATTAGTTGTCTTGGTACGGTATAAAAACACAAGAGGCAGCATGGGGATTGTAGGTACAAACTTTTCAATTTTGTTGTTTCAAATATATTCATTATATTCCATGTACTCCATTTCCGGGAATAACATTATTCCCTAAGGCATATTGTTGGTCTAAGATATTGATCTAAGAATGAAAATTTTCTCATTTTTCATTGCCGCAAAAGTACATTTTTGTACCGAAATTGTTTGTGGCTTATAATAGAGTTCAAACAGTTATAAAACATGAATTTTAAGTGTATATTAAGTGTATTTTAAGTGTAATTATGTAAGTGTAAAATGTAATACTGCAAAGTAATCATTTATATTTTTAAAAGAAAACAAGCTTTTATTAGTAAGTAACGCACAAATATCAATAGTAAAAAGTTTAAAAATCGATTGAGGGCCGCTCTAGGTTAAAAGAAATTAAACATACATAGTCTTCTAAAGAAATTTTCAACATAAACGGGCTCACGCATTTTCAATTAACTATATCTAACTATTTTTGGTTCGGCATAGTGCGTTGCCTATTTTTATATATCCATGACTATGGTTACTTACAGATATATATCTATATGAGTTGAGTAGCCGAGAATGGTCGAAGTTAAGCTCCAAAGGTTCATGAAACCAAGGAATGTCAACATACATGTCAAGCGTGCTTATAAAAGTACGGCATTGGGAGAGAATTCGACATAGAACTCAGACCCGAGAACCAGACCTTCTAAGGCCTCTACCTAAGGGTTTTACGATCTCAGACCCATGGACACTTTTGTTCAGGACGCCAAAATATATAACATATGCAAAGTTGAGCCAATTTTTATTAGGTCCCTCACAAACCTTATAAAAATTGGCTCAACTTTGCTTAATTTTAGCGAATTTCCTGAAAGGAAATAGAGCTATTGATCTGATTGATCTGATACCGATTTCAAAATTTTGCAAAAATTTCCATCGATCCTACCTAGTAGATGTCGAAAATCACCATCTGTAAAATTTATATATGTATATATATATATATATATATATATATATATATATGTGTGTGTGTGTGTCTGTAATCGCTCTAGCGGTCATAATTTTAATCCGATTGCAATGAAATTGGGTGAATGAGGTGGCTTTGGTATTTGAACGATCAAGTTCGTTAATGGGCAAAATCGGACAAGAGGAAAGCGGGGTTTAGAGAAAGGGGGAAACACAAAATTTGGCATATCGCCCTCAATATTCAAAAAATCGAAAATTTTATTAGAAGTACAATTTAAGATTGAAAGTTAAAATTCGAAATATCTTTGTTCACATTAGAGTTTGAGAAAAATGATCGGGTAGTGAAATGTAGCAAACATGATTTGCTCGTTGTCCCCTTTTCCCTTGACTTATGCCATTTATTAATAAAATTAGCCATACAAACACTAAAATCATATCAGAACAACATTATATATATATTTACGACATTATATAGACATTTATATATATATATATATATAAGACAGGGGTGTATTCTATCACCTGACTTATTTTACTTATACGCGGAATTGATTTTGCAAATATTGATGATTTAAAGGAGTTAACGTGGGAGGAAAAAATATAAATAAGTTAAGATATGCGGATGATACTGTGTTGATAAGTGACAGTGAAGACAATTTACAAGGTTTAATCAACAACGTAATCAAAGCATGTAAAATTTATGGTTTATCAATTAACGCAAAAAAGTCTAAATGTATGATAATCTCCAAAAAATTTAACCTAAAAGTGAATCTAAAGACTGACTGTGCAAATTTAGAACAAGTGAGTCTGTAGCGGTATCGCATTTTCATTAAATCAATATCGCATTTTCATTATCAAAGTTGTTAACATTCAAAGCAACCGTGATAAAAAAGGAAAGTTATAGTTGTTAAGCAATAGATAAAAATGATAAATAAAATTATAATAATAATTTAATGAAAATGCGATACCGCTACAAGTCAATACATTCTTGGTGCGACCATTACATCAGACGGTAAATGCATAAGTGAAATAAAACGACGTATAGCTCTATCGAAAGTAATATTTAATAAATATAAACAAATACTAACAAACAAGAACATAAGTAATAAAAATAAAAATCGTATTTTAAAATGCTACATTTGGCCGGTTTTATTATATGCATGCGAAACATGGACGGTGTCAACTGCTGCTGAAAAATTACTACCTGCAACAGAAATGTATTTCCTTTTTCGCTCCCAGTAGATATCATGGGTCCAACGAATATCTCTACGAACGTGTTCTACAAAAAGCTGGTGTAGGCCGTGAACTGATAAAGACTTTCAGATTTCGTCAGCTTAATTTGTTGGGCCATATTATTAGAAAAAAGTGTCTAGAGTATGATATTCTTACAGGAAAAATTTTTGGATCTTTGGCGAGAGGAAGAAAACGTCATAGTTATCTTAAAAGTTTAAAATTAAATATGTCAAATATTGACATTCTTCATCTCGCTAACGACAGGGAAGGGTGGAATACCATGATCGCCAACGTTTGTAAATCAAACATGGTACTTCATTGATTGATTGATAATGAATAATGTAATATCTATTTAAGCTTTTTTAGAAAATCATCTCTTATGGGGATAAAAAGGGAGGCAGAACTTCTATTATTTTGAGACATGAAAATGGTTATTAAAGTTATACACCATAAAATACGTGTTTCCGAGTTTTTGGAAAATGGATCCTCAAGGGAGTGAAACACGGGTTAATAATTTGTATGAGTTTTTTATCGATATTTTGCTTAAGAAGAAAATCAGTCCTCCACAGGTAGAAATGTCATGTTATTGAGTGATAAGGTCTTTACAATTATAGTTTTTGCGAGCGAATACGCAACGAGTAGTACTAGCGTTAAGTATTATGTATACCAGGTATAAAAATAATGTAACCAACTTTGAAAAAATTACATATAGTTATGGTAAAGATAATTTTTGGAGCATAAAATAGACTTGATGGCTGAAAACCATGCTATTATAAATGAGTGTACCTACATATAAAATATTGTTCGAGTAAACAAAAACAGTTTTTTTTATTCTGTATGTGTAAAAAACCTGTTTTACCATGATCATCAACGTGGTATGATACTTGTTTTTTTTTAACTCATATAATCAGTTTTTGAAGTATATTTTTCTACATTGAAATGTTATCTCGTTCATTATAATTTTACCATGATAAAGAGTAACATATTTCCATTATTATGTTAACAATAGCATTATAATTAAGTCATTATTGTTGTTAGTAGTTCAGTTCATGTTCACGTTTCATAATATATAATAATATAAAATATGTATTATAATATTATAGAAGAGAGAAATGTATAATATTGATGAAAATGTCGAAATTGAAAATCAAACTAAGAGAGAAAATGGTTTTATAATATGTAAAGAAATTTATTGAATATGATCATCAAAATTACCATCGTCTATCAGCTTTGATGATTATATAAAGCAGTGTAAATATATACCAAACTACTGCGACAGTTATGTCTGTGAACTTGACATCTTATTTAATAGCATTCCAATATTAATTAATTAATATCAGGTAGTTTTACCGTCCAAGCAGCCGAGCAGTCTAAGACGTTTAGTCTGAGAAGTTATGTCTATTTAGAACTGGGAGGTAATGGTTTCGAATCCTGACATCGGCAGTTTGTCAATTATTAAGAAAAAAATAGGGACGGTTAATTGACTAAACCGTTGGTGTATGGACAAGAACGAAGTAACCGAATATGCTTGTGAAGGTTTTCAGCAGTTTCCTTAACGAACTCCAGATGAGTATCGGCATAGTTCCTATCAAAGTCGGCTGCAACCGCACAACCTACCGATTCCTAGTTTACACAGAAAATTCGTTCCACTCCACTCACATTCTCACATCCTTAGGCATCACAATGGACTTTATGGTCGAAGTATGTCCCGTCCAGGACAGCCGCTATAATCTATCTATCTATCAGGTAGTTTTTGAATTGTTTAAGGTCGGCAGCGAAAGTGTCAAGGTAGTTCAGTGATGGCATAGAAGGCTAGAATATAAAATACAATACGGGAAACACACATATGGACAATTGAACTCAATATTCTACTATACACGACTAGGAAAAAAAAGGGGCGGTTAATTGACTAAACAGTCGGTGTATGGACAAGGACGAAGTAACCGTCGATGCTTGAGAAGGTTTTCTGCAGTTTCCTTCACGAACTCCAGATGAATATCGACATAGTTCGTATCATAGTCGGCTGCAGCCGCATATCCTACCAATACTTAGTCTTTACACAAAAACTCCTACCACTCCACTCCCATCCTCACATCCCCCCTAGGCATCACAATGGACCGTATGGTTGAAATGTAGCCCGTCCAGGACATCCTCGACAATCTATCTATCCATCTATCTTGATAATTCAACAACATTCAATTTCTACGCTCATGGTAACAAAGGATTTTAAGTGCATAATTTAGAGTAAGCATGTTGCCTATTACTCTTTAGAAAAGACGATTACTCTCACGGTTTGCTCAAAATTTGGAATTGTATTCATTGGCAATTTTTGCTGCCACAGCATAATTTTCAGAAACATAATTTTGCAACACAAGATTTACAAAGCATCCTGATTTTTAGGTTGATTAACCGATTCCGTTGATTTGCGAACAGTCGACCTTAACTTAGAATTCATAGTTTTCAATCATTGGGAACTGGAAAAGGATAAATAAATAATTAGTTTTTTAAGTAGTTCGATCAAAAAACCACATCGTTAAAATCGGTTTATATATTATTATCAATCTCTTACCATTTAGTGAATTGGTAAAATTGTGCATTATAATAAATTAGTGTAGTGAGAAAATTTGTCTATCTTTCGTCAAAAAACATTAGTGGTTTATCAATTTTCCTTCTATCTTTAATGCTATTTTAGTAAAATAATTTTGGGGTTGGAGAAAGAGTTATGAGATATTCACGAAATACAACTAAGAGCACATTTCGATATAATAGCATTTAAACGAAAAAAAATTTAAACATTGAAATCGATTAATTCGTTTGCAAAGAGACAAATTAACAGAACAAGATAAATGCATTTTTTTCTTGAGATCCTAACAAATGAAATGCCAGGTTCACAGATATCATACAGCTCTTCTTCAAACCAAAGTCACTTTGTTATCACAACTAACCAATATTTTATTACATATTTTATGTTCAATGTCTTTTTAGTATGTCTTTTTCAATCTAATTTAACAAAGCATTGTATGTGTATACATGAAGATTTATTTAAAATGAAAACAATTTTTTACCGACGAAAAGAAGGATGTACTCAATTCAACCTGTATATTTTTTTAAAATATAATCTTTAATTCTTTTTTAAATTTACCTTTTTCGTCTATGATACCGATTGATAAATTCCAAAATTCCAATTAGATAACGTACGAAAAAGTACAAAAATTCGTTACGCAGGAGCTGCTTCAATTTAGCGAATTTCCTTAAAATACATAAATCACTTTCTAGTGGTCACAATTTTATCCTGATGTCATTTATGACTTTAATATTTGCATGGCCAATTTTATTAATAAATGGCATACGGCAAGAGGAAATGGGGGCATAAGGAAAGAAGAAAACACAAAATATAAAATATCTCTCTTAATATTAGAACAATCGAAAAATGCGTAAGAAATAAAGTTGTAGAAAATCATGTTTGCTACAATCACCTCATCATTTTTGCTCAAACTCTAATGTGTACAGAGATAATGAGGAATTTAATTTTCAATCTTAAACCGTCAATATTTCTGTAAATATTAAGGTAACAGAAAAAATGATAAGAAACAAAATTATAGTAAAACATAGTACCTACAACTTTACTTCTAATAAATTTTTCGACTTTTCGAATATTTAGGGAGGTATGTCAAATTTAGTGTTTCCCCCTGCCTCCAAACCCTCCTTTCCCCTTGTTCGATTTTACCCATTAACGAACTTGACCTTTTGAATACCAAAAGCGCCTCAAATACCAAGTTTCATTCCAATCAGATCAAAATTGTGACCGCTAGAGTGATTACAGACACACACATATATATATATATATACATATATATATATACCTTGATGACATTTTGACGAAAAACACCATCTGTTAAATTTATATATATATATATATATATATATATGTCCATAGATATATATATATATATAAATTTTACAGATAGTGATTTTCGACATCTACTAGGTAGGATCGATGGACATTTGCAAAAATTTTTGCAAAATTTTGAAGTCGGTACGAGACCAATAGCTCTATTTCCTTTCAGGAAATTCGCTAAAAATAAGTAGATATTGACTTGTAAAACGTTTCGACCAACCTTATACAACCTGTGTGTTCATTTAAAAATGTCATCAAGGTAACCGCACGCAATTGAGGTGACGTTTTTCATTATGTTTCGATATGTATCACTTAACTATTACGACTTAAGTTGGCTACAAACGCGGAACATTTTTCAGCAACATTGAACTCCGCCTACAAAATATTTTGTCTACAAACGTGCAACCAAAATTGGGAACATAAAATTATTACTCTATTACTTTATTACTCTGACCTTAAAAATTCAATCACTTGTCATCTTGTCTCTATGTATCTCATTTAATTTGTAGTTTATTTATCTACTAGTTTATTTGAATGTATCTCTAGTTTATTTATTTGTATGAATTTTGTAAAAAATTTTTACAAAAATCTTATAATCAATACAAAAAATAAAGTATAAAAATAATAAAGTATATAAAGTAACCAATCTAGGTAATAAATAAAAAAAATATTATTATATAATTTATTCTGCAACAGCTAAATAGACTTTCAACCTACTGCCAAACATTCATTTGTTCTTAAAATGTTCCTGCACAGGTTGTACGTCTGTAGTCCCTATTAATGATAATTTTAAACGAAATTTCACATGTTATTGTAAAATTATCTCAGCCTTAGACCGCTCGGCCACTTGGACTGGTACCGAACTATAAGTTTGAAAATAACATTTTATCCGAAACACTATGTATAATGTCTTCAACATAATAATTTTACCCTCCCTTCTTTAAATATGTTGTATTAAAATGAACATCATTACAATTTGATGAAGACATTAATGCTATTTGATTTTTTTTTTTGCCATTATTTGATATATTAACTGAAAGTAATCAATCAAGATAATAACAAAGCTTGTCAGTGTTGAACTGAATCTAATGATTATCTTCAATGTATGTCCTGCCTGCTTGTCTCTTTCTTGTCATCTTACCAAAATGATATGTTGTCCGTTTAAATTTACTTACACTCCAGTTATCTTCTGTTCGTAACGAGACTTTAAACACAGTCCGTATCTAGACTGAATATGGTTTTTCAAGCTAAAACTATTTTATAAAATTGTGAAAATATGTGAGAATACAAGTATATTGTTAGCGAAATTTCTTTTTATCATTTAACTATATGATGCAGTTTCTTTTTAAAACACCAAAACTTTGAAATATTATTAATATTCCACGTTTTTAGCGAATTTCCTCCAAAGGAAATGCAGCTATGGTTTTTGCACCAATGTTGGAATTTCGTAAAAGTTCACTATCGCTAAAATTTGTATATGTACTTTTTTTAAATGTCTGTGGACTCTCTAGCTGTCACAGTTTAATTCCTATTGGAACGAAATTTGGTATTCGAGGCACTTTTGGTACTCTAATGGGCAAAATCTTACTATATTTGGCCAAAAATTTATCTTTGAAACCATTGGAACGTGTTTCCCTTCGCTCGTGGGGGGAGGGGGTATATATACATCTTTGAAACCGTAAGAGATAGAAAACAAATTTGTAAACAAAAAATCTTCTTATTAAAATAAACAAGTTTTGTTTGAAAAAGATTTTCATAAACTCAATAGTTTTCTCATAATTTGTGATTATATGTTCCTCGGGAAGAATTGTTAATATTTCGAATACGCAGAATTGTTAACAATTTAATCAGTGATATACAACTCAGTATATACTGGGTAGTCAAACATGTAAGTCAGTTAGTTGTTACATTACTTAACAGTCGAACATAGAATCTCCTCCTTCTTTTTTTGGAGTTGGTTAAAATAAACTATAAAATTATTTTATTAAAAGTTTGAAATATCAATTTTGATTGTCGGTTCCATAGTAACTATAAACTATAATCGTTATACATCGTTCTATTTTGGCTATTAATAAATTTAATTTTTGAAAATACTAAAGTCATATCAGATATTATATTTCATTTTGATCACACTTAAATTATGACCGCTAGAGAGTGATTTATGTATTCTAAGGAAATTCGCTAAGTTGACGAAGCTCCTGCTTAACGTATTTTTCTACTTAATATTTTTTACATGGTATATTTAGAGTCATATTTCGGTACTCAAGCTGAGTACATAATCGAATTCTTTTTTGCAAGACGATTTCCTTCTAGTTGTAACACAGAATTACATTTTATAACTAAAATTTATCAGTCTCGTTCTGGTAATCATAAGCATTAACTTTAGATTCTCAATTTTGACACAAATTAAACTGAGACCCTGACAACGCACCACGTGGTCTTCTGTCAGTTAAAAAAATATACTATAAAGTCAGTTAAAATAATCCACTTGCCTTTATATATTCGATAAAACGAATATCTTTCGTTTTTTTACTGTTCATCATAAACTACTTTGCCATGAACATTAAACGGATACTTTCCTGCACG
Source organism: Nineta flava (assembly GCA_963920215.1). Classification (NCBI taxonomy): domain Eukaryota; kingdom Metazoa; phylum Arthropoda; class Insecta; order Neuroptera; family Chrysopidae; genus Nineta; species Nineta flava. The sequence goes on from OY986041.1 coordinate 20,738,202, forward strand.
TGCACATCCATTGTACATATTATCCACAGTTAATAATAATAATAAAAGTGTCATGTTTGTACTTTACAAACGTTGACCAACATGCTCTTCCATTTAGCTCGATCGTATGCCAGATGGATAATTTGGTTGGCGTTTACGTTTTTACATGGTAAGCTATCTAGGTACCGTAATCGTCTTCTCCCTCGTTTTTTACACCCTTCTACCTTTCCCGATAGTGTTACAAATTCTAATTTCCCTTTCCTAATTATGTGTTCTAAAAATTCCAACTGTCTTTTGTAAACACTATTTACTACTTGTTTGTTCAATCCAACTTTTCTCCACACTATATAATTCTATGTATAATCCACTTTATTTGTACTCCACTTTATTTTTAGTATTCTTCGCCAACACAATGTTTCACACGCTTCCAAGGATTTCCACAAATTTTTATTAATTGTCCAACTTTCACAACCATAAGTTAAAACTGGCCACACACACGATTGTAGAACTTTTTGTTTAGTGTTAAAACTTATCACTTTGTTAAATAAAATTCTTTTTAATTTGTTGAAAGTTATTTTCAACAAGTTATCTTAAGTTATCTACAGTTAGATTACTTAAATTAGGCCGATAATGCTTGAATACGGAGAAAACTTGGCGGGTGCTGTTTTTTAATAGGTCCAAAATGATGACAAGAACTGAGACAATAACATATCCTGAGACAATATAAGAGCAATTTTAATAAAAGTTAACAAGAGTAAATTGGAATGAAAGAAATGTTAACAAGAGCAATTTAAATAAAATTTATTATATTTTAATTTATTTTGTTTAATTTTTTTCTATTTATTTTAATTTTTGTCTATTGATTTCGATTTTCTACCTGTTTCTAATTGTCAAAGAGTAAATTACGACAAGCTAATTTATACTGATGATGACTACTTTGTAGTTGAAATACGTATTTACAATATAAAAACTGATCTAAGTATTGGGGTGAATTTGAAATTTTATATTAAGAGTCAATATATCCACCAGTCCAAAAACTTTGTTTAAAATCAGGAACAATCAGAGATTGCAAAGGAAGCATACAGAATATCGCACATAATAAAACCATTGAAAAATATTATAAATGTCCTTGAATACTACTTTTGGTGTTGAAAATTCAACGGGAGTGTGAGGACTTTGGCAACGTTTCAATATAGTTTGGAAAAATCAAAACCACTTTCCGAATTGAGCATGATTGCAAAATTATTTGCACAAAATGTAGAAAGCCATCGACATCGGGTTTGCCCCTTTTTATTTGTTATAGCATTAGCTTTTTCTAACATCCAACATGATGGCCAATATTCATGTAGGATAGTACATTTCATCTTACATTGGGTCATGTAATTCAACATTGGATATGTTTCTGTACCAAGACCATACTTAACAATCCAACTTTTCGAATTTGGCACACTTGTACACACATCTGTACGACATTTGTTTTGTCATTTTTATTGGATTTTGCTCAATGATTATTTACTAGACCTACGAAAAAAATAAATTTTTTATACTATTTTGTAACTTATATAGGGTGGCGCGAAAATACCTTCACGATTTTTAAATTCAATAATTCATTCTGGAATTAATATTTATTGAGTTTCTCTTTTTTAGATTATAGTATATACTTAGGAGTTTCGATATAGAGCGATACCAGCCTGCAGAAAGGATAAATATCGTAACTTTTTATTTTGAAAACGGAAGAAGCTTTATTTTTACTCAGAGAAACTATCGACGATATTTTAATGTCAGATATGCTCCTTCCAACCATACGATATTACTTATCATTTTCTTTGGGGTTATCTGAAAGAAAAGGTTTCTCAACAAGCCACAATTTTTGGAACAACTAAGAATATTAGGCGCGAGATTTTGGGGATATCTCAAGAAACTTTACGAAAGGTTAGATGTGCTGAAAAGAGCTCATAGTTTTCAACGCGAAAGGGGATATCATTTGTTAAGCATCATTTTTCGTAAATAGTTGGAAAGGATCTTCAAGAAACACACTTTATATTATGAGTTGCAAAATATAAATTTTCTTAACTTTTCATATAATTTTTTTAATTTAAAATCGTGAAGGTACTTTGGGGCCGTATTGTATAAGATTAAGATACTTTGTAGCTCATTATTATTGTAAGAATGAGGTTTATAAAAACATGTTATCGAAGAAAATTGTAGCAAATATTTGTACCTACAAAAAAGTATGAATTTATTTAATTCGCAGTAGGTATGCACTAATAAACAGCATTTAAGCATTCAACAAAAACGGACTCGAAAGACGCCGAACCGACAAACGCATAAGCACGTCGATTTTGAAAACTTGGAATTAGAACCTAGATGCTTACAATATACATATATATATATATATATATATATATGTATATATAAATATATACATATATATATATATATATATATATATATATATATATATATATATATATATATATAATTCAGAGCTTCGTGACTTTTTGTAAAGATGATCATACTAATTTTGCGTAGTTTCAAACAGAAAGAAAGAAGTAAACAATGGGCCTCCGCGAATGCCTACATTTTTCAGTTTAGCCCAAGTTTTTAGTCTTGATACATACATAAATTATTGTTTCTAACATCATTTGAGACCTAATGAACATAAAAAGAATCCATTAAATGAAACCTCCCCCTCCCAAACGAAATTCGCTTGAACTAACTCTGCTATTTTCTTTTAAATAATAGCAACGAGTTAGTACAAATACACACCAATGCAAATGGCAATAGAGGATTATTAAAAACATTTAAGGTTAAACTATAGCTATAAATAACAAAAGTTAATGAGAACTATTTCAAACATTTATACGGTTAGGTATTGCAAGTACTCGAATTATGTTAATTGATAAACGTACAAGTATTTATCTATCTATAATATTATTTATACCTTTATACAATTACAGGTTATCAAGCACCTTACAGAAGATGTGCATGGATGCGTGTACACCTGAGTGTAATATTCAAGTAGGTAGGTGGGTAGTAGTTGTTAGTACCTACCTAGTTCTAAGTATAATAATAATAATAATAATAATAATAATAATAATGTTCAGCATTATCATCAGTATGGTTCTGTCGTCATCGTCATTATGATCTAGAGGAACTATATACATTTCCTACACTATAACCCACAACCGACAATAATATTTGTTTGTTGAATGAATTGAATAAAACGTATAGTATAGACGCGCGTATGCGAAATATACACGATATGGTCCAATCAATACATTTTTAACCCAATGTAAATAACCCTAAAACTACTACCCAAAAATAAAAAACAATGCCGTGTAGAAAAAAAGAAATCTAAGAAAAGTTGCTGTGTGGAACTCGATCAGAAATGGTGACGTAAACCTAAAAAATTCGCGTCCGAAGCTAACCAACGTTGGGACTAAAAAGTCCGAAAATACAGTTTTTTGTAAATTAAAAAAACAACTACAATCGAAAAAAAGTAAATGAAAAAGTTGTAGGTAATAAAAAGACCGTTCGATTAAAATTGGTTGAGTTTCAATCGATAGATAATTTATCGAGATATCTCGAAAAAACCGTCGAAAAATGCTATTTCTTGTTTTTACCATAACTTTTTCAAATTTGAGTATTTTTAAGTATTTTTACCACAAAGGTAGAAAAACTAGAATAATTACGTTTTTGCAGAAGTGAAAAATATTATTTCGTTTTAGGGTTATATCGATTTTTCGAAAAAAAGGCGTCTTTGAAAATTGGCCATTGTTGCCCAACGGGAGGTCGTAGAAAAACGGGGACTTATTTTTTTCTGGAAAGAAGTATTCTCATTCTGTTGAAATTTTGAGACGATTTCATAATTTTTTAGCCCCGAAAAATCACTTTGAAATATTGCTTTTTTTGTAAAAATTGAAAAAAATATCGTTTTTTTTTAAATAAAGCTCTTTTTATTACCTACAACTTTCTCATATACCGTTTTTCGATTGGAGTTGTAGTTTATTTTTTAATTTACAAAAAACTGTTTTTTCGGAATTTTCGCCATTTCATATCGAGTTACTCCACATAGCAACTTTTCTTCGAATTTTTTTTCCTACACCACACATTTTATTTTTGGGTAGGAGTTTTAGAGTAGCTATTTATATATTAATTGGACTAATAAAAGTTGGCATGGATTCAAAAAGGTATAAAGGTAGTAGTGTTTTTCTTACAAATAGTCCATTGCTTTCTGTATGTTATCACCTTATAATAAGAACAAATATATCAAATATTCATTAGATACTTATATATCCCATCAGAAAAGGCGGTATTCAAGATAGTTTATCGATTTGATATTAGCCGTTCTAATATCATATACAGCTTGTATTTTAAAATACACCCAATCTGCAAACAATGTATAGTATATATATCTGCAGTGTACTATGATATGGTGTCTTTGTTACACAAAAACTGCATTAAAATCAGTATTGTATAACATACAACTATAGTATGATAACCGTATATACTTATCACTCACTGACTACAATCATTTATAAATAGTTGCATCGTACACGTGCATGTATACATCGTCCGTCCGTGTTGTAATGATGATCGTCAGTGTCGTCGTTATTGTCCGTCGTCCGTCATGTGAGTGTGTCTACATGTATATGTAACAAAGACATCATATCATAGTACACTGCATATAGACAGCGATAGATAAACTATACATTGTTTCTAGCTTGGGTGTATTTAAAAATACAAGCTGTATATTTAACTGTTTTTGTAAATTGTTTGTCTCTATCCATCGATTTTTTGTGTGGTTGCATTTTCGTTATGTTATACAAATAGAGGTGATTAAGTTTTTCTTAATTAGACATTGAAGTAGTATGTCTGAATGTTTTGATATGGAAAATCCCCTGTAAAGATGTGTACATTTTTCCATATCAAAACATTGATGACAAAATAATGTTACAAATATGCAATTTGATAAAGAATATGTTGTCGTTTCTATACAAATGTATTCTTCAAGTAATTTTTGCATATAAATTATTTGTTAATAAGTTAATTTTTTTTATGATTTGAGGAGGAAACAGTTTTTGATTAAATTATTTCGTAAATAAGACCATCAATATTTCATAAATGACAATCAAAGTAGTATTTTTGTCCACTAATTATATCAAACAAAATGTTTTTGCAAAACTAGAAAACTACGTATTATCTCAAATAATATATTTTAGCTAGTAATATAATTAATATAAATCGGTTAATTATTGGTGGCAGTTTAATTTGAAAGTTTATTTTATCGAGATGGTTCTTAGGTATGTTTGGTGACAAAAGTGTGGAAGCGCTGGGAAGTGATAAGTTGATATATAAAGTTTAGTAAAAATTCCTTCCCATTGTTTCCGCTCCTTAAAATCCGTACACCAACAATGAAAAGAGTAGATTTTTATGAAATAACATTACAAACATTCAAATAAATCAATCAGGGTGGGCCATCTAACGTTCGGAATTTGACTTATACGTTATTTGGATGTTTGATGACAGTTCCGATGTGACAGAAAGTTAGTTTTTTGTTTGAAATTTACGAAATGTATGGTTTTTCGCTTTAACAAAGTTGGGAAATATTAAAAACTTATTTCCAAATTGGTGAGTCTTTTACTCAAACTGTAAGAAATTTACGAAAAAAATTTGATAAAAAGCATGAGCCAAAAACGCAGTTTGTGGGTCAATTTGTGAAGCAAGTTCGTGAAACTGTTCGTTGTTGGATAAAAAAACCCGTGTACGTACTCGTCCAGCGCGCTCAATCGATAACATCGCTGCTGTTGCTCAGAGTGTGCGTGAACAACCATCAACATCAACTCGTTCGAACTTCTTTGAGAAGAATTTTACATAAAGGTCGCGGTATGATTGCGTAGAAAGTCCAATTAGTGCAAGAGCTGAAGCCACATGACCATCCGGTTCGTTTTCAGTTCGCTCAATGGGCCGAAGACCGTTTGATCGAAGATGAGTACTTTTACCGAAAAATCGTTTTTTCAGATGAAGCTCATTTCCACCTCGGAGGATACGTCAATAAGCAAAATTTTCGTACCTGGGGCTCCAAAAATCTACACGTCTCGTAAAGAATTATTATTGGGCCGTTTATCTTTGAAAATAAGCAAGGAAATGCCGTTACAGTGAACGGCGATCGCTACCGCGCCATGCTAACCAATTTTTTGTTTCCCAAAATTGAAGAGGATGCCATAGATGACATTTTAGTTTCAACAGGACGGTGCATCGCTTAATCAGCCAAAATGCTGATGTCAATTGGTCAACTCAAAGCTGCGATTTGACTCCGCTGAATTTTTTCTGGACAATTGTTACGCTAACCATCCAAAGACGATTGACGACTTGAAACATGCAATTGGAGTTGGAGCTATTGACGAAATAGATGCCCAAACAATCGAAAGTGTACTGAAAGGGTAGGTAATTTTATAGCAAAATTAAATTCCAATTTTTAAATGGCCCACCCGTTATATATATATTCTATAACAATATCTGATAGAAGATTCTTTAAAAATTTATCATTTAGAATAGGTGTTAAAAGTCCATTAGAAGCTCGATGCAGCAATCACAAGATTTGGAAATAATACCATATAACAGTATTCATTCATTACAAAGAAAAAACAATCATCATGGTGGCTCCATTTGTATCTACGCAAACATTAAAATTGCAAATATTTCCGTAAATATTGCAGGCATAGAAAATATGGTCGTCAGGTAACCAAATTGTAGTAAAATGTATTTTCTTCAACGTTATTACAAATGATAAATATTTCATTATCTAATATTTAAATGAGAAATTAAGGTTTACAGATTCTCCCTTCCTCTTAGTCCCTCTTTCCTCTGATTTTGTACATCCATGAGCTTTACGTATACAGAAAGCATGTCACACACCAGGTTTGTTGCGATCGGATTAAAATTATAACCTTTAGTTCGCATACCAACACAAAATAGTATATGTATAACACTATTTTATCCCCGGTTGTCAAAACAACAGTTTGGTCCTTAAAAAACCCTTCGTTACATGTTATGATTAGTTTGACTTACGATATGTTGCTTTCTATGGTCATTTAATACCGAGAGTGTTTCATCGCGTACATAAAAGACAGAATACTTTGGATAAGTCGCATGTCGCCTTTACTACAAACTATATAAATGAAGTATATCATAGAGAATCATAATAAATATATTCATGTATGATTTGAAGGATCGGCACCATACTTTAGTTCCGCGCAATGTTAAGAGTACATCATAGAAATATACTGTGAATGTATGTACATCATCATCACAGTTTGAATGGTTTGATTCAATGCACTTCATCAACTTGGTTAGCAGAATATACTACATGCTACTGGCTGTCTGATGAGAGTGATGTTTTGGGGTGAAGCAGAGGTGTAAAACGGTGAATATAATTATGTGTAAAGGGATGTTTTACAATTGGATTTACACAAATAATAAAAAAAGTTTTGATAAAATGGTAAACCGACTTCAAAAATCAAATATTCTAAAAACAAAAATGCACTAAAAAGTAAAAAAATAATTGCGTATTCTTGTGTCAATTTTAGTTCACCTAAGCAATAATTTTTAAATATATGTGTAGACTGCTTAAATGACAATAAAATAATTAGGATAATATAATGTACAATTATTGTTATTTTTGAAGTCGGTTTTTAAAAAAATTTTCTTATTTTTCTATTATGAATGAGTATACCTTTTCAAACAAACAAAAATTTTCGCATAAATCGGTGATAACATATAAAATGAGGATTTTCCTCGATTCCAGGGGATCCCGTCATCAGAATGCGATTTGGAGACAATGGGACCAATCGGAAATCAAACCCTTTAAATAAATAAAAAAATTCCAAATCGGTTAATAAATGACGGAGTTCTTAGGTAACACACATTAAAAAAAAAAATACAGACGAATTGAGAACCATCCTCCTTTTTGCCATAAATCCTTTTTGCCATAAATCCTTTTTGCCATAATTTTGTGACATAATTAGCACTGGAAACGAATCAGTCAGTCAGTCCGGGAGCTGGGCAAGATAGTGAATGGATATGGTAATATACCGCCGTCGTACCTGCTATTATAGGACAGATAAAGTTAAAATACTAATAACGTTAGGCAACCCTAATGGGCTGATCAGGAAATAAATCAATTATATCAATTTGAACAATCAGTTTAATTTATAACAAGAAGCTGATTTTATTGAATACTGCAAACACTAAGACTTGAATGTAAGTTGATGCTTGGATATAATCTGACCAAATGCGTGTCTAGAGTTATTTACTATTTAATCTAACTAATTTCGTCAAATAAGTGAATCGTCAAAGTGTAATCTATTCTTGAAATAAACCTCTGGCAATCTTGACTTTGATCTTAACTTCTAAGGATATAATGTCAACATGATTATTAGACTGTCTATTTTTTTATACTACCAAAGAGTTTTGAAGAATTCAAAGGACTATTTGAGGTTCAAACACACCTTCCGCGTAAATATATCGAATAATGGCTGGATATTCAAGAAACTAGGAGTTTAAAAAAAATTTCGTCATCAAAATAACACACGCATTTTTAGCGTTAGTAGAATTTCCTCCAAAGGATATGCAGCTATTGTTTTTGCACCAATGTTGGAATTTCGTAAAAATTTCTTGAAATGTCCATCGATCCTACCTATCTAACTATCGCTAAAATTTGTATGTATATATATATATATATATATATATATATATATATATATATATATATATATATATATATATACATATGTACTTTTTTAAATGTCTGTGGACTCTCTAGCGGTCACAGTTTTATTCCGATTCTTAAGGTCAAGTTCGTTAATGGGTAAAATCGGACGAGGGGAAACGGGGTTCAGAGGGAGGGGAAAACACAAAATTTGACTATCTCTCTCAATATTTGAAAAATCTAAAAAGTTATCAGGAGTTAAGTTGTAGGTACTAAGTTTTACTGTAATTTTGTTTCATATCATTTTTCTGTTACAATAATATTTACAGAAATATTTACAATTAAAGATTGAAAGTTAAAATTCTAAATATCTCTGTTCACATTAGAGTTTGAGAAAAATAATGAATTGAAATAATAAAAGTAATGAATTGTAGCAAACTTGATTTTCTACAACTTTACTCCTTATACATTTTTCGATTTGTCTAATATAAGAGATATATTTAATATTTTGTGTTTGTTTGACACGAATACACGAAATAAATTTTATTGTAAAAAATTTTTCATTCATTATTGTAAATCATTTTTCCATAGTAACTATAAACTATAATCGTTCTATTTTAGCTATTAATAAATTAAATTTTTGCAAATACTAAAGTCATACCAGATATATTTCATTTTGATCACACTTAAATAATGACCACTAGAGAGTGATTTATGTATTCTAAGGACATTCGCTAAGTTGACGCAGCTCCTGCGTAACGAATTTTTAGAAGCGGTAAAGATGCCGAATATGCACACGTAGCCGCACTGAAATTTTTTAAATGATGATGTGTGGTAAAAAATTAGATTTAAAAATAATGACTAAAAAGTTTAATACTTTTTAACAAAAAAAAAAAAAGATGAATAAGCTTGTTAAAAAAATTTCAGCAAACTACTAGTGAAGTCCGAATTTACGGGAACAATAGTGGTAAATTTTTATGATGATCAAGTTTGGTGAAACAATGTTTCACCAAACAACAAAATTAACATCATTCATATATTTTAAATGCAAAACATTTGTCGTGATATTTTAGAGGAATTTAAACCGCTTCGCAGAAGTGACAATGAAATTTTAAAATACAAAAATATTTTTTATAAAGAAAGAGCACTCTGTCAAAAAGAAAAAAAACAACAACAAAGTAAGGGTCCTTCAGTTAGGCGAGGTTTTTTTAAAACAATTGGGGTAAAGCCCTGCTTATATAATGAATTCAAAGTAAATTGTTTTGTTGCTATTACATGAGGCTTCAAGAAAGGATAGTGAGGTAAGACAATAGAAAATGCGTAATTACAACAGGCGTAAACGCGGAATATATATACGTCACTTGTAGAGTTAATATCAATAATAAAACGAAATTATACTTTTATTAAAACTGGTTTTCAGTAGTAGATCACGTTTTTAGTGTGTTAATGTGAAGACGTCAGGAAACATAAGTAAACCAATTTGATCTTTTAGTCTTTAGAAAAATTGTATACCTACATAAAGCGAAAATATAAGATTTTATAACAGGTAACACCATAAACACAGAAAATATTTGATAAGTTAATTGTAAAAGCTTGAAGCGCTTTTTTAGCACAATTTAATTAATTTTGTTTTTCAGTGCTTTTTTTTTTACTAGCGAAAGCTTTAAAAGATTATAATTTTTCAAACATATAGTGTTTTATTAACAAAGAAATCAATTTAATTTTCCAACGCCTTTACCAAATTTTTTAGAGAATATTTCCCGCTTTTATCATCCAAATGAGATGGTACCATTTTCGTATTATTTAAATTGCATACACAAGTTTAGCTCGATCGGATAATAGAAAGTGATCTTAGTGAGTATAAATTTCGAACAGGAAAGAATTACTATGTACAAGTCAACTTAAAAAAAAAGCTTGTAAAAAAATCTACTCTATTACGCTTTTGCAATGGATATAAAGGTATTAGATGTAAAACATATTTCACAAAAGCATATAAAAACATTTCAAAGAACAAAAAATTGTCAAAGAACAAAAAATTATTTGATTAAATGTTTGAAAGCGAATTGAATTATCCAAAACGTACCCTTTGTCAGAAATATCAATTGAGCGTTTTGAGTAAAAAACCAATTAATGAATTCACATTATTAACATATTATCTCTATATACAGGCTACATGTAGTAGAATTATTTTCGATGTAGAAAATCGATTAAGAATTTTTATCAGCCCTTGGGAATATCATTTACATTTAGATCAGTATATTCATAATATCATTTTTTTGACATTTTTCTATGTCTTCGAATATAGTATATCGAAAACGAAAAGTGCTAGAACAATCTAATTGTGAAATAGAGTTTCATATTTCTTGAGCATGTCAAACCTTATTTGGTTTATAGGTCTCTTATGACACAAGAATAAAGAATTACTGAGAGTCCATTAACATGTGAGCTTGTCAATTTCACCTTTTGCAATGCGGTCAGTTTGATTCACTGTGCCTCCTACTCATCCAATAGATTTTCAAGTTTTATTAACTTTAAACTTGATACTGCTTTCGGCAAATTTATAGACTTTAAAACGTTTAAAAAAAGTTGAAACAGAAATCTCGAGCGGTACAAGGAATATCCCAATAAATTTTATATTGACAAATCAAAGATAATGGAATAGAACGTAGATTAAAAATTTAGAGTTGAAATCAAAAATTTTGATGTGAAAAATTTATTGCGGCGGGCTAGACCGTTTGTTACCATGAGATCAACAAGTTGGTCATAGGTGATATTCATTGGTTATAAATAGATGCTCATAGATGGCGGTACGAGTACATTACATGTTCAAAAACTCATTCATAGTCGGCAATGCATTTGTTCTATACAAAATAGTTAATAATAATAACAATAGTTTAAATAACTAATTGAAAGAATTGAGCCGTCTCAATTTTTAACAAATTATTTAATTGTTTGGTATTAAATTAATGTTTTTTGTTTTAATATGAATAATTTTTTTCTTTAAAACAAATCTGAATATATTGTTTTTGCATATGACATATTTTTTGATTATGCCAAATTTACTTCCTTTAATAAACCATTTCAAGCATATGGCATAAGCCATCGCGTCGCCGCGATGGCTTAATTTTTTTTAAATTTATAACATGAATTGATTAAATCGACGTAGTGAACATCGCATTCTTTAAAATACAATTCCTAATAATCGTATAAGATTTGATTTGTATTCCGTATTATGACATAATAAAGTAGTAAAACACAATTATTGCTTTCAATTCTTGGTTTTTCAAATCAAATTTCAAAAATTGGGGCCAACTCCTTGATAGATTATTTGGAGTGTAAATTTCATATTGGTTTATTTCTAAAACAAAGTGCGATATTTGGTGCAAAGTATTATTAGTTAGTGGAGGTATTTCTAATACCCGTATCATCATCTACTGAAACTATAAGTTTTATTTTCTATCTGGTAGAGTAAAACTTGAAATAATTAAAAATATCCTAATAACTTTTGTTCTTAGTTGATGTTTACCAGCCTGATGTTTACCAAGTAGCCAAGCGGTCTAAGGCGTTATGTCTACTTGGGGACTGGGAGGCTATGGATTCGAATCCCGACATCGGCAGTTTGTCAATTATAATAAAAAAGAAAAAAGGTCAGTTAATGTACTAAACTGTCGGCGTATGGACAAGAACGAAATAACCGACTATGCTTGTGAAGCTTTTCTGCAGTTTTCTTCACGAACTCCAGATGAATATCGGCATAGTTCCTATCATAGTCAGCCGAATCCTAGTCTACACGCAAAAATTCCTTCCACTCTACTCACATCCTCACATCCTTAGGCATCACAATAGACCTTATGGTCGAAGTGTAGCCCGTCCAGCTGTCAGCCGTCAAGTCTGTTTATCTGCTTCTTCAAGCAACACGCAAAAAATATTGGACCGATTTCAATTTATCTTTTTTTTAGTTTAAAATCTTATGATTAGATTTAAAAACTGGTATTTACCTCGCTACGAGAGATATAATTTGAAAGTTTTCGCTGAAATATAAATTTGGTGGAAGTGACGATAAATATTTGAAGTAGTGGAAGCAGTGGGAAATTACTTTGAGGTTTTAAGTCTTTAAATAGCGGGTGTATAAGCTAGTAACTTAAAATAAATTTCATTTTAACTATTTGTCGCGTCTCAGAGCCTATGTCAGATATGAAGAATTTCTATTACAAAAAGATCCTAATGTGCTCCGACAAACTGTAATGCTATACTTGTTTGTACATGGAAGTAGTTTGTACATGTAGTGCTATACTTGTTTGTGCAGCAACAAACTGAGTTTGTACATGGAAGTTGTGTGACGTTCACATTACATTTGAGTTTTATAACTTTTTAATATTATATAGTTGTTGTTGTATTTTAATTTACATTTTTACGCATATTCTAAACAAATTTCAAAATGTCAGATTCCTTTGTGCAAAATTTTTCTTTTTGTTAAAAAATTGATTTAATCAAATTATTTACATAAATTTTCCAAAATAAATATCCATCCTGTTTATATTGCCAAGTGAATATATGTACGTATAAATATACAGGTTGAACCAAAAGTAGGTATCCCATTATCAATAAGGCAAATAGATATTTATATCTATTATAAAGGTGAATTCTGCAGAGTTTAATGGATTAAATGTCGGAAAATAATAAAGATTATTAAAATAATCAAAGAGAACTGTAGGTTTTTTGAAATAACATTTCAAATTTTGCCCCAATTCCTAGAACATTTTTTCATCATCCGTATGAATTAGCTAATCGCAACTATCTCTGGAATATGGATTCAGAGATATGTTGGTTGTTGCTAATTTGGTGCGTGTCTCACAATCGTATAAAAGACAGAACTTCTTTAATATCATTGTGAGACACGCACAAAATTAGCAACATGCAACATATCTCTGTACTGATGATGACTACATTGTAGTCGAAATACATATTTATAAAAATACAAACAAATGTTCTAGAAATTGGGGCAAAATTTGAAATGTAATTTCGGAAAATAATGTTTGTTAAATGGTATTCCTTGTTGCGTTCACAAATTGATGCAAATTATGCTTCCATCACAATTTTTATGCCTTGACAGATTCTCTTTATTGGTTATCGAATATTGTTTTTGATCTGCTCTATTGTTTGCGGCTTACTTACTCTCATTTTAATGTAGGCAAGAGAAAAAATCAAGAGCGATGAGATCCGGAAATTTTATAGCTATTAATCTCAAAAGATTTCCATCTTTCGACATTTGTCGATTAGGTAGCACTACCCTGTATGGGCTTCAGCATCACCAGTTTGGTCTGTAGCAACATCCTCCAACGACCGTAGTATCGTCTTTGCAGCAACATTTCCACAATGTCTCCTAAGATGACTCCTAAGATCTCCGTATCACACCGATCCTGACACGATAGTTTACATTAATAATAATACTCTTACTCCTGTCCAAGTTTATTCCTGGCCATGCTTTAAATTGCCCATCTATTCAGATTTCCGTCCGCCTAGCGCTATTTCTGGAACTATTTAACCCACTTATGTCTTTCAAACTACCGCATGAAATATCCAAAAATGCTCAGTTGTCGTATTTTATGGTTTTTCTATGCTCTGTCACTTGATGACTCTTAGTTCTCGATTATTGGACGTATATGAGTCCAACGCGATTCTCAGCACTTGTACGCGAAATAGAAAAACAGGCATAACATTTCAGAAAGGATTGAATTTTTAGATTTAGTATTCTTTAATATTCTTTTTCCACTATATGCTTTATAGCGAATTTCTTCCAAAGAAAAGCAGCAATTGTTTTTGTACAAATGTTTCGCAAAAATTTCTTTAAATGTCCATCGATCCTACCTATCTATTAGATGTCAAAAATCACTATCGTTAAAATTTATATATATATATATATATATATATATATATACATATTTATATATATATATATATATATATATATATATATATATATATATATATATTATATATATATATATATATATATATATATATATATATATATATATATATATATATATATATATATATATATATATATAACAACATTACCATTTAAGATTTAAGATTTAAAGTTAAAATTCGGATATATATCTCTGTACACATTAGGTTTGGACAAAATGATAAGGGAATGAATTATAGCAAACTAGATTTTCTACAACTTTATTCGTTATAGATTTTTCGATTGTTCCAATATTAAGAGAGATATTTTATATTTTGTGTTTTCTTCTATCTTTATGCCCCCCTTTCTTCTTGACGTATCCCATTTATTAATAAAATTGGCCTTGAAAATACTAACATGATATCAGAGATACAACATTTCATTTCGATCAGACATAAATTGTGACTAGAGAGTGATTTATGTATTCTAAGGAAATTCTGCGTAACGCCTTTTTTATTTTGATGAAATAGCTTCCCTAATTATTTTTTTAATAATTTATTTGCAAATTTTCCACTGCTTTTATCTACTCTGTACAATGACTTTTGTAAATCTGAAGAGTTTTCTACCAACAGAACTTTATCATCGGCATACTTTTTGTTATTGAGTACATGCCCGTTTACAATAATAAGCCGCCAACACAATAGCGGCTATGCGGCTATATACAATATTTGGCGAGAAACAGAAAAAATCTCTATGGTTCCTATGTAAGACAGTTCCTAGTAGTATCCGGCATAATTTTCAAGTTATGAAATAAGTGGCGGCTTTCGATATCATCATTTTCCGTTTTAAATCGGATACATACTACATATTATTATTTGTGTATACTTTAAACAAAACTGTACAAAACTTTAATAAGACCTGTGGTAACGTATGGTTCGGAATCTTGGGTACTAAACTTAGCCGACATAAACTGCCTCAGAGTCTTTGAGCGCAAAATATTAAGGAAAATATGTGGCCCAGTTAATGAGGCAGGAGAGTGGAGGATCAGAAGTAACAAACAAATCGGTAATCTATTCAACAATCAAGATATTGTAAGATTCGTCAAATCAAGACGCATTGAATGGCTCGGCCATATTGAATGAATGGCAGAGAATAGACAACCAAAAAAACTGCTATATAGTACCATCAATCACACCCGTAAAAGAGGTCGCTCAAGGAAAAGATACAGGTTGTGGAGCGTGACCTTAAAATCCTGAAGATCACAAACTGGAAAATTAGTGCTAAAGATCGTGACGGATGGAGAAGAATTGCGAGGGAAGTCAAGGCTCATACAGGGCTGTAGAGCTGAGTTATATATACTTTTAACATCACCAAACTATACTACGTTGGATATACATATATGTTGCGCCATTCTGTAAATATGTACAGATAGATAGATACGTGTATTACTACAACCTATAGACAGATAATATGTATGATACGATAGGCACTTTCTATCTGTAGAATGCTTGTATAAATTTATATATGAGAGTGAGTAATGTTATATCATATCTCACCGAAAACCTATTTTACACAGTAAATCGACTGTGCATATCAAAATATAATATATAGATAGTATATATGCAAGTGTTTTGGTAAAATATTATATGCATAGACTCTTCATGCTTTACCTGTAGTTGTTCCTGGATTCTGGAATGGTATTCATTATTTTACATTGAATAATGCTGTTTATAGCATGGTTCATACATCTCCATATTCTCATACATATGCATACGAGTATAATAATATGTGCTATTTTATTTATATGCAGTTTATGAAATACTGACGATGAAATTAAAGAATACAAATTATTTTTGACGTTTTTTTTTACATTTGAATTTCTTTGATATAAAAAAATATTAAAATTACATAAATCTGAAACAAAACACATTTTAGCAAATTATAACCGAGAAATGATCCGTGTCGAATAAATTTTTTTATAAAATATATTTAATTAATTATGGTACACAAACAACGAAAAGTCTGAACAGAACTTCTTTATGGGCACCACAACAGGTAATTATACACATCCATTGTCCGTTCTTTGACATCAAATGTCAAAGTAAGTAAACATCAGCCACTTTTGTTAGTATAATATAACAGAAAGGCAACTATTACAATCAATAAACAACCTAACAGTGGATTGATAGACGCAAATCACAAAGGTGGGAAAGTTTCTTTAGGAGCTCATAAAATAACTAAATAGAAATTATTAAAAAAAATAAATACTTCAAATTTATCTTCTTGTTCAGTTTTAATATCATCTAAATTAATTGAATTCAAAAATTAATAATTTTCACGAATTAAACAGTCAAATAATTATGACAAAATCATTCCAAGAAATACAATAATATGACTATTAATTCCAAATAGAAAATTATTAAGTAGTGTATACCGAAATATATATGATGCATCAGTGAACGCAACCATAATTAAATCAAAAACAATCTATGTGGCATTAGAAGATGCGTGTTCTACGCACATTTGGCGTTAGCATCACCCATATAAAATAATTCAGTGTCAACGACTGTCAATCATTATTCCAGCAAAAGTATTACAATTTAAGTGGGTGAAAGTACCTTTTGGTTCATTATTATTATTAAATATTTATTGACATAAATCAATTAGAAAAATCATACATTTTTGGCTTATAAGAAAAAAAAAAAAACAATTTAGTACATAAACAAAAAAACATAATTAAAAAAAAAAAAAAGCAGATACAAAAAAAACACTTCAAAGCATAATTTAAGTAAAAATTCAAAATTTAACTAAATTTGGTAAAAATGTGTGTAACTAAAATAACAGTACAAAAAGACAAAGAGAAAAAAATATAAAAAATAAAACGTAATATTCTATTGAGGAAACATGGACTAATTTAGTGTAAATGTACCTTCCTCTTATCATATATGTATTGAAGGTATTTTACGACTGGTTGCACTGAGGAAGCATGCGTTATACTAAGGATATCCTGGGCACTGTACAACTGTAAACTGTTCACAGCATCTCTTTCAGTACCTGAAGTTCCCGGGCAGTCCTCTATCAAATGACTTATGCTTTCAGCTCGATCACATAATACACATATTCTCACACCATTAAGTTTCCTACTCTCCCATTTGAAACCATAAGTACGAAAATTCGCAATCAAATGTCTCTCATTTCTATTACAAATATTCAGATATCTAGCACCTTGTTTATAATGGTATAAAGTTGCATAAATAATTCAGTGTCAACGACTGTCAATCATTATTCCAGCAAAAGTATTACAATTTAAGTGGGTGAAAGTACCTTTTGGTTCATAATATTAAAATACATTTCTCAAACTACAAGAATCCACTGTTCATTAACTGGAAAAAGATGCGTCCAAGTTGGCGGATGCTTCATATCACAAACGTGTTCATTTGAAAACGTTATCTAGGAAGACCGTACAACGTTATATTACGTGTTCACGTTAATTATTATCACTTCATGATTACTTATTTCATATGTATACACAAAATTGCAATTCTACAATTTCGAATTTATTTACCTTACAATTTATTATTTATTTAAGTTAATTTACTTTTCAGATACCTCGCTAAAAAAGTTTAACTTCAATAAGTACAAAGGTTCATTTTTTAAATGAGCTAGGTATTGTAGATCACTAGAACGTTGAACAAGTTGAAAGTTGTCAAAAACCATACGATTTTTAAAAAAGCCCATTTTTTTAAATATAATCGCAACCATAATTACATGTAATTATGTTCTAATACGAATGCAAATTGTAATTCCGTACTTTCTCGCACTCAGGGTTCCATTCTTATTTCCCTTGTATTAAGTTATTTCCTCTTGATGTAACAAAAAAAACAAATACGCCCCTCAAGAAGTTTCTTGACTTTTTCATTGCATCTAAACTAATATAAAAGTAATTCAATAAGAATAATCTAAAATATTTTGTCTTCCGGTGACTTTGAAGTAAAAAATATCTAAATATTTTAGAAATTCTAATTAAAATAATTTAAATCTTTTTATTAAATTTGAAACAATATTTTCTTTAAGATAAAAACTTAACCCAGTCAAAGTTTCACTAAACAGTACTTTTACTTCTTAAAAAATACAAGCGTAATTCGACACTTTTTTGTGTAGCATGTGCTAAGGTTCGTTTTAGGTTTAATAATACATTATGTTGCCATAAAACGAAACGTTTAAGAGATATTTGAGAAATACTTATTTTCACGACCTTTGAACTTCCATAACTTTTTTGCAAGCGCGATTATGCTATGGATTTTTTGGTTTTCATAGTGTCAAAACGAAGAGAATTCCGTTGAATTCGCATTTGGTTCTAAGACGTAAAAGTATCGTATGACTCGGCCATACCTATTACAGAAACTGCCATAGATATGAAAAAAGTTGCATACATTAGTTAAATAAAATTTTATAAAATAAACTATTGAAGTATTTTTCTCGTAATTATTATTTATTGAAACTTACTACGTGCGTTTAATGATCTATTATAGGTGTTTTAGAAGGAAATTGATCTTTTTATGTCCGAAAATGTTGTAAAGGACTCAACAATTTTCATAGTATATGGTATATGGTCTATTTTGACTTATGGTTTATGGTTTATTTTGACTTATTACGAAAGAATCTGCGATAATTTTTCGATATCTCAAATGCGTTCCAAGATATTTCAATTTGAATTTCCAAGCAAAATTTCGTATAAGCAGTAAAGTTGTGATCCGTGTATTAAAGTTAGAAGTAATTCTACCTACAATATAGAAAATCTTCTGTATTTACAGAGTATATACATACATTATTTATTAATAAACATCTTGTTAGTATTTTCGTCTTTTATATTCATATATTGAATAACTTGTATTTGAATTTTTAAACATATTTTTAATATATTATTTAAATTTATTATTTATTTTACGAGTTGTTGAAACAAGAATTCGAAATTTACTTTATCATTTTAAAATGTCAATAAAAGCAATGGTGGAAATGATTAAAAACTTCATGTAACAAATGTATTATAATATTCTTATCCGGTCTTTTCATTTTCTGAATTTTCCATACATGTTTTTGATTTTCTGCAACCTTTGGACGCCCCCTTGCAATTATATATAGAATGTACACATTATGGTCTAAGATCCGGCATTAGAAAAATCTTCCCTCATCTGTTAAATGAATGAAATAACGTTTAAAAGGCAGATAACAATATTATAAATGTATGAGTGCAATGTCTGCCAACGTAGTCTTGCTGGCTATTAAGATTAATTAATTAATTAATATAATATAGTGGCTTTGTTTGTTGCTCGAACAAATATACTTGTCTCTCTCTCTGCGTAGAACACATTTTTTGAAAATTTTATTACTTAAAAATTTTTTTATATAGGCTGCAAATAATTTAATTATAATTTATTATATAAAATATTTTTTATAATATCACAGTAATAAAATTTTTTTTAAAACGTGTTTTACGCAGAGAGAGAGACAATTTTATTTGTTCGAGCAACAAACAAAGGCACTATATCATCTTAATTAATTAATCATAATAGCCAGCTCATACATTTATAATATTGTTATCTGCCTTTTAAACATTATATCAATCAATTAATATATGAGGGAAGATTTTTCTAATGCCGGATCTTAGACCGTTAACGAAATATCATTAGTCCTATAGTAAAGAGTCTCAAATCTAAAACATTGTAGACAGGGGCGATTATACATGAAAAACATGGAAAATATTTTTCAAATAGTGTTCAATTGGCAAATATAATGAAAATGATGACAAATATAGTTTGTAAACAATTAACCGTCTATTTGTTACTGAACCTCTTTTAATGCAGTTTTCACGAGACGGGACCTAGTTTGTACCTGAAAATATATAGAAGTTTTTTTTATAGGCCACAATAGTTTTGAGTAAACATTGGGAGCTGGTGCATAAACATTTTTGAAGCGGTATAACTAAACATATCGGTCGATTTTTTATATTTCATAATTAATCGTCGTATTGGAATTGAAACTTTTGTTCAATACCAACTCTGGTAATTACCAGCACAAATTATCATCATGATATGCGTAATCTCAATATAAATAATAATTTTGGTTAAGGATTTGTGACTGACATTTTAATGAATGTCGGTTAAGAACTAAAGAGGAAGGGATGGAAAAGGTTCTAAAATCATGTTTTATAAATTTCCCAGAAACTTATGATAAACAATCTTTTACTTGAGTGAACTTTGAAAAAGTACGGTATATTAAATTTTTTTCTTATCATTGGTTGGATGCCAATGAGGAAAATTTTAAAACAAACTGCAAAACAATCCGAATTCTCATAGTATTATGCTGAGCACAAATTTTAAACTTCTATAATGGATTAACTACCAATAATTGTTAATATGGTCATATTTATATAACGATGATTATAGTCTTTTTATGAACTGATTAATATAGTTAACCAAATTGTGGTTTTTAAAACACAACATTAAAAAAAATTATAAACAATAAAATATTCTGTCAGTTATTTTATTTGTTTGAAAAATATATTGAAAAAATATTTTTTTAATCCTTTATTAAATGCACATCGTAGATAGACAGATATTATCAACTAGTGGCGTTTCTTTATCAAATTTTTTGTCCCAAATCCGTTTGGTTTCGAGAACAAGATGTTGTTTAGGTTGATGAGATGCCACGTTTTATCATAATAAAACTTAAGAACAACATCTCTTTCCCGAAACCAAACAGATTTTGCACAAAACGATTGCAAAAATTTGATAAAGGAACGCCACTTGTTGATAGTATCTATCTATATGTACTTAATAAAGGATTAAAAAAATATTTTTTCAATATATTTTACAAATATGGAGAAAGTACTCCAAACAGTCGCTATTCACTGAATTAAGGATGCACCAGCAAAGTGTACACATACATTCACATATTTTCGGCACACAGCTACTTACACATACTCTGAAATATTTCTGGTACGGTGATCTGGCATTGTTGCTATGTGTATATACCTATTTATTATTATTGCATATGTCAACAGCATATATTCCCACTCTTTACTTGATGCAACTTGAGAAGATTGGCGCACAACGTTGTCAGACCACTATTTACCATAAACGGAATGTGTTATAATTGGATAAAATAATATTTTAAATTATTATATTTCGAAAACAAATGGGTAACACACGATTTTTTTTTAAAATTTATATAAGAAATATTAAGCAATCCTCTCCTAGTTTTTTTTTTTAAATTCTGTCGATTATTTTTTCTAATACAACAGATAATAGTTGGGCGGACATGAAGTTTTACATGCTTCTAATGAGAGAGATTGAGAGAGAATGATAACTTTGATATTAATTATCTCGCGTTCTAAACGGTCAAAAATTCTGAAACTTAGGAATCTATTAGAAAACGTTATTTTTTGCCTGTAAAAAAATGACCAAATCTGTCGAAAAGTGATAATATGCTGGTATATCCTTAAATGCAGATTTATCACTGTAATAATCTGAATATCTTTTGACAAGAAAAAAAATTATTGTGAGTATAAAACTAAATTGAAGTAGTTCCCTATTTTGAAATTAAGGTAATAGATGCATTCAGTCAAAGTAAAGATAACGAGCTGACGTTCTAATATGTATCATTAATCATTAATCCATGGTAAATTAATTAAATAGTGTATAAATGCATTTCTTTTTTGAGAAATCGTCCAGTTTCTTAGGAATTAATTTTTTTTAAATGGAATTTATCACGTAGTAGATAGAGAACATCTTTTTAATCACACATGTACCATGAAATTGAACTATAAAAGCTGCTAAAGACAAACAGTTAAAAATTTTGAAATTAAGTAGTTAAACTATCGTTGATTATGTTAAAAATATAAACAAAGTGTTCTGTAGCTTTAAATATGCATATTTTGATATAATATATAGTTACTTTGTCTTTAATATATATATATATATATATATATATATATATATATATATATATATACATATATATATATATATATTAATATATATATATATATATATATATATGTATATAAATTTAAATATATATATACATATATATATATATATATATATATATATATATATATATATATATATATATATATATATACATATAGGATGAATCGAATCAACCGCATAATACCATACGCCTCTATTTATTTCTAAGATCCACCCATTTTTTAATAATATACAATAGAAATCGAGACTATTCGTGATTGGTTCAAAGGTATGATGAAAATGTTCAGCCAATCAATGTTCGTGTTATACTTGGGCCCACATTTTGATTTACTTTAAAACCTATTTCAACAGTTTTTGTATAAACTCTTATGGTAAACAAAAAATTTGTGAACTGTTTTAAAATATGTTTATATTCTAACGTGACACACTAGCTTTCTAAGTTTCCAAAAAGTTGATAAATTTCTCACTCTAGCATTCATTATTTTAGCATATACTTTCGCAATATGATAATGAGCCACTGATCATCTGTATTATTATTATTATAGAGATAATAATATAATATAAAATAATAATAATAAAATAACACACATGTAATTGTAATTGTATAAATTCACAATAAATCTGAGTTATGTGATTAGTGACAATATATTACAGAGATTACTAAAAACATGAATGAAAACATCATTCATTTTCAATTAAATAAATAATACATAAACATAATATAACATAACATACATTTAATAAAACAACATACCTATACCAACTATTACAACTAAACTGTATACACTGAGTATTTGTGTGTACACTTGTGTTCAAACTAGTTGATCATAATAATATTAATAATTATGTGACTATCAGATCGTGTGATTAGACATATGGAAAAAAGCTATAGCATGCTATTTTAATAAGGAATGATGCATCAGTCGCACGGTAGTGCGTCGGAAAAGTTAAAGCATAGACGCCTGCCTTACAATGTTTTGTACGAAATATTAGAGACGGCCTCTGTATCTCAAGAACCAGCAAAAGTTAGGAAGCTCAAATTTAAAATGTAGCGTGAGACCCAATATCTGACGATATTAAAAGCTTTAATGATTTCTAGGATATTTCTATGATAACTTTTAAAATCGACATTTTGGTGAATTACTTAGTCACCCACACACTCCAAGATTATCGAAAGTATCAATTGATTGGTATACATATGTTGTGTAAGTTTCTCAGGTGCAGGGTATTTCATAGTTAAGTTGGTAAGTTGTCAAAATATATTACACTTAATATACAAAGAAAAAACAGTTGCCAAGTAAAACATAAAATACCCTCCACCTGAGGTTATGTAAGGTTTTAGCGGACGGGACACACTTACACCATAATGTCCATATGAGTTTTTACTAAGAGTTGTCTTTAATAAGAGTTTTTACCAATATTCAACTAAAGTTTGTGAAAGGCAACTGAAGAAAACCTTCATAAGCATAGATGGTTACTTTCGTTTTTGCCCATACGCCGACAGTTTAGTCCGTCCTATTTTTTTTGACATACTGCAATTGTTATTGCGAACACGTAACCACCCATTTCTAAGCTGAGTACCTTTGACCACTTGGACCTTAGAAACTTACACGATAAATTTATACCAATCATTTGATACTTTTGATAAATAATTTTACCCTCATTAAATAAATACTAAGAAGAATCTATCGCAATAAATTTAAACCACTCATTTTCTTACTTTTGTTAAACAACTTGGTCCTTAGATAAATTTCACTACTTTTGGTGGGATTATGTTCAGGGCTCCGATAAGGAACCATCGTTGTTCAAGTATATACTCCACGTTAGTTGTTTTCTATTATTAATTTCATTTTAATTCTATACATATGAAAAAATTATTTCAATACAAATTACAAATCAAATGATTAATCGATATCTTTTTACCGACGAAAAAAGGAGGTACTCAATTCAACCTGTAAATATATATATATATATATATATATATATATATATATATTTAATGTATGATCACGCATTACTTTTTACAGAGTAGTCCGATTTTGATAATTCATTTTTTGTTGGTTAGGGTATAGTTCAAAGTTGGTCCTACGTTCTGCTCCTAAGGGCAGAAAAATAGGGAATGGTTAATTGTTCACCACAGAATTTTCATCTGTAAACCGATTCTGTGGAAACTTAACGCATATATGCAGTTCTAATGACGCTATAAGCCAAAAAAAAGACTTTTTAACAAAGAAAGTAACAGAAAAGCAAAAAATAATAACTTTGTAACAAAAAATTAAACCTTCTAAAAAAGAAAAGAAAAAATAAAAAGTAACTTTTTAGTCTAACAAGTCCTACACTAATGTAAATACCTATATAACTTTGAATCGGTGCCAAACGAACAAAATGTAATATTAACTTTTAACCGAAAATCAGATTCACTCTTCGCCCATTTTGATGGAGATTTTTTGGCGCCGACTCAAAATTATTAAGGTATTTACATTACTGTTGGACTTTACTGACATTACTGTTGGAGACAAAAAAGTTACTTTTTTATTTTTTCCTTTTTTTTCCGAAGGTTTAATTTTTTGTTACAAAGTTATTATTTTTTGCTTTTTAGTTACTTTCTTCTTTCGCCGGTTGTATTTTTTGTTAAAAAGATTTTTACAATATTCAATAAAAATCAATACAATGCATGAGTGGTAATTAAATATAATTTATATAAATGCCTTTTATTTCATTATATTTAAATATAAACCATAAATACATGCTTTATATTTTTAAATTTTACATATTTGGGGTTTATTGCTCATAAGCCATGGAAAACATTTGTTGGGAGATAAATTTTTTATTGAATGGTCGAAAATTCTTTATGAATCTAGCAAAGAAATTAATTGTGACTTGTAGCATGCCTTCATACGCACATAGTCATGAAACTAGCCTTATTTCTCAAAATGTTATACTTGATTTATGTCTTCATTCGGTTTTCCACAAAATGATTCGAATAATCGTAAATTTGCCGCTAATTTTATGACCAGCAGTGCCAGCCAATTTTCAAAAACGAGATATCCTGTATTTAAAACGCTATATAAAAAAATAAAAATTACCCGCGATATAGTTACTTAGTAGATATTGTTACATTCCCACCATTGACACCAATTTTATGTTGCGCATATGCCCTTTGATAATAGTTACTGAAGTAACAACATGTAGTTACCGAAATAACAAAGTACATATGTAGTGTGTTCGCAAAAGTATCCAAATATGAAAGTATATTCATTAAGCGCGTTCACTACAGCTTCTATCGTCAATATTCGAGACTCATAGATAATAAAAAATAAACACGTGGGAAGTGCAATAAGATATATTCAGTTGGCCTACAAAGTCGTATTTTTTCTTCATACTGCTAATTTTATCATCTTAGTATTTATAAACATTGAAGTTATCTTCTTTCGAGTTTCCAGGTGGACACATTTCTAACTACAATAAGTGATCCTATAACGGTAACAATCTGGTAAGAACTATT
The DNA here is from genome assembly GCA_963920215.1 of Nineta flava. Classification (NCBI taxonomy): domain Eukaryota; kingdom Metazoa; phylum Arthropoda; class Insecta; order Neuroptera; family Chrysopidae; genus Nineta; species Nineta flava. The sequence continues at coordinate 20,764,304 of OY986041.1, forward strand.
TCTTAAAATTGTTTATAAAAAATTTACGAGTTTGTACATTTATTTACAATGATTAGGATTTCTAATAAACGGCCATTTTCGACGATTCATTTTTTTTACATAAATTTGTACATTATAATAAATGTGTATATGAACATTACTACATTTCATTACAAGTGCATACATACATCCATACATACTTTTGTACTATAATAAATTCATATGCAGTATTAATTCAATGTAATATTAATCAGTGGCTACCAAAAGTTATGATGATAATACCATTTACATGAATACATTTATATGGTTAGTGTGTAAAATAAATATTGTGACCACAACGTGCTTATTTCGCATGGAAAATGTCCATATAACTTTTAACTTGAGTATACACATGCTGAGAGATATGCAGATATACAAAAGTGTTAATTAAAGTCTCTATTAACAAGTTATATTTCTTACATTTAAAAGATGAATATTACATCCCGTCTATCTTTGTGGGGGGATGCACGGTCTGATTTTTTCAATTCACGAATTTTATCCCATTTTTAAACTCTAGAACTCAAATAGAGAATTTCTGCTCGTGTACTTTTTTAGTTTTGAGCTATCGTATTGACGGACTTAAATAATGATTGTAATCGAAAGTAAAAAACATTCCCGCCGAATATGTAATAATAATAATATTATTATTAAAACGGGCAAAGTACCTTGATCTTCTCCAAGAACTACGACAACTACACCCTGGCTACTCAGTAAAAATGCTTCTTCTCATTATCGGTTGCCTTGGCGGTATATGCCCGATTCTAGAGTCTAATCGTTGCGCCATTCCGGTTTGCAGGTCTAATCTTCGCCACCTTATCACCTCCATGCAGAAGGCTGTCATCATAGGCACCCTTCGTACATTGAAACCGCATGCGACTGTCTTCAAGTAACACCCTTGAAGTTATTTGATATTAAATTTTGCAGGTACCAGATCCGTGCAAGGCAAGGACGGAGCACTGCACGACCAGAACTCTTCATGACAGACGAACGTACTCCCTGACTCGCAAGACAGACGGACCATTTGGACATCACGATGAGTGAATCTTCTTCAAAGGACGTAGCTACCTAGTTAGGATTTATGTTTGTTGAAGAGGTGGATGGCCCTGGGGTTTATAACTTGTATCCACTATCCCACTTCTAAAGACTGCACGGTCTATAACACAGGCCAGTAACATTATTAATTTTTAACCTTTTATAAATTTTTAACCATCCATTAATGGTGTGAGTGGACGACAATGAATTTGTATCCAGGCTAGGAATTCATAGGTTTTGTGTCTGCAGCCCACTTTTATAGAAACTATGTCGCAATTCATATGCGTTCGTAAAGGGGAACTACAGAAAACCTTCACAAGCATTATATTTCAAATTTGGCCCCTATTCCTAGAACATTTGTTTGTATTTTATAAATACGTATTTCGACTACAATGTAGTCATCATCAGTATGAATTAGCTAATCGTAACTATCTCTGGGATATGGATTCATACTGATGATGACTACATTGTAGTCGAAATACGTATTTATAAAATACAAACAAATGTTCTAGGAATAGGGGCAAAATTTGAAATATAATTTCAAAAAAACCTAGAGTTGTCTTTGATTATTTTAATAATCTTTATTAATAATCTTTATTCACAAGCATAGCCAGCTACTTCATTCCTGTCCATACGTCGAAAGTCTTAGGCAATGAACCATCCCATTAATTTTAAAATGGACAAACTGCAACTATTAGGAATCAACCTTACAGCGTTTCAGTTCCGAGTACAGCGCCTTTGACAACAAGGCCACTGGGACTGGTGACCAGTAAATAAATAAATGATAGAGAAATGACTTTCTGGTTATTTGGTTCTGATTGTAAAAAATGTGATTTGTGCTGTCAAATCAAAAAAGCAAGTAATTAACATTGAAAAATACAGAAATCGAAATTGAAACCTCCCTACCAGCGACAATAAATCGTAAACGCTGCACGTAATAAATTATTTCTTGGGACATTGTTACTTTTTTAAAGTCAGATTATACTCTGTACTACAGGTAAAAAAGGAGACATTAAGGTTATCAAATGCCAATGGGAAGGAACTGGACCTAAACTTCAAGCTACTTATAAATTATCAACTCATTTGACTAAATATTTTAGGAGTGAGCCTGACCTGAAAAAATTCTGTGAGAGGGGGAATTAATTCTGAGTTTTGGACTCGAGTACATTTTTTTTTTTTTCATATAAATATAAAATAATTTAAAACATTCTTTACACGGTTTATAATATCACTCATCTTGAATGGGGATCGAACCCACGCAAAATACGCAAAATAAACAAATAAATAGATTAAAACATTTTTAGAATTTTTCAAAACCAAAAAAGGATTTACAAATGGAACGAATATAAGCAAATAATCGAGTATATACCTGCTTGAACATAACTATGTATATACTGTGAATAATCAATCATATATTGTATAATTTTATTATTGAAAAAAAAATTTACAATTGAAAAATTTTAAGTGCAGTGTATTAGACAATTAGACGATTACTACACGGTACTTAAAAAAATGTACGTGTAAGCTAAAAAAAAAATTGATTTAGTGAAGTAATTTTTAGTTTTGGATATAAAAATAAAACTAAGTTCACTTCAAGTTTTATTGTTCTAGATAATATTTGTAAGCAGCTTGAGGTTATGGTAGAAAAGTGAAAGAGACGTTACACCTAAAGACTATACATTTTCGTTCAGTTCACCTTATTGCTTCCGAACAAAATACTATTGAATCCAAATTTTAATTTTGAAAAATACTGTACTCTAATAAAGTATTTTTGGCGGGCGACCTCTACGCCGTCTCGTGTTTTTTAATGTAACTTATGGTTCTGTCAAAACTCGTAATCATACTGATATACAGTAAAAAGTCAACTTTAATTTGAACTATAAAGAAAGAATTACAAACAATGTCTGTAAAAAAATTGATGAGCAGCTTCCAAGAAGTGCAATTAGATATTTTTAGAAAAAAAAGTATTTCTAAAGGTACAAAATTATGTATTAGTTTTCATGTTTCTAATGTCTATGAAGAGATTGATGTTAATGATTCTCGGCGAATCTATAAACTATATTAGAGATCTGGGTCAGCTATAAATTTGGAACGGTCAGAAAACTGCTCTAACTTCGGAACGGTTTGGAATTTTGAACTTCTGATAGTCGTATGGATAATTTACCCAGGGACCTCTCTCATTATTATTTCCCTTTCTACTATAGTTTTTTCCAAAGAATTCGGACAAACACACAAAATATTTCCCTTTTATATGTACAAGATTATACTGCACATTTAACTTGGTATATTTTTTGTCCCCTAATTCGTGACCAAAGTGGTCAGTTATCAATCAGTCAGTGGTCATTTGTAGAATTTGAATAGCACAACATTGTATGAACTATTGTTAGATTATTTTTACTTTATAGATTTATAAATATAGTCAATTTCCTTCTAGAATTTAGTTAAAAAAGAAGCGTGTGATTTTTAAACTCGATTATACTTTTCATATTAATAGAACACGATTTCGGTGTTCTATGTGAAAAATATGTATTCCTTTCATATTTTTGTAATTATATTCAGTCTTAAAATTTCAAATTCGCCCCAATACCTAGATCATTTTTTGTATGATAAATCTTATTTCTCTCTTTGACAATTAAAAAATAAAATAAAATAAAATAGACAAAATTAAACAAAAATAAAATAAAATAAATTTTATTAAAATTATTCTTGTTAAAATTACTTTCATTAAATTTATTCCTGTTAGTATTATTCTTATTAAAATTACTTTTATATTGTCTATGGATATGTTACAATAGATTAAAACATTTTTAGAATTTTCCAAAACCAAAAAAGGATTTACAAATGGAACGAATATAAGCAAATAATCGAGTATATACCTGCTTGAACTTAACAATGTATATACAATACTACAAATTTGGTGACAGTTTCACGTACAAATATCAACAAATATCTATGAAAATTTTCAGAACTTGTAGTTAGTTCTTTTTTCAGAAATTAATAAAACTATGAATGGAGAAAGTAACATGCGTTCTTAAAGTGAACAGCTGATTTTGTTAAATTGGAAATCGAAATTAACCAAGAATTTCTCTTTGATCATTTTTAAACATTTAATTGAAAAGAAAATTTCCAATAGCTAGCTACAAATAATGAAAGATATGATTTTGGAGGAAGAAAACAGATAGCTGAAGAGATTTCACACGGCCATACTGTATATACTGTATAGTGTATATACAAGTTTATTTACACACATACATATACGCACCGACGCACACACAAGAGGCCAGAGGATGTTTCTCTATGTTTGTCCTTTTAGCGAATTTCCTGAAAGGAAATAGAGCTATTGGTCCCGTACCGAAGTAAAAATTTCGCAAAAATTTCTTCATATGTCCATCCTAGTAGATGTCAAAAATCACCATCTGTAAAATTTATATATATATATATATATCTATGGACATATATATGTCTGTAATCACTCTAGCGGTCACAGTTTTCATTTTATCGAAATGAGATTTGGTATTTGAGGTGCTTTTGGTATTCAAAAGGTCAAGTTCTTTAATGGGTAAAATCGGACAAGGGGAAAGGGGGGTTCAGAGAAAGGTAAACACAAAAATTGACACATCTCCCTGAATATTTTAAAAATCGAAAAATTTATAAGAAGTAAAGTTGTAGGTATTAAGTTTCACTGTAATTTTGTTTCTTATCATTATTTCTGTTACACTAATATTTACAGAAATATTGACGGTTTAAGATTGAAAATTAAATTCCTTAATATCTCTGTACACATTAGAGTTTGAGAAAAATGATAAGGTGATGAATTGTAGGAAATATAATTTTCTACAACTTTATTCCTTACGCTTTTTTCGATTGGTCTAATATTAAGAGAGATATTTTATATTTTGTGTTTTCTTCTTTCTTAATAACCCCCCCCCCCATTCTCTTCGACGTATGTCATTTATTAATAAAATTGGGCTTGAAAATACTATAATCATATACGACATTTCATTTTGATCAGACTAAAATTGTGACCGCTAGAAAGTCATTTATGTATTCTAAGGAAATTCGCTAAGTTGAAGCAGCTCCTGCATAACGAATTTTTATTTATTTTAAGAACTACCTTAATTAAACGAATGAAAATAACCACTAACTGAATGAATTGTTTAATATTAAGGTACTAATAATTATTTTCATAATTTTCAACACAACAGCCTAAATCAAATGTATTAATTTTTGATTATTAACAAGTAGAAGAATTTCAACAAGTATTTTTGTAGTTACTTACAAAGAAGCTGAAATGTGTCATTTCATAAATTATTTTCTAATGTACATTTATATAAATGAGCTACACTATTGCATATTTTGACAACCAATCACGTAGCAGTTTATTTAGTTATACCCACCATATACTTCGCATGCTGTAATCTGTCTTCATAAATTCGTTGCTATAATGTATAAAAGTTTGATGAGTAATAAATCTCATAGTTTTTGAGAGATTTGATTTTTACCTCCTTACCATTCTTCGTTTTCGATGTACGGAACAGTCGGAAGTGGTGTGGATCCGAGCATTTCTACTATAGAATAATCTCTGACTGAAATAGTTTAGTTCACCACACTTCAACTGTTGCCAAAGCATTATAGTGTGTAGAAGGACCATACCGGTCTCTTTCATTTGTGTTTGATAGTATACGGAGTGTTCCATATACAATACGTTGTGTATAAAAGTGAAAACCTAATGAAAGAGTTGTGAGATGTTTTTTATTCAGTGTAATAAAATCACTCTAACTGGAAGATGCTCCATCAGTAATATTGTCAGCGTAATTTGAATAGTAATATTATCACCGTGGCTTAAAAAGCCAATCCGTTAACAATGAATATAGAAACCGACTTTAATATAGTAGATTAAACTAAATAATATCATGAAATATTTAGAAAATTCAGCTATTTTGTACTGATGAACACATTTCACAATGATGAACACATTTCACAGCATCATCCTCAACAACCAGGGAATTGGACATGCTTCCATCTTCAAATACCAAGGACAAATAATGGCTTTAGATTCAACATTTGGCACAGAAGTAATCGGAGGAGTAGTGTTAGCGACATGTTACGACTTCATGAGCAGAGGGTTTATTAAGGATGTACCAGCAGTGTGTTATGCAATCAGCACAACAAGCCGGTGTGATGCACAAATATATAAACACACATACACAATACATAGCCAAGTACACTGTTTACATATACAAAATAATGTTGATTTGAAGAAAATAAATATATTTAAACTTTTATATTTCAAAAACAAAACGGTGACAAACGATTTTTTATTTTTTTATTTATATAATAAATATTTACCTTTACTCTCCTAGTTTTTTTTTTAATTCTGTCGATTATTTTTTCTAATACAACAGATAATAGTTGGACGGGCACGAAGTTTCACATGCTTCTAATGAGAGAGAGTGAGAGAGAATGATAACTATGATATTAATTATCTCGCGTTCTAAACGTTCTCGCGTTCTACGCGTCAAAAATTCTGAAACTTCGGGATTTATTAGAAAACATTATTTTTAGCCTGTGAAAAAAATGAGCAAAATCTGTCGAAAAGTGGTATAATGCTGGTACATCCTTAACAAGGAAGAAGTCTCTAAACACACCAGATGACTGTATTCAAGACCGTCTTCCGCCTTACACGCGCTTACAGTGTGGAAACATGGACTCTGACCAGCAAGCACAAATCAAGACTCCAGACTACAGAAATGAAATAACTTGACGAGTTGAGGAAAGAAGAGACAGAATCCGAAATCGAACTAGTCGAGACTCCCTCAAAATATAACCCTTCCTGACTTTTTTCCGGACCTCACTACTTCGCTTCTTTGGCCATATGATGTGGATTCCTGATGAAAGATTCCCGAAGCAAGCCTTCTAATCCAAGATCGACAGTAGAAAAGCCAGTGGAAGACATAGGCGCAGAAGGGAACGCCAAGACAACGTGATGGATGCAGTGTGAAACAGAGAAGAGCTACACGGAGGAACCCCTTGTGAAGTTTTGCCGACGGATCCAAATGGCGTGCTCTCTGCCAACCCATACACCCACAATAGAAGGTGCCAGATTAAGAAAACGAAGAAGACTATATCAGGTTAATTGTCTGAATTCGCTTAATTCTGATATATTTATGAAAATAGTTAAGAAGGAGGAAGTCGTATGTCAAGTTGTAGAAAATAAAATATAGTATTTAACTTAAATAATAGTATTTAACTATTAGTATTTAACTTTTCATATTTTCCGTAACTAAAGTATTTATAGAATGATTTGCAATTATAATATTTAAATAATTAACATTATGATAATATTATATCCGTCACTATGATAACTTGCGTGTACTTCATTTTCTTGCATGTTGTTTCAATTTTGAAAAGTTTAGTAAGCTTTTACTAATGTTTCGTGTTTTATTTCCGAGTTTGTTTTGAATCTCCGAAGAGTTTCTTTGTTCATACAAAGGACATCATACCACGAAAAATGTGTCACAACCAGTATATTTTATATGGATCACATAGTATCATAATATTTATGCGTGAAACATGAATGGTCGTAAATTTATGTGTACATAGAAGTATGTATGAACCACATACATATGTATATTATTATTATTTAATGTAGTAACTGTATGTAATGTATGAAAATATATTAATGATATGAATTATTCATAATGAATTTAAAAGCAATGTCTATTGTTTATAACATTCATTACAGTGAGTGCAGCGATCAAATAAAAGTACAGAATGGTTAGGTTTTAGATTATTAACCATTATTGTGTTTTGTAACTGTATATCTGTAAATAAGAAATGTTTATTTAAAACTAGAGATTCTAATAAATGTATCCGTTTAATAAATGTAACGGTTTCGTTTTTGGTAAATATATTCAAGTTTCAACTATAATACAAGTTAAAATATAAACGTTTAAAAACTTTTCTCGCTTATTCCAGGTTTAAAAGTCATTTAATAAAGAAAACTCATAAAAAAATTAAGATCTATTAATGACATCCAATAAAAAAACGTAATGTTTTTTATGTTATTTTACGCGTCTTTTTGTGCTTAGTTTTCGCTACTAAACTCGCCAGTATAGATGGTTTACACTGTATGCATCAATTTGGAACCTTCAATTTGGACTTTTTTTTTTAGTTTTACGGCATAGGGAACCGCAGTTCAGATGTACATTCCCGTTCAAAAAAAATTAACAGACCTGAAATGTTAATTTTCTTACATTTTATAAAACTCCACACTTTTATAACTCTCTGTATAATTTATAATTTTATTTATTTATAAAGAAAGATAAGTAGTGTATTTTTTAAGTGTGTAAAAAAGAAATGGAAGTATTAACTGAATTTATATTTTTTATTTCTATATACGTCGTCAGTGACAGAGTGACAATTTAAAGAATATATGTAATGTTACTACATGTTAAGTGTTATATCTTCCTCTTAAGTGTAAAAATTAAATAAAATGTTGTATCTGCTACTACAAGATTAATAAAAAATGTGAGATACTCATTCGGTTCAGGTCTGTTCATTTGTTTTAACGGGAGTGTATGTCAGTAATAATATGTAAACATTGTAAACTAAGAAAAAAACTGCGTGATCACGACTACTCACAAAAACAACCGGTTAAAAATCGGTTTTTCAAATAAAATAATCGGTTTCGTTAACAGTGTTGGTTTTTTATTTTTTTTGTTAAAAACGGTAACAATTTCGGTAACGGTTACGCAAATTAAACGGTTTTAAACTAATTTCGGTTGCAATTTCGGTACGGTTGGAATATTCGTTGAAAACTAGATTTTATTAACTTTTTTAAGTGCCTACCTGGTTAGTGAATCAGTAGTCTGGCTAGCTAACTACTGGCTAGTGAGTAAGAAATTGACTTACGATAATAGTTTTAAGAAAAATAACTATGAAGAAAATATAAAAAACTTACATAATCCATTATTCACTAAACAAATTATTAACTTTCCCTCTAAGGTTATGTCCATCAGCTAACTTGAAATATAGCAACCACGTTCATCAGTTTTTTGTATTATAAATACGTATTTCGACTACAATGTAGTCATCATCAGTATAAATTAGCTAGTCGTACTTTACTCTTTGACAATTAGGAATAGATATAAAGTCGAGCTCAATAGACAAAAATAAAAATAAATAGAAAATTAACTAGATTAAAATATACTCGATTTAAAATATAACAAATTTTAAATTATATTGAAATTGCTATTGTTAAAATTTCCTTCATTCACATTTATTCCTGTTAATTTTACTCTTATTAAAATTACTCTTAATTAATTTGAAATTTTATTTTAAAATAATCAAGTCCTACCGTTAAGTAGCTTCCGTAAACATACTATATATGCATCGCAGTAATAATCCATAATTTTAATTTCAAAAATAATTTAAAAAACTAAAATTATCAAGAATATACTATTTCCTAGAAGATACTGGAGAGATTTTACTAAAATAATTTTTTTATACACACACCTTTTCAAAGATTGAGTAGCGATTTATTAAATTTTACAGTGGACAATACAATACAATTTCCAGTCACAATTTGAAAACTGTATCTATGACCTAGGATCCGATAATGCTTTGTTTGCAGTAAAATAATATGTTAATAAAAAATCCTCTCATTTTATAGGATTGGCCTCGGTACTGGTGAAACCCTTTTTTTTAGTTTTTTCTTTTCTGTTAGGTATTTTTATTATTCGATTTTACCAGTTAAATTTGTTGCACTACTTCCCGGACATCCTGTATAAATTGCTTATTCGGATTGTATTCGAAAAAACCCGGCAGGTATGAAATGTTATCGTTATGTACATGAATGTTAGACCCATAAATAAAAACAAAACATCTAACGAGAATAGAAATCATAGAAAATATAATTCCATCAAAAATAGAAAAATATAAATGTGGGGCTAATTCAATGTACGTTTCATCCTAGTAGAGATTTAATATTAACTTGACAAGTCTTTATATTAGTGTGATAAATTGTGAAAACTTGCACAGTGAACTATTCAAAACCTACTAAGAAATAACCAACCAGTCCAAGTGGTCGAGCGGTCTAAGGTGTTATGTCTGCGTAGAAAGCCTACTTGGAAACTGGGAAACTACGACGTTATGGGTTCGAGTCCCAACATCGGCAGTTCGTCAACTATTAGGGAAAAAAGAGGCGGTTAATTGACTAAACTGTCGGCGAATGGACAAAGTAACCGGCAATGCTTGAGAAGGTTTTCTGCAGTTTCCTTCACGAACTCCTGATGAAAATCGGCATAGTTTCTGTCATAGTCGGCTGCAGCCGCATATCCTACCAATTCCTAGTCTATACACAAAAATTCCTGCCACTCCACACACATCCTCACTTCCTTAGGCATCACAATAGACCTTATGGTCAAAGTGTAGCCCGTCCAGGGCAGCCTCTACAATCTGTCTAATCTATCTAAGAAAGAACCACCAAAAGCTTAGACCTAACACGTGGATTTTTCGGGGAATGTTACTAAGCTTTTAAGTTTTAGTTATACACAAGACAGAGTGGGAGGAGATAAAATATAAATTTTCCGAGTACCCTACGATTTGTAGAAATTAGCCTTTTAAATGTAAACTTTGAAACATTTTTCAAGTTGCCATTTTAAATTATATTCATATTTATTGTTATAAAATAAAATATTTGAAAATATATATAGAAACTGAAAAGTAATCATTAGTGAAATATCTGCAATTATAAATTATCCGTTGCTCCTTCGAACGCAAAACTTTTACAATTTTACAATTGTATATGGCATGTTACAAACAGGCATGTTTTTCCAAAAACCGAATAAATAAAACACAAAATGACTATACAATTTCGAATAAAGGACACGACTTCTGTGGCCCATGTACATTAAACCAAAACTATCAAGTTTGAAAATGGTTTAATACGCCGAAACATGCTATATACAATTGTAAAATAAAATGAAGTTTGCAAAAATAAATTTCGAAATAACTTATAAATAAATTAGGGATCCACAAAATAAAGCTCTTTTCAATAAGTAAAAAAATTCGTTACGAAGGAGCCGCGTCAACTTAGCGAATTTCCTTAGAATACATAAATTACTCTATAGCGGCCACAATTTTAGTTTAATCAAAATGACATGTTGTATCTGATATGATTTTGGTATTTGCAAGCCCAATTTTCGTAATAAAATTGAATTGGTAAAGGGGAAAGGGGGGTATAAAGAAAGAAGAAACCACAAAATATAAAATATATCTCTTAATATTAGAAGAATCGAGAAATGTTTATGAAGTAAAGTTGTAGTAAATCAAGATGCTACAATTCATTATCTTATCATTTTTTCCAAAATGTAATGTGTACAGAGATATATAGCATTTTAACTTTCAATATTTAATTGTAAATATTTCTATAAATATTAGTGTATCAGAAAAAATGATAAGAAACAAAATTATAGTAAAATTAAGTACTTAAAACATTACTCCTTCCGCCCTTCCTCGAAACCCCTCTTTCCCCGTGTCCGATTTTACCCATTAACGAACATGACCTTTCGAATACCAAAAGCGCCTCAAATACCAAATTATTCCAATCAAAACCAAACTGTGGCCGCTAGAGAGTCCACAGACACATTTACATAGAATATATATATATATATATATATAAAAATTTTAACGATAGTGAATTTTAACATCTAGTAGGTAAGATCGATGGACATTTGAAGCAATTTTTACAAATTCCAACATTGGTACAAAAACAATAGCTGGATTTCCTTTGGAGGAAATTCTCTAAAACTATCAAGATTAACACATTCTACCGCAATAAATTGTTATAAACAATGATTTTATGGTACACATTTCTTAGTTTTCGTACCAAATTAAGAAAAATGTTCATATGACCATGGAGCTTAAAACGTTCTATTTTCCAAACATACACACCAAAACTGTAAGGCTCTAATCTAACCACTGTCCGAAATTTTCAATTACGGTTTTATGGAAGACAAATCTAATAGATAGCTTATCTCAGCATGAATCTTACTAAAGTATTGAAAATCGGCCTGGTACTACCTCTTAAACTATACATAAAGTCGATGGTTGATATGTTTCTCATATTGTTCCTACCCGTATTCTCATGCGTATACATTATAAACACACAAACTCATCGTAGTATTAACATAGGTATTACATACATGGCTTAATTGGTAACCGGTATTTGAAGATCCCGTAAGAAAACATTTGTCAAACAAAATGTTAATTTTCAGAATATTCAATAAGATTTGTTTCACCCACTTATAACGTAACGAGTCCCGAAACATGTATAACCTTTTCTATTAATCTACAAGAAATATGTTGGAATTATCTCGAAATGTTCCACACCACTAAAACAATATTTTATTGAATTAAATGTTGCCTGAATTACGTAAGTAAATGTAATTAGTAGATTATTGTAAGGATAAAATAAGTCCTACGGTATCTCACAATGGGTTGTGTAAATCAAACGAAGTAATTGATTTTAGTTTACTTTATATTTATTTAAACATAAAAGTGAAATTTATTGTAAAGTAATAAAATCACCGATACAATGAAGAGACTCATAACTAAGAACTAATTATAACTAAGAATCATCCTCAGACCCTCGACGTACTGAATCTGAACAGAACAACTTCGGAAGGTTACCGGATTCATCACGGCGCATTATCATCTACGAAATCATCTGCACACAATAGGACTCCATAACGGATCCATTATGAGCAGACTGTGCAGCGAGGAGGAGGAAACATCGAGATAATCTGTTATTGCGAACCTCTCGGTTACAGCAGAAACAAGATTCGGTGCATCTCACCCCAAATATATACATCTTCAGGAAAATCTTATAAGCAATATCCTGGCTATTGTCAAAATTTGGGAGAAGCGAATGTCAGACTAAAGTAGATGGGAGAGCATAATGGACCATAAGGTCGAAGTGCAATACATTTATATACCCCAAAATATATCTATCTATCTATCTATCTAAGAACCATCTTCATGTATAGCTAAGAACGGAACCGACCAAACCAGACTACCAGTTCGGTAGACTACAGACTTTCCGAGTTTCAGTATCATGTCGTGACTACCAAATTATTGCAGCGTCATTGGATTTACATAGCCTATCGAATTTCAATGGCTGAAATTCCTAAACTAGATAGATAGATTGTAGATCCTGCCCTGGACGGGCTACACTTCGACCATAAGGTCCAATGTGATGCCTAAGGATGTGGGGATGTGAGTGAAGTGGAAGGAATTTGTGTGTATAGACTAGGAATTGGTACGATATGCGGCTGCAACCGACTATGAGAGGAACTATGCCGATATTCATCTGGAGTTCGCGAAGGAAACTGCAGAAAACCTTCTCAAGCATATCCGGTTACTTCGTTCTTGTCCATACGCCGACAGTTTAGTCAATTAACCGCCCCTTTTTTTGTCCTAATAATTGATAAACTGCCGATGTCGGGATTCGAACCCATAACCTCCCAGTTCCCAAGTAGGCATACTGCGCAGACATAACGCCTTAGATCGCTAGGCCACTTGGACTGGTCATTCCTAAACTAAGTAGGAAAAGAGCCGTAGATCTTTAAACGGATGAACAGATTTACTTAAACAAAGCTAAAATCCATCCAGATAAAACCAGTTTTAAAATAAAAATTGATATCAACCTATCGGTTTGGAAGCAAAGACTCTTTAGGTGCAGAACAGATACAAGTTTGAAATTGTAACACAACATTTTTGGATGAGTGTTAAAAATAAAAGACATGTAATCATCGTATCATAATTTAATTCACTCAAAATTGAAGATTTTTCAATTCACAAGATATAATCTGGAAATCGAATTAAAAAATTCTGCCAGCTCGTCGCCCGAATAGCGAACAATGCACGAAAATTTTTGTCCTACGTCTTGGTTTTAAGCGTTGAATCAAATAATGCAGCGTTATATTAAGACTAAGGTGGTAAACATTTCTTGATGATGTGCTAGAAATTAATTAAAGGGGAAAAAATTTATTACCACCTTAATCCAGTACTTGTTTCTCAGTACTGTACAAATTTTCATTCCGAGCTTCCAAGAAAACACGTAGGCAATTTCGTTAGGATCTAGATGGAACAAATTTCTGAGCAACATGAGCTGAATTGATTTAAGGGAATCAAGGGGAGTGCGTTAAGTTTTACACCCCTTTCAAATAATATGATCGGATCCAGATAATTCGCATTGAGGCTGACAGCTGATTCTAGCTATTTGGCTTTTGCAATATTATGCAAAATAATCAATAATATACGACATATAATAAGTTGACACATCGTGTACTATTCTTCAAGTATTACCACCTATCATATGTAGAAATTACTTGAGAATAGAATTCGAAATATTAATATAATAATTCTCATTGATAATTAGTACAATTAATATATTAATTATCCACTAATTATGTGACAATTATTCGATAATTATCACATTAAATGGGTTTAATTCGTAAGATACAAATCTAAATTACTTTTATATAGTGCGTTTTATTAAAATTTTTCGATAACTAAAGGAATTTAAACATCAATAATCTGTAATGGCATGTATAATGCAAATAAACAGTGAATAAGAAATCGTCTTCAGTTGAATAAAAAATTAGACATAATATGTTGTAGAATATAAAAAATGTCTTTAATTATTATTCCAAAAAAACTTAATTGATCCAAATTATTTACGAATGCATTATTGCGTATTAATAATAATAATAAGAAAGAGGGGTACCGCATACGGGTCTCTAGCACCTAGACCAAGGGGTCCTCTGTGCCCTCCTTGAGAACAACCTGTCACCCGAAGGCGAGACGCCTCCGGGTGAGAGGTGCTATTTTAAAGCAGATGAAGCTATAAGATTCTGTTGAGGCCAGACGCCAAACAGAAGGCCCACAACTTCTCCGCCGGGGTTGCTCCCAGGATTGATGGATTCAAAGTTTCGGACCCAAACATTCTATATCTGACACCCTGCAGGCTTCTGCAGGTGCATATAGCTTGTATGGAGGTTTCATCGTCCTCCATACAGGCCCTGTATTGCGTATTAATGAGGATGCATTAATGAGATTAACATTGTTTTTTTGGTGATATATATACATATACTTAGCGTAGAAAAATGTACAGCAAACGAAATTGCAAGCTATCTATTATTTTGAGTCATTTCGCGTCGAATGCATAAAACCGTATCTTTCTAGCATGAATAGAAGGGAAAAGGGCAGTTTAAGCGGTGTTTTTCCAATTTTCGGGGGGTTGCGATGAAAAAATTGAATAATGAAATTTTTCAAAGTTTTCTGTTAATTTGACTTTATTTCGGGTGGATTGGTGAAAATTCCATCTTTCTTGCATATTTGGGGTGTGTTTTCCTGATTTTCCGGGAGGTTGCAATGAAAAAATTTAATTTTTCCCGTTAGTTTCAAGTAATTTCGCGTCGAATGCAAAAAACCACATGTATAGATCAGTCAGTCAGCTTCACTTCTAGCTTTGTAGTATATTAGATATACATATATTTATATTATATATATATATATATATATATATATATATATATATATATATATATATATATATATATATATAGGGTGACTAAAAAAGTCAAAAGTCATGAAGTTTTTTGAAAGAGTGGGTAGGAACTGAAATTCCAAGACGGACATTTGTGCGCCTGATCCACCGTTAATTAGTTATTAATTAAATAAAGTAACCAATTAGAGAAACGCGTTAACGGAATAAGAAATGGTGGGGAATTAACGCAGCGTCAGCAGAGATACGTGATACAAAACCGGTACAGTTTTTATAGTAGATTTTAAAAAAATTTTGGAAAAAAAAATTACCTCTTTTTTTTCCGAAAAATCTAATTAACTGAATTATTCAGTTTTATATATATATATATATATATATATATATATATATATATATATATATGTATTAATTAGCCATCTTATGAAAGCATGCCAAGTGTAATCAAAATCATCCTAGTAGTTTGCTAATAATTTGACAAAAAGTAGCTTTTTTATTCACTTTAACAAAGCTTGAAAACATTCAAGTTTATATGCATTTTTTTTTCTTTTCTACTTTTTAATATTTTTTTCTTTTTATTTATTTAATATTAGTAAACTTACCACTTGTGTGAAAATTAAAAAAATTAAAACTTCACAAACCTTTTAAACTTTTTAGTAGTAAACAACTGAAAAAAATAAGTTAACATGTTTTACGTAAATAATACCATATGAATGATACCATATGGTGACCTTATTTTCCATTAAGACAATACCAATCTTCTAAAAATTCACCAAATACATATTACTTGTGTCTCTATGGACCAAAAACGGTAGAAAACATTTAATGTAGAAAATAAATTTTTGTTGGAGTATAGTGTGATACTCTCAATAAAAGGGTGTCGAATGGATGTGGAATTTTCTTATATTCACATAGTATTTCAAATATGATTTCTATTTTTTTACTAGCTACCTCATATTTCAGAATGTTCCAGCATGAAACCACTTATCGACAGATTTTGCTCATTTTTTTCACAAGCTCAAAATAACGTTTTCTAATAAATCCCGAAGTTTCATAATTTTTGACCGTTTAGAACGCGAGATAATTAGTAGCAAAGTTATCATTCCTTTGCACTCTCTCTCATTAGAAGCTTGTAAAAATTCATACCCGCCTAATTATTATTTGTTGTATTCAAAAAAATACTCCACAGAATTTAAAGAAAAACTAGAATAGTAAAGATAAATATTTATTAAAAAAAATTTTTTTATCGTATTTTACCGTCTTGGTTTCAAAATATAAAAGTTTAAAATTAATTTGTTTTTTCAAAATTACATTATTTTGTATATATGAATTGTGAATTTGTCTATGTGTATATATGTATTTGTTCTATTATAAAATCAAACCGGTTTTTGTCCTGATTATATGACACAGTGCTGGAACGTCCTTAAGTCAAAGTTATTGCATGTATAAAGGTAGTTCAAATAAAAGTCTTAATGATCAAATATTAAACAATTATTGCTATACATAAAACGATTGTTTTGTAAAAAATCTCTAACTAAAATTCTTCGAACGTATTGAATTATTCTAGATTCAATATCGACAATTTTAGCAATATCGCCTCGGCTTACTTGAAGACTCATACAAAAAAAATTCGTTACGCAGAAGCTGCGTCAACTTAGCAAATTTCCCTAGTTTATATAACTATCTCTAGTCACAATTTAAGTCTGATCAAAATTAAATGTCGTATCTTGTATCATTTTAGTATTTTCAAGACCAATTTAATTAATAAATGGCATACGTCAAGGGGAAAGAGGGGCATAGAGATAGAAGAAAACACAAAATTTAAAATATCTCTCTTAATATTGGAACAATCGAAAAATGTATAACGAGTAAAGTTGTAGAAAAACAAGTTTGCTACAATTCATTATATTATCATTTTTTCCAAACTGTAATATGCACAGGGATGTGTAGAATTTTAACTTTCAATCTTTAATTGTAAATATTTCTGTAAATATTAGTGTAACAGAAAAATGATAAGAAACAAAACTACAGTAAAAGTTAGTACCTACAACTTAACTCCTAATAAATTTTTAGATTTTGGATTTTGGATTTAGGATTTTTCAAATACTAATTTATATATATACCAAATTTTCTGTTTGCCCCCTTCCTTTAAACCCATCTTCCCCCTTGTCCGATTTTACCCATTAACGAACTTGACTTTAAAAATATCAAAAGCGTCTCAAATACCAAATTTCATTCCAATCAGAATAAAAGTCTGACAGCTAGAGAGACCACAGACACATAAACGTATATATATATATATATATATATATATATATATATATATATGTTTATATATATATGTTTATATATATATGTTTATATATATATATATATATATATATATATATATATATAAACATATATATATAAACATATATATAATTCTTCTGTCCGTGTGTATGTGACTGAACTTCTCCTAAACGGCTGGACCAATTTTGATGAAACTTTTAGTGTGTTCCAGTGGATTCGAGAATGGTTTAGATACACAATTCAGTCCAACAAAAAGAAAAAAATTTTTAATTTTCAAAAAAAGTTTAAAATTTTAAAATTTAAGACGTGTGTACAGGACAACATCTATCGGGACGGCTAGTACATATATAAAAATTTTAGCGATAGTGGTTTTTAACATCTAGTAGGTAGGATCGATGGACATTTGAAGAAATTTTTACGCAATTCCAACAAAGCTGCAAATTATCTTATTTTGGAGGAAATTCGCTAAAAAAGTGAACCAATCTTAAATGTTCACTGGAAATAAATGTAACTTCATTAGGACTCATCAAAATTGTTTTTGTATGAAATTATTATTTTCAGAAATGGAAGTAGGTACAGTGTTTATCGTAACACTGTTGCCCGTTTAAATATAAAAAATTAGCGCAATCAGGGTCTGCCATTCATTCAGGACTTCAAATTAAATCGTATAGTAGATCATATTATGATTTCAGTCATTTGATAGAAATGTATTTTTCGTGAGGTTTGTTTACAGTTTATTTGCATAAAGATAGGTTTTGTTTCAAAGTGGTTTATTGTGATAAAAGATATAATGGGGCGAGCTAGAGCTATCGACCTTAAAATTAAAGTTTCAGAAAAATAATTAGTTGTGTATTTTTTTGTTACCGCAACACCGTTTTAAAGTTCAAATTGAGGAAAAACACCAATCCAAAGAACCGCTCAAACAACAACCAAGTATCTAAAAAAATTAATGATGAAAATTGTCGATTTGAAATAGATTGACTTGCAGTTAGTTATATCATATACATATATACATAAAGATTATTAAAATAATTAAAGAGAACTCTAGGTTTTTTGAAATTACATTTCAAATTTCGCCCCAATTCCTATAACATTTATTTATATTTTATAAATACGTATTTCGACTACAATGTGGTCATCATCAGTATGAATTAGCTAATCGAAACTATCTCTGGGATATGGAGTCAGAGATATGTTGCTCGTTGCTAATTTGGTGCGTGTCTCACAATAATATTAAAAAAGTTTTGTCTTTTACATGATCTGCCTGAGGATATGATCTGACCTGAAGGATTATTTGAGTTGACTGACCAATCAGGACTACATATATATGTATGTGAAGAACCCCACCCATTTATTTGCGATATCCTTTTGTGACCATGTGGCGTTGTTAATGCGGGTGTTGCTACCCTTGATATGCAGGTATTAAATTTTGAAAATGGTTTAATTTTAATAAATCAGAATTTGGAATTGGGCCATTGTCTAAATTCATTATCTGTTTTCTCAATTTGTGTATGTAAAAACTTTCGTATGCATCTAATTCTGTGGGGTTTTGTACTAATTTCAGTCGTTTTAAATTCGATTTGTCAATTTTGTGGTTGTTCTCAATAACGTGCGCAGCTATACATGATTTTTCGGTTCTCCCAAATTTCACATGAGCCAGATGTTTTCTGATTCGAGTTCCGATTTGGCGACGACTATGACCAACATAAATTTTCGATGATGACAACATTGTAGTTGAAATACGTATTTATAAAGTACAAATAAATGTTCTAGGAATTTGGGCAAATTTGAAATGTAATATCATATACAGTTGAATTGAATTTAGTATACGGATCCCTATATAATATGCAATATAAAACATTTCGTCTATGTAGTCAATCTAAATAGTACCCTAGTCAATATAATTTTTATGAGCTCTTGTTTAACTTTGTGATAATTTGTATGTTTATACAAACAACCAATGTGGAAAAATGGTAGAAAATATTTATACGTGTATTGACACCATTTTAATGTTTAAACATATTTATTTATGCTTTAAATACGTGAATAAACATATAATACGTCTATCCATTTAGTTGTACCATGTGGATTCTACTAGATATACCACCTAACCATATAAAATGTCCAATATAAAATCAACCATATAGACGGACGGTTTATCTTCGAAATAACGTCCATTTTTTTAATAATTAATCAGAAACAATTTTGAAAATCTTTTTTTTGAAGTTATTTCATATACTTTCATCTAAATTAGGGTGGTGGAAATCTGCCATATCGCCTCGTAATTAAATTAAACTATTTTTAAGTACAAGCCCGAAGGAAAGACTTGATCATTAATGGATCTACTTCAGTTAAAATATACAAACAAGTTTCTTTTAAGGTAACACTCGTCTTAAGACTATGTGTTTAGTAATACCAAACTCTTTTACAAAGACGAATGTAAAAGAATTGAGGAGTGACGAATAGCCAATACATTTATGAACTATTTGAAGATTTTTGCCTACGTTTTTCGACAACTTGACAACTTTAAAGGCAAATTTTAGTTAATCCCACATAAAATATCAGGGCAGAATTCATGGATTAATCCAATAAGTAATTGTCTGGAAGATGTTAATTAGTTAATAAGGCAATTCAACTTTAAATTTAATACTTTATTAAAAATAATGTGGATCCTTTTATATAATATAGATATATTGTAGAGGCTGCCCTGGACGGGTTACACTTTGAACATAAGGTCCATTGTGATGCCTAAGGATGTGAGGAAGTGAGTTGGTTAGAAGGAATTTTTGTGTATAGACTAGAAATTGGTAGGATATGCGGCTGCAGCCTACTATGATAGGAACTATGCCGATATGCATCTGGAGTTCGTGAAGGAAACTGTAGAAAACCTTCTCAGGCATAGCCGGGTACTTCGTTATTGTCCATACTTGTATAGTCGGAGTATACGCTAAAGTCTTCTACAGTTTGTCATACGTAACCGAAAGGAATTTGGACAAACATCGTTATGTTGACGCGAAAGTATACACAATATTAAATAAATAATTAACTTCAACAGAAGTAATACTGTCTAAATAAATAAAAAATTAGAATAATATGAAAAAGTTGGCTATTACGTCACAATCGTCTTGGTGTAGCGGAAGCATACTGGACTAGATATCCAGAGGCCCGAGGTTCGATTCCTGGTTGACGAGTTAATTTTTTCATATCAGTATTTAATTTAATTAAAAATTCAATGACAATGAAATTTGTCGGAGTATACGCTAAAGTCTTCTACAGTTTGTCTTACGTAACCGAAAGGAATTTGGACAAACATCGTTATGTTGACGTGAAAGTATACACAAATAAACAAATATTAAAAAAACATACGCCGACAGGTTAGTCAATTAACCGCTCCCCTTTTTTTTCTTAATAATTGACAAATTGCCGACGTCGGGATTCGAACCCATAACCTCCTAGTTTCCAAGTAGGCATACTGCGCAGACATAACGCATAGACCGCTCAGCTACTTGGACTAGTTTTATATTATATAAGCTTGATGTTTAATGGTTGTGTAGATTCTAATTGTTAAGCAAAATTTCCATGTTAAATATTCTTTTTAATATCAATTTGTACTACACGTTTGGTGACATTCATGGTACATTTTCAATAATGTTCCTGTAATTACATAAAAGTCAAAGATTGAATAGTAAGATTCTTTGTGAGAATGTTTAAAAAAAATGTTTAACCGAGTTGCGAGTTGTACATAATTAATTTACCTACATTGGTTTCTTAGATAACAATATTTCGTTAAAAACAATTAACATTAAAAATCCTGCAATAATTTATTAAAAACATTTTCGACGATGAAGTTGCTACTCCGTTGAATCTTCTGCTAGACGAGACGAGCATGTTCTATATATTTTCTCATCTCAAGAACAAAAATATGCCAAGAACAAAAATAAACCTGCTTCTCAAAAATATTTACCATTCACGTCACAAACTCGAAATTTTTTTCGGCTTTTCGATAATTATCTCTAGACTTTTGACATATGCTTTTCGTCTTTTTTTGGTTTTAGTCCAAAAAACCAATGATAACCTTCGAAATTTTTTTCGGCTTTTCGATAGTTATCTCTAGACTTTTGACATATGCTTTTCGTCTTGTTTTGGTTTTAGTCCGAAAAACCAATGATAACCATCATATCTATTCTCGTGACAATTATCTCGTTTCGACTAAAAATTATCGTTTTTGTAGACTAAATGTTTAGAAATCGAAATGAACCGCTCGCCTAATGTAGCATTTTAATACATTGCATTACATCTACTAGAGTAGGATAATAGTTAATACAAATAGTGATATAATTTAAAATAACCTATTTTGTGTTTGTTTATCTTTTTTTATTTCGATTTCTATGTATTTTAATTTGTAATTGGTGTTTTTAATGTGCATTCGAGTTGTAAAATATTGAACCATCTTGAAACAGCATTATAAACGAAATTCAATACTCTTTGCAAAACAGTGTAATCGAATTGGTATACGTCCCTGTAACAAGAAATAAAAAGTGCCATATGAAAAACACAACTCCTTTGAAATCATTCTTCGTCTATAGAAAATGATTAATCTTTTAGAACTCCAGAACTACATATAATTATTAACAGCATTAGGAGACCCGTTTAAAGTGTATGCGTACCTTTTCTTATTTTCTTTTTTAAATTACTTTTAATAATCATATAAAAGGTAAAATCAATAATTTTAGTTTATAATATATAGGGTGGGGCCAAGTAACGTTATGATTTATTTAGTGAATAAATTTTTTATATACGTATTTTTTTTCTTTTTTTTCAGAATTAACTTTGAAGAACTTGGGAAATTTATGATGGAAAGACTCAGCACAGAACAAAGAACATAAGTTGTTCAATTTTATTTTGAAAGTCAGCATTCGATTATTCAGACATAAAGATCATATCGAAAATTCTTTCATGTTCCGAAAATTTACCGATTGGTTCAGCGTTTTCGGCCACATGGGGCTGTTGGTATGATCTTCTGCGTGCTGGACGACCTTGTGCAGTTCGAAATGATGTGAACATTTCTCGGGTGCAAGTAAGTGCTGAAGAAAACCCTGAAACTTCCACCAGGCGACGTTCTCAGCAGTTGGTGATGTCTAGGCGGTCTTTACAAACAATTTTAGATACGTTACACCTTTTTCCATTTAAATTCAATTGGTTCACGAGTTAAAACCAAATGATGCACAAATTCGCAATCATTAAATAAATCATAACGTTACTTATGCGCCACCCTTTACATATCCAAATTTGAAGTTTTTCATTTCTAAAAACATAATGTCTGAAATACGAATAAAACAATCTGATGACATGTGGTGAAAAAAATTATTGAATTTTTAAATTGAACTCTTAAATTATTGAACTCTTAAATTATTGAATCAAATAAGTTGATAATTTGTATGTGGCTTGATGTTGGGCTCTAGATGATAAAAGTTCTTTTTAAACTTTCGAAACTCGTCTAGGGATCTGAGGTCGTGCAAAAGCCTTGATTCTCCGTCATAATATATCGGATCGGATTAGAAAAAAATTGGATCACAAAGACGTTCTTGCTAGGGTAAAAAAAAAAGTTAAAACGTAATAATTTTAGTTCCTAATTTTGAAACTTTCTTTCCATTTAGAAATATATTAAACGTTAAAACCTCTGAAGTTTTATACAGAGATATATGAATATTTAAAATACCTTCTTCACTTATGCCCAAGAGGTCGGCGTATTCAAGACGAATTTGACAAATTATGGTACCTAATTAAAAACTCTAAAAACTCTTATGATACCTAATTTTTTTATCTATCTAGATTTGATAGAAAAAAATTTTCGATTAAATATCCTTCGATTCAATCTCAAAAATGCAATGCAAAGCATCAACTGCAATTCATTCAGGACTCCTAATTAAATCGTATGCTTGATAATATTATAATTTCGAGATGTGTATTGAAGCTAAAGAGCTATCTGTCTAAAAATAAAAAGTCCAAAAAATTAAATAGCTTGTATATTTGTTTGTTAATAACAAAATAATTCAGGAGGATATGAATTATAATCTGTATGCACAATAACTGCTTTTTCAAAAAAATTAATGCAGTTGGAGATCTACTTTGTGGATTATTTATATTATGTAAATTAAATTCAACTATAATTTGCGTTATAATTCCAGTTTAGTCTAATTTTACGACAATGTTTCGGCTATATAACCATCTGAAGATGGTTACGTAACTTGCTACTTGAAGATGGTTATATAACCGAAACAATTGTTATAAAATTAAAATAAAGTGGAATCTCAACGCAAAGTATTGTTATACCTAGTATTATGTAAATATACAAGGTATATGAAGTTTAGTTCTGACTTTGTAATGCTTGAAAATATTGATCGCAGAAAAAATTTTTGTTTATAAGTGTTCATAAAATGACTTAATTTGTCCAATTCCGCATATCCGTCCGTCTGTCTGTCCGTCTGTCGTTCTGTGGACGCGATAACTCAAGAACTAAAAGAGATAACAAGATAAAATTTTTTGTGTGTTCTCGAGTAAAAAAGTAAGGTCAAGTACGTTGGGAAACATCGGACCATGTTTGGGCAAAATGGGTAAAACTGCATATCTTTGAAACCGTAAGAGATTTTTTTAAACTAGTGGGGCAATTCAAAAATTGTTAACAATTCAAAAATTGATATACAACTCAGTATACACTGGGAATTCAAACAATTAACTCAGTTAGTTGTTACGCTACTTGTTTACGTTAATTTTACAGTTTTCGTAGTAGTTTGGAACTAAATTATGAGATTGAACAGGAACCTAAATATTGAAATTCTCAGAACAGTTGTTGAAAATAATTTTGAGCATTATACCAATTCGGCACACGCACATTGTTTTACTTTTTTTCAACCATTTATGTAGTTTATGACTAATGTAATATTCAAAATAGGCTCAATATTTTTAATTGATACTATACTTTTCAAAATAAAGTTTTATGTTTTTATTCAAATAGAATCGAGAACATTATTATGAACGTTGTTGAACATCATTTTGAAAGTATTCGAATTACAATAGTTCATTGACGACAACATTTATAATATTTAATGATATGATCAATAAGTATACAAATGCTAATTAATACACTCGAAGTTCCCCACCCATTTCAAAAACAATTTAAACAAAAAATCTGGTATGGACAGTCACACGACCTCTGTATACAGACTAGGCTCGCTTGTATACAGAATGTGATGTGTTTCAGAAGTTGTGAGCCTAAGACGTCCCACGTGTGATTAAAATAATACAACGGGGTGTCTCTACTCGGTTCGGGAATTCACGTCCCACACTCTTTCAGGCTTTGTGGTTGTTTCACTGGAACAATGTTATAAAGGCTATATGGTTATTTTACTATATTTTACATTCATTTTAATAATAACAGTGTCTGAATTTCAAAACTTCAATTATATCTATAATTGAAAATAATAAACAAGTTTGGTATATATGGTAAAGAAATACCATGTACACACTCAAAATGCATTTTAGAAAAACACAATTATTTTGGGTTCGAAGTCACATTACTCAATAGTTCGGGAGAACAAAGGGTTTGTTCAGAATGATGAACATCAAGCTGGTACTTTGTAAGCCCAACTTTTTTAATTATAAAGTTTTGGAAAACATGGTCTCTCGGACCATAAGTTTTATCACATTGAAATTTGACATTTTACTTTTGTATCAATAGAGCTAACTGGGCTATTGGTTGAAATTGTCGAATTAGAAGAGGTACTTGCCCATAGCTATTTTTGAACGTTTTCAATTTCTGCTTGATTCCTCCAAAAAATGAGAACTTGTATTCTTGAAATTCGAGAGCAACTGCAAGTTTTGTGGAGAAATGGAGAAAAGTCCGGAACACCTCCTAATAGACTGTGACGCCCTAAAACACAAAATAATGAAATGTCTGGGAGTCTACCAGATTCCTGTAGGGGAGCTACGATCCCTAGACCCAATCCAGATCCTATACTTCCTGAAGGGAATAGGGCTGACCGAGGTGCTCTAAGATAACCATTGGAGGAACTCAAATGGAAGAGCAAAATGGATCTCATAGGTCGCTGTGCCCCAAATTACCCCCATAATCATTCATTCCTAAAATTCAAATCAAATAAGTTAGATTTGAAAAATGGAACCGTTTTGCAGTCAAGTTTTTATTTTGGCTGAGCAAGATCAGATAAGGCTAATTTTTCAGGCCATAGTCACAAGTAACTTCAGTGTGGAGTTTGAACGTTCGAGCACACTTCCAACTGCCATGAATATACAATGCGCACATCCACAACCAACACCCAAACCAATAGCGATAAATGTTTATTATGGGTATTCAGGGAACGTAATGATTGGATGAAAACTCAATATCGATAATAATAAATAAGAATGAGCCTATAAAATATCCCAATTACTAGGCAAGGGCCTCTCCAAGAGATTTCCATTCAGGTCTATCATTTGCCAATCTCACCCATTAATGTCCTGCAAACCGTACAATTTCGCCTCTCTATCAAATAGGTGGCCTCTACGGCGTTTTTTGGTGTATGGAGTCCATACAGTACTACGAACCGTCCAACAATCATCTGTCATCCTGGCAATATGACTAACTCAACTCCACTTTAATTTTTTTATAGTGACCATTACTTTTGTTCTCTCACGAATCTTTGAGCTGTTAATTTTGTGGATTCTTTTTATATGTAGGATGCACTACTCCATAGTTCTTTGACATGATCTTAATTTATGGTAATATTTTTGGGTCCATGTCAATTTTAGTTTTGAAAACTAAACTAATGCCTGACTGAAGTATGAATTTCAAAACCAAAACTTCCGCCACGCGTTTGTTATTCTTTGCTGCACTGCAATATCGCTCCGATTGTCTAAAGATAAGACCTGACACAGATATTTGTATTGAGTTACACATTAAATTTTGACATTGCCCAGCTTTATATTACATAGATTCGGATCCGTATTCGTCATAGTCTTGGTTTTGTTATTGTTTATTTTTAAACCGACTTTTTCAGAATGAAATTTCAATTGACTTATCATGGTCTGTAAATGTTGTTTGTTTTCAGAAACCAAAACTGTCTGTGAATCTAAGGATTTCGTCTGCGAATCTAAGGTTTGGTAGATTTACACCATCAATTCTAACACCAAAATCTTTCCAATTCAGCGATAAAAATACGGAAGCGCAATATTAAATAGTTTGGCTGAAACAAAACGTCTGTATTATACTATTTAGTTGTATATAGAAGTAAACATATACATACTCGTATAGAATAAAAGCCGTAAGGATATTGTACTATATCCGTACAGGAAAAAATTATTGTAATATGTTAGCATGTATGACAACAAATGTATTTAGTTATAATGGAGTGAACCGGTGTTAGCTAAAACTCTTTTGAAATCCGGTATAACATAAAAACAATGAGATTTATCACAAACATTGTAAAACACAAAATTTAAAATAAATTGGATTTTGAATAAAATCGAGTGATTCTGAGAATAAGGGTAAATTATTTTGATAAAAAATTAGTTTTTTATCAAACGTTTATTAACCCGACTTCAAAAAGGATTTGAAATTTGAATTTTTCTTTGTTTTAAAACGATTGACTTCCGATTAGTCCCATTGTCACCAAATCGTATTCTGATGAGGGGATCCCCTGAGGGGATCATCGGCGATCACATATAAAATGAGGAAAATCCTCATTTTATATGTGATCACCGATTTCTGCGAAAATTTTGTTTTTGTTTGATAGAGAATACTTATTCATAATGGAAAAATAAGAATTTTTTTTTAAAAACCGACTTCAAATAAAAAACTTTTTTATAAAAAATAAACCGACTCCAAAAAAAAATTTTTACAAAAAAAAAAACAAAATGCATGTAAAAAAACTAAAAATTTGCTATGAAAAAATTCACTAAAGATTAAAAAAAAAGCGAATAAAAAAAAATGTGTTATAAAAAAATGCACTAAAAATTAGTAGGTCGTTTAGTAGGTCTATCCATATCCAGACAAATAAAATCAGTTATAGAACTTCAAAGTCACTAAAAAGCGAGAAATAAAAAAAAATTTTGACAAAATGGAAAACCGACTTCAAAAATCAAATATTCTCAAAAAATAATTGCGTATTCTTGTGTCAATTTTAGTTCACCTAAGCAAAAAATTTTTAAATATATGTGTAGACTCCTTAAAAGACAATCAAATTATTAGGATAATATAATATGCAATTATTGTTATTTTGCCAAAATTTTTTTTTTGCCAAAATATAGTCCGATTTTGCCCATTAACGAACTTGACCTTACTTTTTTGCTCTAGAACACATTTCAGCTCGTTATCTATTTTCGTTCTTGGGTTATCGTTGCCACAGGCAGACAGACCGACATGCGGAAATGGCCAAATTTTATGAACACATATACAAAACATTCATGCCTACGATCAATATTTTTAAGCGTTGCAGTCGTGATTAAACTTAACATACCTTGTATATTTACATATACTAAATTATACGTCATAGGTTTGGGCAAGAAATGTCTTTTGGATTGTATCTGTAAATTATTTTTAGCTTTTTAATATATTGACTTTTTGTGTTTTTGAAGTCGGTTGAATTTTTTTTTAAAGTTTTTTACAATAAAATATATTTAATGTATTTGTGTCAAACAAACACAAAGTATAAATATCTCTCTTAATATTAGAATAATCCAAAAATGTATAAGGAGTAAAGTTGTAGAAAATCAACAGTTCATTACTTGATCATTTTTCTCAAACTCTAATGTGAACAGAGATATTTAGAATTTTTACTTCCAATCTTCAATTGTAAATATTTCTGTAAATATTAGTGTAACAGAAAAATGATAAGAAACAAAATTACAGTAAAACTTAGTACCTACAACTTAACTCCTGATGTCATATGTCAAGTTTTATGTTTCTCCCTACCTTTAAACCTACCTTTTTCCTTGTCCGATTTTATCCATTAACGAACTTGACCTTTTAAATACCAAAAGCGCCTCAAATACCAAATTTCATTCTAATCAGGTATATATATATATATATATATATATATATATATATATACATATATATATTTGTACATATATATATTTGTACATATATATATATATATACATATATATATATTTGTACAAATATATATATACATATATATATATATATATATATATATATATATGTATATATATACATATATATATATATACATATATATATATATATATATATATATATATATATATATATATATATATATATATATATACATATATATGTATGGTGATTTTCGACATCTACTAGGTAGGATCGATGGGTATTTAAAGGCAAAATTTTGAAGTCAGTAAGAGACCAATAGCTTTATTTCCTTTCAGTAAATTCGCTAAAACAAGAAGTCACAATCTCATCTGCTATGAATACATCTGATTCAAACGGACTGAATGTTATTTATAGCACCTTTGTCTATGAAGCCATTACTGACGACAAAAAAGTTGATCATGTATTCAACTTACGGACCTTCGTAATAACTTGGCCGCAGCAGAATGTGTCATTAATGAACAAAATAACAAAATCGTTAATATATTAGTTTACGTTCAGGAAAGGGATATAATTATTGCCATTCTAGATGATAAAATAAATTATTATTTAAGTAGATCCGCCGTGGTTTTGTGTAATCAAGAAGCGGAAACTGATGATGTTGAATTCACTCTTGATAGAGTTATGAAGGACGTTTCCATAAAAACGGATTTTAAAAAAGTGGCTGAAAACTGTGTTCAAACTGATTAAAATA
Source organism: Nineta flava (assembly GCA_963920215.1). Taxonomy (NCBI): domain Eukaryota; kingdom Metazoa; phylum Arthropoda; class Insecta; order Neuroptera; family Chrysopidae; genus Nineta; species Nineta flava. The sequence goes on from OY986041.1 coordinate 20,794,043, forward strand.
AGTGTACAGATAATGATACCCAAATGGACAAAAGAGAGTGTGTAAATAACTCTGTCCAAACTAGCAATGTAGAAGTAACGGATAAATATAACCAAAATGTCAGTATAATTATTGATTATAGTGGATCTGTAATCAATAATAATTATTGATTATAGTGGATCTGTAAAAGAAATATTTTTGAAATTATAATTATTTTTTTCAAACCCGTTTTGTAGCGTTAAAGTTATTTAAAAACTGTAATATATTTAAAACCGTTTAAATAGATAATGAATTAAAGTAACAATAAAAAATTGCAAAATTGGTTTATTAATTTTTTAACAAATAAGGGCCCTATCTTTACCTTTATAAGTAAACCCTGTACAATTTGTTCCCAAAATATCGTTATCGAATCAACCTACTAAATAATCAATAATATTAATTTCCCTATACACCCTCGAAAAATAAAAATGTTCAGTAATTAAAAAACTTATTATTCATTATGTACATTTCCTGTTGAATACATAACAGAAAACAACATAATAATAAAAAAAACAGAAATAAAGCCATACAAAATCTACTAAAACACATTCAAAGAATATAATTTTAAAAAGGATAGTAGTAAATTCCGCACTTTTTACATCCAATATAAAATTTTAATACACGAATTTACCACTACTTCTGTACATATAAGAAACCGAACCAAAAATCTTTATAATTATCTTGATGTTTTAAGATTCTCATTAAAAAATGTGATGAAAATGGTTGTTTTTGCTCTTGTCAAAATTAGTGTGAGAAAATTTACTCTTGTTAACATCACTTTTATTAAAATTACTCTTATATTGTCTCAAGATATGTTATTCGTTGCTAATTTGGTGACAGTTTCACCAAACAGTAAGGTGAAACTGTCACCAAATTAGCAACGAATAACATATCCTGTTAATTTCAACGAATAACATTACTGTTATTTGAATGTTTCACTCAAATTTAATTTTTTAACTGTCAGATTTGAGGTACGTTCCCTAACGTAGGTTTGTGTTTAACTGATAAGTTTAAACGATGGTTTGAGTGGTTAATTATAAGTTTATTTATTCATAAAAACAATGTTTAACTCTTAAAAATCTATTTCGATGGAAAGCTTGAAAATAAATTAGTGATTATTAGGTTAATGAATATTCGATCCTACTCTTTGGTTTTTATTTACAGAGAGCGTTGGTAATTGGAACTTGAGTTCCAATTCTCCATTTTGGCCACATATCCTATTTTGAAAACGGATGGTTCAATGAACAATACATAATTTTCATTGGTTGAATCGAAAATATAAAGATCGATTTGAACTTGTCGCTAAGCTTTCGTACTTAATACAACAAACCGCCGATGAAGAAGGAAGTAAAAAGTTAACATATTTTAATAATCCTGGTTAATCATCTGCTGGATTTTATTAAATAAAAAAGTGCCTAATTTACATACGCCCAATAAACCAAACATAAAAACATACAAACACAAACGATTTGTTTTGAATTCTCTAAGGAACACATAATAATTAAAAATGTTTGTTTGTATTTAATAAAATTGAAATTCTAGTCAATTTTCTTTTAAACTTTATTATTTATGCAGTGACTTTTTTTTTCTTGTTCTATATAATGGATTACATTTGATGTATTATTTATTTTTATTTATTTCGAATTTTACATAACTCTTTTCGGGGTTGAGTATGTCGATAAATTGATCAGGAAGCATATCCAGGCTTCCCAAAGCGGTTTCTAAACTGGATGTTCCGTTTTAGGTATTTAAGATTTGGTATTTGAGGCGCTTTTGGTATTCGAAAGGTCAAGTTCGTTAAGGGTAAAATCGGGCAAGGGGAAAGAGGGTTTAAAGGGAGGGAGAAACACAAAATTTGACATATCCCCTTAATATTAGAAAAATCTAAAAATTTATAAGAAATAAAATTGTAGGTACTAACTTTTTAACTTTTAAAAACTAATAACTTTTACTGTAATTTTGTTTCTTATCATTTTTTCTATTACATTACGGTTTTAAGATTGAAAATTAAATTCCTTAATATCTCTGTACCAATTAGAGTTTGAGCAAAAATGATGAAGGCAATGCATTGTAGCAAACATGATTTTCTATAACTTTAGTCCATACACTCTTTTCGATTGTTCTAATATTAAGAGAGATATTTTATATTTTGTGTTTTCTTCATTCTTTAGGCCCCCTTTCCCCTTAATGTATGCAATTTATTAATAAAATTGAATTTGCATATACTAAAATCATATCAGATACGACTAGAAAATGATTTCTAAGAAAATTCGCTAAGTTGAAGTAGTTCCTGCGAAACGAATTTTTTAAATTTATTAATTGATACATTCATATACAATCATACAATTGGATCCAATCAACATTCAAGATAATACATAAAGTAAAATAATATAATACAAAAAATGATAGTAAAACAGAAACCAATAATAATGATAATTAATTTAATTTAGAGACATACTAAAATAAAATCAATGGTTCACATTCATCATCAATAAATTGAATTGTAAACATGTGACGTAATGGCAATGAAATAGTAATGATTAGATCGTGTCACACTGCACGATTTGACACATACTTTATCACATCATTATCAAAGAAAGGGATGTAACATCAAATACGAAAGTATCAGAATCTATACCACCTTATAAACACGAAAATCTACTTTTCTATTTTCAACAAATATATATATATATATATATATATATATATATAAATATATATGTATATAAATATATATATATATATATATATATATATATATATATATATATATATACAATTTATCAGTAACATGTTTATTTTGACAAAACCTGTCGGCGGTAGTATGGTGGAGAAACTGACATTAATTAAGGAATATATTTACCGGGAACTGTCGTGTTCGGAAATTCAATTATAAATCTTATTTGTGTTCACTGTTTATAATTGTTTTGTTTATCTTAATAATATTTACTATCCTAAGAAATATAAAGGTTGTCTTGTTACAATATACAATTGATCTATAGTCTAAGCTAGCAGAAGACTTACGGTAGTTCTTAACGTACAAATCGACTGGAATTATTCTCTCAGATTTGCATGATATGAAATGGGAAACCCAAATCTTGGTCGGCAAGTTTCTTCAAGGGCTTACACCATACGAACTTTATTCTTATTGGGGAAGTTTGTCTAATTAAAAAAACAATAATACCTTTTTCGCACCATTAATGATGAAACTGACAAAAAGTATTATATTTTTATCATTAATTAGCACTACAGTAGTCGCGTTATATTTTCAAAAAACAGTGGTCGCGTACTGACGGACCGCATATTTAAGTTGCAAAATAATATTGTGTAGTTTAAGTATTTGTAACTTATACATATATTATAAAAATTTACAGTTAAAATCTGTTATCTAGAATAAATTTCTAAAGAAATAAGGTTTTAAATTATATAATAGTAAATGTTTACTTAAAAAAATACTGACAATATCTATGCAGAATATTTATTAATTCCAATGAATAAAATAGTTATATATATGTCGTAGTCTATCAGTGAAATCTGAGAGAAATCCCCGAGATTTCATAAAAGGTCGGCGTACTGTGTAGACATGGAAAGCTACATGTAGTGTGTAGGCACTTCGTGAAAAGGCCATCTTATTGGGACGGATTGTATAGTATCCAAGAGAAAAAGACATTTTGTGTTACGTTAAATATCAAAGAAAAGAAGGCATAAAATTTCAAATTCACCCCCTTTACCTAGGTCAGTATTTTGTATTAAAAATACGTATTTCGACTACAATGTAGTCATCATCAGTATAAATTAGCTAGTCGTACTTTACTCTTTGACAATTAGAAATAGATATAAAGTCGAGATCAATAGACAAAAATAAAAATAAATAGAAAATTAAATAGATTAAAAAATACTAAATTTAAAATATAATAAATTTTAAATTATATTGAAATTACTCTTGTTAAAATTTCCTTCATTCACATTTATTCCTGTTAATTTTACTCTTATTAAAATTACTCTTATATTGTCGCAGGATATGTTACTTGTTACTAATTTGGTGACAGTTTCACCACAACTCAACACAACTCAATACAAGTTTTTATATTAAATATCAATATCAAATAAATATTTCCTTTCATTTAAAAAAAACTGTTACTTAAGTAAATAATCAATAATTAAATGGAAATAAATATTTGAAAGAAAACTAAAGGAAAATTTTTATTTCGTCAGTAAAATTCTTGTGTTAGGTTGTAATCTCTTAGCTTTTCTAAACAATAGAGGTTATAGTTACTGAGGATTTAAATAAG